>JACRUU010000007.1:12380369-12382869 GCA_030449085.1 Kryptopterus vitreolus
AAAGTGACTTTTCAGATTGAAATTCTGGATTATGTCGTCCACTGAGAAAAACAATCACAGACCCCTTGAAAGTCACCTTGAGACGAACTTCGCTAAAAGCTCGCGCCTTTTTTGCATTTTAAATGCCATGTTAGAAAAGGGCCATTGTTCTAATAGCTTTTTTTTTAATGAACAGCAACAAAAAACATGGTGTGAAATAACAGGAAGTAATGGCTTTGGTGTTTATGACTTGTTTGTGTAGAGAGTCTACAGGCTCTAACCACTCATGTGTCACATGGTCCATTCACCTTCTGGTTACATTTACTAACAGATTGTCTTGTTTGGTCGTTCTATTTGTTTGAAATACGCCTACAAAAAAGGTCTAATTGCTGTAATAAATTTTCCCTGAGTATATTGTTCCGCCATAATGATATTTTTTTGTTGTTGTTTTTTTTTTGTCTTTAACTAGGAATGAATACTTAATATTTCAGAAAATAATAAAACTGGAATATGACTTTCCAGAGAAATTCTTTTCCCAAAGCTAAGGATCTGGTGGAGAAGATATTAGTGAGCTTTGTTTAATGTTTTAATATTAAAACATATATAAAAAAAAATACACCAGTCGAGTTTGCAATTTTTATATACTTGTCCCCCCCCCCCCCTTTATTTCAGTGTTCAGATCCCACCAAGCGTCTCGGCTGTGAGGAGATGGGAGGCTACAATCCCCTGAGAGCCCACGCGTTCTTTGAAAGCGTCTCCTGGGAGAACCTCCATCTGCAGACTCCTCCGAAACTCACCCCGTACCTTCCGGCCATGGCCGAGGATGAAGAGGAGTACTACGGCAACGTGAGCACATTTCACACACGTCCGAAATGCGGCCAAATAATATGCGATGACAAAAACATGTATTTACTAACCCAAAGGTACCTGTATTATGTTTTGTAGCGTGTGCTGTTTGACCCTCTATTTGTGTAAACCAAACTCAAATCTTCTGCTAGAGCTGGGAAATATGTCATATAAATTGAATTTGGATACAGTGGGGAAAATGTGTCTGCTATTTTGACCCGTTTTTAAAATGAATGTCATGTTTATCCCACAGCGCCACACACACACACACACCTCCACATTCAACAGTGTGCTTCTGTTTGAGGTGCTGGATTAAATGAGTCGCTTCCTTTAGTTGCCACAAACTTTAGATAAATTTTACAGCAGGTTTTTGGCTTGTTGAACGTCCGAAACCATTTCCGTACGTCTGATGAAACTGCGCCCCTGTTGGAAACAAGCTCTTCGTATTCGTCACAGCGCTGCCATGTTGTATTGTCTATTTCACAAGTGTAATTCCGGGTGGGAGGCGGAGAACTACGGAAGCTCGTTGGCCCAAACCGAGGTGAAATCGTAATATCGATTTTAGTATTTTCAACAAATCATGAGGCAATTCTTTTGCTTTTAATACATCTTTGATGAAAAATAATGAAAATGTGCAGGAACTCGCAAAAAGATAAAAAAATAAAAACTAAAACTGTGCTGATGTGTCTTGGAAACAAGCTCTTCGGATTCATAAGATGCTTTATTTCCTATTTCTCAAGTGTAATGTGGGGCGGAGAAGTACGGAAGCTCTCTGTGCCAAACCAAAGTGAAATGGATTTTCTTATTTTCAGCATCGACGAATGACCATTAACCTCCCACCTCTACCTAGTGTAGAATTTATGAAATTTGTGCAAACAAAAACATGTTGATCACATATTACAGAGCACATTTTTGACAGTTTGCATACAGGCGGTGTGTCCCCGATTTAAGGATTCACATAGTCAGGTCTTCCCTGTAGTCCACTGATAGTTGAATTGTGTGTTTGTGTGTGTGTGTGCTGGACAGGGAAGGGGTGAATGACAACACAAGGCGATCCCTCATAACATTCTGAAGCCACAATGTACAGAATTCTCATCACACAAAGATATAATGAAATGTAGAACATCATCTTGGATCAATGAACCTTAATTAAATATCTGTGGAAAAGAAACACTGGACACAGGATTTGCATTTCATATTTCAAGCCAGATCAAATCACACACATTTACGGAATCAAAATAGAAACAGAATATATCTTTACACAATTACTACACAATTTGTTAACTATTTAAATCCTGTGTGGCTCGCAGTTCATGGAAAGTGAAACTTAAAATCAATTCTAGGGATTTATTTCTTAAAGCTTTTCTGTCCACATTTTTATTTACAGCATTAATATAATAGTGTGAATATAACTGGTAGTTCTATGTGAAATTATGCATTAAGCACCCCATAATAACCAAACAATGGTGCGATCCTTGTTTCGTAACGCCTCAGCTCTGCGAGATCGGTAGTCAAATCGCACCGGTATACAGATAGATGGAAGCACCAAATGAGCTGTGATGGTCCATTAAATATTCCATTAATATTAAACATAATGAGTGATTATATTGTAAGATTTTTGTCTAAACGAGGCAGATGAGAATGTTTTTATGATTTATGGGCTTGCGGTTATTGT
>JACRUU010000007.1:12392869-12410369 GCA_030449085.1 Kryptopterus vitreolus
AATGAACAGAGGTGAGGGTGGACAGAGCGACATGAGGCTGAAGAATATTCCATTACATTCATTCATTCATCTTCTACCACTATATCTGATTTTCCCTCGGGTCACGGGGAGTCTGTGCCTATCTCAGGCGTCTATGGGCATTAAGGCAGGATACACCCTGGATGGAATGCCAACCCATCGCAGGACACACACACACATTCACACATACATTCATACACTAGGGACAATTTTCCAAGGTGCCAATCAACTTACCGTGCATGTTTTTGGACCGGGAGGAAACCTGAGAACCCAGAGAAAAACCCCCTGAGGCACAGGGAGAACATTCAAACTCCACACACACATGACCGAGACGGGAATCGAACCCGGACCCTGGCGGTGTGAGGCGAACGTGCTTAACCACTAAGCCACCGTGCCCCTTATTCCCTTACAAATTTGCGATGTTTTCTAAATGCCAATGAAAAACTGTTGCAAAATGATGGTGTTTCCATTAACCATATTGTGTGGAAAAATCGTCCTTTCGCGATAAGTCCTCTTGTGAAAAAATGATGTCATATCTGCAGGCTTACTTATATTTAGGGGAGGGGAGGGGGGTTAGCTCAGTGGTCTAAGGCGCTGGGCTGCTGATCGGAAGATCCGGGTTCGGGCCCCGGTATGGCCAAGCTGCCGCCCTTGGGTCCTTGAGCCCTTAACCCTCTGTGCTCCAGGGGCGTCGCATCATGGCTGACCCTGCGCTCTGACCCCAGCTACCAACAACAAACTGGGATATGTGAAGAAAGAATTTCACTGTGTTGTAAAGTATGTGACAAAGGCTATTCTATTCTATATATTCTATTCTATATTCTATTCGCAGTCAGCGCATAGAGCCGTGTTTATTTGGAATCGCAGTCGTAGGCGTGTTATACAAGCATTAATGGCGAGGCGATCCCACTATATTTGGGAGTGGCCACGTATGCGCTTGTTATGGGCGGTAATAGTGCACGATTTCACAGAGGACCTGTGGATTCTGAATTTCTGATGAACGCGTCTTTTTATTTTTAGCTGTGCAGTGCAATAGCGCCTCTTGTGGCACCTGCAGCATCACGCCCAAGGCAAGGTAAGGTAAGGTAGATAATGTGACCTGGATATGCTGGTTCCATTACAGTTTTGCGAATTGTTCCTTTTTCGTATCGTGAAAAACCACTTCGTAAACACTTTTTTTGCTATACATGTGTGTTTTTCAAGTTTTCTGGGGTTTTTTTTTCAATTTTTCAATTTTCAAATCGCTATTTAAATTTGTGCATTTTGAAGGGTAATGAAAACGAGCTTATAGGTCAAAATAGTGGTTTCTGTGGTTTATATACCAAAGACAGAGGGACACGAGTGTATTAAGAATGACATTTTCCTTCACTTGAACCGGCAGACCCGAATCTGTTCCAGCATGACAGTACCACGTGCACGAAGGTCTGCTTGGCATGGTTTGGAACACATATTTTCTTTTATATAAATGTTTAATATATATATTTAACCCTATGGACATATTATATTCACAAATTCACACATTATATAATAAACCTATATATTATATACTATATTGCCAAAAGTACTCACTTCGTCTGCCTTCACATGCAAATGGAGTAGTGGTTAAGATGCTGAGCTACTGATCGGAAGGTTCGAGCCCGGGTATCGCTTGGGTCCTTGAGCAAGGCCCTTAACCCTATGTGCTCCAGGGGGCGCTGTATCATGACTGACCCCCGCTTCCAAAAAACAGCTGGGATACGCAAAGGAAGAATTTCACTGTTCTGTAATGTATATGTGACAAATAAAGTATATTCTATGCTGTTCTGACAAGCGTAACACCTGACTCTTAATCCATAAGGTTTAATAGGATGTTGGGCCACCCTTTGAAGCCATAACAAAATGTCTTGGTATGCTGAAGCATTAAGAGTTCCTTTCACTGGAACTAAAGGGCCGAGAAACAAACGACCTCATATCACAATCCCACCCCCACCAGCAAACTTTATACTTGTCACAATGATGTCAGGCAAGTACGGTTCTCCTGGCAACCGTCAAACCCAGACTTGTCCATCGGATTTCCAGACAGATGAGCGTGATTCATCACTTATTCGTGCCCTCAATCTGTGTTTTTTTTTTATTAAATACACTAGATCAGCAGCTGTCTCGATTCTAAGGATTTACTTATATTTGTATTAA
Source organism: Kryptopterus vitreolus (assembly GCA_030449085.1). NCBI lineage: Eukaryota > Metazoa > Chordata > Actinopteri > Siluriformes > Siluridae > Kryptopterus > Kryptopterus vitreolus. Next base: position 12,395,060 of record JACRUU010000007.1, read on the forward strand.
AAGCAGTGTAGCTAACGAAACCTTTTATCTGTATTGAATCTAAAAGCAAAGGTCTGATCTTCAATCTCAAATCAATACCCTCAGTTTTTCAATGAAAGAGAGGATTGTGGTGAATCTGGCAACCCGGAAACATGCGTGGACTTGTTTACAACAGGGTCTGGTAACAACCAGAGGCTGTGTGTGTGTGTGTGTTTCAACTGTTAAATGTGTGTGCTGTGTGTTTTTACTTAAATGAACTGTGATGTAAGAGTTAGTTACTTTATAAGTGCACAATCATGCGGTTTAAATCAAGAGAGGATGGACAGAGGAATAGACATAATGTGACACCAATTCACACCATGCTGCCATCTATATACACTCATTCACACATTCACCATTCGTAGGTGTAGTGGGTTACTGTGGACTACTAGATTTCCATGACAGCGATCCATCACACATTCAGACACACCATTACACAATCACATCTAGGGTGAGTCTCTTCATTACACCCAAACACACTCGGATGACATCCTTGACATGCACACCAACACATTTTCACATACAAGTCATTGAACTCCGATTCGAACACATATTAAGCAGCTGGGCAGGAGGTCAGATGCAGTCTCGGACCCGTACCACATAACCCGATTAATCGATCTGGCATACACAACCATCTCCGGCAACATGCAGCACCTATGTTCGCTAGACATCGACATTAGGCAGCTGATGAGCCTCTAAAGAATTACATCTGATCACAGTACCCAATCACGTACGCTTTACACTGACCACACACTCATCAGTACAACTAAAGTTCAAGTACACAAGGTCACTGGCGTCACGCGGATACAATACCCTTACTCACAAGTCGGGGTTTACGCACAAACACCTAACAAGTGACACAATCTATGACGAGTGGCAGTCAAACCTATCCTTAGCAGCAATTGCACACATCCACACACTTATTGCTGTCACAGATCCGTACAGCTACACACACTCACACACAAGTCATTCACCACTCAGTTGAGTGCAGAACTGATTTACCTCGTAGGCCGGTCACACAGAAAGCACGTCATGATCCATTTCACACACAATCACATTCACTTCTACACATTAGATGCCAGTCATTGCAACAAGACCCACTCACACACACACCAACTCGACAACATACCAATGACACAAAAAACAATCAACACCGTCCTACACACATTACACAGTCATTTCACACTCATCACACACACATCGTCCCACTACACTCGTAACTTCACACGTTCACAATCCTATAACACACTCAGTTACACATCTCACACACTCATCAACACACACTCATCACACACATCAGTGGACACTTGGATCCAGACCTACTACACCCACATATAACACACATCCACTCCACCACTTCCACACACAGTACACAATGACACACTAATCAACACACACTCGTGTCCTACACCAGACAATTTAACACAATCACCAGCAACCCGATACTCTCAGTACCCAATCACCCCTGGACAGTTGAGATCTGTCTTCCGCTCTCAATGTCCGTACCACCAAACAGTCACGACACACAATTGGCACAGTCCTTCATATGGTCACCAAGAGCCCCGCCCAGGACTCATTACACACTCACCAATGCCATCCCACCGTATCACTCCAAAGTGCCGTCCAAGTGGCACTTAAGTTACGTACGGCACCACACAGGCAACTACGAGCAACACACGTACAGGCGCTTTGCTGCGGCACGACTCAAACAATTACACAAGTCACACAGAATCCCCCCCCCCGACCGGCCGCACTACACAACAAACTTGCAGCAGTCCTTTTCAAGACAAGTTGAACCAAGCCACACAGCAAAAAACCACTCCGGAAGCCCCCCCCCGAAATATCACCACCGCCAAAGCATGAAACAGGACACGGTGTATACGCAAAGTTAATAGCGGCCCCGACCATCTATACCACAACACACTCCACAGTCATTACATCAGCAGTTCACACACTCGTTACAGTTACACAATCACCACCATCCATGTTACACACAGTTCATTAATAAAGTCAACACAGCACTCGACCCACACAAACAAACACAGCACGATCAACAACAACACGTTATGCACAGCATCACACTACACCGACTCCCCCCCCCACACACACAGCAACACAGATTGAACGCCATCGACAAAATTGATTTATCCGCTACGGTTAAACTGCACAACAACAGGTTTTTTTTTTACCCTGTCACTGGCACCATCAAACCGGTTGGGGGCTATGTCCAATTACCAATCAACCTTTTGAACGCACCAAGTCCACATTTCAACGGGCGGATCAGCAGCCCAGTTCTGCTTATTAGGCCCCAAAGGCGTGAGCGAGGGAGAACGCGGACTGAGGCGCATGGCTGGATGAACAGAGCCCCGATCCCCCGGGCAGCTGGACTCTGTGGCACGGCCAGGTGTCCCGCCGGGTCCGCGGCATACCGCAATATACGTAGCCACTCAGGCACACAAGAATGCCCTTCCGGTCACCCTAGAGTGGGTTCGGAGACTTAAGTGTCGGCGGCACGTCTTTGCATCCATGACCCGGACCACTGTGGCAACGGCTACGCCGTGTCCGGCCCGAGTACCACCAAGGATCGTTCCTGTACCGCTTGTGCAAAGGGCCGTACCCCGACCTCGACTTGACCAGGCAATGGCAATATGTACCACCGGGAGCGCTTCCGATCCCTTCCGGTCCCCGCGATACCTGGCGAAACTCTTTTTATTACCTTATTGATACTTTTTCCTAGAGTTGTTCTGCTTATTTTATTTTTACAATAAAACTTTTAGAAGTCGTCTTTTTTTATATGAAGTTAAATAAAATAACAACAAATAACGGAAAACATACAATCGGTGATAATAATAAATTATGACGATCGGTGTAGCCGCGGTTCACATCTCGAGCATCTCTAAACCACATTAACCTCGTCACCGCATATTTGACTAGCTGTTCATTTCCTAGTTAAATAAACTCCCACTCCTGATATTAATATTTAAACTTGAATAAATACAAACAAAACACTGACTTTAAAGGACATTTCAATTGCAGTCAACTTAATAACACGGGTTATAATGACGGTTATTATTCGGTTGCGTTGCGGTGTTTTATTGTGTTCTGACAAATAAACAGAGAATGTCCTTTATTGATTTATATTTTAAAAAACAACAACAACAAAGAATACGTTGCCTATATTTAACCGAATACATTACAAGCTTTAGACCCAGCTTTGCTTTTAACACTTATTTATACGATATATATATAATTATATATATAGATATAATATATATATATATATATATATATATATGTGTGTGTGTGTGTGTGTGTGTATATGTTCCAATTTCGTATGAGAAAATGCCAATAAATATATAATATTAAAAGTGTATTACAGTTTTGTGAAAAGGACTTCCGTATTTTGTAAGGGCTGTAATTGGCTACGCCTCCTGTCAATCATTGTGCAGACGCGCTCTACCGGCTGCTATATATTTTTGGGGCGGAGCTTCGTCAATACCAGGAGGAGTCATTTAATTTTCCAAGCTCTCTAAAGAGTAATCGTGAAAACCATAGTGAACATCCACTTTATGTCATCTGGGAAGAAACATGAAGTGAAGGTGGGGACAGGTGATGCAGCCACGCCCCCTGTTTAATATATTATAGTGTGTGTTCGTATGTGTATACATACACACATCATATATATATATATATATCGCATACATTCTTACAAGACAGGAATGTGATGCCATCAGTGCTTCTTGTCGTTGCTCAGAGAGAGATGGTTAATTGATGGTTAATAGTTCTTGAACTAGTCTCTAATGTGACTCTAAAGCATCATCAAATCTTCCTAGGTTATGTACAGGAAGCACAAGCACTTTTCTAGCCCAAGCCGTTCGTTCTTTTATCACGTGACTCCCGAAGACACGACACGGTGCATTACACAGGAAACTCAGAGTTGAGTCGTTCATCTGAGTACTCTGGTCCCAATCGTTCATTGTTTTGTTTTCAATCAAATATTCTTAGTATGTTCACTTCCTTCCGAACAATTGGGGTATATAAGAATAAAAGTCATTGTGTTTTTTTTTTTTCTTCCTGGTAGTTAGGAGGTTATCATGTGACTCCCATATATGCTGTGCAATGGATGCTTTTTTTAATATCTGAATCTTGACATTATTGGTACAATAATTATGAGAGTAATGTGAAACCCTAACAGTGACCAGAAGATATGAAGCGAGAAATTTGTCCTAAATCTGCACTGTCCCGTTATTGGAACTATAGTCTGTGTAGTTGTGTTGGGGACCTGCTCATTGAGTGTATAACATTGTTTTATTTTGGATCAAAGGCATAAAATGAGCTAAATGAGACAAAAATGATTTTGATGAACAAGTTTCACAAAACCAAATAAATAAAATGATCCGATCTTCCCTTCATTAGTGTCAGTAGTTAAGGCTTCGCGTTCCTGATTGTGAGTCAAAAGCTGCAACTTTTGGACCCCTGAGCAAGGTCCTGAGCCCTGTCTACTCTCGGCAGGTGCTGTATAATTCCTTATCCAAGTTTAATTACACGCTGGGACACATGAAAAGTAAATGTATTCACTGTTCTTTAATGCATATGTGACAAATAAAACTTCTCATTTAATTTAATTGTGAGTTTCATTGCTGTTTCGGAGCACACCAGCTTATAGATGATATGTTATATTCTTACTCAAGGAGAGACCTTTTTTATTTCAAGTAGACTTTAAAGCTCTTTTTTGGTGCCAATGTTAAGTATTCTACAAAAAATGTCATGCTTTATGAAAGAGACTGCACCTTTTATATATATATAGTATGTATGTATGAGGTGTATGTATGATAATATATATATATATATATATATATATATATATATATATATATATATATATATTGTGTGTGTATATGTGTGTGTAAATAATATATAAACCCTTGCTAATCCATACCGCGTTCAGTAGGATTTCACACACATCGTGCGATGCTTCTTCAGAGCTAATCCAGGAACGTGTTGTTTACCTCAAATGTGCATGATGTCTAGCCGATGCCTTTCGTTTGCTTTGGTGTTTTGCATAACTTGGCAACACACACTTGTAGGGAAGCAATTTGGTTACCAAGATTATTCTAGATTTAAAAGTACATTTATGGCGTTTGGCAGACGTCCGTATACAGAGCTCACATTTATACAAGCATGCAGATTTTGTTCCGGTTTGGATGCTGCCGGAGGCGGGTTGAACCACAGAGCTCTCACTTCACACTTACTTCGAAGATGTGCTTTTTCCGTATGTGAAGTTAACGTGATGTTGGTGCAGAACTAGTAAAGCTTCAGCCAGCAAAGTTTTAGTGCAACGATTCCCAAAACATCCTCCCAACTTTATCATCCTGTCTTATAATGCAGGTTGGAAAATTTGAATACTGTGATGTCACGCCTGTGTAAAGTTCATAACTTGCGTTTATTCCACTGTTCCACCAGTCTAGCAGGAAGTGCCACAGTATTTATAAGAAAATAATCAATTCCACTGCGGTGTGATTTTGACTCTGAGGCAAACAGAGGCAGCTCGTTATATGCATGCCATTGTGTGTTAATACATGTCTTGTGTGATAGGGGTGCAACCGATCGCAGCTGATCAGTGATCCGTACGTTTTGTCACGCACATGAATCATGGATTAATTGCTCGGTTTTAAACATGTGGATTAATCTTCAGTTTTGTTAAAAACGATCTAAGAACGAAAGGCTATTTTAACGATTTTGCTTTTTAAATATTTTCAGGACTACTCCTGAGTCATGTGTTCACGTTAACGAGACACGTTAAACACTCAATAACAACGTCTAGCGGATTAGCAACAGAGCGTGGAAAAAGTCTTTCTCTCACTGTTCTTATAATAAATAGATAGAATGTCTTGTTTGTCTCCTCCCCTTTTTTTAACCTGGTGTTAAAAAAAAAAAACATTACTATGTATGTCCTGGACATCAGAGCCCAAACGCCCCTGGCAGTCTGGTTTACAAGCCAAACTGTAATGTTTATCAGTTTAATGCATCGCTCAGTCTGTTCTTGTGATTTTTGTCATGACTCAAATCTTCACCGTCTCGAAAATGTAGACGACTCGTACACAAACGGCGCTTTGTGTACTCACGAGGCGACATTACATGTTTATAAATCTCAAAAGTTAACTGGAATTGGAGCCCTGGGTCCTATTTGAGCTCTGAAAAGCTCTAGAATTATGCATTGGTATGTTATGGGGGCACTTTGTTAAAAACGGCTTTGTCGGCATGTGACTCGCAGTAACATTTCAAAATATGACGCTCAATTGTAAAGTAAATAGATGAAACAAAAGAGCGGATTGTGAGACTTCTGTCAGGCCCGGAGGTTTTGGTGTTCATGTGATCCTCACCATCAAGAAGTTAGCGTGAACGTTCTGAAGAAACCGTTTCACAGTTTTCTCTGTCTTGTCTTTAATTCCCACCTCCAGGATGAAACGGGCGCGTATTTGATCGACCGAGACCCGACTTACTTCGGCCCGGTCCTCAATTACCTGAGACACGGGAAGTTGGTGCTTAACCGAGGCCTTGCGGAAGAAGGTATGACAGGAATGCACTCATGCCTCAACTTGCAAGTTGTTTGTTTTGCTTTTTCCTCTCGGCGATCAGTAAAAGCTTTCTGTTTGTTTATGGCTTTGGTGTTGATTTGTAATGAAATGTTGTTGATGACTAGGTGTTCTGGAAGAGGCTGAGTTTTATAACATCACCTCGCTGATCAAACTAGTGAAAGACAAAATTCGGGAGCGGGACTGCAAGACGTCTCAGGTGAGTGTGAGTGTGTGTATGAGAGATATGTCAAGTCAAGTCAAGTCAAGTCAAGTGAGCTTTATTGTCATTTTAACACATACAGCTGACGCAATATACATTAAAACGAAACAACGTTCCTCCAAGACTACGGTGCTACATAAAACAACATAAAGGCACGATAGACAACAAGAGCTACATACACGGGACGACATAGAGCCACAACAACAAGTGCGACAAGACAGACATTACATAGTCACGCCACAGGACAGGTACATAAATTAAAGCGCCGACAGTGCAGTTATATTGTGCAAAAATGCAAAAATATAAAATATGGATTGTGCAAGGTAGATAAAGTGGCAGTGCAGATTGTAAACATAGTAATAAACATTCAAGTATTTAAGGCAGCAAAGTGACGTGTGCCAACCTTCAAACTGTTCAAACTTCAAACTGTTCAAACTGTTCAAACTATATGTGTTTATACAGTGGGGATTTCTGGTGTCAAATAAAAGTAAGAACTGTGAATTTTGGGATTTTGATAAGACATCAGTTACTGGGGTCAAGGAGACCATCTTCCTGAGTAGGGGTGTGTGTGTGTGTTTTAAGGTCAGATTTTTAGTTATAAGACAACTAATGCTGCAGTGCTGGAGGGAATGGTTTAAAACATCCTGTCTACACGCCCTCCGTGTCCACCGAACACACCCGGCGAAATTGTAGAGCGCTAAAGTGCTTAAGTGGACACACGAGACTAACGCGGCTTTTGTTTCTTTCCAGCTTCCTGTAAAACACGTCTACCGAGTTCTCCAGTGTCAAGAGGAGGAACTCACTCAGATGGTCTCTACCATGTCAGACGGCTGGAAGTTTGAACAGGCAAGTGTGAGGTGGAAGTAGTGCAGGGCGATATGTCATATACATTTTTTAGGCACAATTTGAATTCGGATACAGTGGGAAAATGTGTCCGTTCTTTTTACCTGTTTTTAAGCCGGTGTTTTGTGGCTGCCGCTGTGATGAAAGACAGTTCTGTGGCTTTGATGCGCTTTTAAATGCCAAGTATTGAGACGCTTGACACAAATCTCTAGGAAATTGTATTTACTTTTCCCATCACTTGAACTTGAGACTCCATCCTGTTTCATACGTAACAATGAAAATGCACTTTTACATGGGCTGGAGTGGAAGATCTTGAGTGACCGGCTCTGACTTCAACCCCTATTAAACACCTTTGGGATGAATTGGAACACTGACTTGCACCCAATGTCTCCTCAACTCACTCTACATCACTGCTTATCTAGTTTTTGGAAGAAGAGAGGAGGTTATTACAGACTAAATGTACATGCGACATGACTAAATGTCAAAGTAAATGACCAGGAGTCTATAAAATTGTGCCAGAGTGGTGTCTTTGTATACTGTGCATGTGTATACGAGGTGTTATTAAAAGGCTTTGAGACTAGTTTTGTAACAAGCCACCAGATGGCGTTACGATGCTGCGCACACAGTCGCAGGGTGCACCGACATTCATAAGTCAGTGTGCTGGCAGACACATTCCAGAAGTTGCAGCAACACTATATTGCTTTGAAAGATAATGGTGTGTAAATATATATTAATAAATTGCTTTCTTTTAAATGGAGTTTTATAACAGTTTTATAAATGTTTTCTTGTCTTATTAGTATTATAATGTATGTTTATATTTCTTTGGGGTGTTGTAAATAATACTGGATTATTTGAAGATAAGGAAGATGCACGCTGTATAAAAAGGTGCGGGACGGTTACGTCCGTGGCACAGAGGTACAGAGTCACAGCCGTGTGGATTTTGTTTTAATGGTATTTTTAGAAGCAGACACTCGAGCCCAGTTATGAGATGGCGGTTGATTTTAGCAGTCTCTTGCCCTGTGCTGCTTTCTGAAGTGCACTCTGACTTTGGGTGTGGTATTTCTTCTGAAGGTGTAAAGTGAACAAGAGGACGGCCCGATAGAGCACGATTGTGCAGGCGTGTGAGGTGTGTGTGTGAGGTGGTTCGTTTAGGATTGCAGTTCGTCTGTGGCCTCCGACTTGTGCCAACAATCGCAGCTTTATCTCATCACTTTTAAAGGCTCCTGAGCGCAGAGCAGGCGAGTCGGAGATAACGCAAACGGCTGTTGGTTAAATAGTCAGATAGAAATGTCTCTGCGTTAATCACATTAGTACATTTAAAGTGAGTTTGAGTTAACTTCTATTTACTTTTTCACTCTGTAATTACGGGCCATGTGCCCTTATTTATCATATTGCTGTTTATTGTAAAAAGGCTACTTATGCACATATACATCTACATCTCACAATGACAAACTTGAATCTATTCTAATATAAAATATCACTTATTTACTCTTTAGTATTAATAAAAATTTATAATTTGTATGTATGTAATAATTATTTTTTTGGTAAAGCATACGCCAAAACTTAATTGCCCCCACCGGATTACATACTCGAAGCCAAAGCAGCCTCCTGACACGGCTCATTTGCATGTAACAACATGTGCAATACTCTGTAAATGGCCAAGTGTGAGAGATTACAACAAACACCGACTCATCGTGCTTACGTCACGTCTAGCATGATACGCCGGATTATTGATTAATGTACGCGCGCGTTTGTTTTCCAGCTGGTCAGCATCGGCTCGTCGTACAACTACGGAAACGAGGACCAGGCAGAGTTCCTCTGCGTCGTGTCCAAGGAGCTACACAATCAGTCATATGGCACAAACAGTGAGCAGAGCGACAAGGCGAAGGTAAGCATCGCGCACACAGACATACGCGCACGTAATCTGGAAAACAGTGATGTCTATAGCTTTCACACGTCCACAGGTTTATCTCAAGAAAACTAGCAATGTCAAATAAAGAATTCAATCCAAGGCGAAATGCAGACTTGGTAATGAATTGGTAGATGCAATTGGTAATGAAATGGTTGAATGTTTCAGGCTGTAACGATGAAATATGCTCATGATGGATGTAATGTACATTTAGCCACACCCCTCTTTTTTTTTCCCAGATCTCAGTCCGTCATGTTTATTCTTTAATGTCAATGTGTATTTGTGTCGTGATGCAGAAAGGAGGATCATATCTAATGTGGAACCTTCTAACCCACTCTCCTAACACAGATTTAGTACACATTTATGGATCTGCCATGCTACACACATGGAGAAAGCCGATCGGTTGGCTAAGAGACGTGTTTGACACGCATTGATAAAAATTTTACTTTTCGTGTTTAGACAAATTCAAATCCCTGTTATTTAAATCTGAGTTGGATTGATGTGTAATTGTATGATTTTCTATCACATCCAAAAGTTTCCCAACAGAAAAGCTCTATGGAATCTAAAAATGTGGACTCATTTCACATACTTTTATGCCTTTTGAGACACCTGATTATCCCTTTTGTTTATGTGCAACGAACTAGATCATTCAATGGTATTACAATTTAAAAATATATGAATATACATATGTTCAACTTTACTCCTATTAAAAATCCTCCCTTAGCATAAATTACAGCTTTGCACACACCAAAACAGTTTGTTTAAACCAGGGGTGGGCAAATGCGGGCTACAGAATTTTCCGTATTATATCGTTTCAGTATGACTGCATTCATTTGACCTTGTCCTATAATGCCTAACATTCCACCAGGCGCATTAGGTGTGGTGATGTATTGAGTATTAACATTAATGCCTTTTATGTTTGTTATAGATGTATTGGTTATATCGATGCATCTGGTGCCAGCCCGGGAGTCTGTCAAATTTTAAAAGTCAATGTGTCCCCTGAGCCAAAACATTTGTCTCCCCCTGGTCCAAACACTCAGCTGAAATACTTGTAAAACTTGCCAAAGGTGGTGTTCTCTAGTTCTTTCTGATCTTGAGATCCAGTTCAGCCAAACCTACACAGGATAGGACATTCAACACTAACCCACAAATGTAAAAAATCAGGAGAAAATCCTCCAAAGTGTCCTACAAGCCAAATCCTGATAACCATAAATCATATTCAGATCGATTGTAACACTCGCACCCCTCGGAGATACTTGTTTTATTCGGTTGACTCCTTCCAAAAGCTTTTAAATCAAATCAATCCAAATTTAGTTGTACTTTTTTTTAAAGAAAATTTAATCTTGGAGATCTCTTTTAAATCTTATTATTTTATTTTCGAATAATAAAGCCTAGATCCCGCCATGAAGATAGCGATAGAAGCTGGCATGGCATAAAGAAACCAAACCCTAAATATTTAGGTGTATTAATATGTAGGTATGACATTACATGATGGATAACCCTCTATCCAAAGGGTTTTCTCTCTAAATGAAGCCTGTAGGTCTTAAGGGCATTGTCGACTTGTGTCTAGATAGAATTGTGTGATGTAGAAATATGGATTGGTAGCCATGTGGGTTCGGGTTTTCATTCACCCAGAGTAAGTGTCCAACCCTCCCTGCTTTGAAACAACCCCAAACCACTAATCTCCCACCTTAATGTTAGACTGTGGGTGTGAGGGAGTCTGTTAAAATCAACTCTCCTGTACGCCGTCACAGAACCAAAAATGATAAATGTGGACTTATTCTTTTTTTCTTTTTTTTTTTGATAAAAAGAAGCATGCACATGTCCCAAAAACAATAAAAGACTGTTTCAGAGCAGCTCTGTAGATGATAAATAATTCGTCTTTCTCCTCCCTCTTTCTTCAGACAGACTCCTGGCCTGCAACGTTGCAGAATAAAACCAGTCGTTCTTAACTCCATTATTCAGTAATGTCTCCTGTAGTGGATGCAACAGTGCCTTGTAGTGGCCCTGCACATGTACTCATTCTTCATTTTGTCTGAGCGTCTGCATAAAAATCACATTCGTGCTACACAATTCCAGCAGGTGGCGCGTTGTTTTGCGAATACGGGCGGCAACCGGTTATCAAAATTATCGTCGCGTCTCTTAGGTGGGAGAACAGTGATGGAATTTCACAACCCTGCACATATTTTCAACCCTGTGTTGAATTGATTGGGACATTTTACTCCAGTGTAGAATCTGCGATGGAAGGTGACCGTTTAATCCGTCAACCAAGCAGGACGTTCCGGTCTGCTTAATTATCGTTGTGGGGAAAAAAGGCGTGGTCTTTTAAATAATGTTAACAACAGTAACATACAGTTAGATAGATAGATAGAGAGAGAGAGAGAGAGAGAGAGAGAGAGAGAGAGAGAGAGAGAGAGAGAGAGAGAGAGAGAGAGAGAGAGAGAGAGAGAGAGAGAGAGAGAGAGAGAGAGAGAGAGAGAGAGATAGAGAGAGAGAGAGAGAGAGAGAGAGAGAGAGAGAGAGAGAGAGAGAGCGAGAGAGAGAGAGAGCGAGAGAGAGAGAGAGAGAGAGAGAGAGAGAGAGAGAGAGAGAGCGAGAGAGAGCTAGTCCAAACATTTTCTAGTGACTTTACTGTTATTAAATTTATATGGTGGAAATGGTGCTTTTGATTAAGGACCAGAGACATAATGTGTAAATGTGGATTAGAACAGTTAGGCAGGCACAGATGCATGTAATTCATATACACACACACATTTACATTTACATTTGCGGCATTTGGCAGACGCCCTTATCCAGAGCGACTTACAACTGAGCAAGTGAGGGTTAAGGGCCTTGCTCAAGGTCCCACTAGTGGCAGCTTGGTGGTGGTGGTGGGGTTTGAACCCGTGATCTTCTGGTCCAACACCTTAACCATTGGGCTACCACCTCCACATACACACATCTTTCTCACTACTTAAAGTAATCTCAGCACTTTTTTTTTTCATCTATGCTCTATAGCTATGCTCATGGTGAAAGCCAGGCTTTGTTATACAAATATAACCTAATGTTTTTCTATGAAAAAAGCCTTTTTTATTTATTCAATTCATTAAAAAAAAATTTTTTTTTAGAATAAAACGGAGGTTGTTAGGTTGGTAAAATTGTGTAGCTCTCCTTCATCTGTGGATTATGAGTTTTTATTATTAAAACTACATCACAGAGTTTATTATTAACTCCCCCCCCTTCATCAGTTTTCTGTCCGATGGTGGAGTTGGTGATGGAAAACTTAATCATTTATTTAAGCATCTCATCCAGCAGCATCTGACTGATTAGTCCTCGTAGCTTTTGTCTTCTTTTCCTCTCTCTTCAGCTCATTTAATCCGCCTTTAATGTTTCATATCATTGTCATTATGCTTTATGTTCCAGGCCGAAGCATTTCAGCCTTTCCACTTGTTCTTGATCCTGTATTGTAAATGTGCCGCCCAGAACAGTGTTAATACAAACATCTGTATGCTTTATTAATGTATTTTTGCTTTAACAGATTCTTCAAGAACAAGGTTCACGGATGTGAGCGAGAGGCTTCTTCTGTCCCGCAGGTTGGGTCCTACAAGTCATCAGGGTGACAGAATTTGGCAAGCCGGACGAAATGCTATATATTGGATTTTATTTTCTTTATAGTCCTAAAAGAACAAAGCAGGAATATGCATGTCATTTACAAGCTTATTTTAAAAAAAAAACAAAAAAGGGCGTTCCAGTTAACTCAGGGTCTCAGCTCGACATTCTGAATACCAATCATGACGTTTTTCCACTCCAGTCATTTTCTTATTCCAAGAGGGGGAAAAAACAGGGATGTCTTTAGAAAGTTGTTTTTAAAAAAAAAACACACACAAAAAACAAACAAACAAAAAAAAAAACAAATGTAAGTTTACCGTGTTGTGAATCGCAGGTGTTACCATGGTGACCGAGATGTCGGTGTTGACCTGTAGTGTTTACCTTACAGATTTGTTTTCTTTAACCACACTTTGTATGTCAGCATGTTTGTAGAAGTAGAGGTGATGAAACCTTTCTGTTCTGATCCGCCTCTTGTTTATTAATCCGATCAGAAAGGCGACAAAGAACCTCTCCATTATCATTTATTTTAAAGTTACAGCTTTTTTTTTTGGTATTGTGGGTTTTTTTTGTTGTTTTTTGTTTTTTTGAAAGAAAAAAAGATGTAAATGTAGTAAGGTGGTGCTGAACTTCGTCTTCCAATGTTGGATTCATTCCAATTTTTTTTTTTACTTGTAACTGCAAACTCTTACATTTATTGTGATTTATATATAATTTTTGTTTTTAAATAATAACTTATTTTCTTTTTGCCTCTGCTGTTAAATGCTTTATTATTGACATGACAGTGACTGTTATTAGGTAGACTTCTTTTTTTTATTTTTATTTTTTCCCCCCTCTTACTTTCTTCAACTGACAAATGTACACTGTATAATTGTGTTAGAAGCTTGATCACACTAGGGGTGTATGGATATACAAAATATATATAAAGCCACTAATAATGGTCAAATTGTATGAAACATATTTTTTAACTTCTATATATATATAAACTATATATATATATATATATATATATATATATATATATATATATATATATATATATATATATATATATATATATATATATAGAGGATATATGTATTATATTAATAATAATAATAATAATAATAATAATAATAATAATTAATAATAATAATTTAATATATATATATATATATATATTTTTTTTTTTTTTTTTTTTTTTTTTTTTTTTTTTTTTTGGTCGTATCCATACACCCCTAACAAGCGCCACGGCATAAATTACGTAAACGAATTATACCTAAAAACTGTAGCAGTATGCAATCGAGTAGATGTAAAGCTCCGAGCAGTGAATTTTGTTTTTTGTGTTTTTTTTTTTTTTGTTTGTTTTTTTATGAAAGTGTATGTAAGTATGTATATATGCTCTTTCTGACGTTGCCTTTTGACCAACAAAATGTCTGAAGTTCGCTGTGGTCAGGGACAGGCAAGCTGAACGCTTTGGCAGGCTTCAAACCCCATAACTGTTTAGAACGATGTATATAAATATATTGTCATATATTCAGACATTACTAGTGCATGCAAATTACACCCCCCCCCCCCCACCCCCCCCCCCACACACACACACACACACACAAAAAACAAACAAAAACACACACATTATACACACACACCCCTTTCACACACAAAGGGCTTCTCAATTGAGGAATAAATGAGGTATACTCTCTCGCAGAGGTCCTGATGATCTCTCTCTCTCTATCCATCTATTCATCTCTCCCTCTACACACAGCCTGATCAAGGCTCTGCGTTTACATTCTTAACGCCCCCCTCACACACACACACGTTTACATACGCAGACCACGAGCATCATAGCACACTTCGAATAGGTTGGAAATGCTTCCGTTTACATATCGTTATAACAACTAGTTACTGTTCAGTCTGTGTCTTAGCAATCGGAGAGGCTTTCGGTCCTCCTCAGTGAAGCGATGATGAGCTCACTGCACCAGTGTCTTGTGACACGTTGCCTCCGTCTCCCTCCACCCGAGCCTGAAGCGGCCCTACTTTCTCCCCACCCCACAGGGAGGCGTAGCCTTTCCTCGCCTGGCACTCGGACACCTCGCTCCTTCTCTCGCACGTCCACCTGTGGCCGTCGTTTCCCCTCCCCACCCGTCTCCCTTTTCTTTATTGTTTTTTTTTTGTTAT
>JACRUU010000007.1:12415369-12485369 GCA_030449085.1 Kryptopterus vitreolus
CCGTCCATCATTCCAGCATTTAGCAGATTTTATCGCCTTTTTTGTTTACTGTTTGTATATGCAAGTTATCATGTATTTCTTCAGACTGTACATATGCAAATAGTATTTATTGTTATATACTGATTATATATATATATATATATATATATATATATATATATATATATATATATATATATATATATATATATATATATATATCTAATCATTGCACCCTGAAATGCACTTCTGGTTGGATGTTAACTGCCCCAGTTATTCTATTGCCTTGTGCCCACGTGTGACTCTTTTTTTTTTTTTTTTTTTTTAGAGCACTTCATTATGAAATTGTCATTTTTACATATCTCAGCTTGTCATGAAGCACAGGTTCAGCCATGATACAGCAGCCCTGGGGCAGAAAGGGTTTACGTGTCTTGCTCAGCAGGGGTGCTTTAAATCACGATCAGTGTCTCAGAAGCTTAACCACTGAACCATCTCTACACTATTTCTAGGAGATTAGTTTATAATCTATGTAGTGCAAATGATTAAAAGATCTTCATAAAAATGTGTTTACTAAATTCTGATGAATGAATATTCAGGCTATTATGGTTAGAGTTTTTTTTTAAATGGTGGCACGCCAAACACCTGCAAAGGTTTCCTGTGTATACATATACAGTCAATGTATATACTGGCTAACAATTCACAAAAAAATGAAGTATCCCAATTTTTTGAGATAGTATATTGGTGTTTTTGTGGTTAGTGGCTCAGTGATTAGCACATTCGCCACACACCTCCAGGGTCGGGGTTCGATTTTCGCCTCCGCCATGTGTGTGTGTGTGGATTTTGCATGTTCTCCCCGTGTCTCAGGGGTTTTTCTCCGGGTTCTCCTGTTTCCCCCGGTCCAAAAACATGCATGGTATGTTGAGTGGCACCTTGGAAAATTATCGCTTGTGTGTGTGTGTGTGTGTGTGTGTGAATGTGTGTGTGTGCCCTGCAATGGATTGGCATTCCATACAGGGTGTATCCTGCCTTGATGCCCATTGACGCCTGAGATAGGCACTGAGGGAAGATCAGATAAAGCAGTAGAAGATGAATGAATGAATGAACTTCAGTCTGTGTGAACTGAATCGATTCAATACATGACTTTGAGTTGGATTGCTGAAAGGAACGAACTTCTCCATGACATTCTAATTTATTGAGATGCACCTTGTATATATGAAGAGTTCATCAGTGATCAACTGCTCATAATGCTATAATAGTATGCCTTATTGGTACAAAAAAGCCTCTCTCTTTATTTTCTGTCCCAATGGAGGCAAAATTTTGCTGTTTGTTAATCGGTAAGAAAGATGAGGTGCATCTAGTGTTAAGTCAAGTTGATCCTGAGCAGGAGAAACCTCACTTGTCAGGGAAACACTGGCTGTATCCACGCCATGCCGGCCCGGCCCGGGCAGTGACGTCATCAACCCCAACGCCCCAATGCAGTGTCAGTGATTTTACACACACACACACACACACATCAATCCACGGCGTGAACTCGATGTGCTCCACGGATTCACACGAAGCCACCTGGAGAAGCAAAGCGACAACAGAGGCACGTGTGTTTGCGGATGGTAACCGGGTTTGTTGGAGCGGCTCTCGGGGACGCATCGGGGAAAGTCGCGGTCCCGGTTCTGCCCCTGATTGCGCTGTCGGCTAGGACCTAGCATTAGCGCCGATGATGCATTGCTAAATAAGTAATAACAGCCGGTATTTCTATATTAACCCTTCTATATATATATATATACACACACACACACACAAGCTCGCCAATGCTGGGCCACTGAGCTAGCATTGAGCTTTCCGGTGTAAACACCATTTCCTACGGTTTTTTCCCCGGGCGCGGTTGCATTGCAGCAATGCAGGCAATGCTATGTAGCTAATGCTAAATGAAGGGATCGAGTGATGGAAGAGCGTGTTTTGCCCGTGCGTGAGGATGGACAGTGACCCTGAGAGAACAGGGACAGGATTTGATCGGACGTGTTGTTGTTGTTGTTGTTGTCGTCCTCCTCTCCGCCGCACCGCGCTTCGTGGAGCTCGGACCGTGAAGCTTCCTTCCTCCGGCGCCGCGCTTTCCGCCGGGGATCTCCGCGGCTGCTCGGGGCTCGAGTCATGATGGCATCATGCTAACCACATGGGTTATGTTCCCGGCGTTCTTTTTACGTGGTGCAAAAAGATCTCACCCTTATGATTTGACTATACACCATCTCAATCTAGCTATGGATATCCCTGGGTGATGCAGAGCATCCTACACAAATCCTGCTGTCCCAATGGCCATCATCATCAGACCTCCAACTGACCTGCTGTGCACCCTAAATATTTTAAACGTGCAATAAGTGTTTTTTTTTTTTTAATTTTCTACAAATAACACCAATGAAATATGTAGGACATGCATATGCTGCCAGTGACTCAGCTTTGGTTAGGAAAGTTGCTGAGAAAACCCTGAGTGAACAATTTCCCAGCCCCTGGATGCTTGCTTGTATTAAGAGGACTGCGTCCTGTCAATCATTTTATAGAGTGGGCGGGGCTTTGTGGACATCACTCGAATGATGCACCCACTTAACCCGTGCGAAAGACTTTATTTTTTATTTTTTATGACGAGTCAAATAATCGTGTACGTTTAAATCAATGTCATAACCAGGGTGACGTGATCGAGCTGCCGTTATAACGATGATCTGGTAGCTTGCGCTGAAATCGAACTTGTAAAATTTAACAAAACAAAACAACTGCCTAGTAACTTGTGAAATCTGCGGCCATGTCGAGCAAAGCGTCAGGCAAAGAGAAGAAGTCCGGCCTCGGGAAGAAGTTGTTCCGGCGGGGCTCGGTGCGCTCCGTGGGCAACTTTATGAGCAGGGTGCTTAAAACCTTGTCCACGTTGTCGCATTTCGGGTCGGAGCTCCAGCCGCCCGATGGAGAGAAGGACGACGGGGGGTTCGCCGCGTTCAAAAACGAAGGCAAGGGATCGGTGGCCTCGGACGACAGCGACTGCGGCGGCTTCCTCAGTCGGGACAGGGTGCCCGGAGTGTCTGGTCTGAAGAACCATGGCAACACGTGCTTCATGAACGCCATCCTGCAGTGTCTGAGCAACACCGAGCTCTTCGCAGAGTATCTGGCGCTCGAACAGTTCCGCGGCCAGACGGACGAGGAAGATAAGCCCAAAGCCAACGGAGTCCATCCTCCCAGGAAAGAGAAAGGAGAAGTGACCGAGCAGCTGGCAGGCCTGGTCCGAGCTCTGTGGACCTTTGAATACAATCCTCAGCAGAGCAGAGAGTTTAAGGTGAGTCTGCCGGGTCGGGAGGGGGAGGGGGGGTCGCACAGTGCATGGGTATGAAGACGTTCCACTATATCCATATGGTTTTTTTTCACTTTGATGTGGAAAGCACTTTTATAAATCGACAATGTTAAATAATATATCCCTTATGAATGAAATAGAGGGTGCACGGTGGTTTAGTGGTTCGCACGTTCACCTCCAGGGTTGGTTGGGGGTTCGACTTCAGCCTCCGCCATGTGTTTGTGGAGTTTGCATGTTCTCCCCGTGCCTCAGGGGGTTTTTTCTCCGGGTTCTCCGGTTTCCCCCCGGTTCAAAAACATGCACGGTAGGTTGATTGGCACCTTGGAAAAATTGTCCCTAGTGTGTGAATGTGTGTGTGCGCCCTGCAATGGTTTGTGATTCCATACAGAGTGTATCCTGCCTTGATCCCCGGAGATGCCTGAGATAGGCACAGACCTGAGAAACGGATAAAGCAGTAGAAGATGAATGAATGATTGAATGAGACTGTATTGCTGGCGGGAACGAAAAAATCTCCCTGATTATAAAGACTATAAGTATGTGTCTATTGTGTAACCTGTAAGGTCAGGAGGTGGTAGCTCTGTCAGATCAGAAGGTTGCTAGTTCAAATCTTGGGCCCTCAAGCCCTTAATGTAAGTCACTCTGGATAACTGCATCTGCCCAATGCCATTAATGTAAGTTGATTGAATGAAATGATCAGCATCGCTGACGGAGACATGTGGCCCAGACTACATGTTTTCTAAATGGTTCATCCCCTAAATGTTGCCACAATTGTAAAAGTCTTTGTGCTCTGTAGCATTTTCCCCTTCACTGTAACTAAGAGACACCGTATCTGCATGACAACATGAAGGTATGCTGTGTTAAGGTTCAAGTAGAAGAACTCTAGTGTCCTGCAAAGAGCCCTGACCGCAATAGATCACTGAATAGCATGTATTTATTCATTTATTTATTTATTTATTTATTTTCCTTCGAACACTGACTGTTATCCAGATCTCCCCACTAATGTCCTCAGGGCTATTTATTCTAAGACAGTTGGCGTAATACACAACAAAAGGAAGATTATTGATTATAGAATATGTTTTAATCTTTGGTCACGGCCACACAAACTGGTTTAAGAAATTCTGCAAATTTGTTTATTTATTATTGTTGTTATTTTTTTGAGAAAGCAGAAAAAATGCAGCAGTGATTGGGAAGAGTCATGGAATAGACTCAATTAAACCATAAACCATTATGGATGTGTACAGCAGTGATCAGTGATTGGTCATTAGCCATGAAAGTGATCAGTGATTGGCCAGTAGTGATGAAAGTGATCAGTGATTGGTTATTATTGATGAAAGGGATCAGTGATCTGCCATTAGCGATGAAAGTGATCATTGATTGGTTATTAGCGATCAGAGTGATCAGCGATTGGTTATTAGTGATTAATTTGATCAGCGATTGGTTATGACAAATAATGAAGAGATGTTGGTTCCTTTTTTCTTCACATTATAGTTAAACAGGATTTCTCTTTCACGAACCCACTGAACTCTCTCTCTCTCGTTCCCCCTCTCCCTCTCTCTCTCTCTCTTTCTTTCATCCATTTGTTACTCTGTCTCCTTGTTCATTTCTCTATTTTCATTTTTCAATTTCTCCGTTAATCTCTCTCTCACTCTGTACATCCATCCATCCATCCATCCATTTGTTTTCTCCAGAACTCGGTGGCGAAGCGAGCCATGCAGTACAGGGGAAACGCTCAACACGATGCTCAGGAGTTCCTTCTCTGGCTGCTGGACCGTGTACACGAGGACCTGAACAACATGGGCCATAACAGACCTTCTATAAAGGTAAAGATTCTAAATTCCCTTCCATAACGCCAGTCTGTTGTGCACTTTATTTACTACTACAGTTTATTTGTTTGTGCAACATTAAGCCCAACATGGTTAGCAAAATATTAAACTATGTATGTTCATTTTGCCCAAAGCTGGTGTATGATCAGCCGTACTTTAGCTGTTTCGCATTTTTTATTCGTGAGTAGAAATACCATAGTTTGAATAGTTGATTTCAATTGGCCGAAAGTTTAGTCGTTCCTGTTTAATAACCATTTTAAATGAATGCGCTACATTCTAAACAGTTGTGACCATAGTAAACATGTTTTTAAATGTAATTACAACAAAAAAATGTAGAATAGCCTTTATTTTGTTACATACACATTATAGCACAGAGATATATCCCAGCTGTTTTTTGGAAGCTGGGTCAGGAATGCACGGGCAGCTATGATACAGCGCCCACTGTGGGGCACAGAGGGTTAAGGGCCTTGCCCAAGGACCCAAGAGTGGCAGCTTGGCTTGAGCACCAGACCTTCCGATCAGGAGCCTTAAACCACTGAGCTATACCCCTCCCCCACTGAGCTAACCCCTCCCCCATTGATCTAACCCCTCCGATGAATGACTGTGATCTAACACCAGGTGTTTCATTCATTAGTATGGTGTAAGGCCTCTTTGGGCAATCGACTATTACTCCTGCTTGATGCGATTCATCGTTCGTGATGGTATTGCCAGCATTCCCCTTGATACCCCGCCTCTTGGTACACCGCAAAGACTCAATGTCCCGGTCACAGATACCCCGGCGACACGCACACCAACAATCTGTCCTCTTATGAACTCTTATGAACTCTGTCTTTTATTGTGTTGTGCTGTTTGCAACCTTCAGGGTTTTTTTTTTTTTTTGCCATGTGCAGTCAGTAAAAGTTGTCAGTGCTGTGAAATGACCGTGGTAATAAGTGCAATGATCCACGACTAAGTGTGGATTTTACCTCATTTAATGGTTTGCGTCGGCTGGTTAGTCGTTTCCGCATGGCGCATTGAACTCATGTAAGGCGAGAACACATTATTTACTGATCGGGAAAACACAAAGAATTACAAATTCACAATAAGAAGCGCTCAAAAGGACTTGAACCGGTCTAACTTCTAAATAAAGACTTACAAATGAGCAGTTCCAAACCAAACACAACGATTTAACTAATTGTGTACGTCTAATTTGATTTTCAAAATACCCGGCTTTAATAATAACAGCGTGCTTTACCCGAGACTTTTGTAGGAGACGTTTCAGTTACTGTGATGCTGGAATGGCAGTCCTAACACTATTTTATTTGTCTAAAGACTGGTTTGTAATTGGTTCTGGCTGTGACCTGAACAATGTGAATATCCTTCTTATTCTTCCGTATTCATAATCAGGGGCTCGTACAACAAACACTTGTTTGTCTTTATGTTACTTTTAAAAAGAATTAAAGTGGTGGGTGAGAAATAGTCCTTCAGCTTGTCTCTTGTGTTGCCAAGTCTTACAACTCGACAGTTTCAGGAGGTGGTTATCACACTGGACCAGAGGTTCAGGTTCAATCCCAGCATCACCAAGCTGCCACTTAGTTGGGCCCTTGAGCAAGGCTCTTAACTCCCACGTTGCTCAGTTGTCCCCAGCCTTTAGGGTCGCACACAAGCGTTTGCGACTTCTGCTGCCAGTCCGCTGCGCCCCGTAACAGGAGAAGCTGGGGGGAAAAATACATTTTATTTAGATATATATAGATATATATATATATATATATATATATATATATATATATATATAATAAATTATTATTAAATAATTAACAAACCATTATAAATTATGCCTTTTCCCATTTCTTCATTTTTAACAAAACATTTATAACAAAAAATAATCAAAATAAGTGTACTTTTGTAACATTTAGTTGCTTTGTTGCTTTTTAACCCATAGTACTGCCTGGTTAAAGAGTGGTCTAAGGAACATTCCGACAACACACTCTTTATTTATTTGTTTATCTAGTTTGGAAATCATTATAACTTGATTCTCGTGTCGAAATACTTAGCTAGGTTTTATAATAGAGGACAGTGAATAGATCCGGAAGACGGGCGACGTTTGAGGATCCCAGCGTTCTCGTCTTTAGAATCCCGGCCTGTAAGATTATCCTGAACCTGTTTATGGGTCTCCAGTGTCAGCGAGACGCTTTTCTTCTATTGAAGTAGGAGGTTCTTGGCTGCGCTGAACGGCCAGTAATGCCATGCAAGTTTATATCGAAAGACAAGAAACAATGCCTTCTTTCCTCTTTATTCTGAATCTAGATTTTATTCATCTGGAGTTCATTCTCAGTGTTAATCTGTCTAGTTATTGGGATGAAGGACGAGCCGGAGACGCACTCTGTGTACGTGTTTGTTGTTTATGTTGATGACGGAACCTCTCTACGTTCGCATCGACTTTTCTTCTTTGAATCGGAGCCCGAGATCTCAATCAGCCGAGTAGTTGGCAAACGAGTTGATTTACAGTCCAGCTTGTACGAGCACAGCGCTACCAAAGCAAAGCCGCGCGTCAGCAATCAATCTGTTCCCGAACCGAGACCAAGCAGGAGCAGACGAGATCACGTTTTTATTCGTCGTCCGTCTGCGGGGATCTGATCTCCGACCCCCGGATATTACAATTGTTCAGTTTTACTTCATGACAAGAAGACAACTCTCGACCCTTGTGATCACATGATATTTGGGTTGATCTGGTTAATTGTTTTGTCTCGAGAACACACTTTATCTTCTCCACATTGTACAGCGCCTGGGAAGTGTTGTATCGATTTTCAGAGGCGCTTACAGGTTCCTTTTTGGTTATAGGCAACAATATAGGTCATTCAACAGTATTCATTTTAATTAAACTGTCACCTTAAGCAATAACTGTAGATTTTGGATGAAGTACATGTACATAAAAAGTATTCAGACCTACATTTTAGTTGTTGCTGTCGTTCAAATTGTCATTAATCTACACTCAAAATTTTTTTTCCAATGCAATTTCAAATATTGGTTAAAAAAATATTGAAAAAAAAAATATATATATATATAAAAATAAAAAAATATATATATATATATAGTCTATTTATTTACCAATATTTGAAAAGGCAAATATTACGAAATTGCATTGGAAATGTATACAAATATATTTTATGTGTGTGTGTATGTGGGGGGATGTGTATGTGTGTGTATGTATATATAGAGATATATATATATATATATATATATATATATATATATATATATATATATATATATATATATATATATATATATATATATATATATAGTGTGTGTGTGTGGGTGTGTTTGTGTATATGTGTGTATATGTGTATATATATACGTGTGTATATATATATATATATATATATATATATATATATATATATATATATATATATCTATATATATATATCTATATATATATATATATATATCTATCTCATATATATATATAATTTATAACCGGTATATAGGGTCTGTATATGTTTCCAGTGCAATTTCGTAATATTTGCAATGTCAAATATTGGTAGCTATACTAAATCAATATGGCTACTAGAGCTGGCCGATTAATCATCATTATTGATTATGGAGTTTATGGTTTATGTAGATGTTCACTTTGGTTTGGCACAGCGAGCTTCCGTAGTTCTCTATTCTCCTCTCCGCATTACACTCGTACAAATACGAAATACAACATGGCGGCGCGCTCTGACGAATCCGAAGGGCTCGTTTCCATGTGCGGTGCCGTTTCATCAGTCATGTGGGAAAAATGGTTCAGGTTTGCAACTTCAGACACTGAACAACCCAAAGCCACTGTGTAAAATTTGTGGCAACTGAAGGTAGCAGCACGACTAATTTATTCCAGCACCTCGAACAGAATCATGTATTGAATGGGGAGGTTAATTATTTGCAAAGTGAATTTTAACTACACCCGGATCTCTGTTTCACCATGTACCATTATTTCTGACGCTAGACGATGCTGCAGAATAAAACACATTGCAAGAGAAAACTACAGGAAGTTTCCAAAATTTGGGATCATTTCAAATTAAAACATAAAAACAACAGTGCTTTATCTATTTTATCTATTTTAGTAATTTGAAATTCATTTTTTTATATCGTTATGTATTTGCATTCTGATGTGATACAGCGATTAAACAGGTTTACTTTTTACAGATATTCTTTTGTGCAGTTTCAACAATAAGTACATGCCTATAGTGGTCATGACTATAGACGTACCTATAGTGGTACATTACTATAGACGTCAGACGCCATTGTTGAATAATAACCATTATTAAAGCATTACTGCATTAAAGGCTTTGACTCGAATCCCCCATAAGCGCAAAACAAGTACGTGAGCTTGTTTTTCAGTTTGGAGGCATGTCTGTGCAATACGAATATTTGTGCCAAGAAGCAAAATAAAGACTAACCGAATGATAATGAGAACTATACAATAAATAAAGTTCGGCAGACGCTCTTATCTGGGGAAAAAAAAGGTCCAATTATCTCCTTCATACATCTCTGTAGTGTCCCCTCAGCAGCCCCTTGTTCGAGGTTCCCACTGAGTAGTGGGACTTCAGACTTTTCCTGACATTTGCGTTACATAATGATGGAGGCACTCAATTATATAGGATGTCTTTGTAATACATAAAATGTTTCCTTTTACTTTAACTAGGGGAGCCAAACCTGCTCTGATTGGTCCGGCATAAAGCCAGCTCTATAAAAGTACGGTTTACACGGGTTCAAGTGGAAGACCTGCAATAGAGCTTTGCCCTCAGCTTTTGAGATGAATCGCAATGCCGGCTACACCGCAGGCCTCCTCCACGTTTTTATTATAACAGCAAATGGGTGACGAAATGCGGAATGGGATTTTCAACAAGGCCGAATGAATCTTGTGATCTGGTTTTCACAAACTTGTGTCCATGTATCGTAAGATTGATTACACTTTGCTGACAGATCTCCACACAACACTTCTCCAGTGGACTGTTTTAGATGGCACAGCTTTCATCGATCTATTGGACCATCCAATCGTTTAAATAGAAAGGAAATGCTGGGCAGGAACCTATTTAAGTGACTATAGAGTTGCCGTTTGCACATATGGCAACACTACTTTGTCACAAAATGGAATCATAAATGGTCACCGCTTGTCCTTTTTTGAGCTTTTTTGAGTTTTAGCAAAAGGTTTGGGCAACTTCCGCACCAGCCAATAGAATTTGAGATGATGACTCAGCAGTGGCTTAGCCAAGCATCTAAACAAGTAGTAAATAAGTGCTTGTTTAGTTCTCTATTCTGTGCCACCTGGGCTCACTATGGTTTTACAGAGTGCTTATATGATTTGTATAACCTTCCTGCCTTCCTTCCTTCTTATATATATATATATATATATATATATATATATATATATATATATATATATATATATATATATATATATATATATATATATATATATATATATATATATATTTTTTTTTTCATCTTCTTCCACTATATCCGATCTTCCCTCCTCGTGTCACGGGGAGCCTGTGCCTATCTCAGGCGTCTATGGGCATTAAGGCAGGATACACCCTGGATGGAAATGCCAACCCACTGCAGGACACACACACACACACACACATTCATATACTAGGGACAATTATTCCAAGGTGCCAATCTACCGTGTGCATGTTTTTGGACCGGGGGAGGAAAACCGGAGAACCCGGAGAGAAAAAACCCCTGAGGCACGGGGAGAACATGCAAACTCCACACACACATGGCCGAGACGGGAATCGAAACCCGGACCCTGGCGGTGTGAGGCGAACGTGATAACCACTAAGCCGCCATGCCTCTATATATATATATATATATATATATATATATATATATATATATATATATATATATATATATATATATATATCTATATATATATATATATATATATATATAGTCAAATAAAAGTCTATATATATATATATAGATATATATACATATATATATATATATATATCACCACAACACCAGTCACCTTATTTACATTTGAGACGCTGGATCATTTGAATAGATATCAATCAGTGACTCATTTATTTCATTCTATTAATAGATACAGTTAATAGATAACATTACAGCCTTTTTACATCAACTGAGTTGTGTACAATTTTTGTTTACCTATAGTAAAATGTTAAAGGGAACACGTTTACTGGAGTTTACTTCGTGAAATTGTTAGCTGTAAAAGAACCCCAATGTAGCACCTCGGATGTGAATAATAAGCCAGGGCCGTTCTTCTAAGAGAGAGTGTAATGTTCATTTGGTTGTCTTGTGACAACAAACAAAAATCACATTCGCCGCAGCCCTGATTAGACATGCTGCTACAACACTCTTCTGTTCTCCTTGTTCTAGCCTCCCATAGAGGAAGATGATGGAGCGCTAGAGGGACCGTCACCCCCGCTGTCGGCTGGCTCTTTTGTCCAGGAGCTGTTTCAGGCACAGTACAGGTATAATGGAGTTTTTGCTCGTTTTAGTGTTGCCTGGAATCGCTCAGTGGAAATGCCTTTATTTCTCCTTTTTTCCTTCTCAACATGCAGATCGTCCCTCACCTGCCCACACTGCCAGAAGCAGAGCAACACTTTCGATCCCTTTCTCTGCATCTCGCTCCCCATCCCGTTACCTCATACTCGGTAAGTCAAACCCGGTTATTATCCTGCAATCGCAGCTGTTCGTTTTAACATACAGTTTCAGCTTTTGGACAAGCAGTCCTGCAGTGCATCGCAAAACCACGCCCTAATTGTGATTTCTGCCTGCGCCTGCGATTAGCTTGCTGGGTTTGTATACAATCTTGGGGAAAGAATGCAGGAAGCAGGAAGTCGCGGCCTTTGTTTGCGGACCTGTTTTTCTGTCCGCAGCTCACTCCTTTACGCAGAGGACAAACAGGTTCTCGGTTGAAGACGTGTTTGACTTGCGTGATTGTATTTGCTTTTTTGGTGATAAGCTAGCTGGAGACGTAGGGCGGGGCCTCATTCATGCTAATACCTCCCCGATTAGCATGACCTCTGTGTTACTACAAAGGCTTTAGACAATGCTCAGGAAGTGATGAAGCCGCCTGTACTACTGTTTCTTGAACTGTTATTTATTTATTTATTCATTCATTCATTCATTCATCTTCTACCGCTATATCCGATCTTCCCTCGGGTCACGGGGAGCCTGTGCCTATCTCAGGCGTCTATGGGCATTAAGGCAGGATAGGACACACCCTGGATGGAATGCCAACCCATCGCAGGGCACACACACACACTCACACACTCACATTCATACACTAGGGACAATTTTTCCAAGGTGCCAATCAACCTACCGTGCATGTTTTTTTTTTTGGACCGGGGGGGAAACCGGAGAACCCGGAGAAAAAACCCCTGAGGCACGGGGAGAACATGCAAACTCCACACACACATGGCCGAGACGGGAATCGAACCCGGATCCTGGCGGTGTGAGGCGAACGTGCTAACCACTAAGCCACCGTGCCTCTATTTATTTATTTATTTTTAAAGAAATGAAGCCTCCACCCTGTATTTTTGCACAATTTGTTATTTATGTGTAAAATTAGCAATTCATCCCATAGGTGTTTGGTAGGATTGAGTTCAGAGATCTATAGTAGGAGAGCTTCCACCCCAACCCACGTAAACTATATCTACATAGAGCCGGCTTTGCGCACAGATATATATATAGATATATATATCTATATATATATATATATATATCTATATATATATATATATATATATATATATATATATATATATATATATATATATATATTATATATATATATATATATATATTTGATATATATATATATATATATATATATTATATAATATATATATCATGATATATATATGCCGCTATGAGGTAACTTGCGATTAATTGCACGTTAATAACACGTTTTCAAAGTACCAGTAACATAAATGAATACTTTTCATGTTTCTAACATGTTATAATTATATATCTATGATCTCACTCAAAATCTCTTCTTTTAATAAAGCTCAGCTAAGTCAGTGCTGAAATGATCTGTGAAGGCGACAGACTGAAGTTTCTTTATTCTTTATTTCTTCCTTTTGGTTCCTTTTGGCTTTCGTTTATTCTCCTACAAATTCGCTGTGTTATATCATAAAATGAGTGTCCCTTTAAAGTGAAATTGCGTTACGGTGTTATTAACACATTAACCTTGACAGCGCTAGCATACGTGTGTGTGTGTGTGTGTGTGTGTGTGTGTGTGCAAACGTAACAAAAGAGCTGATTGGGGTCCTGCTCTTTTATTTAAAAAAATTAATTGAAACCGATCCTATACTTGAATTGCGCTATTTACTACTGCGATTAATGATTGAAGATCGTCTTCCTATTACGACAGTGATTAGTGATTTAGGACACATAATCCCTCCAGTACAATAATCCTGATTCATTACAGTGGAAAGCATGGCTGTTTAATTGAGCAGCACCGCGGTGGAGGTTCCTCAACCGTGAGCCACATTCCTAAAGTGATTGTGGTTACACATACAGACTGAAGGCAGGTATGAAGCTGCTGAACTACACTTCTTTATTAAGAGAACGTCTGACTAGATGGTATTTTGGGGTTATGTTTTCTCCTCCTTTTTCATGCTGGAACGTTGTTCGCGCTTCGAGTGAAGGCATTTGTCGGATCGCACACGGCGTTTCAGAGGTCTGGATGCGCACCCAGAAAAGAGATTTCACAGCAATGAGCTGCATAAATACTGTAGCAAGACAAGTCAGAAGGAATGTGCTGCAGAGTAAGCGCACTGGGCTCGAGGAAAGATTTCATCAGAACTTTTCACCACTGTCTGACTTTCTGAGTCCGTTGGATCTTTAGGGAGAAATGGAACATTTGGAGGGAAAAATGCAAGCAAAAAAATACTGGAAACTGTTTGAGCTGTGGAAATAATCAAAATGCACTCCTGGGCGAGCTTAAGCTTTATGGACTTGGTGTGTGTGTGTGTGTGTGTGTGTGTGTGTGTGTGTGTGTGTGTTCTCATACGGGTGTGCAAAAAAAATGTATGATAAGATTAGGATCGGCGGGTTCATTTTTGCACGTGTTGCCCTTTTACCTTCCGCGGACAAATCTTAAATACCTGCGTGTTGTTTACACTGTTTTATGAAGAGAAAAAGATGTGTAAATTCGATGGTTCATTCATTCATTCATTCATCTTCTACCGATTTATCCGATATTCCCTCGGGTCACGGGGAGTCTGTGCCTATCTCAGGCGTCTATGGGCATTAAGGCAGGATACACCCTGGATGGAATGCCAACCCATCGCAGGGCACACATTCACACATTCGTACACTAGGGACAATTTTCCAAGGTGCCAATCAACCTACCGTGCATGTTTTTGGACCGTGGAGGAAACCGGAGAACCCGGAGAAAAACCCCCTGAGGCACGGGGAGAACATGCAAACTCCACACGCACATGGCCGAGACGGGAATCGAACCCGGACCCTGGCGGTGTGAGGCGAACGTGCTAACCACTAAGCCACCGTGCCTAAATTTGATGGTATTTCTTAATAATAATAATAATAATAATAATAGTGAAGTTGTGATGGTGTATCTGAATCTAAGTGTGTGACTCTACCAACAGAGTGAGATATAAGTGAGAAACAGGAGCGGACACTTTTCCCGTGTCATTGTCCCCACAATATATTGTGCTTCCCGCTGTGAGTGTGTTGTTGTTGTTTGCCCTTCAGGCCCCTGTACGTGACAGTGGTGTATCAGGGCAAGTACTCTCACTGCATGAGGATCGGCGTGGCCGTGCCCCTCAACAGCACCGTGTCCAGGCTCAGAGAAGCTGTTTCGCGTGAGACGAAGATTCCTCCAGACCAGGTGAGGATGAAACGCAGCCGATTGGTTAAGATGTTGGTCTCTGGACCAGAAGATCACGGGTTCAAACCCCAACACCACCAAACTGCCACTAGTGGGCCCTTGAGCAAGGCACTTAACCTTCAATTGCTTTGTTGTTCGTCGCTCTGGATAAGGGCGTCTGCCAAATGCTGTAAATGTAAATAGGAAGGTGTTATTAATAATACACAGAAAGAAATATGTTTGATTTGTCGGTTGGAATTAAGTGTCCCCGACTAAAACGAGTAATTTGATTTTCACCAGGAGAGAAGAATAAATGTAATAATATGATGTTTTCTTACTCATTAGTATAGTAGGAATCTCCCCAAGTCAGAGATGCTGCAAGAAGAAGAAGAAGAAGAAGAATAGCCTATCTTTGTCACATATACATTACAGCACAGTGACATTCTTTCTTCGCTTGTTGTTGGTATATGGGGTCAGAGCGCAGGGTCGCCTGGAGCACATAGGGGCGCCTATGTATAGGCATGCATAGGGGATCCTGCTCAAGGACCCAAGGGCGGCAGCTTGGCCATACCGGGGCTCGAACCTAGGTCTTCCGATCAGCAGCCCAGCGCTTTCACATATCCCAGCTTGTTGTTGGTAGCTGGGGTCCGAGCGCAGGGTCAGCCATGATATGGCGCCCCTGGAGCACAGAGGGTTAAGGGTCTTGCTCAAGGACCCAGCTTGGCGATACCAGGGCTCAAACCCGGATTTTCCGATCAGCAACCCAGACTTAGACCACCGAGCTACACTCCCCTCCCACTAGACAAGTAGGCTTTATCGTAAATTGTAAATTCAACAATATTTGATCCCCAGGACCGAGATGCTATAACAGACAACATAAATTAATATGACACAGGCCTGTCCATAACTCTAAACTAAAACAGAAAGAAAAAAGTGCACATGTGCTTTTTTTTTCTACTGATAATTGAAAGTTAGATGAAATTTCGCACAAGAACCCCCCCCTTCCCCCCCTTCCCCTCCAGTTTTGCTGTAAGCATGCTCATATTATTGCAGTTCCCTTGAATGACAGTTTAATGAGTTTATCCGGAGCAGTCTAATTAAGAGCGGTTGTTTTTGTTTCTCGTCTGGCGTTAATGCCGATGCATCTGCTTCTCTCGCCACGTGCAGTTCGTCCTGACCGAAATGTATTACGACGGCTTCCATCGCTCCTTCTGCGACGACGACGACGACCTCGACATCATTCAAGAGAGCGATTCTATCTTTGCGTTCGAAACCCCCGAGACGTTCAAATTAGAAAGTCTCCGGTCTAAAAGAGGTACCGTGACCTTCCGAATGGCGTATGTAGGATGAAGAGATCCTTAAAGGGAGCGTCCTGTTATAATAAAATATCCCGTCCCGTATTTTTCCGCAGGGAGCCTCCTGGCAAACCTTAACCAGAACAATCTGAAGTACGGCCCCGACAGCTCTCGCACCCCGTCGTTCATGCAAGGGGCGGTGAATCCGGCCTCGCCCAACAAAAACTCGGGCGCTGAAAAGATGATCCTGTTGATCTGCAACAGAGCCTGCATTGGCCACCAAGGACGAAGGTAACAAAGCGCTTTCTCATGCCGTATCTTTCCTACAACGTTCTCACAAACACGACTACGTTATCCTAAAGATATTCAATCTAAATAAATCTAAATAAATAAAAAATTCACCCGCCGTTATAACGAGTTTACATTCGAAATGAACCGCTGTTATGTTAGTAATCGAGTATTCTATCGATTATTGCGTCGATTAATCGGGAAAGAAGTTATTTTTGGTTAAAAAAACAAAAAAAACAAAGCAGTGCTAAACAAGGACGGGAAAATAAAGCAGGTCTCTTAAAACGAACAGGTGATTTGTTTCCTTTTTTGATAAATGAATACTTTTGCAACTTTTTTCTGATTTAATGCATTTAATTTTCCATATTACATAAAATATAAATATATATAAATAAATATAATTATTCACATTCAAAAAAAAAAAAGGTAAATTCACTGTATTGTGATTTCTTTGTTTTTGAAACGATTCCAAAGTTATAAAACTGAAGCTTTTCACTGTTTTATGTCAACTTGCAATGTTTTCTCACGATTCCAACTTTTCTTTCTTTCTTTTTTGTCAATATAAACAAATGTATAAAAGAAATAAATATGATGGATTATTTACACCTCCTGTCTGCACTAAACAATCACAGCCTCCTGTTTTAATCCGGATTATTGTGAGGTTTGTTGCCAACGTGACCACGAACCGGAACCTGAAATGCAGAGAAACACACACACACACACACACACACACACACACACACACACACACACTGTGAACTGCGACAATAACGCTAAACAGACCGAATCCTGCCGTGGAAGCTTGTTTGCAATGTTAGCTTTCAATATTTTCTCGCTATTCCAATCCCCCCCCCCCCCCCCCCCCCCCCCCCCTTTTTCTTTTTCTTAGCCAATTGGGCATCGTCGCCCCCATCTGTAGTTCCGGGAAGGCTTTACAGGTTGAAAATGAATATAAACATGATTCACTCAATAGAATCGCATGGTATCAATCTAAGCTTCACCTTGAGAGAGAAACTTTGGAGGAGACGGAACAAGACAAGTGAAGCAGGCGGTCTCGTTCATACACCAACATCTCGCTTCAGACTGATAAAATGTTTACCCGTTGATGCTCCAGAAATGTTGTATGTTTATGATAAATAAAGTTACATTTAGCACACGCCTTTATTCAGAGCGGCTTTAAATGTGCTTTAAATCTCCATCGGAGAAAGAATTAACTCGATTACAAACTTGAGATACAAACAACCTCAAACTCAGTAGAGAGTTTATTTATTTGTTTGTTTTTTTTCTTATTGTTGTGGAAAGTCGGAATTGTGAGGAGAAAATCAGTTGGAATCGCGAGGAAAAGTTCGGAATTAGACAAACGTGGCGAAAACGTGTATTTCATATAGTTTCCCTGTCCAGAGCAGCCCAGATTTAGCGGGTGATTCATTAGTCATGATGGTTTGTAGGAAAACACATTGTCTGGTAAATAATTTGTCTTGATGCATTATTTTTGTATTTAAGTTACTCGAGGAATCGTTTTAACCCTATTTGAAACATTTTGCACATTGTTTCAGTAGAGTCCGTAGATCCGATATATCTATACACACCAAGTCTATGTCATGAGGAAGAAGGTTATACTAAGGATATACTAAAAGTCCTGAGCCAGGATGTTTAAATTTGGTCATAGAAGGAAGGTTCGACAGGATCCAGGGAAAGAATGCCATACATTTTAGAAGAATGGCTTACAGACAACCTTATCAGAGTCTGATTTACGCTGCTTTTAACTCTGAATGGAGAAACATTTCCGCTTTTCACCCCGAGGGTATGAAACCCTGCCCCCTGTTTTATTACAGTGATGACAGAAAACACATAAACTGGATTGATATGGAGATTTCAGCACCAACTGGAAGTCGTAGGCCGCAGTAATCCGGTATTTAAGGAACTCTCTCAAGTCTGAAAGATGGGCGAATACAGCCGTGCCCCGAACCCTGTAGTATGTTTTTGAACCAAGCCAAAAAAAGGAAATGCAAGCTTTTAGACTTTACGGTTCCGTGTTCTTCCAGGCCGAATCAGAGAAACGGTTATAGCTTTTGTTTCCTGTATCCGAAGGTTTGGCCTTCCTTTTGTCCTGTACATGGAGCGCACTGTAACCTGGGACGTTCTTCAGAAGGCCATCCTGGAGAAGATGCATCATCTGCTGAGACAAGGAGTTTACATCCAGGTCAGTGTTCCATGCAGCCTTGGATTGATTTACATCCTTAGATGTATTTGTAATAGAGAATATTTATCTGACTATTGCACACTTTCTACTTTTCGTACTACCGTTTTCTTCTTCAACATCATCTTATTGCTGTTATTAATGTTTGCTGGTTTTGGCATAGTCCACTTTGAAAACCAGTCGTTTTTGTTTTAGGTGGGGCCTTTCAGCCTGCGAGTGGTCGGTGTGGTCGGGATCACATACTTGTTACCGCAGGAGGAATTTCCTTTGTGTCACCCCACCGTGGAGAGGTTGGGCTTCATCCATGAAAATTACAGCTCTGATTTTTGGCCGCTTTAGCTAAAACTTCACCAAGCTCGCTTTTCTAGCAGGGAAACCTTACCCTATTCTAAACCCTCAGCTGTTTACCTATTTGTGTTTGTTATTGTCTGCGGGGTAAAGAGGACCTGGAAACCTTATTTGTTTAACAGTGTCGATACCTTCCTGCAAATCGTATTCCATTACAATTCTAATACGACTTTATCTGATTCTGGATTCTTTATATGGACTCAAATGTGCATTGATCCTCAACACCAAGTCACATGTTGGTGAAAAGCCGAACAGCGGTTTGATTTGAGAGGAGTTTTTTTGCCTAAAACACAAATCAGATTGTACACCTGAACACTGCATTAACCAAGATGCACCATTCCAGAATGAAAAAGCAACATAGTAAAGAAATCGTTCATACAGGTAAATCGTTCATACATTAAGTAAATAAGTAGAAGAAGCAACAGTATTCAATGGGCGCATAAAATGGCGATTAAGATAATATAAATAATTTTAAATATAGGGGACTAAAAGTGCATATATATGTGTGTGTGTGTGTGTGTGTGTGTGTGTGTGTGTGTGTGTGTGTGTGTGTGTGTGTGTGTGTGTGTATGTATTTATATGTATACGTACGTATACGTATACATACGTGTGTGTGTATGTATATGTATTTATATATATACATATACATACATACATACATACATACATACATAGAGTCCTCGGGTTATGCCAGTTTCGACGTGGTTACGAACACGCCCCCATAAAAATAAAAAAATAGTATTACTATTATTATAATAATATTATTTTTATTAATATTTACTTTAATTCATGTGGTAAGGAATTGTTTTCTCTTTTTTTTTATACTTTTTTATATCATTAACCGTTACATTTAATTATAGCCCTGTACGTGCTATACTTTACAGTATATTTTATATTTTATTATTTATGTTCCGACTTATACTGAAAATCCCCACTTTTTGAGATAGATATACAGAGGACCTACTGTGTGTGTGTGTGTGTGTGTGTGTGTGTGTGTGTGTGTGTGTGTATGTAATATATATATATATATATACATGTGTGTGTGTGTGTGTGTGATGTATATATAATGTATATATGTATATATATACACATGTGTGTGTGTGTGTGTGTGTGTTGTGTATTGTGTGTGTATGTATATATATACACATACACATATTAGACCGTAGCCCAAAAATGACCTGAGTAACGATGTTCTTATACTCAAATACTTTACATATTTTTCCTTTTCAATCTAAGAAGAGCTTAAAAAAAAACCTTAAGGGGACAATCTACAGTTTAATCCTGCCACACAAAAAAAGCCTTGCACTAGATTTTGGAGTGTGTTTGCGAAAGATTTTTGCTCACTCAGACACCAGGGTGTTAGTAAAGTCAGGCACTGGTGTAGTGCGAGGAAGCCTGAGGTGCTGTCTGCGTTCCAATTCATCCCAAAGGTGTTTAGTAGGGTTGTTTTCAGGGCTTTCAGGCCTTTCAAGATTTTCAACTCCAACCCATGCAAAACTTATCTTAATGAATCTGGCTTTGTCGTGCTGGAACAGGTTTGGGTTTTTTAGTCTCCTTCAAGTGAAGGAGAAACGCTTCTTCATCCAAAGACATTGTATAGGATCGTGTACTTCCATCGTTGTGAGAACAGTATATGGATGGTAGAGATGCATAATCAATCAGGTGTTTTCCATATATAATAATATGCAATTCATTTTAACCGCTAGTTTCTTTATATTGAAGGTTTGCCGGTTGCGAAAATACACGTCTTTACAACAGAACAAAAAAACCAATCCCATTTGTTATTTAAGTTGTAAAATGTACTGATTCTTGGTTTTAAATTGGTGCCATATGTACACCGTTGCATGTTTTGACCCACACACAGGCAAGAGTCTCAAATAACCCTGACCTACTGTGTTATTTTGCAGGGCCTACAAGTCATGCGGTGCAGGGGGCCCTCCTCACGTCAAGATTGTAGTCGAGTGGGACAAAGAGACCAAGGATTAGTACGTATTTTATCCCTGAATGGATATTCTCTGCAATCCGGCTTCTTTCTGATGTGCTTAAATGTAGTCCTTAGAGAAATGAAAAAAATGGAAAAAAAACATTTCCTGGCTGTTTTTCCTGCAATCAAAATGAAATGGCACTCTAAATACATGATACACGGTATAATACACGGTATAAAGTCAAACGTGTAAGCGATTAGCAAGGCTAGCGCGTACTGCTAAGTGTGCAATTGCTCGTCCTTGCAGTTTGTTCGGCCACACGGAGGAAGAGTACATCCCTGACGCCGAGAGCGTGTACCTGCACCGCGAGCAACACCATCAGCCCCAGGCTTGTACCCTCGCTCAGTGCTTCCAGCTCTACACCAAAGAGGAGCAGGTGATGACCAGGCTACTTTCCCCACTATATGGAAAAAATGGGAAGGGGGGGGGGGGCAACATCTTTAGCTTTTTCGTCCATTTGCTTCAAGATTCGTTTAAGCAGATGTTAAATGGCGTCGAACCAACCTTTCTGCTGCGTACGGCGTTTCGTAAATTGTTCCATTCCACAGGGGACGGCTTCAGCCCTGGAACTGCGCCGCTTGCTGTGTAAAGTCCTGTGGTTGGCCTGTTCGGTGGCTGTTTGAAGCCTGTACTGTTTTAAGTGGAACGAGTGCACGCTCAAGAAAGCGTCGCGTCGAAGCGAGGGTTTCTTTTTTTTTTTGCGCCGCCGAGTAGCACTATGGCGTTTAGGGTTTGTGTGTCGAGATATTTATGGCCGCTTCCTGCGATATGTGTGGCGTTCCAGCTGGCACCCGACGATGCCTGGCGTTGTCCGCATTGCAAGCAGCTACAGCAAGGCCGCATCAAGCTCAGCCTGTGGACCCTGCCCGACGTTCTCATCCTGCACCTGAAGAGGTTCAGACAGGTACGAGGCCGAGCCCGGGTTCTCAGCGGAAATCTATATTACATTACATATATATTCAAATGACTGAGAGAGCGTATAAATATTCCCAATAATGATATTTGTTATTCTTTTCCTGGTGGTAGCTCAGGGGGGAGGGGTTAAAGCATTGGGCTCTGGACCAAAATGACACAGGTTCGAGTCCCAGCCAAGGTGCCACTAGTGGGCCCTTGAGCAAGGCCCTTAAGTCGTCGGTCCCAGCCATTATGTGTCGCACAAAG
Source organism: Kryptopterus vitreolus (assembly GCA_030449085.1). Lineage (NCBI taxonomy): Eukaryota > Metazoa > Chordata > Actinopteri > Siluriformes > Siluridae > Kryptopterus > Kryptopterus vitreolus. The sequence goes on from JACRUU010000007.1 coordinate 12,437,606, forward strand.
CTAGTGCGTTCCTGGTTCAGATCCCAAGCCTGATCTCCTGATAACCATAAAACACTTACATCCCTCGAAGAAACTTTTTTATTTTATTTTATTCTATTGTCTCCATTGAAAAGGTTTTTAATCAAATCAATCCAAATTTAGTTTAGTAGGAAAAATTAACCTTAAACATTTACATTTTATTCGTTTATTTTTCCCACCATGATCATATCTGTAGCTGCTAGCATGACTTAAAGAAAACAAAAACAAACAAACAAACAATGGTCCCTTACAGTTTGTGTGTGTGTGTGTGGTGTGTTTGTGGATCCTGCAGGAAGGAGATAGGCGGGTGAAAATGCAGAACATGGTGCACTTCCCACTGCTCGGCATGGACATGGCCCCACATATGGTGAAGAGGAGCCAGAGCAGCTGGAGTCTCCCGTCTCACTGGTCGCCCTGGAGAAGACCTTACGGCCTGGGGCGTAACCCTGACGACTACCTGTACGACCTGTACGCGGTGTGCAATCACCATGGAAACATGCACGGAGGGCACTACACAGGTAGCGCGGCGACTTATTACGGTCGAGATACCGTGCGTTATTAGACGGCTGGATCTGGAAATGTGTTTTTCCTTCTTCCCACCCCTCATACAGCGTACTGTAAGAACTCCGTTGACGGACTGTGGTACTGCTTTGATGACAGCGAAGTCCAGCCGATGGCCGACGAGGAGGTGTGCCAGCAAACGGCCTACATTTTGTTTTACCAGAGGAGAGCGACTATTCCTTCATGGTCCGCTAACAGCTCTGTGGCCGGTGAGCTCCGTTACGCGTCTTCCTTAAGCTGCAGGATGAATTAGGCGGCGTATAAATAATCCACATAATGCTTCATATTTGCTTTTCTTTTTACGCTCGGTGGTTAAGGCATTGGGCTCTGGACCGAAATAATCACAGGTTCCGGTCCCAGCCGAGCTGCCACTAGTGGGCCCTCGAACAAGGCCCCTTTACCCCCCCCCCCTTCCCTTTTTTTTTTTTTGGAATGATCATGTGTTGCTTTGTTTGGGTCAGGCTCCACCAGTTCCTCTCTGTGTGAGCACTGGATTAACCGGCTTCCTGGCAGCAAGCCTCCCAGCCTGGCCTCGGGAGCCTCCTCGCGGCGGACATCCCTCGCTTCCCTGGCCGAATCCATGGAGTTCCCTGGAGATCGCAGCGAAGACGACGGTGAGAAGAGCGCGTCCGTGGCGCTTTTTATTCCGATAATTTATTCCCGTTTCTTACTCTGTGGAGTACTCGGCGCTCCTTCCACAGTGTTTTTCGAGCGTTTCAGGAGCATGTCGCACTCTTGTTGAACTTTGACAGTAAAAGTAAGCCAATTCACATGTATAAAAAGCCCATGTGGTCGTATATTTGTGCCTGTGGAATACCTATCCCCGGCCCGTGTTTACACGCCGCATTTTTCTGGGCAAGTCCTCCTGAAATCACCTTGGAAAGCACTGTGGAACATCTGTGGTCTAAATACTACTAATGAATCTCGCTCTTGAAATGTCTGCCCTTGTCTCGGTGATGACTCTTTCTACTTTCCCTCCTGTAGCTTTCTAGCACTAACGCGGGACTCTTGTCTCCTCGCTCAGTTAAGACAAAATGCATGCTGCTGCTCTTTCCATTCAGTCTGGTATCAGCGCATTAGTTTCAATCTCTCTCCCTTTTCATTAAGGAGGATTCTCCACCCGACCCTTTGTGAGAAGCATTCAACGTCAGAGCTTGTCTTCCAGATCCTCCATAGCTAGCCCGCTAGCGTTCAGTGAGAACGGGATGAAGCCCTCCTGGTCGTTGTCCGCCAAGCTGCAGTTGCGTTCGAACTCGCCGTCGCGCTTCTCTCTGGACTCGCGCTCGTCGCCGCCGCTGGAGCGCATCGGCGAGGCCTGCGACGACAAGGTGTCGACGTCGTGCTTCGGAAGCTACAGCAGGCACGAGCGCCAGAGCGGGAGCAAAGCCCCGCTCGCCATGATGGAAGGGAATAGCAGCGACGATGGCTGCGGTAAAAGGAACACCGACGAGGTCTACTCCAGGGCTCCCTCGGTGGCTGACAAGAGCAAAGGCTCGAAAGGGGAAGCGTTGGACAACAACAACCAGATCACGGCCGTGGACCAGAATGTGCACGGGACTCCTTCCAAGGAGCCGAAGCACAAGAGCTCGGGAGGCTCCGCGTCAAAGACGGAGGCGTCCGGTTCCAAAAAGACCTCCAGTAAGACAAAGGGGGACCAAGAGAAGTCGTCCAAGAAGCGCCAGAGCACCTCGGCCGCCCAAAAGTCTCCTTCTTCCCAAGTGTCTTCCAGCTCTCAAGGGAAAGGTGCCAAAGTGACCAATCTGAAAGAAAGGAGTGACTCTGCCAAGGCCAAAGCCATCTCTCCCGGAACCCCGTCAAAGAAGAAGGAGTCTTTCCAGTCCCAGGATGCAACGCCCACCTCCGGAACCGCAAAAAGCAAGCAGCGTCTGACCCCGACCCCTCAGTCGTCCGCGTCCCCTTCGCCTACGGTGAAGAAGAGCTCTTCGTTGGTGGAGAGGAGCTCCAGCTTGTCGTCGAGCAGAAAGAAGCTGGCGGAGAAGACCTCCAGCCGGGAATCGTCTCACGCCAGCCCCCTGACCGACAGACCCCGGATGCCACTGAAGGGTGCAGAAGGAGGGCGGCCCGAGAGAAGGCCGGTTAGGAGCTCGAGCAGCAGCTCCTCTCTCACCAGCCTGCGGTCCCCCAGCATCTCGTCCCGAGACGTGCGGCGGTCCAGCAAGGCCGAGGACAAGGGTCTGTCCTTCTTTAAGAGCGCCCTGAGGCAAAAGGAGTCGCGCCGCTCGGCCGACCTGGGCAAGAGCGCCATTCTCTCGAAGAAGGCGGGTGAGAGGACAGCTAGGTCCACCAGCCAAACCAAGCTCGGTGCGGAGGACGCCGAAGGCGAGGGAAATTCCTCCCCCGCCTCGCTCTCCAGCAAAACTGCCAGCGAAGACAAGGAGCCGGCCAAAAACTCCACCCCTCTCAAACGTTCACTGTTACCTGTAGGCAAGTCCAAGTCTTCCAGTTCCGACGCCATCCTGCAGTCCCCCGTCAACGGGAAGAGGCCGCTCGAAAAGACCGCCTCGTCCCGGAAGCTTTCCTGCAGCATGCAATCCGGGCAGCAGAGACGCCTCAATAATGTTTAAAAAAACAAACAAACAAACAAAAACAGTAGTCCTTTGTTATTTTCTGCAATGCAGCTATTTTTTGATGTGCCTAAAGATATTTATACCCACTCTCACATGTACGTGTGTGCATGGTGCGAGTGCAAGTATCTACATATAGCATATAACTTTTACTTTTCTCAAAGAAAACGTGTACATTTATCAGAAGCGCCTTTCTGCCCTGCCGTGGAGCCGATTCGATGGCACGGGTGCGGTGTACGACTTTACTACTGTATAAAACTCCATATAGGTTGGTCCGACTTAGCACTTTGTATATATTTGTTTTTCTGTTTCTTCCTTTTTTTTGTTGTTGTTTTTTAAATGTTTGTCTGTTTGTCCTCGCCGTACAAATTGCTTCACTTCTACACTTGGTGCTATTTAAAGGGCGACATCTGTGTGGCGAAAATACAAAAACCGCGAAATCTCAGTCGAGGCTCGACGTGCTAACCTGGCTCACCTGTGAATGTATGTAGTCTAATACGGAAGGTCAGAAGTAGGACTTGTCATAAGCACCCATTGGAAAAATGAAATAAAAAAGAAATAACTTGTAGTACATCACATTACGGAATAATAAAGTAGCATCGAAGTATACGCAGCATCGCCTACTGCAAAACCAGTAGCCCAATTTGTAGGAATAAGTGATTCTTTTATTTTTATTTATTTATTTTTTTTAATAGTAATGACAATCTTTATTTTTTCATGCATTCGCTTGTATTTGCGCCCTTGAGACGCCGTGTGTGCTTTTCTTTCTTTCTAAAAACGGTGAGGTCAAGGAAACTTTTTTGTTTGTTTGTTTTTTGGGGGGTAATATGAACCACAAAGTCATTTATGATCTATTTCCCATACTTTTGTCATGTTTATTACCAAATCAGTTTCCACCAGCATTCATTCGCTTCAGCTAGCTTTAAACCCATTTTGAAACCCATGTGAATTACCAGTGCAATAGTTTGCAGATCTTTGTAGATGGAAAAAAAAAAAACATATAGATATAGATATATATATATATATATATATATTTACTCTTGTATTTAAGGACTATAATATTGAAACGTAATGTGTTTTCTCTAGAATGATTTTAATAATAAATATTTTATGTATGCAATAGAGATGAAAATGAGAACATGAAAGAGCTTGTTAGTTTAATAGTAGGATATTAATATGCGGGAATGCTGTGCCATCCGATCCCCAAATCGCCCCAGCTCCGCGCCCCTCTGCCCCCCCCACACACACACTCTCCTACAAAGTCTTATATCAAAAATAATATATTGTACTTTCCCCCTCAATTGACATCATGCATACAAATGCAAGGATCGGGCGTGAAGTTTTTCCCCGGAGCGTCACAGGAGAAAGCGGATTATAAAGATAGTCGGTTTATGGGAACAACAGGTTGAGTAAGACAGCACATAGTGAGCACATAGTTAAGCAGTGCAGCCGCTGATGTAGACAAACCAACGTCTCATTTAATCTTCACAATGATTACAGTTTCAATTCAGTTCTTTCACTGATTTTTAAAGTATACTGGCTGGTGTAATATTTTCCTATTTTCCCATCGAGTCAGTACTGTGGAGGTTTTTTTTGGCAAGTGCGGACTAGGACCAAAATCTTTTGCTTGCAATTATAAGAACTATTTCTAAACACTAAACTATTCTGAAGCTTATTGAGTTTGTGTTAAAAAAGAAAAAAAAAAAAAAAAAAAAGAAAGAGGAAAAAAAAAGCAATTTTGTTGGTGTGTATGGGGGTGTGTATGTATATATGTATGTGTGAATATGATTATATATACATACAATGATTGACAAGTGGGTGTGTGTGTGTGTTTGTGTGTATGTGTGTATTAAGTATGATCCCATATATCTTCTATATATATATATATATATATATATATATATATATATATATATATATATATATATATATATATATATATTATATATATATATACATAACTATATATATATTATATATCTATATATAATATATATATATCATATATATATATAAAATGTGTGTGTGTGTATATATATACAGACGTGGACAAAATTGTTGGTACCCTTTGGTCAATGAAAGAAAAAGTCACAATGGTCACAGAAATAACTTTAATCTGACAAAAAGTAATAATAAATAAAAATTCTATAAATGTTAACCAATGAAAGTCAGACATTGTTTTTCAACCATGCTTCAACAGAATTATGTAAAAAAATAAACTCATGAAACAGGCATGGACAAAAATGATGGTACCCCTAGAAAACACAGAAAATAATGTGACCAAAGGGACATGTTAATTGAAGGTGTGTCCACTAATTAGCATCACAGGTGTCTACAACCTTGTAATCAGCCATTGGGCCTATATATATGGCTCCAGGTAATCACTGTGTTGTTTGGTGATATAGGTGTGTACCACACTCGACATGGACCAGAGGAAGCAAAGGAAAGAGCTGTCTCAAGAGATCAGAAAGAAAATTATAGACAAGCATGTTAAAGGTAAAGGCTATAAGACCATCTCCAAGCAACTAGATGTTCCTGTGAGTACAGTTGCACATATTATTCAGAAGTTTAAGATCCATGGGACTGTAGCCAACCTCCCTGGACGTGGCCGCAGGAGGAAAAATTGATGACAAATCTAAGAGACGGATAATCCGAATGGTAACAAAAGAGCCTAGAAAGACTTCTAAAGAGATTCAAGGTGAACTTCATGCTCAAGGAACATCAGTGTCAGATCGCAACCATCCGTCGTTGTTTGAGCCAAAGTGGACTACATGGGAGACGACCAAGGAGGACACCATTGTTGAAAACGAATCATAAAAAAGCAAGACTGGAATATGCCAAACTACATGTTGACAAGCCACAAAGCTTCTGGGAGAATGTCCTGTGGACAGATGAGACAAAAATCGAAGTTTTTGCCAAGGCACATCAGCTGGTATGTTCACAGACGAAAAAATGAAGCATATCAAGAAAAGAACAACTGTCCCTACTGTGAAACATGGAGGAGGCTCTGTTATGTTCTGGGGCTGCTTTGCTGCGTCTGGCACAGGGTGTCTTGAATCTGTGCAGGGTACAATGATGGTACAATGAAATCTCAAGACTATCAAGGAATTCTAGAGAGAAATGTACTAGCCAGTGTCAGAAAGCTTGGTCTCAGTCGCAGGTCATGGGTCTTGCAACAGGACAATGACCCAAAACACACAGCTAAAAACACCCAAGAATGGCTAAGAGGAAAAAATTGGACTATTCTAAAGTGGCCGTCTATGAGCCCTGACCTCAATCCTATTGAGCATCTTTGGAAGGAGCTGAAACATGCAGTCTGGAAAAGGCACCCTTCAAACCGGACACAACTGGAGCAGTTTGCTCATGAGGAGTGGGCCAAAATACCTGCTGAGAGGTGCAGATGTCTCATTGACAGTTACAGGAAGCGTTTGATTGCAGTGATTGCCTCAAAAGGTTGCGCAACAAAATATTAAGTTAGGGGTACCATCATTTTTGTCCATGCCTGTTTCATGAGTTTATTTTTTTACATAATTCTGTTGAAGCATGGTTGAAAAATTGAAAAACAATGTCTGACTTTCATTGGTTAACATTTATAGAATTTTTATTTATTATTACTTTTGTCAGATTAAAGTTATTTCTGTGACCATTGTGACTTTTTCTTTCATTGACCAAAGGGTAGGGGTACCAACAATTTTGTCCACGTCCTGTATATATATATATATATATATATATATATATATATATATATATATATATATATATATATATATATATATATATATATAAAAAAATGGTTTGTGTGTGTGTGTGTGTGTGTATTTTTCTTTTGTTTACAGAGTCATCCAAAAAAAAGTATTCACTTCAGGAAAAGAAAAAACTTTCATAGTAAATTTATTGAGAATTCATGAGATTAATTAAAGTTGCCTGAATTGTGCATACTCTGTGGGATATATATATATATATATATATATATATATATCAAATATATATATATATATATATAGATATATATATATATATATATATAATATATATATATATTTTAGATATATATTTATCATAGATATTTACCCTATGATTATATATATATATAGATCACATCTATATTTATACACATATACACATACACACACGTGTGTGTGTGTATATACATGCGCACTCATATGTATATTTATATACACATACACACAGTAGGTGGCCTATTATGCTTGTTTATGCCATGGTGCCCTAAAACAAATACTGCATACTGATATCGGTGCTATCAGTGTGTTTTTTGAAGCTTATGTGTAGCTTTATTTCACCTTCTTTTTGTTGTTTGGTCACATCTGTGCATAGAGATTCCATTTGAAGAATTGCAGAAAGCAGTATTGCATGATGATGATGATGATGATGATGAGGACACTGATGCATGCACACATAACTATGCAAGTGAATGTCGCTTAAAAAAAAATATCCTGGTTACCAATGTTTCTGTAGTTCTAAATGTCAGTAGTGAAAGCATGAACTGCTTTATTTTCTATTGCTTTTTTTGCACACTTTTATTGTTTCCCAAAAGGGAATGATGGCTCAGTAAGCGTTCGGTTTTAGCCCTATATCTTTACGAATATCAGAAAAATCCTCTCGATAAATCACTATTTTTTTTAAATATATATATATATATTTTTTTTTTTTTTGCTGCTGACTATTTTGTTTCCCATTATGTGTAAAATAGACCTCGTTTTTTTTTTTTTTGTATGTTTAATGTTGTACCACCACCCATCACACACCACCACACACACACACACACACACACACACACACACAGTACACACACCACTCCACTCACCATCCACGACGTCCTTGTCGCCCTTGCCATTTTCTTGTTACACTAATTATTCATGTTGTACCACAAGCAGCATGTTCAGAAAGCCACTTGCCATACATACATAAAAAGCTGTGTTTATTTCACCGTGTATCCTAAGTGCAAATAACATGGTTATAGATTCATTTCTAATCAGAGATCATTAATGAGTATAAGTAGGGCTGGGAGATATGACACAAATAACATCGGGTTACCTTACTTATTTGTAGGGTAAATTATGTGTTATGGAATGCTTTTCTGTAATTCCTACAAAAGCAAATCTACACAATTCTTTATAAATTGTGTAATTGTAAAGATTTTATATATATATATATATATATATATATATATATATATATATATATATATATATATATATATATATATATATATATATATATATATATATATACATATACACACACACTGGAATTGAGTAATTATTAAAAGGTTATAAAAAGCAACATCATATAATTTACACTACTTAAGGCAACTGGCTAGAAGTACCTCAATTTTTTTTTTGTTGTTGCTTGTTTATAGGACAATTTCTTTGAAAATAGTTGACCAAAAATATCAATTATAACAAAAAGAAAAAGAAAAAAAAAGAAAGAAATGCCATGTTAATGTTTTTGTTGCATGACTGGCTCAGTGGCTTTGTTAATTTATTTGTACATTGTGTTAAATGTGTATGCACTTTCAAGAAGGGTTTTTTTTTTTTTTTTTTTTTTGACCTTTTGTTTTTTGTTAAATTCCGTTGATTTGATGAAATCATTGTATTCATGACATTGGTTTGCCAATGTATGACAAATGTAATTAAAAGGCAGACCTATAATAAGAGGTCTGAGATCAAACTGATTGTTGATAGTTTTGTCATTCTTGAAAAAGAAAAGGGAAAGGAAAAAAAAGCAGTGATGCAGAATGAAAAGGGTGTGTGTTGTATACATTTTACATCAAAGAGGAGTAGAGTCTGGTGTTAGGGGCCTTGCTCAAGGGCCCAAATAATGGCATCTTGCTCATTTTTGGTCCTTAAAAACCACTAACCACCAAAGCCTTAACCACTGATTTACCACCTCCCTATAAAACTTTATAATATTAGTAGATATAACATTAATACATAATGAGTGTGTGTGTGTGTGTGTGTGGGGGGGGGGGGGGGGGGGGGCTCTATGGGGGGGCTCATGACATCATCATGTAAAGAAGGATCCTTGTCTGGGTGACACCAAGTGTCCAATATCCTAATACAAATATAAGTGTGTAATCTATGAGGGTCCACTAGATGGCGCTTCTTGACCGTGTTCGAATCTGCTCTTTCTCTAGGGTTTGATATGAAGTGACTTTGCAAGTCTCGTGATCTTAAATCTTCCTCTAAAGTAAAAAAAAGAAAAGAAAAAAAAGAAGAGTGATGGATTCAGTGGCACGGTGTCAGCATAATGCTGAATAATATATGTGGAGATCAAACGAACACACTTCTTTCCATCAGTCATCTTCAGGCAGACTTGTTTTCTCCCGTTTCATATTGCACAATGGAGTGTTTACGATTTATTAATTATTATTATTATTGTTATATTATTATTATTATTATTAGATTCCTATTTCCGTCTCGGTCCCTTTGTTGTTATAAAGAGAATTCCATAAGATTTGAGAGAGATTTGATTTTCTCACTTTTACAGATGTGCAGGTGTGTATCATTAGCAGCTTCTTTTTCTTTCTTTCTTTCTTTCTTTTTTTTTTTTCTTTTTTTTTTGACCTGAAGGTTTGTCTCTGGTTGAAAAGTGAATTTTTGTGCTTTATTGGATCGCTAATATCAGTTGACAGGATGTCTAGGAAAGAGGGAGCAGCGCCTGTTCCTGTCAAAGTTAGTTAGCATGTGGAAAAGATTTTACGCCTCGTGAAATCGGGGAGCATTTTCGAGACACACATCCGCGCGCGCGCTCTTGTCACTTTTTTTCACATTTATTGGGCTCTAACACTCGCTCTCCCCCTCCCACCCCCCACCTCCCCCCCCCCCACCCCCCACCGCCCGCCGCTCTGCTAATCCTCACAGCCAGAAGCCACTCGTCCCTCCGCCCTCATAGTTCCACCTCATCATCCCTGAATCCTGCCATTAACCCCATTTACACTCGCTGTGTACACCGGACGGATGGATGGATGGATGGATGATGGTGGAGATCACACCCGAGTCCCTCACAAACCGTTTATAGACTTACCAGCATTATCTTTTCTCTCGCTTCTTTCTTCTGTCCACAGTGACGCGGCGGGAGGCTTCCGATATTTCCAACACGGGTTTTATTTCCTCTGTACTTTCCATTCTAAACCTTAACATCTGTGTGTGTGTTTGTCTATCCATTTTATCCATCTGTCGATATACTCATCCAGTCTGTCTGCTCACCCATCCATTCATTCATTTCTATATCTACAGCCATCCATTTCTATATCTATATCGACATCCATCCATCCATCCATCCATCCATTTCTATATCTACAGCCATCCATTTCTATATCTATATCGACATCCATCCATCCATCCATTTCTATATCTACAGCCATCCATTTCTATATCTATATCGACATCCATCCATTTCTATATCTACAGCCATCCATTTCTATATCTATTTCGACATCCATCCATCCATCCATTCCATCCATCCATTTCTATATCTACAGCCATTCATCCATTTCTATATGTACATTGACTTCCATCTATCCATTTCTATATCGATATCGACATCCATCCATTTCTATATCGGCATCCATCCATCCATCCATTTCTATATCGGAGTCACCAGGAGGTTCAAACAGGAACAGAGTGCAGAGGGGGTCTGGATCACTGACAGCTCAACAGTGTAACTGTTGACATGTAACTCAACGGAGAGAGAGAGAGAGAAAGAAGGGAAGAAAAGAGTGGTTAGTTTACATATATCGACATCCATCCATCCCCAATTCAATTTCTATATCTACATCATCATCATCCATCAGATATATATCCTATATATATATTAGATATATATATATTAGACATATATATATATAGACCCTATATATATATATATTCTATATATATATATATACACATCCATCTATATCTACATCCATTCATCCATCTATATCATCCACCCATCCATCCATATCTATATCCATCCATTCCATCCATTTCTTTATCTACATGCATCCATCCATTAATCTCTATATCTATATTCCGTCCATCCATTTATATATCTCCATCCATCCATCTCTATATCTACATCCATCCTTCCAGTTTGTGGACACCTGACTATAGTATACATTATATACATATTATAGTACACATCTAGTCAGTGAATAATATTTATATACCACAGTGGCAAAAATACACCAGGCCTGTAGTCAAGGGCAGGAGAATGCTGAACCAGTGGAAAAAAAAATGTGTAGAATACTGATCACCCAAATCCTCCCTCGCGTCTGTATTTGCCCTCAAGCTTGCGTCACGGCCAGACAGCAGACTGATCTCGTTAGCGAGTAAAGGATAAAAAATAAAATAAAAATGCAGCAAAAACAAGGTAACAATTTCGTAAAAGCACAAATAATTGCACTGAAATTTTGCACCGGCTTTTAGAGATACAGCCTTCGCTTCTATGTTAGAAGTCTAACATGCCTTTGCTGCTTCTCCATCCTGCAGCTTGAGGCCAGGATCTGCGTACCGCTCCAGCATTTTCACACCTGCATGAACTACATTAAACTACATTAATGCATACAGTGATGTTTACTAGTAAAAAATAGAGTTTCGACATTCAAATTTAAATCCGACATTAATCACAAAATTCATTCATTCATTCATCTTCTACCGCTATATCCGATCTTCTCGGGTCACAGGGAGCCTGTGCCTATCTCAGGCGTCTATGGGCATTAAGGCAGGATACACACTGGACGGAATGCCAACCCATCGCAGGGCACACACACTCACATTCACACACACATTCATACATAGGGACAATTTTCCAAGGTGCCAATCAACCTACCGTGCATGTTTTTGGACCGGGAGGAAACCGGAGAAAACCCGAGAGGGAAAAACTAAACCCCCTGAGGCACGGGGAGAACATGCAAACTCCACACACACATGTCCGAGACGGGAATCAAACCCGGATCCTGGCGGTGTGAGGCGAACGTGCTAACCACTAAGCCACCGTGCCCCTTAATCACAAAATTTTTATTCTCAAATAAAATCCACCGACCTCAAATTGTCTCAAAGCACAAAGAATAATTTCCCTGTTTTCCAACTTTGAATTATATCATATGTACATTCCCGCTCAAAAGCATCAGGAGGACAAGAAAACGTGCTGACATTGTCAGAATTAGAACCCTGGATTTTGATGGAAATGTTTTCTCCAGACCATGCCTTCATAAACAAACAAACAAGCAGAAAAACACATTTTACAGCTGGAATTCCAGCAGTCCATTTTTCAAGATCGTTTTACTCCATTAGTCTTCTCAGCTGTGCAATACAATAATAAAAGGGTTTTCTCATGAACAATTCAAATTAGCAGCTTTACCAGGAGATGAAGAGCAAAGAATTAATAGGGCTAAGAATAGGCCTAAGAGGGGCGCGGTGGCCTCACACCGCCAGGGTCCTGGTTCAATTCCTATCTTGGCCATGTGTGTGTGGAGTTTGCATGTTCTCCCCGTGCCTCAGGGGTTTTTTCTCCGGGTTCTCCGGTTTCCTCCCCGGTCCAAAAACATGCACGGTAGGTTGATTGGCACCTTGAAAAATTGTCCATAGTGTATGAATGTGTGTGAATGTGAGTGTGTGTGTGTGTCCTGCGATGGGTTGGCATTCCATCCAGGGTGTATCCTGCCTTAATGCCCATAGACGCCTGAGATAGGCACAGACTCCCCGTGACCCGAGGGAAGATCGGATAAAGCGGTAGAAGCTGAATGAATGAATGAAAGAATGAATGAATGAATGAATAGGCCTGTATGCAGAAATGTTTCATTCTTTAAAAATCATCCGATAGTTTGTGAATTCCATCTTTTTTCTCTTCTTTTAAATGGTAGCGTAAAACACCACTAAACATCCATAAAGAGCATTTTCCCTGTGAATGAAAATTACCCAAAACAAAAATTAATGACCCCCATAATGTCTAATTGGCTGCTAATTTCCCCCCAAACTGAATGTCTCCGTGCGTGCTAATTGCCCCAAACCAAAATATAAATAATTCCCAGCTTGCTAATTGACCCCAAAGCAAAATAACATGAATTCATCAGTGACTTCCAATTGGCTGAATTCCCCCCTGATTACAGATTGCTCCAAAAGTCAAATGGTCTAACCAAATACAAATAAAAAACATTTAATGTAAAGTATAATTGTGTGTAACAATCGGCCGGTGTTGGAAATGAGTGTCACAAACAAACTGTCTTTTTTTTGTAAAATGTAGGATCTTGATTAATATTGCGTTCTGGAATTTGAAATAAAATATGCTTTATTGATTAGTAGTAAGGGCTACGTTGTTTTAGTGGTTAACACGTTCGCCTCACACCTCCAGGGTCCGGGTTCGATTCCCGTCTCGCTTATGTGTGTGTGGAGTTTGCATGCTCTCCCCGTGCCTCAGGGGGTTTTTCTCCGGGTTCTCCGGTTTCCTCCCAGTCCAAAAACATGCACGGTAGGTTGATTGTCACCTTGGAAAATTGTCTCTACTGTATGAATGTGTGTGTGATTGTGAGTGTGTGTGTGCCCTGCGATGGGTTGGCATTCCATCCAGGGTGTATCCTGCCTTAATGCCCATAGACGCCTGAGATCGGATAAAGCGGTAGAACATGAATGAATGAATGAATGTTATGAACTGTCTCGTGTTGTCTAATACAGTTTGTGCACCCTTTGCATCAGATTGCACACGATGCACTTTATGTGTCTAGGACAACTTAGCCTAGTCCTCAGCTTGGTGTTCTGTAGCTCAATGTTGTGTTATATTTTGTTTTGTGTAGCACCAAGAGATGACTGATCCTCTGTTTCCAGTTCAAAAATGGCCATCACCTTTTATTATTTGTTTGTTTATTTTTCCCCATCCACAATCTCATCACAGGAAAATTTCACTTGCCCACAGTCAAGCGAATCCCTTCTGTTATTCACCTGTGTGTTTTTTTATCAGCTTTTGTTGCTCTTCCTTCCCCTGACTCGGCTCTGGAGAGAGTGCAGGGGGAACTTCGCAAGAAAATCGATATTAATCGATTCCTCCAAGGCTGGTGTTAGGAACACCTCTGTTCAGTGCTTAGAGGTGGAAGAGTGCGAATGAGAGCGTGAGAGAGGGAGAGAGAGAGAGAGAGAGCGTGTTGAGCTTAATATATGTGCTGTGAGCTTGTTAAAGGTTACCAAAGTGATGTGTTTTTTTGCTGTTTATTTATTTATTTATATATTTATTTATTTAGTGCTTACAGGCTTGTGAGGAATAATACGACAGACCGGGCGCTTATATATGAAGAGCGTCCATAGCCATGGTGGTGTGCGATGCGGAATAACAGGGCAGAGTTACTGTTACCACCTTCGGAAAAAGGCATTATTTCTGTATATCCGCACACGAGTCTTACACAACGGCACTTACACGACGACGCCGATTTGCCAAGTTGTCATCGGGTTCGAGTTAATTTCTTATTCTCACTTACGTGATCGTGACGATTAGCAGTCGTTCTCTCACCAGCCTTTCTCCCTTTCTCTCCCTCTCCCTCCCTCCCTCTCTCTCTCTGAATAATCACAGCTTGTCATTTTTTTACCGAAGAGCTAGATAGTGTAAACTCCTCCGTTATGAAATTCACTATATGGATGGAAATTTGTGGACAACATTTCATTCCTCATTCGACATGATAATTCCACTCCGCTCTTCTGGGCTTTTTGGGGCGTCCTTTGTGGAGATCTGTACACGTTCAGCCCAACGAACGATATCACAGCGACGTAAATCACAAGCATTAATCTATTGATTCATGTTCATGGACAGGAATTTCCATGTACACTCAGCATGACTGTTTCCCTCTGAGTCCATGTTGACGGAGGCGGAGGATCATGGGTAACGCTGACAGAAATGCCTAGTGTAAACTTTCTTTTCTATTTTAATAAGCAACGTTGTGGAGTTACATGTAACGGCGTTACGTAATTGAATTGCAAAATAAATATAATAGTAGGTCGTTACTGAGGGAAAAATGTGCAATTCAATTACAGTTACTTACGAAAATGTTAGGATAAATTTACGGTAAAATCAGTGCGTTAGACGACGGCATGATTTTCAGATGAAACCTGATTTTGATTTGAATGATGACAAAATGTTCATTTTGAAAAAAAAAAAAAAAAACATGACCTAGTTTATTAGAGGTTTGAAGCTTTTTTTTTTTCTTAGAATGTTAACTTAAAGTGCCCCCTAGTGGACGGGGCACGGTGGCTTAGTGGTTAGCACGTTCGCCTCACACCTCCAGGATCCGGGTTCGATTCCCCTCATGGCCATGTGTGTGTGGAGTTTGCAGGTTCTCCCCGTGCCTCAGGGGGTTTTTCTCCGGGTTCTTCGGTTTCCTCCCGGTCCAAAAACATGCACGGTAGGTTGATTGGCACCTTGGAAAATTGTCCCTAGTGTGGTGTGTGTGTGTGTGTGTGTGTGTGTGTGTGTGTGTGTGTGTGTGTGTGTGTGTGTGTGTGTGTGTGTGTGTGTGTGTGTCCTGCGATGGGTTGGCATTCCATCCAGGGTGTATCCTGCCTTAATGCCCATAGACGCCTGAGAAGGAAGATTGGATAAAGTGGTAGAAGATTTACATTACTTTTTGAGTCGGGTCATTTGTAATCTGTAATCTGTTACATTTCCAAGGTAACCTTCCTGACACTGTTAATAAGGCAGAAAATATAGGGTTACGGTTATCCTGTAATAAACGTGTGTCGCTAATTAAAGCAGACCCAAGAGAAGGAGAATACTTGAAGTATCCAATAACTCAATAAAAACATAGAATAAAGAATACATTTAACAATAACAACATAGTTAAAAAGTGTTGAGTAAAAAACATCAATAACAAACAGGGCACAAAAAACAATATAGTGTCTGCTGACAAAAGGAAAAATGTAACGGATGCGCTGCCTATTGCAATACATTCCAATACGTCCTCATTGATGCGAAAAAAAAAGGGAAATTCGTGTAGACTAACCAAACGATTAAATGTTGCAACTATATCAAATGGCGTGAGCCTGGGATCTTCAGCCATAAGGGTGTTAGTAATGGAGGTAGGCTGAGGAGGCCTGGGGTGCAGTTCATCCCTGTTCCTCCAACTCTTCACGGAGGTTACATTCTGCATTGGTTATTATCTTTCTCGTAGTTCATATTTACATTTACATTTACAGCATTTGGCCGACACCCTTGTCCGGAGTGACTTACAACTGAGCAATTGAGGGTTAAGGGCCTTGCTCAAGGGCCCACTAGTGGCAGCTTGGTGGTGGTGGGGTTTGAACCCATGATCTTCCAGTCCAGAGTCCTACACCTTAACCACTGGGCTACCACCTCCATTATATTCATATGAAGTTCATATGAAATTCATATGAAGCAAATATGAAGTGAATATGAAACGAATATGAAGTTCATATGAAGCGAATATGAAGCGAATATGAAGCGAATATGAAGCGAATGTGAAGCGAATATGAAACGAATATGAAGTTCATATGAAGCGAATATGAAGTGAATATGAAGCGAATGTGAAGCGAATATGAAGTTCATATGAAGTTCATATGAAGCGAATATGAAACGAATATGAAGCGAATATGAAGTTCATATGAAGCGAATAGGAAGTTCATATGAAGCGAATATGAAGCGAATGTGAAGCGAATATGAAGCGAATATATGAAGCGAATATGTGAAGTTCGAATATGAAGCGAATATGAAGCGAATATGAAGCGAATATGAAGCGAATATGAAGCGAATATGAAGCGAATATGAAGCGAATATGAAGCGAATATGAAGCGAATATGAAGCGAATATGAAACGAATATGAAGTTCATATGAAGCGAATGTGAAGCAAATATTAAGCGAATATGAAGCGAATATGAAACGAATATGGAGCGAATATGAAGCGAATATGAAACGAATATGAAACGATTATGAAGAGAATGTGAAGCGAATATGAAGCGAATATGAAGTTCATACGAAGTTCATATGAAGCGAATATGAAGCGAATATGAAGCGAATATGAAGTTCATATGAAGCGAATATGAAGCGAATATGAAGCGAATATGAAGCGAATATGAAGCGAATATGAAACGAATATGAAGCGAATATGAAGCGAATATGAAACGAATATGAAACGATTATGAAGAGAATGTGAAGCGAATATGAAGCGAATATGAAGTGAATATGAAGCGAATATGAAGCGAATATGAAGCGAATATGAAGCGAATATGAAACGAATATGAAGAATGAAGATTATGAATGTGAAGCGAATATGAAGCGAATATGAAACGAATATGAAACGATTATGAAGAGAATGTGAAGCGAATATGAAGCGAATATGAAGTTCATATGAAGCGAATATGAAGCGAATATGAAGCGAATATGAAGCGAATATGAAGCGAATATGAAGCGAATATGAAGCGAATATGAAACGAATATGAAGCGAATATGAAGCGAATATGAAACGAATATGAAGCGAATATGAAGCGAATATTTAATGCTACCACATCCAAAGACAATTGCGAGCTCTGAACTTGGTGGAAACAGTTTGAGGTTAAGCAATACATGCCTAGAAACGCTTTTGTCTATAAACTATATTTCATGTCCCGAAGCACGGTGACTGACATTCCTAACAAAAGAATTGTTAAATGGTATGTTATTTTATACGTCAATTTGCCGCTACTCTTTGATTTCCCTGCACAAATCTGTCTGTGAGCCGTTGCCATAGCAACAATCCCGCGATCGAAATGTTCGCATTCATTTTAAGCGGCCGTTCCGTTCATTCCAACCTCCAGACCAATCAGATTGGAGTATTCAACTAATACTAAATCGACTTTTGTCACTCAATTTTGCCAGAGGTTCCAACAGCAGTTCGAACCGTTCTGGAATTCAGCGCAGCGTTTCAGGATGCCGACGCGCTATTATTATTTCGTAGGTCAGGAGGTGTTGATTAATTTACAATACTTGCGCGACTCTGTCGGCAGTGCCAGCTAATTATCAGCTCATATTAACGAGCTCGTTCTCGCACATTAACATTTCTATAGTAACGACTCGTTCACAGGGGGTCTGCATAATCGGGGCCTTGTAATAAATGGATTCAAGCGTTTTGTTTACCAAGAAAAGCAAACACGCGGTTGATACGACAAAGCTGTCGGCGATTATCTAACGTTTTTTTTTGAGTGACGGAGAGAATCTTCTGGGTGGAGTGTTTTTTTTTTTCTCTAACATAAAAAGCTTCTTTTGCTCGTGCATTTGAGTCATAAGGAAAGGAGGAGAAAAGAAAAGTAGGGGAGGAAATTAGAGCTGTTTAGACAGTCTGTAAAGTCATGGTACAAAAAGGTTAAAGGGTTAAAAAAATGAAGTAATCAAGATTTCAGCAGATTCAAGTGTAGAGCCTTAATTACAGGTATTTACACGATCATATATATTTGAATAAATAAATAAAAAAAGGTTCTAATGATTCAATCATTCATTCATCTTTTACCGCTATATCCGATCTTCCCTCGGGGTCACGGGGAGCCTGTGTCTATGTCAGGCGTCTATGGGCATTAAGGCAGGATACACCCTGGATGGAATGCCAACCCATCACAGGGCACGCACACACTCACACACTCACACACACATACACACACACACACACACATTCATTCACTAGGGAGTGTATCAACCTACCGTGCATGTTTTTGGACCGGGGGGAAACCGGAGAACCCGGAGAAAAACCTCCTGAGGCACGGGGAGAACATGCAAACTCCACACGCACACGGCCGAGACGGGAATCAAACCCCGACCCTGGCGGTGTGAGGCGAATGTGCTAACCACTAAGCCACCGTGCCCCTGGTTCTAACTATCATATGGCAAAAGTATTGGGACACACCTCACTTTTTCCGCCCACACTCAGTACTCAGTTCCCATGCTTGGGAAGGTTACTTTGGAAATGTAATAGGTTACAGATTACAAATGACTCTATTCAAAATGTAATAAGTAGTGTAACTTTTTCAATTACTTTATAAAAGTAAAGTAACTGATTACTTTAGATTATTTTTTGCTTGTCCACTAGGTGGCACTCGGAAAAAGTGGGATATATTTTCTAAGCTGAGCTACTTCAGAGTCAAATTGTTGAGGGTACTGGGGTGTGTGGGGGTATTGACTGGGGGGTGTTATGGACTACTGTTACTTTTATTTTGAAATTAAATTACATAGCGCCGTTACATGTGACTAGTTACTCCCCAACACTGCCCATACTATATATGGAGTTTAGGCGACACAAACCTGTTCCAGCATGGTATCCATCTATATCCCTGTATCCCTGTATTTATGTGTGTACCTATATATTTTGCACATCAAGACTTGTATATAGGAGCACGGTGGCTTAGTGGTTAGCACATTCGCCTCACACCGCCAGGGTCTGGGTTCGATTCCCATCTCGGCCATGTGTGTGTGGAGTTTGCATGTTCTCCCCGTGCCTCAGGGTTTTTTTTCTCCGGTTTCCTCCCGGGTCCAAAAACATGCATGGTAGGTTGATTGGCACCTTGGAAATGACTGTGTGTGTGAATGTGAGAGTGTGTTTGCCTGGTGATGGGTTGGCATTCCATCCAAGGTGTATCCTGCCTTAATGCCCATAGACGCCTGAGATAGGCACAGACTCCCCGTGACCCGAGGGAAGATCGGATAAAGCGGTAGAAGATGAATGAATGAATGAATGACTTGTATATAGGGCCTTAGTTTTCTATAAAGGTGTTAAGTAGCGTTTTTAACTAGAGAAGAACTGTACTACTTAATGTAGCTCCGTGAACATATGGGATGTAACCCATATTGGAGTGGAAGCTCTTGAGTGGTCTGCTCTAGAGCTCTGTGACCTTTATTGAACACCTTATGGGATGCACTGGAATGCTGATTGCACCCCCCAGGTCTTCTCACCCTACATCTGAATTTGGTGGCTGAACGAGCACAAATCTCCACAATCACGCTCCGGAAACAAGTAGGACACCTTCCGAAAAATGTGAAGGGTATTATGCGGTGTATGCAGATACAACAATTTGGAAAACGCCGTCCATATAAGAATCCATCCTTATCACACATCCCCTTGGGATAAGGATAAGGATGGATTACGCCTTAGAGGTTTTTTTTGTGTTTAATATTCCTATATTTTATACTCCTGTTATGTATCAATTCGTAATCTATTTTCGTGGGGGGAAAATGTAATTAATAGCACCAAAATAAAGACAAAATAATACTATGTCTGATAGTATTCCTATACTGATATGCCAGTGATGTCCCCTTCCCCTCCCTTGTTTTATCCCTATAATGTATAATTACTGATTGTGTCCTGATTGAGGACTCGAGTGAGAAACTCCTACAACACCAGTTCATTAAATATATATATATATATATATATATATATATATATATATATATATATATATATATATATATATATATATATATATAGTATATATATGTGCTACGAAAAGAAATATGCATATCCTGACGGTGACAAGTGCTTAAAATGCCATGTATTTTTCACGAGCCAAACTGTTCCTCCCCTCGTCTGGCACTTTCCCGTTGACCCCACTTTCCCCACGGCAACTTAATCGGAGTCCTCATGATGTGCTGAGCAAAATGGCACTGGACACCCACCAGCCAGAGCATATCTCCAGATAAAGAGGAGCGGATCGCACTCTCCCCTCGGCTAAGATGGGGGGGAGGGGGGTTAGTTGGGTTGACAGCTCGGAGATTGATGCCCGCGATCCTCTCGGCTTGGTGAGGCTCGTCAGGCGGAAAAGTGTCGGACAACATAAGCGGTTGAGCAAGACTTTTGCTGGGAGCGATAGACGCTACTTCGTGGATTCCCCGATTCCCCCCCCAACCACCACCGAAAGATCTCGATAGAACCCAACGCAGGTTTGAGGAGCACAAAAAGAACAAAACGCCACGTTACACAGAGTTATTGAGGAGGTGCACTGGTGTAATTTCCTTTTGCCCCCCTCCCAACATGTCAGATGCTATCTATTAAAGCGAATGCCGAGACGAACCGGCGGTGCCGAGACAAAAGACGAAGCTGTTTGACCGTGATTCCTATCAGAATAACCCCCCTCCCCCCCCCCACATGGCATGATTTTTAATATAGATCCTCGTGTTGTTGTTCTGCTGCGGACCTCGATGGCAGAACTCCACCTTCCTTGTGTGGGTTTATTCCGAGATAATGTTACTCAATCAATGGCTCGAGCATCTAAATGCCATTATCCATTTTTTTATATGATTTCCCTTCGTCTTTAAAGCCTGGATTGTCATTCCGAGGCGGAAAAAACAGGCTCGTTAATTAAACATTACTGTGAAGATTAAAGGGGTTTTGGACACCATTTGTAACTGCTGTAATTATTATTTTCTTTTTATTCGAAATGTGGTTGTTATTTTGTTGTATTCATTGTTTTTAGTTGTTTATTTTGATTACTCAGTTGAGAACTTTTATTGTGTAACAGGATGTGTGGTGGGGTAAAGCGCTGTTTGTTTTATTTGTTCTGTTTGTTTTGGTGAACTCATTCCCTCATGGGTTTGTGCAGCCAGCGAGGTACGTTTCATTATTCTTTTGTTGGTTTCCTTTGTGTAATCGGTTACTTATGTTTTGTTTATTATATAGTTTGACGGGGGGCATGGTGGCTTAGTGGTTAGCACGTGCGCCTCACACCGCCAGGGTCTGTGTTCGGTTCCCGTCTCGGCAATGTGTGGTGTGTGGAGTTTGCATGTTCTCCCCGTGCTTTTTCTCCGGTTTCCTCCTGGTCCAAAATCATGCAAGGTAGGTTTATTGGCAACTTGAAAAAATTGTCCCTAGTGTGTGAATGTGTGTGTGCCCTGCAATGGGTTGGCATTCCATCCAGGGTGTATCCTGCCTTAATGCCCATAGACGCCTGAGATAGGCACAGACTCCTCGTGACCCGAGGGAAGATCGGATAAAGCGGTAGAAGATGAATGAATGAATATAGTTTGTAGTGGTGAAGAATTAAAGGTGTAATTAAACCATCAGTGATGACAAACTGTGGTGTGGTGTGTTACTTGGAGGGAGTGATACAATATACCATTTTGTCCAGATATCCTTATTGAACATCTGATTTCAGACTTTTCCTGTTTATAAGAAGATTAATAGCTTTTATTTGTCACATGCCACATGGCAAAATTCTTTCTTTGTACATCCCAGCTTGTTTTTGGAAGCTGGGGTCAGAAGGCTAGGCTCAGCCATGATACACAGGGGGTTTAAAGGCCTTGATCAAGGACCCAAGGGTGGTAGCTTGGCGATACCTGGGTTCGAACCCCCGACTCCGCAGCCTTAACCACTGAGATACACCCCTGCCCAGTATAATCAGCTCAGCTCTTCAAGGGAGGCTTTCCACATGATTTTCAAGCTTGTCTATAAAGGTTTTTGTGTTTTATATAGAGGCAAAAAAGTGATGATGCTGATTTAGGCTTCATTTCATTATAAACCCCAGTGTTTAGGGGTTGAGGTCATAGTTCACGCTGGCACAGTAAGCGCATTTCCGTTACCCTTCAAAAACACACGTGTCGCAGAAACGTTTTCACGCTCCCATGAGGTGTTTTTTTTTTTTTTAGACGATGTGAAAAAGGAATAAATCACAAAACTGTAATGGAAAAGTTATTTTTTTCCCGCAGTTCCAGGTCACATGACCTACCATCCCTTGCCTTGAGCATGATGCTGCAGGTGCTACAAGAGGCGCTATTGCACTGCAAGGCTCAAAAAAAGTGGACCCGTTCATCCAGAAATTATTTTTTTGGTGAACTCATTCCCTCATGGGTTTGTGCAGCCAGCGAGGTACGTTTCATTATTCTTTTGTTGGTTTCCTTTGTGTAATCGGTTTGTTACACAATGTCTACTTATGTTTTGTTTATTATATAGTTTGACGGGGGAGCACGGTGGCTTAGTGGTTAGCACGTTCGCCTCACACCGCCATGGTCCGGGTTCGATTCCCAGCTCGGCCATCTGTGTGTGTAGTTTGCATGTTCTCCCTGTGCCTCAGGGGTTTTTTCTCCGGTTTCTCCGGTTTCCTCCCTGTCCAAAAACATGCATGGTAGGTTGACTGGCACCTTGGAAAAATTGTTGGAGCCGTTCATCCAGAAATTCTCAATCCACAGGTCCTGCGTGAAATTGCGCACTATTACCTCCCAGAACAAGCGCATACGTGGCCGCTCCCATGTATAGGAGGATCGCCTCGGCATTAATGCTTGTATAACGCTCCTACATCTCCGATTACAAATAAAAACGCCTAATAAGTTGGCTGATATATAAGTAACCCTGTCGATACCTGTCTCCGTTTTTTTAATGACTTATGGTGAGTTCATGGAAACGCCGTCATTCCGCAACAGGTTTTTATCGTCATTTAGAAAATAAGTTTTGTTCAAATCCGTAATGGAAAGTGATAAGGTTGCTTCCATAATGTTCCAGTATCCAAAGGAATTCTATACAACGAGGTGTGGGGGTTTCAGGGCGAGATGAGAGGCGTTCCAAAAAGCTTTGGTGATATATAATGTACTTGCACATAGGGAGGTGATAGCCCAGTGGTTAAGGTGTTGGACTCTGGACCGAAAGATCATGGGTTCAAACCCCACCACCACTAAGCTTTCACTAGTGGCTCCTTGAGCAAGGCCCTTAACCCTGAATTGCTCAATTGTAAGTCGCTCTGGATAAGAGCGTCTGCCAAATGCTGCAAATGTAAATGTAAATGTAAATGCACATGTGTCTATGTGTTTGTGTTTGTGTGTGTGTGTGTGTGTGTGTGTGTGTGTGTGTGTGCACCTGTATCAGTCAGGTCAGGTGGGGCTTCCTTTGCTGATGTATTAGTGGCTCTTTGATCAGTAATCAAATGAAGCGATGTGCAATCCTGACGCTCGGGTTCTGCTCTACGCCAGACTTGCCTCACTCATTAGATCAAGCCAACACTGGCTGTAGATCAAATGTCATCAGCTGCTTGGGGAGGCATACAGAGATCCTGTCAATTATCTCCCTCGATCCTTTCTCTCTCCCTCTGTCTCTCACTTTTTTTCCCCCTTCCTTCTCGTTCCTCTTTCCATGCGTGCGCGGACAAAAAAAAAAAAAAAAACATGAGCTGGACCTGCTTTTGATCAGCTTTACAGATGCAGATTTGAGCACTCATTTAGCCTGACAGTAGACGTCCTTTCGCTTGACAGTTGCTGCCAATTAGGTGTGACCGGGTTTTAACATCAGGTGGCAGATCTTTTGTGACGCCAGGATTAACATAATGCCAGAATAACACGTGTTAAGCTTTGTGTCTTCCCCCCCCACTTCTCTCAGTCTACATCTCTGCCTTGCTTTATTTATCCCTCTTTCTCTCTCCATCTCTCCCTCTTCTCCCCTAATGCTCATGCATTTTTTCCTTCTCCAGTCTCAAACTCAGTTGAACCTGTGGGTCACACGCAACGCCGCAATAATGTAATATTACGGGCCCTCGGTTAGCCCTTTTTACACAGATAACCACATATTTTACTCGGCCCCTGTGTGATGAATGAGGTAATTATTCCACACACACACATACACGCATACACGACAAAACAACAAATAACACCCAGGCTCGATTTCGCGTTCCAAACTTTGAAGCTAAACCTTTACCCTTTGTTTTCAGTGTGCAGGGCGACGGGGGCCACGGGATGTTTTATTGCCCATGTTATTACCAGATAAATAAATAAATAAATAAATAAATACGAAAAATCGCCTCTTTTATACGATACCTTGCTCCTATAGTGCTAATACCCGCCTGAAAAAAAAACACCAGATGCCCTCATAAGCTGCTTGACCATTATTTATTTATCGA
Organism: Kryptopterus vitreolus; assembly: GCA_030449085.1. Taxonomy (NCBI): domain Eukaryota; kingdom Metazoa; phylum Chordata; class Actinopteri; order Siluriformes; family Siluridae; genus Kryptopterus; species Kryptopterus vitreolus. Next base: position 12,462,603 of record JACRUU010000007.1, read on the forward strand.
TACATTTGTCCAGACCATGTGTTAATATTTCTCCGAGCACAGGACTAGGAAGGAATATCCATTTTTTGTTGTTGTTTTTATTATAAAAAGTCAGGATGATGTCAGTGATGCATCATGCTCATAGTTAGACATTCGGCTAATTTTATAATATTTCAGACAGAAAAATAGATGAACTCACCGAAAGGGTGATGTTAAAATGATTCATTTTGACAGCGCGCTCTTGCCTCGCGCGCGCATGTGTGTGTGTGTGTGTTTGTGGGTTCTATTTGTGTACGTGCCTATATATTTTCTGCATCAAGACTTGTATATGGAGCCTTGTTTTTTCCATAAAGGTGTTTAAGTTTTAAAGTAAATGTAGTTTCACTTAAAAAAAAACAACAAAAACTGGCTGACGTTAGGAAGATTTTCGTGTCTCTTTCCGTGGCACGACCCTGTGGGAGGCATGGGATAGCTTGTACTGTTTAAAACGCTTTAAACGTAGACACTCAAAATGCAAATGCATCCCCATTTCCTGTTAATGACTATATCGTCAACCGCCCTCTTCCCCCCCTCCCCACACACACACACGCTTTTCTTCCTTCCCAGTACTTCGGCATCATAAATATCACCTGCAGCACTTCTGGAAAGTAAATTGGGACTTTAATAGATTTGTCAGCAAGTGGGATTTTCTCATTACTTTTATAAAGACGCAGCTGCCGGCTTCTTTACCGCAGCAAACAAGAAGCGCGAGAACGAGTGACCTACAGAGATGCACAATAAATCAGCCCGCATTAGCTCTGTCATACTTACCTTAGCTTTGCTGTTTGGAAGAAATAATTAAACAATAAACGCCAGTCAAAGGGATTCGCTTCATTTATAGTTTTAGCTTACCTTTGGAAAGGCGTCCCGCACCAGTCGTTTGCAAATTAGATGCCGTCATGTTCCTGTATAAAATGAGTCTCCATGCATCAGGGAGTATTGTACCTAACAAGCAGATGATGTCGAAGTATGTCATTGTGAATAAAATATGTTTGCTGTGATGGGCCACCTGAAGCCTTTCGAAAATTTTCCTGGAGATTTTTTTTTCCCATTTCCGGAGTTCAATAACGGAACCTATCAGATGAAAAGCGAAGCCCTCGTTTCAAGGAGGAAAAATAGACTCTCTGTGCTTCTTTAAAAGGTACTCCAAAGCGGACAGATTTTGACTATATGTCCTTGTCTCATTTCAGACTTTTTGTTTTTACTTATCTTTTTATATTAGAATAAATGCAACTCAGGGTACGGTGGTTTAGTGGTTAGTACGTTCGCCTCACACCGCCAGGGTCCGGGTTCGATTCCCGTCTCGGCCATGTGTGTGTGGAGTTTGCATGTTCTCCCCGTGCCTCAGGGGGTTTTTCTCCGGGTTCTCCGGTTTCCTCCCCGGCCCATAAACATGCACGGTAGGTTGATTGGCACCTTGGAAAAATTGTCCCTAGTGTATGAATGTGTGTGTGAATGTGAGTGTGAGTCTTGCGATGGGTTAGCATTCCATCCAGGGTGTATCCTGCCTTAATGCCCATAGACACCTGAGATAGACACAGACTCCCCGTGACCTGAGGGAAGATCGGATGAAGTGGTAGAAGATGAATGAATGAATGAATGAATAAACGCTTCCAGGAAGGCTTTTCCAGTAGATTTTGGACCTACTGTTCTGTAGTGTTCATATGGGTACCGGACAGCACTACTAAAGACTGTCAGTGATGCTGAATGAGGAGGAATTCGATTACTGGTCAATAAAGGTCAGGGGTTCGAGCCCGGATGCAACTTTTGCGTCTTTGCGTGAGGAATTAAACCCTCTGTGTTCCATGGGGACGCTGTATCATGGCTGACCCTAAGCTCTGCCCCCAGCTTCCAAACCAGCTGGTGTCAGGATCTCCGGGGCCATCTTGCCGCTTGTTATAAAAGGATATCAGAGACAAAGACTCCTGGCCAGATTATCTCACCAGCTTATTGATGCTCCTTAGTTTCTCTCTAGCCACCCTGCCTGCTCTGCTTCCGGTTCCAGCATTGGATCCCTGTTGTGGCCGTCCCACATGATCCCAGTTTGGACTTGTATTTATCCACTGTTTTTTTTTCTGTTCCTGGTTGTGTACTGCCTTGTGCATTGTCTTTTCTTGCCCTGTTAGCCTTGTTTTTGTATTTGTATTTTTGCCTCCCTCTCTCTCTCTCTCTCTCTCTCTCTCTCTCTCTCCCCTCATTGCTCTGTTTGCCTGCTCATTGACCCTGGACTGTTTCTGAATGTTTTTTTTGTTTTGTTTTGTAAGCTTTTGTTCTCACTATGCTGTAATGTATACGTATGTGACAAATAACCTCTATTCTATTCTGAAAATAAACATGTTCCCATCTATTGAGGTCATTGTTCTGGGTAGGACAATGATATTCTTCTATGACAGTGAGTTTGACCCACTAATGTCTTTTATAGAGTTTTGCTGACGTGGATCTTTGAGTTTCAGTGTAAGGATATCACAATGCTACATCATTGAAAGCCGTTTCATACAACTGTACTGTACGTATATGTTTACGCCATTTCATCTTTGATCGGCACTTTGATCGATTAATTCGTGTTCGTGGACACGACGTTCCCTCTTTGTCCGTGTCACTCAGCACGACCACCTTCCTCCGTCTCCGTCTCTATTGCAACGATTAATGCTGGCAAGAATTGCCACATGTAATCTTTTTCCCCCCATTTTTTTAAATCAGAGAATAAAGCAGAAACCTTAACTGTGGTTCAGCATGTCAGGAAGTGACCTGCATGAAGGCTTCATGGAGGTTGGGGCAGAAGGGCTATAATGTCCTTCACAGAGCCCTGACCAATAACCTCACCGAACACCCAATGTACCCGAGACCTCCTTCGTCCCACATCAGTGTCTGATCTCATTAATGCTCAATGTAGCTGAATGAACACAAGCTCTCAAGTCGCGCTACAAGACCTAGTAGAAACCTAGTATGGAATAATGGTTTATTCTAGCAGTAAAGAAGGGATTACATTTGAACAAAAAGGACATATGGGTTTGATGTGAAGGTGTCCCTATAAATTTTTTTATATTTTTTATATTTATACAACAACAGGAATACACTTAAAGATGCATCAAAGAACAGGTATACCGACATTTGTTGTTATTCATTCATTCATCTTCTACCACTATATCCGATCTTCCCTCGGGTCACAGGGAGTCTTTGCCTATCTCAGGAGTCTATGGGCATTAAGGCAGGATACACCCTAGACGGAATGCCAACCCATCACAGTGCTCACATTCACACACTAGGGACAATTTTCCAAGGTGCCAATCAACCTACAGTGCATGTTTTTGGACCGGGGAGGAAACCGGAGAACCCGGAGAGAAACCCCCTGAGGTACAGGGAGAACATGCAAACTCCATACACACATGTCCGAGACGGGAATCGAACTCGGACACTGGCGGTGTGAGGCGAACGTGCTAACCACTAAACCACCATGCCCCCATTTGTTGTTATTATTTTTATTTATTTATTTTTACCAATTTAGAACACTCGCCACCCTGGCAAAACCTAAAAAAATGTAAAAAAAATATGTCCCCATACTTTGTGTAGTATAAAGTATTTGATGACAATGTCAGATGGCTTTATAGATGTTACAGATGTATGTGTGGCTGTACCAGTTTTAGGCTGATTGTATCTTGAGCTTGTAATCTAACGCAGCAGCATTGATTTATTCATTAACCGAGACCCAAAGCACGTTTTGTGTGTCACTCTGTATAAGGGTGTCTGCTAAACGTTACAAATGTAAATGTAAAAGTATGGAGGGGGGAAAACTGATGTCCCATTTCTTCTCCTCATGCCCGCTTTTGGTCCCTAGCCCTGACCAGAATAACACACTTACTGAAGCTGTATGAGAGACAAGCACGACTTAATAAAAATACAACGTCGTCTGTCTCTTCTCAGATCGTTGTCGCAAAAGAGGAATATCAGATTGCTTTACAAGCCTCATGGCACCCAGGAATCCCTTCTGGACCGTTTAGGATTTCAGAAGTGAGTTTGATTTTAACATTAGATGGCTCAACATGCAGACTTTGTCGCTAACTTATGTATAACACTGATTTTTCAGGTCATGGACTTGGAGGGACCCGTCTTCTAAGGCAAGATGACCTATTTACATTTACATTGACAGAATTTGGCCAGAGTGACTTACAACTGAGCAATTGAGGGTTAAGGGCCTTGCTCAAGGGCCCACTAGTGGCAGCTTGGTGGTGCTGGGGTTTGAACCCGTGGATGAACATTTTTTCCAGAAGGAAAAGTGCCCACGTAAGTTTTGCTGTCTTCTGTCTCGTTCATTCGCCAACACAACGCAGAGTGAAGGAGCAGATCACTCACATAGTAATGAAGGCGCTGCGTTAATCACGTGTTAATAACATTAGTGCTGTTACAGTAAATTTGTGTTCATGCATTATTAATGCTTTAACTTTGACAGCCCAAATATATATATGTATATATATATATATATATATATATATATATATATATATATATATATATATATATATATATATATATATATATATTATATATCATGATATAATATATCATGATAATATCATATATACTGTGATGAATATAGCTTTCTTATACTGCTACATCATTTTGTCCGTACATTTTTAATATTAACCACATCATATCAGTGCCATTTACTGTTTGAAAGCAGCATCCCTATTGAAATGAGCAGATATTTAAATATATTTAGATGATTTATGCCTCATCTTAACTCTCGTGCATTTTATGTCATGGCGAAATAAAAATACACTTTCGTCGCCAACAAACAAATTTGAATCGGCATCTAATAAAAACCTAATACACCTATTTATGAGAATACACTGTTCCTGTATTAAGGGTCAATGTCACTAAATTGTGTGCTCTTAATGAAGCATTACAAGTCATAGAAAATAAAGCTGGTTATAAACATTAAGGCTGCATGAGTTTTGACCTATCCTATCCCTTTCTCATCCACATATTGTGCCCACAGTGAGTATCTCTCCCTCTCTCTTTCTCTCTCTGGTTCTCTCGCTCTCTCCCTCCTGTGATCATGCACTTTAATATCCCATTCCGGCATCATGATATTTATATAAGACAAGCCATTTATAATATTCCACTTGATTGAGCATTGGGTTATTGTCCCCCAGCCCTGCTTTGAAATCTTCGCAGGTGCCATTTTGAACGAGCGGAAATCCCCCCCCCCCCTTGCTGTAATAACCAGCGTGAGGCAATTGGACGGGTTTTTTTCTCGAACAGCGGCGAGGACGATAATGAACGTTCCTGAGCAAATAATAAATTGCGTCCTTCTCCGAAGAATAACGTGCCGACTTTATTACATCAATACGATATGAGAGCACTTAGCTACAATTTCCTTGCCTCTCCCAGAATGCTTTGAGGTTATCACCAAAAGGATTGCAAAATAGCAGCGGTATTCTCGGTTGCAGTATATGAGATGCTTCTCCGTGGCTGGTTTGGGTTCGAAGAGAAAACGGTTGGGTGACATAAGGTGGAAACACTGGTGGATTCACTGTAGCATAGGGGTGAACGCTGAGGTGAAGTTACACCACAGTGCCACATTTACTCAAACATCCTCCTGGTTGGAAGGGTGTCCCTGCCAAGGTCCTCTGATGGGAATTAGCCCTGGGAATCTATTGAGATTCGCCGTCAGAACGATTGAAACATAAATCTAGCATCTGTTCCTGCTAAGATGCAGGTCTTTATCCTTATACGTTTCTTCCCTCCTGCTCCTAAACTATACTTTCCTCCTGTCAATATAACTGAATTCCAAAGCCAACACATACTGACAAGTGCTTCTGGTTGATCAGACTTATCGCATACTGATGTTTTCTCAGCCAATTTAAATGTCATGTCAGTGTGGAATACATGGCATTAATACCACCACATATAAAGCATTATTATGCTATATTTACAATCTACATACACAATATTGCCAAAAGGATGCAGACACCCGCTCATAAGTTTTCATTCATTCATTCATCTTCTACCACTATATTCGATCTTTCCTCGGGTCACGGGGAGTCTGTGCCTATCTCAGGCGTCTATGTCATTAAGGCAGGATACACCCTGGATGGAATGCCAACCCATTGCAAGACTCACACTCACATTCACACACACATTCATACACTAGGGACAATTTTCCAAGGTGCCAATCAACCTACCGTGCATGTTTTTGGACCGGGGGGAACCCGGAGAAAAAACCCCTGAGGCACGGGGAGAACATGCAAACTCCACACACACACACACATGGCCGAGACGGGAATCGAACCCGGATCCTGGAGGTGTGAGGTGTGTTTTTTAGGTTCATTTTACACATTTAGTCCCAATCTGGTTTTATAAATCCTTCCACCCTTCTGAGATGTTCCATTAGATTTTGAATTGTTCTTGGGAAGTATTTATATGAAAATATATATAAAAAAAAAAGTTTATTTACAATATATTTATATTTATATATATATATATATATATATATATATATATATATATATATATTTTTTTTTTTTAAGTGTATTTACAATGGAAGTCTGCTAGAATTGCCAATAATTAAATATTTGACCCCGAAAAAATTAAAGTGACAAAACGTACTTTTGAATACATTTGTTTGCAAAATACTTTTTTGCTATACACCATGTGCCTCCATGTTTGTAGTAACAGAGAAAGAACCACATATAACCGATATAGTCAGGTGTCCATACGGTTGTATAATACGGGGGGGGGGGGGGGGGGTCGGGGGCGGGCGACAACAACGAGTGAAAGTGAACTTTACACAGTGTAATCTGGAGGCAATTTACGGCAGTTTAGTAAGGTTGGAATTGAGCAGGTCCCTCAGGCGGCTCTTTTATTTTCATACAGGATGCGGGCGACGGTAATGAATCATAGTTAAGACCGTACTGCAGTGCAAGCTCCCTGTTTATTAAAAAGTCAGGCGCTCATTGCTTCGGATCCTCAGGAGTGTCGTTGTAACAGATTACGGTCAGGCTCGCTGACGTTCTTTTTTTCCCCCTTTTTTTTTTATACCAATCTTGCTCCATCTTTTAAAGTAGAGGCCTGGAGAGTGAACGAGGTGACTGGAACAAACACGAACAATCCCACCGACAGGAACGAGCCAGCAGCAAAAAACATAAAAAAATACAAAAAAGAACAAAAAAAACAATGTGCTGTGACCTTGCCGCATGTTCGCCCGGTGTGTTTTCAGCCTGTGTGGCTAAAGGGGGAAATTTAATCATTCCGTAGCATTGCCTTTTTTTTACTTATACAAGTTCTCTGTGACTTTCAATGGAAGGGCAACGAAGCAGCTGGAAAGAATTCCCCCTTTCTCATCGCTTGACCTTGCGCTTCCACTTCTAATGTTGTCTCGGACGCGCTCATGTTTGACCAAAGAACTTACTCTTATCCGAACGCGCCGAGGGTAAAATGGCACGGCGGTACATCTGCACGAGGGGAAGAGAAAGGACGAATCGAAAGGAAAGAAAAAAAAAAGGAGGTGATGAGATCTGCCGAGTCTAACGCTGCCAGGTGGGCCGTGCAGACGGGCGCTATGAAACACCCAGCGCTGCTAACACGGAACCGTTTGCATTATGTAACGCGGCAGCTGCCGTTCTCTCTCCCGTTCTGCCTCGGTGTGAGCAGGACCCCGCGGCTAGGATGCGGAGTGTGAAATAAAACCGCCTTAACAGCACAGCTTTGTGCTCCTGGCTATGCTCGATGCCCAGGTGTCTGTTCTACATTACGGAAATACAGTGGGCTATTAAAAAGAGAAAGAAAAAAGAAGAAGAAAACGCCACAACTCTCTTTTCTTTAGTGCGAAATGCCACATCTGCTGTAGCATCTTCTCATTACAGAGACTCACTTATAAGATCATAGCTTACTTCAGACGTCCACTTTTTTTTATCGCATTGCACACTCTGGCGATTTCATTTAGGCCTTCCGAAGGAAAAAAAAAAGGGGCTACAGAGGAATTCAAGGTCTTCAGTCGATTCCTACACGAGGTTTAGCTTATTAACTGCGAAAATCCCATAAAATGACTCCTGATTGAAATTCCCCCGGCATGTGTTTTTCTCTTCTCTTAATCAGGATTTCCTTTCCCTGTAGGCAAAAGTGTTTGCTCTACTCCCCGTCTCAGTCTAACACCGTATCCCACCTCCTCCTCCTCCTCCTTCTTCTTTCTCTCCTAATAGAACTTGTTTCCTTTAAAGCCGGTAATCTTCCAGACACGTCCATTCAGCACAATGCCCAGTGTTTGCTATAGCCACAAGACAGCAGGACCCGCCAAAGCAGAAATTCTCTGTTAGCTCGGTGATGGTGCTCATCCCAGGCACTTACCAGAAAATATATATATAAAAGGGGCACGGTGGCTTAGTGGTTAGCACGTTCGCCTCACACCTCCAGGGTCTGGGGGTTCGATTCCCGTCTCGGCCATGTGGGTGTGGAGTTTGCATGTTCTCCCCGTGCCTCAGGGGTTTTTTCTCCGGGTTCTCTGGTTTCCCCCCGGTCCAAAAACATACACGGTAGGTTTGATTGGCACCTTGGAAAATTGTCCCTAGTGTATACATGTGTGTGTGTGTGTGTGTGTGTGTGTGTGTGCCCTGCGATGGCTTAGCATTCCATCCAGGGTGTATCCTGCCTGAATGCCCATAGACGCCTGAGATAGGCACAGACTCCCCGTGACCCGAGGGAAGATCGGATATAGCGGTAGAAAATGAATGAATATATTGGTCAAGATTACTCAAAAACTTGGCTGTCAACAACTGTTTTTGTTTGCCAGTGAGGAACGATTTACATGTTGCAGATCAGGAGCTCGTTTTTATTTGCGTCCATGTGTAAAATCAAAGGCTGTATAAAATGCCATTTGTCTTGGCACAGATCATTCTCTGTTAACAATGACCACCGGAGTGACAATATTTATTAAAGAAATAGCACCGAACAGGATTTTGTATCATGTTGCGATTTTTTTTTTTCTGACCCAAGAATCAGCCAGCATTTTTGATGATTTTTGATATTTTGATATTTACTTCTGTCCCCCCCCCTCACACACACACACATTTTATGTGACACACAACACCTGGCAACACCTACTACAGTTTTCCCTAACCTGTCACACAACTGATTATCTTCTGTTACAACCCAGTCTAGGGTTTTGCTGCACAGCATGAGGAAAGCGACGGGGTGGTGGATGTTAGGTGGATGTATCATTATATAGTACCTTCATATTCCGAGACACAGTGATAGCAGGAAAGGTGATATATATATTGGGATATGTAATATATTCAGAAGAGTGCAAAACGATCTTCAAGGTCAGGCCAAAATGACAAAACATAAAAAAACATCTCTTTTGAAACACAAATTAAACATAGAACATCTACTCGAGTGAGGCAAAATGAGCTGCAGGGACTCTTTTGAACGATTCATTTATTTTGAACGAGTCTTTAATGCGAGTCAGAAGAGTCTCAAAGTGTGATTCGTTTATTTTTTTACTGAGCAAAGCATCGCAAAATCTCTGTAGGTTTTGTGCCAGAAACAGAATTGTCCCTTTATTTTCCCAAGACTCTATTCATGTGAGTGATTCGTTCATTTATTACATGACTCCCATATAAGCTATGCACAGCATTACACAGGAAACAGTCGTTTGTCTTACCAAAGACAATATGAAGTAATTAAAGAAATGATTTCAAGATTATTCATTCATTCATTCATCTTCTACCGCTTTATCCGATTACACACACACACACTATGGACAATTTTCCAAGGTGCCAATCAACCTACCATGCATGTTTTTGGACCCGGAGAAAAACCCCCTGAGGCATGGGGAGAACATGCAAACTCCACACCCACATGGCCGAGACGGGAATCGAACCCGGACCCTGGTGGTGTGAGGCCAACATCCCAAACTCTAAGCCACCGTGCCCGCGATTTCAAGATTAGTTCAATTTCATTTACGAGATTCAAGGAACGAACGAATCATACAAGAATGGCTTCATCCCGGCTTTAATTAATAGACCCTTAGACATTATCTTGGGAGTGGGCATTGCATCACTAGGCTGAAGTACAGGAACCCTCGGACTGGAGTTTAGAATGGACAGTCAAACGCTGATATTTTAAATGGTTGTAACACTTCTACGAATGACCTATATGGTGTCCTGACAATACATTCATAAACATTGCATTACATCAGTATTTAATATGGGTGAAATGTTCTTGGCTACAACTGTGTCTTCCCATAGGAATATCATTATGAACTGATTTAGCTGCTACTATTTTTAGCCTTAGCGTTCATGTTGTTTTTACTTATAGCACTTTCAGGGCATGTAGGGAAATCTATAAATGGAAAAATAACCCACTTAAGAGTACTATAAATGTCAGAATGAGTCAGGGGATAACTTCAGTCAATGTACAATGCAGTTCGTCTGAGCTTACAATGCTTACAAAGCCGGCTACACTTTGTCGAATTTCATAGCCACATGTGTATATATTTAGTGACGCTTATTTAGTGAAGCATTACTATTATAATCTCACTATAGCTACAGTAAAATTTTTGGCGTATAACTCGTACCGCAGTTTTTGTCCGATCGTCACGAATCATACCTCATATCGTGCGACCTGATAGTGTGAGGTATGCTATTACTTTGATAAGGAATCGTCCTGCAGAATTCCGAACCCGGGGCCAAAAAGCAGGAATTTTTGGGGGCCGAACTTTCGTGCTTGTGAGCGTCGGACTCATAGGACGCTTGTCCTAAATCGTCATATCCGCTCGTAGGGGGTCCAGAATGAATCACGATCATATACCTCCCGAACCCCACCCATGTTCGGAAATTCGCGACATTCCAGCCCCATAGAGAATGAATGGGGAAATTTGACGCTCCGTTGTTCGCCCAAAATGCACATTTGACATATCCACTCGTAGGTGTATGGCGTCACGTGGCCACAAACGTGAAAAGTATGTGAAATAACTCAGACACAGGGTCATGTGACATGTCGAATTGCTCGGATTGATGCTGTTACGTGTTTCAGTGGCCCCGCCCCCTCCCCAAAAAAACTGCCAAAACAGTTGTTTTTGGTGTCTAAACACATCGTGTTTGTTTTCGTCTGCTATGATTTAAAGTTGTTTGCCTGGGTTTTTAAACGAAGCATTCCTTTATCTTTATTTGAAATCCTCCTGGCTTTGATTTACCTGACAATCTGATTAACACTTTACTTCAAGGGAATTAAAACCATTCCTTTTGGCATTCGTACGGGCTTCATAAATTGTAAACAGGATTGCGCGTAAGAAATAGATAACCGCAGGTGAACGTTTTAATTTTGTTAATCTCAAACTGTTTCTCCGGGAAAAAGCGCAGCTCGCGTCCAAATCTCCGCTCAAGCTTTCAACATTTCGACAATACACACCGAGTGCAGCCGGCATGCCAATTAGTGTCTGTTAGGTTTAGGTAGTTGCTACTTTAATAAAACATTACGGTGATTGGTCGAGCTGTTAAAGGGGCAGGACCACGTAACAAATATGAAATGTGGAAATCAAATGTATCTGTAAATAGTAACAGTAACTCCTAGTAACCTGTACATTTGGTTTGATTATTTCAATTTATTTCTGACCTCTGTAGTGTAGATCTAGCTGTATGTCACTTCCTATTTCATCTCGCAGCTTAGCACTGTATTGGGATTGCTGTTGCTGACACTCGACGGGAAGAGTATATACATTATATTTAAAAAAAGTATAAAAAAACAGACCAAACATTAAAGGTTTAGAAAGGTCGGGAATCAAAAAGCTTTTTAAGGGATTTTTGATTATTGAAATTATTATTATTATTATTATTATTATTAATGTTTCATATTCATCTTTAGATCTATCCTTCATAGATACTCTGCTAAACTCAACTTTTATTGTCTATTTTTCCCACATACAGAACATTACAAGAAGAACAAAATGTCATTAATAACGGTGCATAGACAGTGACACAGCAAAAGTAAACAATAAAGATAAATGAACAATAATCATTACACTTTACAGTCTATTTAAAGCATCTCACATCAGCTATATAATGCTTTGTTTATTTGACTCGAGTAGACTGTGTATGGGCACAACCGATGTGAATAAACTATTAAAATGATAATAGAATGAGTATGTTAATATTAAACTAGTGTCCAACTTATTATATGTCTCAATATAATAATTTAGCTCAGTGTTTAAGGCGACTGTTTAAAAGGTCAGGGGTCCGAGGCCCGGTATCGCCAAGCTTGATCAAGGCCCCTCTGTGCTCCAGGGGGCGTCACTGACCCTGTGCTCTGACTCCAGCTTCCAAACAAGCTGGGATATGCGCAGAATTTTTTTTTTCTGTAATGTATATGTGACAAATAAAGTCTGTTCTATTCTTCAATAAGCTAATTCCATAAACTTACATAAAAAAGATGACTCTTTTTACTTTCTTCTTTCTTGTATTTCCATCCCGCCAGTTTATTTGAGGTCTGCTAGATTGAAATGGTTTGGGCCTGTGCAGAGGAAGGACATGGGGATGGGGTGAACTGATTGGAAGAAGAATAGTAAGGATGGAGGAAAAGAGGAAGGCAGAGGAGGAGGAGATTTATGGATGTGGAGAGGGAAGACATTGAGGTAGTTGTTGTGAAAGAGTCAGATGTAAAGGATAAAGTAGTGTGGAGAAGGATTATCCTAACCCCCTAAGGAGAACAGGCAAAAGAGGAAGTCGAAGAAGTTTATCTAAGGAATTGATGCTTTATTGTTCACTGTGTGGTACAGACACTTGTCAAACTGTATTATGTAATTGCATCACTATAACAGATACGGACAAAATTATTGGGACACCTGGCTTTTTTTGTCAGCCGTATATGTGATTCTTTCCCCAAGTTTGGAAACGCACAATTGTATAAAATGTCTGTTGATGTTTTGGTCTAAAATCTTCACTGGAACTTGGTTCCATGGCAGCTCCTTGAAGATATTGGTCGACATGGTTTGGTGTGGAAGATCTTTAGAGCTCTGATTTCAAACCTATTGAACACTTTTGGGATGAGCTGCAATTCTGAACTGCCCTCTAGGCTTCCTCATCCTCCATCAGTGCCTGTCTTTACTAACACCCTTGTGACTGAATGAGCACATAATCTCCATAAACACTTCTAGTGGAATATCTTCCCAGAAGATAAACAGTAAAAGGGGACTAAATGAGGATTAGGACGTAGGACATTTTTATATATATATATATATATATATATATATATATATATATATATATATATATATATACTGTACAAACTGTCCAATTGTACAACTGTACAACTGTGGAATTTATCCAATTCCAGTCGTAGTTTGTTACAGGACATGATATACGATATGTTTTTGCGGTTTGTGACTGTATAAGATTTAATATTATTGCTCTAGAAAAAATAACATACACACACACACATACACACAGAGAGCTAAATAGAAAGCATCTCTTTAGTAAAGGCACGAATAAACGTGCAGGAAATACAAAATACATCATGGGAGGTCTTTCATACTGCATAGTTACATGCATTAGAGACATAAAGCAAACAGGGACAAATACACTTTTATAGCTCATTAACGCAGTGTTTGTTCACTGAGGTGATTTTTCATTTTTACTTTCAAAGCAACAATAAAAATCCATCCCTGTGTTCTCTCTATGAACGCTTTTGGTAATAGTTAGGTAAGGAGACCTATATTAGCCTATAATGTAGGTTAATATTTTATCGTTTATGCAAGAGTATAACCGGACAATTGTAAGTGAGATACTTCTATGAAATATTTGATGATATTTGAAGTGTCGTTCGGGATATAATCTGGCCAGATGTACTGTATATATAAAAAAAATAATACATATTGGTTCATATTTATCTGATGATCCTTAATAAATGTCCATACATTTTATTGATAGTACTAATCATGTCCTTGATTTGAAGTAGGGATATTAAGGTGCAGGTAAAAGTGCTCCTGTTAAGCTTTCACTGGAGTAAAAAGTACATAAGTATTTGCAGTCCGATATACTTAAGTATACAAAGCACTAAGATTTCCTATGGCTATAATGCTGTTGAATAATGGCTAATATAATTGACTTTGACATAGTAGTAAAGTGAAGTCAAATGAAGTTAAAGTCTGTCCAAATAAAAAAAAGGAGAGTAAAGAAATGTGAAAAAGCTAATTAAGTACAGTGATGTACTACACTGACTTTGTTACTGTCGACCACTGTGAGCTATATTAATGAAAAGTTCCTTAATTTTTAAGATTTAGATTCTTAAGTTTTCTTAAGATTCTTAACTTAATTCTTAAGTTTTAGATTTTACTAAATGTCCTAGTATGATTTCAGGAGATATAATCACTCTTAAGAACCACCAATCAAAATAGTGAGCGGGACCTAATGGTTGTATTATATTATATTATATTTTATACCATTCATTCATTCATCTACCGCTTTATCCGATCTTCCTCGGGTCACGGGGAGTCTGTGCCTATCTCAGATGTCTATGGGCATTAAGGCAGGATACACTCTGGATGGAATGCCAACCCATCGCAGGGCACACACACACTCACACACACATTCACACACTAGGGACAATTTTCCAAGGTGCCAATCAACCTACCGTGCATGTTTTTGGACCGGGAGGAATCCTGAGAACCCGGAGAAAAACCCCCTGAGGCACGGGTGTCACGGTTCCCTCTCTCTCCTCGATCCTCCCTGCTCTTTTCCCCAAACTCACTCCCTTAATTGGCATCAGCTGCACCTCACTTTCTCTCCCTCTCTCTTTCCCTATATAAGCCCGGTCATCCCTACATTCCCGGTCAGGGCTCGTACACGTACACGTAGTATGTACATTGCTAAGCGGACACGCATTCCTTCTGACCTTTGGTAACTAACCTATGTCTGATTTCCCAATCAGGTTCCGTTCCCGTCTGTTCCCGCTACCCGGACTTCCAAGTCCCGGGGACGCGACCTCGTTCGCCGCCGCTCCTGCTCTCCAGTATATCCTGTTCCACGGCTCGTATCGAGCAAGGCTCCCTAGCCTGTCTGGCCGCTCCTTTTGAGCGACATCTCCTGAGTTCGTTGTTATTAATAAATCCTGTTTTGTTTGATTCCCGATCTCCTTGTGTCTGCTTCAGCAGCCCCTGACACGGGGAGAACGTGCAAACTCCACACACACATGGCCGAGATGGGGATCGAACTCCGACCCTGGCAAACATTCCTATCCAACCAATCGCCAGCCAGCTTTGTAGGGGATGAAATTGGGAGTCGTTTATCCATTTGTTACTAATATGTTGTGTATAAATATTTGTGTTAATCAGACAGAACAAACTGCTCCATTTCCCAAAGCTTCAGAAGCACTCAGGTCTATGCTGATTACCCATAAACTCCAAAGTGTGTTCCAGACATAACTTTGTTGCATGCAGCGACACCCGCGACGCTTCTCAGGAGGTAAAACTGTATTAAAGTGAACAGTGAAAAGGGGAAAGGCCGTGATGCAGAAGTTGTTTTCCCTCACGATTCGAACGAAACGAACGAAAATGAAGTGTAAATTAAGTGAAGTGAAAATAAAACGGTGTGACAGGAAAAGAGCGGTGAAAAAACCCCACCAACAACAACAACAAAAAAAACCCAATCTACATTGTACCCAGGTGATCATGCACACCGAACACGTCACACAGGGAAACTGCTATTTTTAGAGTTTTGGCCGACGTGCTGCAAGTGCTGCACGGTGTAAAAGAGAAAATGCTGTGGCAAACACGACTGATTTACAAGCCAGTTTTCATCCTCTGAAAAGCAAAAAAAAATCATACCAGTCTTTAAATATCTTTTCCTCAGTAAATCATCCATCAGCTGACGTGTTTATTTACGGCTTAAAGCTCGGACGGACAGATTGGCCCAGTCCTCTGTTTATTCACTACCACTTCTTTTGTCATAACTGAATGATTATTCTGAATGCTTTGTGTTTGTGTTGCCTTTTTTTTCTTTATTTTTCATATTATTTAATTTATGGGAATATTATAAACAACTGTTTCTTCATTCAGTTCAGTACAATATGTTAAGTACTGACTGCACTTTTTGTTTTTCTCAAATTTAAGGAAAGAAGTTTGACATGCGAAGGAGGCACAGTGGCTTAAAGGTTAGCACGTTCGCCTCATACCTCCAGGGTCGGGGTTCTATACCTACCTCCCCCAAGTGTGTGTGGAGTTTGCATGTTCTCCTCGCGCCTCAGGGTTTTTTTTCTCCGGGTTCTCTGGTTTCCTCCCCGGTCCAAAAAACATGCACGATAGGTTGTTTGGCACCTTGGAAAATTGTCCCTAGTGTATGAATGTGTGTGTGAATGTGAGTGTGTGTGTATCCTGTGACGGGTTGGCATTCCATCCAGGATGTATCCTGCCTTAATGCCCATAGACGCCTGATATAGGCACAGGCTCCCCGTGACCCGAGGGAAGATCGGATAAAGCGGTAGAAGATGAATGAATGAATGAATGAGTTTGACATGTACTTGAGTAAAAAGTAGCCATTACTACTACCTGTGTCACCGTGGTAACTAATACAATATTAATATATTTATATTAGGGTTGTCAAAGTTGACAGATCAATAACGCATTAACGAAAATTCGCTTTAACGGCACTAATTTTAATAGCACGCGATTTAGTAGGCATTACTATCTGCCGATCTGCTCCTTCGCTCTGTGTTGTGTTGGCGACTAAACGAGACCCGGACAACAAAGAGCAAAAAAGAACAGTGGAATAATGAAACATCAGTGCGCGGCCTTCCAAGGTAATTTTAGCATTGACCTTTCCTCACATGTACAAGATGAATACGGCTTGTACTCACAGATACAAGATGAATTTAGTTCTATGTTAGGATGGCATATAAAACATGTGATAGATGTGTTTTATTAAAAAAAAACACCATCGAAGTTCAGATTCAGAAATGACGCCGACTAGTGTATATATATATATATATATATATATATATATATATATATATATCTATATATACTATATTACTGTATATAACTGTATGGAAACATATCACTATTTTATATGGAAAGCAACCAAAATTGTTCCTGGAATGTTTATTTGTACCATATTTGACAATTCAATAATAAATAAATAAAGGGAGAGATTTTGAGTGAAATGTATATAATTATAACATCGTTTACAGTTAATTAGAGTATTAGAAACATTAAGAAAAGTAGCATTCATTTATGGTATATTGAAAATGTGTGATTAATCACGAGTTAACTGATGGTGATCATGTGATTAATCGCGATTAAATATTTTGACCTATTGACAAATTAATACTAAAGAATTTCAAATGATATAATCCACCATATAGAACACAAGCAGAGAAAAGATGATCAGGAATGTTTCTCGTCTAAGTCATGTTTAAATCCCTGAATCCCTCTGTCTGTGTCTGTGGTGCGTGATTGGTAAAAGTCCTGATACCAAAAAAGTCTACCTACGTATTTCAGATACAGATTCTATTTGTCACCTGCACATACATACATAGTAAAACATGCAGTGAAATGCTTTTTAACGACCGTCCAGCATGTAGAACAAAAGCGGAAAGAAAAGAAAAAAGAATATAGTGCAGACATTATAAATAAATGTAAATAACAGAATATAAAATAGAATAAAAAATATTAAGAAAGAAAAAATAACAAATAAAGAAGGGGCACGGTGGCTTAGTGGTTTAGCACACGTTCACCTCACACCACCAGGGTCCGGGTTCCATTCCCGTCACGGCCATGTGTGTATGGAATTTGCATGTTCTTCCCATGTCTCAGGGGGTTTTTCTCTGGGTTCTTCGGTTTCCCCCCGGTCCAAAAACATGCACTGTAGGTTGATTGGCACCTTGGAAAATTGTGATTTGTGATTGTGAGTGTGTGTCCTGCAATGGGTTGGCATTCCATCCAGGGTGTATCCTGCCTTAATGCCCATAGACACCTGAGATAGGCACAGGTTCCCCGTGACCAGGGGGAAGATCGGATAAAGCGGTATATATATATATATATATATATATATATATATATATATATATATATATATATATAATATATATATATATATATATATATATGTATTGTCTTGTACCTATTTGGTTGGTCCAAAAGTGCTAAAACCAGTCGTTCTAAAACAACATGGATTTTTTTTTTCTCCTCATGACTGAAGTAATCGATGAACTGTTCACCGATGGAGACTTTGAGTGCCAAGCCGTTTGTATTATTCCCAGCCCTAAAGCTATCTTCATGGTTGGTAAAAGTTGTACCATCCGTGTAATCTCTTTTATCTTTAGCCTGTCCGCGTGGAGTCGTTCTCATCAGCCGCGAATGGATTCCAGGTGATGAGAAATCTGAACAGGTGTAGGACACGAGGAGCAGACGGATCAGGCAGGTTTTAAGAACAAAACCGCTAGTATTTCTACACGTGAATGTTTTAAACAAGGTTTTCTCACTTAACTCTTGATCTACTGAACTAGCGTGAGGACCTGTTCCTTGACAGAGACTTGGAATCTTTGGGAAAGCTATAATAAATGTTCATAAATATGAAGAATTTGACTACAGACTAAATAAGTGTAGTAATGCATGTAAATGATATAATTTGAACGTTGAATAAGGTGCTTTTTACACTGGATATTGTCCACAAGCAGCTTTAAAATAATAATAAATGTATATAAAAGAGTTTATTGCATATGTTCTTTGTCATTTTTAATCCCTGTGGTGCAAGCCAGCGGCGAGTGTAACAAGGTATGGTATGAGGAAAAAGAAAAAGACGAGCATTATAACGCATTTACCGTGTTACACGAGTAGCTAGATTCTTGTGTAAATGTTCATATGAATGACTTTCCCGGTTTGATAAATGAGGCCTAGAAGAAAAAAACCTATTTTGCAGGATAGAAATCTTTCATCCCTGGACAAAGGTAATCAGTCATAACGCTGTTCTTGATTGATTTGCAGCGTCTACACGGATATGTCATGATACCTGCGACAACACAATGTTGGAATAGAAAAAGCTTTAAAAAAAAAACAGCAATAATTTTAAATCTACACTTAAAACAATACCGTTCTCACCATAGGTATGGATTTAAATGATTCTAATATTGTCATAGCATCACATAGCATTAACGTCCATTGTTATCCATGTGCATTCATAAGTTGCATCAGATGATCTATGCACCCACTGTGTGGATTAGAAAACACACACACACATATACTACATATACACAAATACACATCTTCTACTGCTATATCCGATCTTCCCCCGGGTCACGGGGAGCCTGTGCCTATCTCAGGGGTCTATGGACATTAAGGCAGGATACACCACACAGGGAACGCACACACATTCATACACTAGGGACAATTTTCCAAGGTGCCAATCAACCTACCGTGCATGTTTTTGGACCGGGAGGAAACCGGAGAACCCAGAGAAAAAAACCCTGAGGCATGTGGAGAACATGCAAACTCCACACACACATGGCCGAGACGGGAATCGAACCCGGTCCCTGGTGGTGTGATATATATATATATATATATATATATATATATATATATATATATAGATATATATATATATATATATATATATATATATATATATATTATATATATGTACAGTATGTGTGTATGTGTGTGTGTGTGTGTAATTTGTTACAGAAGTTACTGAGAAGAAGAAACATTCAAATGAAATGACAGTTATTCATGAAAACACCCCCCCCCCCCACTTTGTGAACAAGTTTTCCCCTCTGTCTCTCTAAAACAGTTGGTCAGTCAGTCAAGCGCACATTTATTGTGAATCAGACATCCATTTGTAAACAATAAATTATGCAATTTACTACGCTATCTGGTGCTTAAAGCCTAAATCTGAAAGTGCTGAAAACTCAACTGACTATGCTTATTGTGTACTTACGTTTGTATCTACCCTTCACTTAAAGCACTTCTTGTACATCGCCCTGGATAAAGGCGTCTGCTAAATACTGCAAACGCAAAATGTAAATGTAAAGCCGAGGTACCACTGTATACATATCCAAACATGTATGTGTGTGTAGTATGTGTCTATATATATATATATATATATATATATATATATATATATATATATATATATATATATATATATATATATATATATATATATATATATATATATAAGCTGGATGAACGAAAATGACCCGAAATAGAAACGAGACAAAAATCGAAAAGTGCAACTTTGAAATCCTGTTCAAGATGTACTGTAATGCCTGAGGTTAAAAGCTTAGGTGTAATCCTAGACTCTAAGCCCGAGCATTAGAAGCACGTCAATAACATTACCACTGCAACTTTCTTTCATTTATGAACGAGTACTTTGACGTAACACGAGGTGCAAACCGGTTTAAGCTTTTGTATTTTATAAATTAGATTGCTGCTGCACACGGTTCTCCTTATTTTGCCCGAAAAGGTTTTTTTGCTGGTAAAAAAAAAAAAAAAAGTATTGACCCAGAATAACAAAGTATACCTGACATAAGCCAATGTTCCTGCCATGTTACTGCATTAATTACCTGCTTTGCTCAAAATGTATTTTAAAGCTTAATTGTAGACAGTATTTACTTCCTGTCAATGTCTTTATTTCCTCTGTAGCTTCTGAATTAAAAAAATGCAATTAATTCTTATATGGCATTATATTTCAGACATTTTTTTTGTATACGCAGACAATAAAATTTTGTCTCGTTAGAGCTATAGAACCTCCTTTCCCCGACACAACACATTACGATCAACTTGACAATATTTATAGTTTGATTTTATGCATGGATAACGTTTGGATTAAATCGCCTTGCTTTATGTTAAGGAATTTGATTATGGCGTGAATTAGATTACTTAAATTCAAATGTACATTATCCTACATACAGGAAACAGTCTGTTAATGAAATTCTTCATTCATTCATTCATCTTCTACCGCTTTATCCGATCTTCCCTCTGGTCACGGGGAGTCTGTGCCTATCTCAGGCGTCTATGGGCATTAAGGCAGGATACACACTGGATGGAATGCCAACCCATCGCAGGACACACACACACACTCACAATCACACACACATTCATACACTAGGGACAATTTTTCAAGGTGCCAATCAACCTACCGTGCATGTTTTTGGACCGGGAGGAAACCAGAGAACCCAGAGAAAAAAACCCTGAGGCATGTGGAGAACATGCAAACTCCACACACACCCTGCCGAGACGGGAATGAAATTCTTATTCTCTGAATTCCTGCATCAGCTTATGGCATTAATAACATCTACATAAGGAGAAAAAAATGACAAATTTGCAAGAAACAGAAGTCTGAACAGGTATATAGTGTACAATATACGCTTAAAAGCACCGAGTGGGTAGATTAGGTCCATGTTGTTTTTCACACTGATAAATCGGGGCTATGTGTGTGTGTGTGTGTGTGTGTGTGTGTGTGTGTGTTGGTGCTAAAGTCTCCATGAGGTGGTCTGTAGAGTATGTTATTAGCATTATGGATGTGTGTGGGTATAGGAAGGATGGGGTAGTTGACACCTTTAAAGATCAGAGGTTAATCTGTGCGTGCGTTGAAGATAGAAGAAGCAGTTCACTGGTGCCATTCAAGTCTGACAGCCTGCGGGGGAAAAACTTTACATCATCTGTTTATTTGCTATTTATTCTATGTGTTTGTTTATTTTTAATGTCTGCTTTGCTTTCACATAATATTTCCTTCCCTGAAACTTAGATTACCTATTTAGGGAATTCGAATGGTCATGAGATCAGACGACTTAAATACTTAACTTAAATACAAAGAATAGCTTCAGATCTGGCAACATACAAACAATCTCTTGAGCGAAATATACGTCACTCATCACAATTACCAGGTAGTGTTTATATTTCACTTTGTAACTCAAGGTAAAAAATACTTGACATAATTCTTTACCACGGTCAGAGGAATAATGTGGAATAAAAACAGTGCGGAATACATAATAAAGCTTCTTTATTATGTAAAGAGTTGTGCTTTACAATGGTCACGTGTCGTCGAGGATGTTGTAAAAGTACAGGTTGAACGAGGAACATGCGAATGTCCAGGACTTTATTCTGACGGACAGCAGGGGTTCATAGAGGTGAAAGGAAGCCGTAAATGTCTATAATCAAACACTTCTGTGCCACTGAGCCGGGAAGATGGCGCACTAAAGCGAGCGCACCACTTTGACTCTGCTGTTATATATGATGCCGGTCATATCTTTCTTTTTTGGGGGGCTTTTTGTACTTCAAATCAAGTCAATACTCTTTTATTGCCCTTCCGACCTTATATAGCTGACGCAGTAGTGAAATGAACCAGAACCTTGGAGCTAAGATGTCCTAGCCACATAAAGTGCAACCCGTGCAAGACAAACCAGTGCAAAGCAGACAAATACACGAAACACAATATAGAGCCGACCACTAAAGCTAAATGTTATGTAAAGCGGTTAGAATCAACAGGACAGGTCTGATTCCTCCAAATTGACTGATATTTTACTCATGAAGCCTCATAAAGATCACGGACAAAGATAGACTAATAATATTAGCATAACATGCTTATCTACCGGGAATGTAGTTTACACGGCCCATCCAAAACCTTTCTAACACCCCGTCCTTGCGGATCGTCAACAAACAATAATGTAGCCGCCATAAAACTTAGTGTTAAAGTCCTCAAGAGAGAGATCGAGAGTACTGAAACATTTTAAAAGTAACACTCAGGAAAGTTTTAGTCAGCAATA
>JACRUU010000007.1:12487869-12622869 GCA_030449085.1 Kryptopterus vitreolus
TACACACTGTTTATTGTTCATACTGGCTTATATGTTTTTTTTTTTTGGTTTATATTGTCCTCACAAACAGTGTTACTGTTTACATGCTCCTATTCACATTCCACCACTGCTACTGCTGCTCTTATCGCATCTTTTGCACGTCATTGTTTACATTTTATTATTTGTAAAACTTCCGATTGCACATCGCACTGTGTACATATACAGTAGGTTATGAGTTGTTGCAATCTCGTGTTGTCTGTTCTACACTGGTTTGTTTTTGGGCTGTTTAGACCAGGTTGTACACGATGCACTTCATGTGGCTAGTACAACTTAATCTAGCTTTTGTAGCTGTATGTTATGTGTTGTGCATAAGATGTTTTATGTAGGAAAAAGGTTCTGGAGAAATGTTGTTCATTGTGTACTTGTTCATATATATATATGACGCAGTATATATATATATACTTATATATATATATGACCTCTTGACTTGGTTTGTTTTCTAAACTTTCACAAATGAGAATCAGAACATGCTTGAGGTGCCTCGGTCAAGGTATATGGGAGGATCGCTCCTATGCAGTGGCGAGTGCTACAATCTAGGACGCAATTCCCTCCGAGCTGCGTATTATTACTGACCCGCCTCTGTATAAAGCTAAACTGAAGACGCATTTATTTAAAATGGCCTTTTGCCTTTGATTATTTTCTGTGTATTTTCCTTTCATTGTTATTTTTAATGAAATTGTATTGTTATATAGATTTGGTTTGATTCCCGTCTTGGCCATGTGTGTGTGTGTGGAGTTTGCATGTTCTCCCCGTGTCTCGGGGTTTTTTTCCTCCGAGTTCTCCGGTTTCCTCCCGGTCCACAAACATGCACCTTGGAAAATTGTCACTAGTGTGTGAATGTGAGTGTATGTGTGTCCTGCGATGGGTTGGCGTTCCATCCAGGGTGTATCCTGCCTTAATGCCCTGAGATAGGCACAGGCTCTTTCTTCGCATATCCTAGCTTGTTGTTGGTAGCTGGGGTCAGAGCGCAGGGTCGGCCATGATACTGCGCCCCTGGAACAGAGGGTTAAGGGTCTTGCTCAAGGGACCCAAGGGCGGTAGCTTGGCCATACCGGGGCTCGAACCCGGATCTTCTGATCATCTGACCCAGCGCCTTAGACCACTGAGCTATTCCTTCCCAGCTACCCCTTCCCAGCTACCCCCTCCCAACAGAGTTCTTAAGAACAAGGAGAATATATAAAACAGCAATTAGATGACATTTTAAACATTTTTTAAGCTTGTCACTTAGCCACACATGTTTTTAATGAGGCAAACTGTTTCTTGGGGGGGAAAAAAGAAAATTCAGCATTACAGGATGGTAAGTAATACACAGGGGGGAAAAACAGTAAAAAGCTGTTCAGATAATGTTTTCGTGGACAATGTTAGTAAAGCGTTGCCAACACATTTTCAACACGTTTCTCCGGTAAACATTCATTAACAATGTTATAAATTCAGAATAGTAAAACCGATCTATTTAACTATTTGTTAACCAAATATAATAATAGTAGTCTTATTTCTGGGTCAAATGTTCTTGATCTTTTAGCAGACAAATGATAAATAAATGATACATTTGATCGATTACAAGCATTTCTTGTGAAGAATACAAATCTGACAATAGGATAAGAACATATCCTTGTATATTTTCTTATATTATATATTCATTCATTCATCTTCTACCGCTTTATCCGATCTTCCCTCGGGTCACGGGGAGCCTGTGTCTCTCTCAGGCGTCTATGGGCATTAAGGCAGGATACACCCTGGATGGAATGCCAACTCATCACAGGGCACAAACACACACACATTCTCACACACACATTCACACATTAGGGACAACTTTCCAAGGTGCCAATCAACCTACTGTTCAGATATTTACACATACATACATACATACATACATACGCATACATATATATGCTTCATATACTGGTTAAATTTTACTACAACCCACAAATGAATGTTTAAATGCCTTGTTTTGGAGTAAACAACAAATGAACTGCTTTACATGTTTTTTGTTTTTGTTTTTTTTTTTTTTTTTTTTTATGTACCAGTCTTGTAAAACACATAAATCAACGATAAATAACAATTCAAGACACCATTATTACCTGGGGGCCTAGCATTGTGTGTGTGTGTGTGTGTGTGTGTGTGTGTGTTTGGGATACATATACTTAAAACTGGCACTAATTAGAGAAAATATGCAACTCACTTTATAGGATCCAGAGGAAAAAGTCGAAGCATGCGTGGTTTTTATCATTGTTAGCTGTGCAGGGAAACATTAGTCAATGTCAAGGTAGGAGTGCTATTGAAGGGACATTTTCATTTGGCTGGTAGTCAAGGCATGAAATATGCAACTCGGGCGACACGAGAATCCATGTAGTTATTTATCACAGCCCTCTCAACCCCTCCCTGATTCTCACTCCTTCTCTTTCTCACACACACACACACATTCTGACACCCAAATTCACACACACACAACATGCACCCAGACGACTCCGTATTTGCCTTTTTGGTCTCATATCCGCTGTAAGCTATGTATATCAGGCATCTTGACAGATAGCAATAGGTTTAGTGCTGCACCGTGGCCTAACAGAGGTTAATTAGAAAGCAGACGATTCGGCACTTTCGGCACGAAATCCTATTATTGACATAACTATGAATGATTCTGAGGGCGATGACAGAAAACATTAGCAACATTCCTCAAACTCTGAATCCTGTCTGTCACATTCCTCCCATTCTTCCGGCCCCGATAAGGCTCGGAGTGTGTGTTTTTTTTTTTTTTCTCCCTTCCTTTCCGCCTGAGAAACAGATGGTCGTGTCATTTAGTATGTATGAGCTTTTCAGTTTTTTATGGCGTATCATAACTCATGCAAATAGCAATCTTATTTTGAGACTCTCCATAAATACAGCAGACAAATTACCGGTCCACGATGTTGAAATATGCCGTCGATGGAAGGGGGGCGATATGACCCTCTTGGGTGGCAGCGATTAGGCGGGATCAGACCGGAGCCACGGGGACGAAAGCGTCATTTGTTTGACTCGAGGAAAACACGCTACTTTGTGCAGACGATAATAGCCCGGTGTGCGGCTGAGCCGCGCGTAAAGTGCGGCCTAGACGACGGCGCGGGTTTAATTGCAGCTGTTTATTGATTGGTCTAAAGCTCTTCACAGTGCATGCGAAAATTATTCCAAGCTGCCTATACAAAACTAGCACACACGCACGGAATACCAATGTGCGTTGGAGAAAAAAAAAAAAAAAAAACCCAAGGTTGATTCATTTTGGTGCACGGGAGAAACCCGGAATGGTTTATATTCCATAAGATCTGAGCGAGCGCTGCTGTGATTCGCCGACTGACAGACGAGCACATTGAACTAGGCCTCCTGGCTGCCGGTGCCTGTCGAAAACCCACTTGAGTGTTGCGATGTACCTGACAATGACAAACCGAGAGCCAGAACGCTTTGATTGTCAGATCTGGGATTTGTGTAATTCTGCCGACTGTCTAATAAGTCACCGCCTCTCGCCATATATATATATATATATATATATATATATATATATACACACACGCCCTGCTCGGAACCTTCACGACACGGGACATTTGAGACGATCCAAAAATAAACATATTTCTTGCTTTTTTTTTTTCCCCGGGGTTGGACAAAGTCGGCAATTCCGACTTCGCTGCTAATAATCCGATGCTATAATTATGTCTGGAACGGATGTGCGGGGGCGCAAAGTGTCTGGATCGTCTCAGGGGAATTGGCCGGTCTCTCTCTTTAGGCCCGGCTTCATTGCCAGCATGCTTATGTATCCTTTCCTTTCGTCCACTCGTCTCATCTTTCCTCCGACTGCTTCAGTCATGCCTCACCTTTGAAGTAGATTTAAACCTAGGAGTCTGGAATAACTGAAAAGACGAGGGAACGAGTGCTTTAAAGAGTTTCCTATCGAGAGCTAGAAATGTTTAGATATTATGGCACGAGAAGCAGTTTTCATCGATGTTTGGTTGATTGTTTGGCTTTTTAAAAACAGATAATAATCAGATAATGAGCCCTGGATATCCTACAGAAAGGCTGGTCAATTAGTTTGTCATGGGGGGGGGGTGGTTCATAAACAGCATCCCAAATGATGGGCTGGAGAGATATTGGGCTTGCAGTATGAGCGATACCACAACTCCAATATGGTGTATTTTTGCACCTTAAGGCACTCAAGTAGACTTTTTTCCTGCATTAAAACATGTTTATATGTTGTATTTTCTTTTTGCCAAGTTATTTTTATTGAGAAATCAACACAAAAATGCAGACAGAAAAATTCTCATGTTCCATTTTCCACACAACAAGGGACAAAACAGTAATACAAAACACGAAACAACCACACAATTGGGCAAACAGGAACAAATGCAACGCACACCCCACATTCCCCTATTTGAACAGCAGAAAAATAAAATAAGAATTGTCACGTATACAAATCGATGCTTGACCAAGTTAGTCAGGTAAAACCTCGTACAATGGGAAATAACCCGCCAGCCATTTGCGCAAAAATGTGTCAGTAGGACTTGTCAGTGTGTATTTAACCTTTTCCAACTTAATAGAAAACTATATGTTGCATTTTGAAACTACATAGCATCAGTGCATTGTACCAATGGACTTTTGTTTTGGCGTAAACAATCCTGAAGACACTTGTATTATGTATTAGGCTTGTAACCAGTGTTGGAGAGTAACTAGTTACATGTAACGCCGTTACGTAATTGAATTACAAAATAAAAGTACAGCGAAAAAACATGTAATTAAATTACAGTTACTTTAGAAAATGTAAAAGATGACAAATCCCAAAGACCACCGCCTAACACCTCCTACCCAATCCCCGCTCCCCTCCCCGGACTAAAATTTTCGTCCCCAATCCCAATCCCTGACAACAACTGGTCCCCAATTTTTTCGGAGTGCCACCTAGTGGACAAATGAAAGTAATCAAAAAGTAATCAAATGTAATGAGTTACTTTACTTTTATAAAGTCATTGAAAAGTTACACTATTTATTACATTTTGAATAGGGACATTTGTAATCTGTAACCTATTACATTTCCAAAGTATCTTTCCCAACACTGCTTGTAACACATAAATCAAGGATAAATAACAATTCAAGACATCGTTACACCTGGGAAAATTGTCCCTAGTGTATGAATGTGTGTGTGTGTGTGTGTGTGTGTGTGTGTGTGTGTGTGTGTGTGTGTGTGCACTGCGATGGGTTGGCATTCCATCCAGGGTGTATCCTGCCTTAATGCCTAGACGCCTGAGATAGGCACAGTCTCCCCGTGACCCGAGGGAGGATCAGATAAAGCAGTATAAGATGAATGAATGAATGACATCATTATTTCCTTGGGGCCTAGCATTGTATGTGTGTGTGGGATGCATGATACTTAAATTATATATATATATATATATATATATATATATATATATATATATATATATATATATATATTTTTTTTTTTTTTTGCAAACAAATTCAAATGTATTTTGAAGCGTACCAAAACAAGCGTAAACAAGTTCATATGCTTTGTTTTGACCTCAAAGTCTTTAGTATTTTGTATTACGAGACTGCAGTAGGTTCATGTTTTTACACGGAATTTACAGATTTTTAAACAAATTTTTTTGGTGGAAAAATACGAAGAAAGAAATAAACAAAAGAAACGCACAAAAGTTATAATCTGTCATCGTTCGGTGTGTCATCGAGTCTCACCAGAGGGGCCCGCTCGTGCTGCTCGCGTAGCGTCACGTGACTCGCTCTCTTTATTCTAGATATGCCTTTGTCACAAAGGGCACGAACAAATGACCTGATATGGAAAAAAGGGTTCTTTTGTCATGGTAGGATGTACTAATATGGATATATTTATTTAATGAACAGGTATAATTTCAAAATAATAAACCCCATCAACCTAAAAAAACAACATCAAACCCACATACAATTAATTAATTAATTCATTCATCTTCTACCGCTTTATCCGATCTTCCCTCGGGTCACGGGGAGCCTGTGCCTATCTCAGGCGTCTATGGGCATTAAGGCAGGATACACCATGGATGGAATGCCAACCCATCGCAGGGCACACACACACACACACACACACACATTCACACTCATTCATACACTAGGGACAGTTTTCCAAGGTGCCAATCAATCTACGGTGCATGATTTTGGACCGGCGGGAAACCGGAGAACCCGGAGAAAAACCCCTGAGGCACGGGGAGAACATGCAAACTCCACACACACATGGCCGAGACTGGAATCGAACCCGGAAACTGTAAATGAAAATGTAAATTCCCCTTTGTGAGTTTTTTTCAGTGTAGAAGTTAAATGCATATCAATTTCTCTTCTGTGATATATTCTTGGCAGTAGTGCATGACTCAGGATTTACCTTCTCTACATCTGTCCTGTTGCATGCCTTTGACTTTATGCACACTTGTTTTATAAAGAATGACTCTCTATAGCCACGCTTCTCTCCCTATCTCTATCCATCTCTTAAAATGCTGCACCATTCTTTATTTTTATTTCCCACCCCCAACAGCAAATATTTCTCAGACACAAAGCAATACATTTTCAAAGACCCCGATGCCTTTATTCTATTTCTAACCTCCGGGTCAATGAAAACTGACGCTAGAAATGTGATGCCCATATTAGTGCAGAATGAGGAGATGTTCCAGTCGTTCCAGCCGAACTACAAGGCAAAAATTGATTTCTGCAAACGGGCTTTCAGCTTTGGCCAGATTACTCGCAGGATATCATCTCAAAAAGAAAAAAAACAAAACTAAACAAAACAAAAAAAACCCACCCCAGACGCACCGGAATCATATTAGGCTTAAATACATCAGATCTTAACTCGCCCCAAAGTGGTTTTGTGTGAAAGAGTAAATAACATTCATCTACTTATACGCTTTGTTTACGAGTCTATGACCACCTTTGATTTTCCTCCCTTTTGCAGAACGCGAGAAGCCAAAATGAGCTTTATGGGCTGCAGATGAAACGTTATTTATTTATTTATTTATTTATTTATTTACCAGTGTTTGCTTTTGTTACAGAACTGATTGAGATTGCTATCTTTCATAATAAACGATGGAGCAGAGTCCGGCCGTGCGCAGCCGCAAGCAGAGCGAGAAGGTGCGTGTCCTTTCGTTCACCCTGGAGAAATGCTTTGTACTGCATCATTAAGCTTTCATAACCAGGTTAACATTAACGATGGTGAATGTTAGCCGAATTCCATTACTGTATAAGTAAGACCGATATGTTTATAATCATAACTGTGGAATATCATTACACTGTGCGAGTGTGTGTGTGTGTGTGTGTGTGTGTGTGTGTGTTTATATGAATATGTATATGCATAGTATAGTATAGGTATAATAGGGAAATAGGGAGTATAATCTTTGTTTAACTTTATTAATATGCAACATGCAACATAATAAACATGTATTTTATCAGTAAGGCAATGATTTATTTATATATGATATATATATATATATATATATATATATATATATATATATATATATATAAACATAATTATATTCCACAATATGGTACTCACACCAATACTTTATATTTCTGAAAGCATTCTTTGTTTACAGCATGCCTAAAACTTTTGCACAGTACTGTATATGTGTGTGTGTATGTATATATATATATATATATATATATATATATATATATATATATACATATATATATATATACCTTTAGAAGAAGAAGTAGAAGTAGTGGAAGTGATGGCACGACCCCCACAGATCCCTGATCTAAACATCATGGCGTGTGTGAAGAGACAGAAGGATGTGAGAACGTCTCCATCCACAGAAGATCTGTGTTTACTTCTCCAAGATGGAACAACCTACCAGCCGAGTTCCTTCATAAACACTGTGTATAAGTGTACCTAAAAGTATTACTGCTGTTTTGAAGGTAAAGTGTGTTCATACTAAATATTGATTTCATTTCCATTTCTCTTTTCTTCATTCATTCATTGATGAAAATAAATAATTAACACTTCCATTTTTGAAAGCATTCTTTGTTTACAGCATTTTTTCACACCTGCTTAAAACATATATGTGTATAGTTAAAGAATTCAAACCCTCTTCATTTTTTTTTCAATGTATCTGCTGTGTGTTACTACAATCGTTCATTTTTTTTCCCTCTCATTAATTACCATAGTGTATAAATATATCCCAGCACAGCTACCAACTGTCAGGATGAACACGATGCTTCCTCTAAGCCATGTGAAGCCAGCCAAATCAGAACACGCTACCTGCATCCTTCCACATGCTTGAGCTCACAGATGCATATGACAGCCAAAGATTTGAAGGCATCATTGGAACTTGCTAACATATCTGTTCATGAGTCTACAATACGTAAAACACTGAACAAGCAGGGTATCCATGGCAGGACACGGCGAAGGAAGCCGCTGCTTACTAAAAAGAACATTGCTGCACGCCTTAAGTTTGCAAAAGAGCACATTGACACTCCACAGCGGTATTGGCAAAATGTTTTGTGGACTGATGAAACTAAGATTGAACTATTTGGAAAAAACACACAGCACTACATCTGGCGTAGAAAGGGCACGGCATATCGTCATGAAAACATCATCCCAACTGTAAAGTATGGTGGAGGAAGCATCATGATTTGGGCCTGCTTTGCTGCATCAGGGCCTGGCCAGCTTGCAATCATTGAGGGGAAGATGAATTCCCAAGTATATCAGACAATTCTTCAGGATAATGTGAGAATGTCTGTACATCAGCTGAAACTGTGTAGAAAGTGGGTGATGCAACAGGACAACGACCCAAAACACCGGAGCAAGTCCACAACAGAATGGCTTCAGAAAAACAAAATCCGCCTTTTGGAGTGGCCAAGTCAGAGCCCAGACCTCAACCCAATAGAGATGCTATGGATTAACTTGAATAGGGCCATACACATGAGACGTCCAAAGAATATGACAGAGCTAAAGCAGTTCTGCCAGGAAGAATGGGCTAAAATTCCTCCTCAGCGATGTGCAGGTCTGATCCACAGCTACAGGAAGCGCCTGGTTGAGGTTATTGCTGCCAGGGGGGGTCAACCAGTTATTCATTCTAAGGTTTCACTTACTTTTTCCACTGCCATTTTGAATGTTGAATGATTGTGTTCAATAAAGACAAGAAAGATTGGATTTTTTTGGTGTTATTATTTTTAGACACATTGTGTTTGTCAATACCAATGAATTAGATGAAGATCAGATAACATTTTATGACAAATTTATTCAGAAAACCATGAAATTCCAAAAGGTTCACATACTTTTTCTTGCCACTGTGTATATATATATATATATATATATATATATATATATATATATATATATATATATATATATATATATATATATATATATATATGAATGAAGCTGATTTTGTCCTGCATGAAATATAGTGTAGCTCTAGACATATATGTTTATTTGTAATCGAAGATCTAATAATAGACACACTATCTGATAGACACACTAGGAGATACACTATCTGACTACAGTATTGAGACAACCACCTTTTCCAGTCATTTGCAGTAATCTATTACCCCAAACATGGAGTACAGGATGTTGTAGATGTGGTGTAATGATTTGCAGTAGTGTTACAATACTGTCTGAGCACACTCATTGGCCCTATTTTGAGATTTAAAGAAACGTACATTTCTAGAAATGGATGTCCGTGGAGGGATAGGATGTTTTAGATGTGGTGGCATTAAATATTCTCTTGAACTAAGAGACCCAAACTTGGTCTAGCATCACAATGCACGAAGCATATTCTAATAAAATATGATTTACAGGAGTTTGGAGCGGAATATCTCGTGTGGCCTTCTATAGAGCTCTGATCTCAACCTTCCTGAACTCCTTTGGGGTTCATTCAAATACTGTCTGACCTCCTCGCCTCAGTATATCAGTACCTGCCTGCTGCTACTTTATTTACACACTGGTTATTGAATGATCACAAATCTATTGACAAATCTTCCCATTAGGCTTGAGGTTATTATAACAGGACTAAATGTGGAAAGGGATTTTCAAAACGCATGTGCCAATAAAATGATCTGATCTAATTGGTGCTCGAGGGGTGAAGAGACACTAAATCGAACGCTTAACTCAAAGATTAAGTTTCCATTTAAACAAGTTTTAACAATCCAGATGTTTTAACTGCCTCTGCCACTCGGAGATGAAACTGTAAATGCACCAATGTTAGTGTCATGTCTTAAGAACAAGTATTCGATTGTTCTTAATGATTTCGAATGACTTCGATTGAGATTTAGTATACGATCATTTTAATCAGCAGATAAGCCAGTTTGGTGGGCACGGTGGCTTAGCACGTTCGCCTCACACCAGGGTCCAGGTTCGATTCCCGTCTTGGACATGTGTGTGTGGAGTTTGCATGTTCTCCCCGTGCCTCAGGGGTTTTTTCTCCGGCTTCTCCAGTTTCCTCCCGGTCGAAAAATATGCACGGTAGGTTGATTGGCACCTTGGAAAATTTTCCCTAGTGTATGAATGTGTGTGAATGTGTGTGTGTGTGTGTGTGCCTTGCGATGGGTTGGCATTCCATCCAGGGTGTATCCTGCCTTAATGCCCATAGACGCCTGAGATAGGCACAGGCTCCCCGTGACCCGAGGGAAGATCGGATATAGCGGTAGAAGATGAATGAATGAGCCAGTTTGATGACGTAAACATGGTCAAGTTCATGGCAAGGTCACACATTCTCAAAGACAACTGTCCGGGACAGTTAAATTTGCAGAATTTAGCCGACGCCCTTATCCTTACAACTGAGCAACTGAGGGTTAAGGGCCTCGCTCGAGGTAGGGCAAGGTACATTTTGTTTTGCAGTCTCGACCATCAAGCCGGTAACCTGAACTTATCTAACATTTCAAAAGTGAAGTAATGGAATAAAGATGCATTTCCTACAGATTTCCCTGTGATGAACTTTTTTTATTATTATTATTTCTTTCTTTTCTTTTCTTTATTTTTCATATATATATATATATATATATATATATATATATATATATATATATATATATATATATATATATATATATCTATATATATATAAAATCTTATATACAATTTTAGGATTTTATATATATATATATATATATATATATATATATATATATATATATAGGGGGCACGGTGGTTTAGTGGTTAGCACCGTACATCCAGGTTCGATTCCCGTCTCGGCCATGTGTATGTGTGGAGTTTGCATGTTCTCCCCGTGTCTCAGGGGTTTTTTCTCCGGGTTCCCCGGTTCCATAAACATGCACGGTAGGTTGATTGGCAACTTGGAAAATTGTCCCTAGTGTATGAATGTGTGTGCCATGCGATGAGTTGGCATTCCATCCAGGGTGTATCCTGCCTTAATGCTTAGCATTTTATTAATACATATTTTGTGGGCAAAATCTATTTTTTTTCCCCAGCCCCATTTATTGCACCCAAAATACCATTAACATTTAGCAGACGCCCTTATCCAGAGCAATTTACAACTGAGCAATTGAGGGTTAAGGGCCTTGCTCAAGGGTCCCACTAGTGACAGCTTGGTAGGGGTGGGGTTTGAACCCATGAATTTACATAGACCAGAATTTCTCTTCCAGGGAAAATATTATATACCACTACATTATACAGCAAATATACTGCTATAAATGTAGTTTGGTTCCATTTTAATTCAATCACTCGCCCCTTATTATTATTATTATTAGTATTTGTATTGCAATACATTACATTATTTTTGCTGTACTCCAAGGAGTGTCTTATATTTGACCCCCCTTAGCATGATCTCATAAATGAAACGATCCCTGTACACCTGCAGTCTTAGCTCAGTGAGCGTAACCCTGTGTGGGCCGAGGTAATCATTTTCAGTCTGCCATTTTTGATGGCCAACGTAGCACAAATAACATTTCCATCTCATTTGGCCCTTGCAGCAACACACAGCATGCCGAATCGCCAGTTGCCCTGCTGTGAGGGTATTCCGGATACACGGGTCCATATGGTATGGCGCTAGGGTGAATTTTGCATTTTTTTTCCTCGCATATGATTATTGATAAAAATGTTACTTGACGAGCTGCTAACAGCATGATGCCAATGTAATGATTTACTATACTATTTGGTCGAATCGGACCGATTTTTGCGATTTAAAGATATCTTAAATATGTAAAGAGATATTTTTTTTTCTCATGGACTGAAAAGCAGCAAATGATCAAAAGTGCAGAAAATATGAATGTATTTTTTTTTTCCTCTGTAAAATGAGAGGATGAGAGAATTTCGACTCTGTTTATAATAGATCAAAGATGGAAAGATCATTTTCAGGCACCTTGAGTTTTCTGTGTAGACCCCTGTGGGTTTCTGTGCAATTAGCGGGAGAATCTTGGGGAAGAAAATAAATAAAAAGAGTCAAATTACGAATTTATGTACAGCATAATCTGCCTACTGTATATTTCGTCTTCGGATGGGATGGTGTGAGGGTATTAAAGAAGGGGTTTCGACGCTGCCATGAGGTCCCTAAGAATGTGTGTAAAAAAAAAAGGGTGATAAACGGGTAATTTCAGGATCGATTACACTGTGCTTACAAATATAAATGTGGTAGGAAGTGGTAGAGATGATCAAACTACAACAAAGTACAAGAGTGCAGAACAAGCATAACGTGCGGCAAGTGTGGAAAATACATTACGTGAAGGTCAGAGCTTCCGGAGCTTTAGGGTATTTTCAGTCATTGATGTTGTTAGCTGGTGGGATAGAGAGGAAGTAAAGATAGTGTTTGTGATGTGGTACAGAAATATTCCTGACACATTTATCCCTTAATACAGTGAATTCATTAGGGTTTTTTTTTTATTCATGCTCCTCTCTATCATGGTATATGGACAAAATGCTTTTTTTTATGCTTTTTCTTTTTTTTTTAAATCAATATATTTAACCCATATTTTCTTTTCAAAAACCTCCAGTCTTCAGGTAAGACGTCCCACTAGATTTTGCAGTATTGGTAGAGATTTGTGCTCATTCCATCACAAGGGTGTTAGTAAAGACAGAGGGCAGTTAAGCTCCCCTTCATCCCGAAGGTGTTCGATAGGGGTAAAGCTCTATAGCAGGCCTCTCAATGTCTTCCGTTTGAAGAACACTTTAAACCAAAAAAAAAATAATAATACAGGGGGCACGGTGGCTTAGTGGTTAGCATGTTCGCCTCACACCTCCAGAGTCCGGGTTCGATTCCCATCTCGGACATGTGTGTGTGTGTGTGTGTGGAGTTTGGTTGTTTGGCACCTTGGAAAATTGTCTCTAGTGAATGAATGAGTGTGTGAGTGTGTGTGTGTGGGTGAGTGTGTGTGCCCTGCGACGGGTTGGCATTCCATTCAGGGTGTCTCCTACCTTAATGCCCATAGACGCCTGAGATAGGCACAGGGAAGTGACCCGAGGGAAGATGAATGAATGAATGAATGAAATAATAATACACATTTTGTGGGCAAACGTTTTGGGACACCTGTTCTTTTTTTCACCTGTTTATATATATATATATATATATATATATATATATATATATATATATATATATATATATATATATATATATAGATATATAGGGTCTAATCCTGAAGCTCGGAATGTGAACAGGATGTAAGCTTTAATAAATAATAGAGTGAATATAAAGTGAGTAATAGTAAAAGGTTCATTTGTCATGAATCTCCATAGTAAATATCACAATTTCATTGAAAATAAAGAAATAATAATAATTAAAAAAGGCGATCTGTAGGAAATGCATCTTTATTCCATTACTTCACTTTTGAAACGTTAGATACGTTGAGGTTACAGGGTTGAAGGTCGAGACTGCAGGAAAAAGGGACCTTGCACAGAACTGATAATGGATGAATCACGCACGAGAAGTATTTTGAAGGATTTAATGAGCGCATTTCAAGGCAAAGTGCACAGTTATTATACCACATTAATACATCACTGCTAGGAAACAAGTAAAAGAATAGACTACATACATGAAATATGTGGCTTTTGGTGAAAGACCTTATTGAAATATTTGCTTTCCGTATTCTCTGAAAGTATGCATTCAATTATTGTAAAAGAATTTGATGAATATACATCGCATTCTAGCAAGCCAGCATATAGTTTGCAAACTATGTGCAGTCATTTAATATACGTGAACGGGAATATTTGTTTCTTATTGCTACGTTATATATATCCTTGTGCTTTTCTATTGTCTACTTTTCATAATTTTACCTTTACCATAAACCTGTGTATAAGCCTTCTTATGTCCAATGTTATGAATTCATTTGTAAGGAAGCATGAGCTCGGATCTTGCTATGTTTAAATGTGGGGGAAAAACATGGTAAACAACTTGGAACATAACACGACCTGATGTGATCTAGAATTCACACACACTCATTCATTCATTCATCTTCTACCGCTTTATCCGATTCCTCGGGTCACGGGGAGCCTGTGCCTATCTCAGGCGTCTATGGGCATTAAGGCAGGATACACCCTGGATAGAATGCCAACCCATCGCAGGGCACACACACACACACACACACATTCACGCACACATTCATACACTAGGGACAATTTTCCAAGGTGCCAATCAACCTACCGTGCATGTTTTTGGACCGGGGGAAACCGGAGAACCCGGAGAAAAACCCCCTGAGGCACGGGGAGAACATGCAAACTCCACACACACATTCCCGAGACGGGAATCGAACCCGGATCCTGGTGGTGTGAGGCGAACGTGCTAACCACTACGCCACCGTGCCCCCAATTCACACACATGATTCTACTAATGAATTTTATCTTAGAACATTATCTTAACGTGCAAATGTTCGATTTACATTATTCTGTTCTTAGTATTGTGAATTCTTTTGATGATGAAATGTAGTATTTTAAGCACATTTTATTTGTCTTATTAGCATGTTCTTGTTAGAATGATCTTTGTGATTTTAATTTGTAATGTAACGAGGTTTTTTTTTTCCTCCCTGATTTACATGCTTTTTGCTTTACATAAGGACAGTTCATCTCTCCGAAAAACATACTTTTCTTTGCCTCCTGTAAAACCGCAGTGTGTTCTTCATTAGTTCCAATTTTCTTCGGATCCAGTTAATCTCAGAGTAGATTAATCGGATGTAGGCGGAGTCACTGGCCAGGGCATTCCACGATAAAATAACACGACTGTTTGCTCTCTGAATAACGTTTACAGATCCTTTACATATGCTTCGGGTCATTGTCTCGTTGTACTGTGAAGCACTGTGCAGATGGAATTTAATGGTGGTGAAGTATGAACTGGTAGTTATGTACTCTTCTCTAACCTTTAAGTATTTCTCTCACCTTTAATGTTGAATTTGAATCTAAATCTTTTCTCCGCTTTAATTCAATTCTATTTTATTTGTATAGCGCTTTTTACTATTGTCATTGTCTCAAAGCAGCTTTACACAATACTTAATTATAATGTGTGAAAATGAAAATCAGTTTTACTAAAAGTCCTTCTCTCGGAGCCAAAAATCTACAAAAGTATATTGCATTTATTTAAACAGGAAATGAACATGCAGTGGAACAAGTGTATTTACTTCATTACTATAGCTTACTGAGAAATGAACTAGTAGTCCATGGTAGTTAACTGTATGGAAGTACAGTAGTAGAGATACCCTACGGACCATTAAAAATATATTAAGATTAATATTTGCTATTAGACTGCGTTTCGGTATGTGTGTATGTGCATGTGTATGTGTATTTCTGTATTTGTGTATGTTTCCTAACGTTGCTCTTTCATGAGGAATGCTGTGTTAATGTGTTAATGAAAGAATGAAGAGACTGTGTGTGTGTGTGTGTGTTTATTTGAATATGTATATGCATAGTATAGTGTAGGTATAATAGGGAGTATAATCTCTGTTTAACTGTTTTAACTTTATTAATATGCAGTTAAACAGATATTTTATCAGTAGGACAATGATTTATATATATAAATTTAATGATATTCCACAGTAAGAATATATATATATATATATATATATATATATATATATATATATATATATATATATATATATATATATATATATATATATATATATATATATCATACACACCCACAGTACTCACAGCTTAAAATAAAAGACTCCATGGATTTTAACAACACCAGACGGAAACTTTTCACACAGTTTCATTACGTGTAAAGTGCTATAGTGAGCTGGCATATTGCTTTGATAGAACGCAGGGGTGATAATTTGCTCTTTTAGAGAAGAAAAGAAGTTTAGTATGCAAATTAAATCGCAGTCCTTACATTTCACTTTCTAGCCTCTGGTTTGCTAAATATGGCTTCCATGCAGAAGCAGGTGAAGGAGTGGAGTGTTGCTGAATCAGGCTCGTGTGTCAGAGTTTAATTTTCTTCTTTTGTTTCTGTTTCAGCCTCTAATTTGAACGGTTAAGGCTTCATTGTCCGCAGAGTCACACAGCGCCCCCAGCCAAATATCTGTAATTGGGTTTGACCTTATGCTGGGGCTGCCATCGAAATGAAGCTCAAAGCGACTTTCACTAGCAGGTTTTTTTTTTCTTTCCTCTTCACAGCCACTTAAAAAGGCAGTAAAAATGCAGTTCATTCTCTACAATGTAATAAGAGCAGTAATGAAGATGGATTAAACTCCATCTCGGCTTCAAGCGGATAAATATTCTATTAGTAAATTGTTACATTTTTGTTTTTTTTTGCTTCTGATAGTGTGTGTCAGATCACCACTATCATCTTGTTAATGTGAAAACGTATAAGGCTTTTGGTTATTAATATATTATATATATAACCATATTATATTAATGGTACAGGTATATTTACACTGCAGCAAACTATTAGAAATGTATAATTAGTGATGTATAGATTATACAAAGTACTTTGTAAGTATGTTACAAATATATATATAATATATAATAAGCTTTATAATTCTCAATGACTCTATTAAATACAGGGCATTAAACACTTCTATTAAAATTTGGTTGTTTTGATGGTGGACATAAACATAATTGTAAATCTTTATAAAATATACTAAAAACATCTTTATTTCTCTTTGTAGAATTGTATTTTTAAGATGAAGGTTAGTATTATATTATATTTATTATTTAGTAAAATATGACGATTTTAACTATTTATAGATATTATGACATGGACTTCAATTCCCATCAGCCATTGCACCAGATCAGATGGGGGCTGTGCATGTTTACAGGAAAATAATGAATGATTATAACTATTAATATTCTATAAAATATGTAATTAATCAGTTTAAATAGTCTTTTATTTTGTACAATTTATATATATATATATATATATATATATATATATAATATATATATATATATATATATATATATATATATATATATATTGGAAGCACATATATGCAAAAAAAAAATTCTTCCAATCATATAATAATACTTAAACATTTAATGTATGTCATAAAGAGAAATATTACATCAAAAAATATATATATATATTTTTCAAGTCTATGAGGACATTTTTTAGGGGAGAAAACAAACATCATTTCAGCACCATGGACAGCTCTGATGGCTCGTGAAGGATGCTGGAGCACAGGCCCGGTGGTCACATGGCTCGCGGGGAGGTCTATAAAGGAACTGACATCGTCCTTTGATTGATTTGTCAATAAGGATAAACGAAGGGTGAAAAGTTAACATGATATTTATAGTCCCGTTGCGTTTCAGACGCTGGCGCTAATGGTTATAAATGCCTGGGTGTGAATGGGATTCCGGCTCTATTGAGTTTAGTCAGTCACTCATGACACATTTCACAGTGAAGTAAGCATTCCCCTCCAGCCTAAAACGCCCCAGCGCCATGAAATTGCTCTAATCAATTTTAAGCAGGCCAACTTCACTTCTGGTAATATTTTCGCCAAAGCCTTCGTCTTTGATAATGTGAAAAATGAATTGCGCCTGTAGCTAATTTCGGGGGATAAAAATGAAGCCGTGGTGTAACTTCGTTGCTGCCGATCGAGCTATTTCTGGCGATTTCGCTCCGTCCCCGTAAATAAATTGCCATTCTTCTGTTATTCCCAGCCCACCCCTGAACCTGACTTTGTCTGCTTTAGAAGAAACACCATGTCCCAGATTATAGTACTGACAGCACAGTGACATTCTTCCTGCTCTTGTGTATGATATATATATATATATATATATATATATATATATATATATATATATATATATGTGTATATATATATATATATGTATATATATATATATATATATATATATATATATATATATATATATATATATATATATATATATATAATATATAATTATTAATACAATGACAAGTTTTTCCAGGCAATATCTGCATTACGAACTGGAAAGCTATGATGTTGTCTCCCCAGCAGATTTCCTGAGTCCTTCTTTTATTCACACCGGGTCAGACAGAGTGCACGGCCTGGCAAGTTGTGTATGTGCTCATAAAGATAGACAGCTGGGCTGCTGTTTTCGAGGCGCTGTTATGTGCGCTGTCACAGACAAAGTTCTTTGGTGATGATCATTAAGCCCGTGTCACATTAGGTTTAATTGCAGGAGGGTCGGAAGGAGATTTTCGGGACGGTTGTGTAATTAAGAATTTAATTAGAAAGCCCAGAGATAAGTTTTACTGCAGAATCTAAGATCTACTTTTTTTTTTTGGAGGGGGGGTGTTGATCATGTGAAAACACCCCTTTAATTTTTCACCTACTCGCTCCACACAGCAACCTCTCCATCAGGCGATGCATTTCATTGCAAATGAGATGGAACGAGGGAAAGAGACCCTCGTGTTTTATTTTCTGGTCCTCGAACTGCTAAAGTGTCACTCGCCAAGTATCTTAATTATACTCACATATTATGCACCTCCTTCTCTTTTCTTGCCCGTGCATTCCCTCTTATTGCCTCTTATTTGTCTGGGAATCAATCAACGTTCCCTGCAATTCGTCACGTCCCGCGGAAAAACCAGTCCTGCTCGAAGCCAGATCATTATAAAACACTACTGGGTCTATAGCGCCAGTGCTCTCATTCCCATTCCTTTCCAGGTCCGGGTTTCACATGAGCTAGCACTTTATCACTGGAGTGTGGCAGCAGCGGATCTGAAAAAGCCCACATTGTCGAGACCTCAGCGGGAGCTGTTTTTTTTTTTTTTTTTTTTCCCCTCCCTTTCTTTTTTTTCCCCCCTCTTCTCTGCACCTGTCACATAGCATGCCAGATGTTGAATCCAAGCGTGAAATCATTCCAGCCCTGACACTGACCCTGCCAGTAATGGGCCTCGTCGACTCGTTAAGTGTCTCCCCCCCCCCCCACCTCTGATGGTATGCAGAGCAGGATGAAGCGGTTGTGTCAGCACTTGTCGGTCAGCGTTCACTTTCCTCTAGCTGCACCGTGTGATGCCCTCCCATTCCACCCACCGCTACGAGATTGCACTCGGAATGCCGAAACAAGAGCTTCCTGACGTTAACCGCCGTAGACTTCTCTTCAAGGCCGAGCCTAATAAGACCCTCATCAGGAGAAATTTGGCAGTAATTGGATGAGGCTATATGTGAATATGTGCTATATTGGAATCGGGGTGGAGGGGGTTGGGGGGGTGTTTGGGGCTCTTGCATTTTCCCACCTCGGCCGCTCCATCAAATGACAACTCAAGACAAGTCAATTAGGGTTTAAAATACCATCAACATTAACGAACAAAGTCCTCAACGCAATCTTCAATACTTTGCAGAACTAATAATTCACAATGGCTTAGTGGTTAGCACGTTCGCCTCACACCACCACTGTCCGGGTTCGATTCCCGTCTCGGCTATGTGTGTGTGGAGTTTGCATGTTCTCCCCGTGCCTCAGTGGGTTTTTCTCCAGGTTCCCCGGTTTTCCTCCCCCGGTCCAAAAACATGCACGGTAGGTTGATTGGCACCTTGGAAAATTGTCCCTAGGTGTATGAATGTGTGTGTGTGTGAATGTGAATGTGTGTGTGTGTGCTGTGATGGGTTGGCATTCCATCCAGGGTGTATCCTGTCTTAATGCTCATAGACCCCTGAGATAGGCACAGACTCCCCGTGACCCCGAGGGAAGATCGGATAAAGCGGTAGAAGATGAATGAATGAATGAATAATCGCCGTGAGTTTCAATGTACCGTAAATGAATACGTTTCACATTTCTAATAAATGTCTCTCAAATTCTCTCCTTTTAATAGAAGTGTTGATAGTTTAATATGTATTTTACTCTGGAAATTATTCTTGTAATAAAAATGCA
Organism: Kryptopterus vitreolus; assembly: GCA_030449085.1. Classification (NCBI taxonomy): domain Eukaryota; kingdom Metazoa; phylum Chordata; class Actinopteri; order Siluriformes; family Siluridae; genus Kryptopterus; species Kryptopterus vitreolus. The sequence continues at coordinate 12,508,142 of JACRUU010000007.1, forward strand.
AGCGAATTTGTGTTGACGTGTTAATCACTTTGATAGCCGTACTAACAATGCAAAGTGTACATGTGCAAGATTTAAGACAAAATGACACAATAATTGTCAAATTATTCAACACACATTCTCATCGTTTATTATATATTTTTTAGAAGCACCGTGTAGCAGAGCAAGATTGCAGATCTGCCCTGTTACACATACACGATCTAGGACAGGGGTGTCAAACTCCGTTCCCGGGGGTGCCGCAGCCCTGCAGAGTTTAGCTCCAACCATAATTAAAACACACCTGATCCAACTAATCAAGTCATTAAGGCTTATTTGAAAACTACATGGTTTGTATATTGGAGCAGGGTTGGAACCAAACACTGCAGAGCTGCGGCCCTCCAGGAACAGAGTTTGACACTCCTGATCTAGGAGATACCGATGCTAATGTCTGGGACACAAGAATGAAAAATATTATGCCCCTCCTTCCCAATTTTCTCTCTTGACTCTTATGGACGGCCTTGGCATCGACAGAACTTTTGCGACCTGATGGCGAGAACGCATAAACGATAATGGGCGTTTGGTTGAGGCTTGTCCGGGTCACTACTGCAGAACCCATTCGGAGTTTTCCGAGCGCCACGGCAGGCACGCAATCAGGCAACCCTTAAAGCGAGAAGATCAAATAACGGAATTGTGTGTGCTCTTAAAAGCACTGCCAAAGTTCCGGGTGATTTCTCAAGTGATAAGGCTCTCTATCAGGATGGCAGAGGAAAGGCGGCTCATCAAGACTTCATTCAGCCTCAAACGTAGATGCCAAGCCTTTAATTGCAAGCCAATTTCATGTGGATGGATATGTCTTGGAATACCGGTTCCTGCATCTGAGTGGGTGGAAGAAGGTTTTTTTTTTCCCTCGTTTTTTTTTCTCCTTGCTCCTTGATGTTGCTTGAATATTTCTGGAATGATGCAGACCTTATGCCGATTCCCAGCGACTGTCAAAGTTGCTCAGCTTTAGATTAAACTTGTGAATTTGTACCGCGTCGAGACAGAAGATCTCGCCAGAAAAGTAGTTGAGAGAAAACATATTTGAGATGCAAGGCTTAATCTTTCTCTCCCCGCAGAAAGCGCCTCGCTGCCAATACGCCGGATTGCTGGACGGCGTGGTAGCAGTAATCATCGATGATATGAGTGAATTAGAAAGAGACAGGAGTTAAAGCAGGGATCCTTTTGATGCTCACATTTGGGCTGTGGACAGGAGAGATGCATTACTGCCCAAATAAATCTCGGCATATGGGAAATGAAGTGATGCGGAAACGTGAGGCGTGCGAGCTCTTTGATTGGTGTGGGCAAATAGCTTGGAAAAAAAAAATAAAAAATTCTCCTAACATCTGGATAAATCTGTCAGATGGATGTTTATTTTGGTTTCTTAGATTTTGTGTGTGTGTGTGTGTGTACATATATGCACGGTGGTTTAGTGGTTAGCACGTTCGCCTTACACCTCCAGGATCCAGGTTCGATTCCCGTCTTGGCCATGTGTGTATGGAGTTTGCATGTTCTCCCCGTGCTTCAGGGGGTTTTTTTCTCCGGGTCCGGGTACTCCGGTTTGCCTCCCGGTCCAAAAACATGCACAGTAGGTTGATTGGCACCTTGGAAAATTGTCCCTAGTGTGTGAGTGTGTGTGTGATTGTGAGTGTGTGTGTCCTGTGATGGGTTGGCATTCTATCCAGGGTGTATTCTGCCTTAATGCCCATAGACGCCTGAGCTATGTACAGGCTCCCCGTGACCTGAGGGAAGATATAGCGGATATAGGAAGATATAGGAAGATATAGCGGTAGAAGAATGAATGAATGAATATATATATATATATATATATATATATATATATATATATATATATATATATATATATATATATATATATATATATATATATATATATAATATATAATTTATATAATAGATACCCTCCAAGACCCTTGTTCTCCACTGTTGCCATATCCATGCGCTGGGATATGCTAAGAAAAGAATTTCACTGTGCTATAATGTATATGTGTCAAATTCTATTCTATTTTTCTATTATATTCTATTCTATTCTATAGAATATAATATTCTATTCTATTCTATTATATATATATATATATATATATATATATATATATATATATATATATATTCTGAAACATAATCAGTTTCATCAAGACATTTGTTTATTTAACCGTCATCTACATTAACTGCTAATGGTACGGGGATATTTACACTGCAGCAAACTATTAAAAAGCTATCATAATGAATTCCATTCAAAGAAAAAAAAATGATATATCAAAACCCATTCATCACTTTTATGTGAGCGTAGCTGGGAGCAACCTTATGTTTAAATAATAAATGAGAGGATAACAATGCTAATAGCCATAATAGCAGTGTATTATAGTGTCACAATTGAAACTGGAGCTACTAACAACACAAACCTGTTTATCATTGAAATAATACACCGGGTCAGCTCATGTGCTGGGGAACAGAGACTGGGGATTTCACCCTACCATGGCGATATATACTGGTAAGAAGTGTGGATGTAGTGTTGGTGCCCAGAGTCGTTTGTACTGAGGAATTGTGCTATGGGACTGTGTACTATCGGACTATGTGCTATGATGTCCATAGAGCAATTTCCTATCACTTAATAGCACGGCGTCAGATTGATTTCCCGCCAGTAAGTCCTCATTTTAGATACATGTTTTTTTTTTTGCTCCTATAGAACATCCAAAAGCAATTTTGTCGTCCATTGCACTTTCGTATCTCTTCATTTCTATCCATGAAATGTTATTAAATGATTGATTACTTTTTTGTACCATTTTTTTTATTTCATCAAAAGAACTTGTGCTATTCAATTTAATTCATGATATAATTTAATCAATATAATAAAAGTGTATCGCATTAATCGGATTGATAGTATTTTATTTACAAGTAGGTGTTTTATTTGAAATTGTATTAAAAATGTGTCCGTTCTTTATTTTTTAATAAACGGTGTTTCTCTGTTCTCTATGTATCATAAATGAATTCTTTACATGTTTTTAATACTATAACATTATAACACTATAAATATATAAAGTTCAAAATCTCTTCAAAATAGAATGATTACTTATTTTATATTTGCATAGAAATTGACATAGAAATTATTCTTTTGAATATTAATTTCCAGGTTATTTTCAATGTTGATTTTGTTATTGCCTGGTTTAATTGTTAAATATGGGACGTGGCTCCTTTAAGAATTCTGTTCCGGTTGCTTTCCATATAAACTGGTGATACATTTATGTAATATACGCTAATATAGTGAGGAGCTCATACGTGTTGTTTCATACGCAGCTTGTAGGCGTAATTCGGGGAGATTTTCAGCAGCGTGATTGGATGCGTATTGCTGTGTGTTTTTTGTTAATAAAACACATCTATCACCTCTTTTATATTCCATCCTAACATTATAAACATTATAACATTTTGTTGTCCGGGTTTTGTTCATTCACCAAACACAACGAATGAGCAAATGCCTCCTGTGCTAATAAAATTAGTGCCATTAAAGTGAATTTGCGTTAATTATGACAGCCTATATATGTATATGTCAATCTTTTCATCCATATAATTATTTCATCACACAATATTTATGATATTTGTATTTCAGAAGAACCATGCTTTACATGATAGACAAGAAAAATAAACAACAACATGCAATAACACATTTTGTAGCTTTGATACGTTCTACTAGAATTTGTTGCCAGTAGGGATGTAACGATATGAACATATCACGATTATAGTTATCACGGTTATCAATATTATCACTGTTTTGTTCAAATGAGTTGAAAATGTTAAAGAAAATAAATGATACACACACTTAAAACATTTAATACTTGTAAAATCAACCAACAACAAATACAGCTGCACCTTTTAAAGCATGAATTACCATAAAATGAAGCCCTGGAAGGTATAAGTTATGCATATAAAAACATCAAATACGCACATAAAACAATACAAGTAAACCAATGTGCATATAACAACAATACAATCACATGTAAACAAATCAAATGCACAGCAATGATTTTATGTCTGTTTTTTCCTTTATTTAAAAAGAAATGTGGTTCGTGTGAGCCCGGGAAAAATGCTAGAATAAAGTATAATTGCACATGCGCTACAGTAGGTGGCAGTGGCGCTCTCACTGTCAAAGTAATATGATGAAAAAATATGACGGAGTGCATGTAGCGCTTGGATGTAGCGGTGGGAGACGCTGTGTTTACTGTGTTTTAAAATGTTTACATCGGACTGCACGAAGTCAAATAAAGAAATGGAAAATGTGCCGATTATTGCAATCAAACATGCCGCTTCGTGACACCCCCCCCCACAAACAGGGAGTATCTAGTTACGCGTAACAGCGTTATGTAATTTAATTACAAAATAAATGTAACAGTATTTACAGTTACAGTGGAAAAACGTTTATTTACAGTTGCTTTTGAAAATGATTACAAATCGCAAAGACCACCTATGCCTAATAAACACCCGCCCCCCCCCCCCACCCCCAAACCCCCAGCCCCCCCCCCCCCCCCCCCCCCACCCCTCCGACAACAATTTGACTCTGAAGCAGGTCAGTTCCGAAATTATAACCCACTTTTTCCGAGCGCCACCTAGTGGACGAATGAAAAGGTAATCAAATGTAATCAGTTACTTAACTTTTATTCAGTAATTGAAAAGTTACACTGCTTATTACATGTTGAATCGGGTCATTTATAATCTGTAACTATTACATTTACAAGTAACTTTCCCAACACTCTCTCTTTTTTTCTTCGCGGAAACTTTGCGTTCATGTGCGGTCTCTAATCAATATTTTTTGTCCAAATTTGTTTTGGCATCGAGGTCAAATTGCCGGAAAGGATTCACCGGGAACATTTTAAAATCACGATAATCAAACAATGAAAATATAAGCGATAATACTAACCGTCGGGATATTTTCTATTGTTGTTTATCAATAAAATAATGGTTTCATCCTTAGTTGCTTAGTTGTGTATTCTGTGCTTTTCAGCAGGAGTGTACGTTTGCTTCTACCTGGTCCTTGTACGAGACGTAGCCGAAGCTGCTAATGAGCGCTTTTCTCTGCGCCGGCGATACCACGTCACATGCTCCGTGACACTCTCTCTGTGAACATCCCAAAAGCAGTGCAGCAGGAACGGTGGAAGGTGAGGGAGGGGGGTTTGGGAAGAAGAAAACGTAGACGATATACCTGGCTGTAGCAATACTTTGAAGACCAAAGATCAGTTATCTTCCATGATCAAAAGCTGTCTACTCTGAAACTGACGGAGGCTCGTGAGTCACGCGTGAGCGGTTCACTGACAACCTGTAACCTTGACCCAGGTGTGGGATGAAGAGAATGTCTTTTATTACAATAAAGAACAGCAGGCAGAGGTGTTTTTTTTTCTTTTTCTTTTCCCTTTCTTTCCTTATTGTATACGGGATGCCCGCGGATTATCCGGATGGTAATTACGGCAGGCAATTGTGAATTAAAAAGCCCGAGCATCCCCCTGACGGGCCCCCTGCGTGCGGCGCGAAGATACGGACCCGGGCAGAATTTCAATCACGCTGTTGTGCGCGATGGTACATCGCGATAACCTGCTCTATATTCTATGAGCTTGCAAACAGAGGAATGATAATGTCAGCATTCCGGCAGGAGAAGCGGCACACTAAATAATTTCGCTGTGATGTCTTATCAGGGCTCTTTCTGGCAGCATGGATTAAGCTTCTCCCCCAACACACACACACACACACACACACACACACACACACACTCATATATATACACACACACTCGGAAATGAACGACTTATTCTCATACGAACGGGCTGCCCTTTTCCCGTCGCCAGCCTAAACGCTGCAAAATGGAGCCGAGTAATATGGAGGAAAATATTCCGCAATGATTTCAGATTAAGCGACGGCCGGGGGTTTTAGCGGCGGATTGGGTGCGTATCCCTCTTCGTACGTTGTCATCGGGTCCTTACAGTAACGCTCGTGACCTTTAGATGATGAAGCGCTGAGAAGCGCAGCGCTGACACGTCTCTCCGTCTTGGGAACGCACGGCGGGAAAGTTGCTCCGGCCCTCCTTGGCGCAAAGGATGCATGGAAGGGGCTCGGGGCATTGCAAAGGCCACTATTTATCTCTTTTACACCCACTCGGAGATTTAAAAAAAAAAAGAAAAAAGGGAAAAAAAAAAGCCCTCGGCTTTGCAGAGAGACAAACTTTTTGCTCTCTGTTTATTTTTTTTTTCCCCACTGCAGTGCAAAACAATACAATTGGCCATTATTTGGTTTGGGTTAAATGTGGAGAAACATCTCCGATAAAAAAAAAAAAAAATAAATAAATAAATAAATAAAAGGATGCTAAAGCCGTCTGTGGATGTCTGCTTCTTTCTTACCTTGAAATGATGAAGGAGAAACATTCAGACAGGTACAAGAGCACTTTTATTTCACTCCACGTCCAATGTTCTTTTTTTCCCCCTCTCTCTCTCTTTCTTTTTTGCTTTTTATTCTTTCCTTTTTTTTTTTTTTTTTTTGAAGTGAGCTGTACAATTTCTACATGCCCAAACAAACCTAAGGTTATCTTGTTTTTAACAGACAAAACATTCCTTGCCCTGCTTCCTCCCTCCCCATGCGTCCTTTTAGTGCAGGAACACCGAAGTGCACTTTTTCCTCCATCTGAGACGCTTGTTTATTTAAAGCCAGATCTGCATGCTCTAACTAATTCATGGCGTGTTTCATATTTCAGCGACTTGCCTGTAAAATTGAATGCCCCTCTTTTTTCGCTTTCGTACAACCCTCAGCCTCACCGCCGAAGGAGAAAGCGAGGCTTTTGTTTTATATGTTTTAAGGCGCTGAGTTGCTGATCGGAAGGTCCGGGTTCGAGACCCACCAGGTATGGGTAAGCTAACGCCCTGAGTAAGACCCTTAACCCTCTGTGCTCCAGGGGCGCCGTATCATCATCAGTGCTCTGACCCTGCGCTCTGACTACAGCTACCAACAGCAAGCAGAGATATGTGAAGAGAAGAATTTCACCGTGCTGTAACGTATATGTGACAAATAAAGGCTATTCTATTCTATAGCTTATTTACATCACGGTTATCAATCGCCAGGAATGTGTGCGTAATTATTGATAAAACTGTGTTACTGTGTGTGTGTGTGTGTGTGTGTGTGTGTGTGTGTGTATATATATATATATATATATATATATATATATATATATATATATATATATATATATATATATATATATACAGCAATTTTGCTTAGGGTTTGAACAATAACATTTTCTGATTACATCATCAGGATTTTAATTTTTTTATTTTTCCCTGTCGTGAGTTTTAGCCTTGAAATTTTTTAGTGGTGAAATTTCTCCTTAATGAATGAATCCGAGTTGCTTATATACAGTAGTAGACGCAGCATTATTGACATCTTTCTCCCGCAGACATGCAGGTGAGGAAAAAAAAAAAGAGGGAGCGATAAATTACAGGAACCAGTGCTGAGTGCTGAGTGTGTGTTGACCTTGTGTTGGGCTTGGTACTGATACTCCTTCTGTTCTACTTCTGAGGAGCAGGTTCTGTGTCTTGGGCTTTATCGACATGTCCTCAGGCCCTGTGTGTGTGTGTGTGTGTGTGTGTGTGCGTGTGTGTGTGTGTGTGTGTGTGTGTGTTTGTGTGTGTGTGTGTGTGTGGAATGTAAAAGACTCTCAGTCTCACCACAGGGGTTGTTTTTCAAAGGCCTTAGAACAGTGATGTGCACTTCTTATCCTTTCCTGCCACTAGCTTTGCATCTCCTATGTCACTTTTTTTTTGCATTAACAGAGCAATTAGTCTGAATTATCCCTTTTTTGATCACTGGGTTTTTTTTTTTTAAATCAACCTGGGAGAATAATGAAGACCCCGAAAAAATGGTGCTGAGGAAATGGTGTGGAATGACTTGGGTGATTTTCTATTCCTCCCAAATTGTTTTCAAACGCTGCGTAAGATAGATGTCAGATCGACGGACTAACTTTATACGAGCCATGCGTTTTAATAAAGGAATAATCAGACGAAAAAAAAAAATCGTAATAATTTTACGACGAAAAAAAAAGCATGTGCTTATTATATTACACAATATTACAATTTGAAAAAAAAAGAATGTACTGTTAATATGAACAAATCCTGATTTTTTTTTTTTTTGGCAGGTACAGCAGGTTTTATTGGCAGGTACAGCAAAGGGTTTGGTGAAAAGCACTTTATAGTAGTTGGAATTTGTCTTGGTTTCAGTTGCGAGTAAATACATGTATCGCAGTTTTAATATATGCAAATTAGACAAAAATAAATAAATAAATAATACAGAAAAAGAGAAAGTGCCTTTGTGCAGCTTGAATGTATCTACTGTTCTATATACTATATATACTATATACTATATATACTATACTACAATATATAGATACTATACTATATACTATAATTATATACAATATATACACAACATATATACAACTATATACTATAAATATATGCAAAGTATACACTATATATATATATATATATATATATATATATATATATATATATATATATATATATATATATATATATATATATATATATATATACAACTATATACTATAATTATATACAATGTATACACAACATATATACAACTATATACTATAATTATATACAATATATACAATATATAGATACAACTATATACTATAATTATATACAATATATACAATATATAGATATAACTATATACTATAATTATTTACAATGTATACACAACATATATACAAGTATATGCTATAATTATATACAATATATAAACAGCATATATACAAATATATATATATACAACTATATACTATAATTATATACAATGTATACACAACATACATACAACTATATACAATACAACTTTAACCTTTTTACTTAAACAAATGAAGCCGCTTCAGCTTCACTTCCAGAATTCAGTACCACAATGCTAAATATGGGTCGTCTGTCTCCCGGAGTAAACTACGTACTGTATGAAACATTTTTCTTTTCCAATTGAGGAAATGAAATGTCACAAAAACAAAAACAACAACAAACACCGCCTCGATAGTACAGGACTTGCGGGTCGTAAAATGGGTCTGGAAGGTCTACGATAAATTCCCGCCTGCTTTGTGTGATCTATCAGCATGCTTTGTGCGTTCGGCGACATTCCTACGGACGTTTACACGGGGAAAACCAGAGGTGGAAAGACTAATACAATTTTGTACTCAAGTAAAAGTACTGTTACGTCTGTGACATTTTACTCAAGTACAAGTTCCCAGTCTAAAGATTTAGACACGTAGAAGTAAAATGTAGCTCATTAAAAATATACTCGGAATAAAACTTACCAGTTACTTCTTTTTAATTGTTAGGGGGGGTGCGGGGGTTTGTCCACGTTAATTACTTACCCTTTTCTTGCACTTGATATCAATTTGGTCACTTAAATATGGCTAGGGGTTTCACTACATAAGAATGTGATAAATGTTTCATCTGGACCTGCATCACTGTAACTGCATCACATTACATATAACGGCGTTACGTAGTTTAATTACAAAATAAAAGTAACCATAATTCGTTAAGGCGGCACTGTGGCGTAGTGGTTAGCACGTTCGCCTCACACCGCCAGGATCCGGGTTCGATTCCCGTCTCGGTCATGTGTGTGTGTGGAGTTTGCATGTTCTCCCCGTGCCTCAGGGGGTTTTTCTCCGGGTTCTCCGGTTTCCTCCCCCGGTCCAAAAACATGCACGGTAGCTTGATTGGCACCTTGGAAAATTGTCCCTAGTGTATGAATGTGTGTGTGTCCATCCCCTCCATCCGCCGCAACAATTTGCTTCTAATATGTAACAATTGTTTGACTCAGGATGTTATTTTCATCAAGTGCCACCTAGTGGATGAATAAAAGTAATCAAATGTAATCAGTTACTTTACTTTTATAAAGTAAATAAAAAGTTACACTACTCATTGCATTTTGAATAGGATCATTGGTAATCTGTAACCTGTTACATTGCCAACACTAGCATCTGTTGGTAGGGAGGTGTTGGGAGGTGGTAGCCCTGTGGTTAAGGTGTTGGACTCTGGACCAGAAGATCACGGGTTCAAACCCCACCACCACCCCAAGCTGCCACTAGTGGGCCCTTGAGCAAGGCCCTTAACCCTCACTTGCTCAGTTGTAAGTCGCTCTGGATAAGGGCGTCTGCCAAATGCCGCAAATGTAAATCTGTTTTGTCCGTCACCGTCGTTCCTGTGAGTTTAGCGCGTTTGATCTCCCGACCATCAGTCAATCATTGCGGTGGTTCCCAGGGCGCCATATTTATTTATTTATTTATTTATTTATTTATTTATTTATGCTCAGTAACAAATATGATTTAAAATGTAAAATGAAGTACAATATTTAAAAAAAATACTTAATACGAAAAGTAATCTGAATAATCCTCTTAATACGAAGAGGGGCATGGTGGCTTAGTGGTTAGCACGTTTGCCTCACATCGCGAGGGTCCGGGTTCGATTCCCGTCTCGGCCATGTGTGTGTGGAGTTTGCATGTTCTCCCCGTGCCTCAGGGGGTTTTTCTCTGGGTTCTCTGGGTTCTCTGGTTTCCTCCCGGTCCAAAGACATGCACGGCAGGTTGATTGGCACCTTGGAAAATTGTCCCTAGTGTGTGAATGTGTGTGAGTGTGTGTGTGCCCATTGTGTGTCCCAGCCTGCGATGGGTTGGCATTCCATCTAGGGTGTAGGGTGTTCCTCATGCAGAATGCTTTTAATGCCCATATAAACGACGATGAGGGCCTGAGACAGGCAGGGCTCCCCGTGATAACCCCTGGTACTAGACCCCTCCCCGTGACCCGAGGATCAGATCCCTAGGGGAAGATCGGATAAAGCGGTAGAAGATGAATAGGAAGATTAATACGAAAATAAAAGTAAAATGAAATTATGAAAAAAAACTACTTTAAAAAGTAGAAGTAAAAATACAGAATTACAGTAATGTGAGTAAACCTCTGGGGTAACCTATTAAGACCTGTTGTTACTGGCTGAAGTGACGCACGACGAGTAAACTGTAAACGACACACGTGCGCGATTTCCGGCGCGATTATCGTTCACCCTGGCAAAGAACCAACGGCCAAACATATCACTCCTCATTAGCGGCGTGAAAACGATCTCTGTTTAGCCTCGGCGTAATAATGAAGGTCCGTTCGGGTTCGCCGCCGACTTTACCTGTGACCACGCTTATTACCCAAGCGTGGGTTCTGCTGTATCATTAGGGCTCGTTATGTATGCTCTGGCTGCACAATAACAGGTGCGTAAATATGCCTTACACTTGTAAGTTCATTTGTCAGGTCCTTAAGGTAAGGCAGAGAGTGCGTGGCCGGTCAAGTTGCAAATGCGTAGAGGACGGCCTCTGCGGCGCATGCGTGATGCAGAGCACCCAGCTGCCGGGTGCAGCTTCATTTCAATGTGAGAACGGCTTGTGCGCTCGGAATGTGGGAAGTAGCTAATGTGCTGGCATTACCTCTATTGTGTAATGAGTTGATGCATCATTCGGAGGAGAGGTGACTGGAGACGAAAATGTATGGAGTGTTGAAAAAGAGAAGCCGAGCAAATGGTGCGGAATGGCTCGAGTGATTTTTCTTTTCTTTCTTTTTTTTTTAACCTCCCAAATTGTTTTTCGAATGCTGCTGCACAAGATAGATTTTTCATAAAAGGATAATACGACGATGATGATCATTTTACGACGGAAAAAAAAAGAATCGTATTTATTGTTATTTACTATTACGCTTAACAAATCCTTATTGTAGTGGTTAACACATTCGCCTCACACCTCCAGGGTCAGGGAGTTTGATTCCTGCCTCCTTCATGTGTGTGTGGAGTTTGCGTGTTCTCCCCGTGCCTCAGGGGGGGTTTTTCTCTAGGTTCTCCGGTTTCCTCCGTTCCAAAGACATGGGTCGGTTGATTGGCACATTGGAAAATTGTCCCCATTGTGTGAGTGTGTGTGTGCTCTCTGCGTTGGGTTGGGATTCCATACAGGGTGTGTCAGGCCTTGATGCCCCAAGACGCCTGAGATACGCAGACACAGGTTCCCCCCGCAACCCGAGATTCGGATAAAGCGGTAGAAGATGAATGAATGCTTATTGTTCGCATTTTATCATTCATTCATTCATCTTCTATCGCTTTATCCAATCTTCCCTCGGGTCACGGGGAGTCTGTGCCTATCTCAGGCGTCTATGGGCATTAAGGCAAGATACACCCTGGATGGAATGCCACTCCATCACAGGGCACACACACACACACACACACACACACACATTCACACACTAGGGACAATTTCCAATCCAAGGTGCCAATCAACCTACCGGGGGGAGGTTTTTGGACCGGGGGGAAACCGGAGAACCCGGAGAAAAACCCCCTGAGGCACGTGGAGAACATGCAATCTCCACACACACACACACACATGGCCGAGACAGGAATCAAACCTGGACCCTGGAGGTGTGAGCCGAACGTGCTAAACAATAAACCACCGTGCCCCTGCAATATAGATATGACGAGTAGTAAATATTTCAAACCGATCTTTTACACTATCGATCCGCTTCATGATCCATTTTATGATGTGTAATGTTGGGGGGGTTGGGCAGGGAGAAAATGGCGAGCGGGGAGATACTCTTAGATGATTAAAGCCGGCGCTGAGTTATGGGGGTCGGTGAGGGAAAAAGATTTTCTCGCTCGTTGGTCGGCGATCTTGCACGCTAAACTCGTGCAATCCCTCTCTGCATGTCGTAAAAATGTTCCCAATTTACCTCCAAGCCCAGGGGGACTTAACAGCACATGGACTATAATAGCATGCAAATGGAATACACACACACACACACACACACACACACACACATACACACACACATACCTACACACTTAGACACGAATCTGGGACAAGACGGCCATGACCCATAGAGGTCTTCTTCCCGTGCGAAAAGTATCTGGGGGATTCGCTCTTCTCTCCAGCCGGAGCTTAATTAGCCTGTCTGTGTGCCGCGAGAAGTGTTCTGCGGTTGACCTTTCCTAAAGGTAAGCGGCCGCCGCGTGTTCAACAGAGCCACAGGAAAATGAGCAGCGGAGGGGAGGAAGCTGACAAGTCTGTCTCGGGCATGCCACTGCGCCCACAGCTCACGCTGAGCCTGACTAAATAGTGTGATGGAGGGAGAGAGAGGGAGAGAGTGAGAGAAGGAGAGGGGGAGAGATTTCCAAAAGGGCATCTATCTGGATTATTATCTGAACAAGGACACATCCATAAACGTGAAGCCTCGTCCGAAGGCGAGCGGTCGGGCGGCGCATTCTCGGCCGGCGCGTCCGTCTCCACAATCCGTAGCTCGAGGCCATAGATACCGGCAGAAATTCGGGAAGGGAAATTGCATCAGACATTTTCGAAAAAGCAAAAAAAAAAAGAGCGAATATAATTCTCACGTCCTTCACGACACAGTGTTTATAGCAGCGGCGTAGTGCAGCGGTGCTGCTAGCTATTCCACACCGATAATACACTCATTTAAAAAAATCTGCCTGTTCATATAAAGCTTTACCGTTGTTTATAAATTAATTCGGATATTTTACGATTATCAATCGAACCTTGCGTATATGTTGACGTCGTACTTGTGCTCAAATACTATCCCAAGCAAATGTATCACACTTCCATTCAATTCAATTCGAACAGCTTTAACGATGCCTTTAAGCTCCGCCCACTTCACATAATCATCAGTGCCAATGCAATAAATTGTCGTTTTAATTCTCAGGTGTATTTCCTCTACAAATGATCACTGGGTGACGTCTGGAAGCCCCAGACTTCACCAGACACTGGGTTTCTTTTCTGCCGATGCTCTGCCCAGGGTTTTATTGCAGCTGTCTACACGTCCTGCTTGTTCTCGCCTTCAGCGCCTGAAATGAAGCTCGGTTTCTCACAGACCGGGTTACCGACACGGCCAGTGCAGAACATTTCACTGTTTCTCTTTTTTTTTTAACCGTCATGTCATCTGCACTCTAAAGAACCATTCTTTGAATACAGACAGTCCCGACCTTACCATCAGTTCATAGTGTGAATTTTTTCGTAAGCTGTTATTGACATTCGCTATTTACTATGCAATTGTCGTAAGTTAGAAGTAAGTTAGAAGCTATAAAAACGTAGTTTACTGCATTCCGTGGGTATCTTTTCCAGCACTTAACCCCCCATAACCATTTTTAATGAACAATGTCCATCTACTACAATGTAGATGGATAAAGACTGAGGAGGAGGTATAGAAAATTCCACGGAGGAGATCGGCGCTACTCAACATGCCGGATAGACTCGTTCTCAACGCTCTATATTCTTAAAGCTTTGTGACTAGCTAGCGGTGAAGGTTTTTTGGAATACGAACTGTGCAGAAAGTAGAGCTGGGAGATTACATTCGTCAGTATCGATTCATTCGAGTGTGTGGTTTATGCCGATGTTGAAAATACTAAAATTAGATTTTTATGATTTTACATAGGTTTGACACAGCGAGCTTACGTAGTTCTCCCGTATTCTACTTGCGAAATGCCACATGGTGGCGTGTAGTGACGAATCTGAAGAACTCGTTTCTAAAAGGGGCGTGGCTTCATCAGTCGTATGGAAATGGTTCGGGCTTGCAACTTCAGACGTTCAACACGCCAAAGCCTCGCTGTAATGTTAGTCTGATGTTTGTGGCAACTAAAGGAAGCAGCACGACTCATTTATTCCAGCACCTCAAACAGAACCACGTTGCTGAATGGAGGGGTGTGTGTTGAGCTGCGGCAGCCCCAAAACACCATCTAAAAACAGGTACAAATAGCACATTTTCCCCACTGTATTCAAAATTGATCAGCAGTGACGAATCCAAAAAGCTTGTTTCCAAGATAGGCGTGATTTCATCGGTCGTATGGAAATGGTTCGGGTTTGTAACTATAGACGTTCAACAAGCCAAAACCCCGTTGTAACATTTGTCTAAAGTGTGTGCCAACTAAAGGTACTAAGTAAATGTACAATTACAACGTGGCTAATTTATTCCAGCACCTCAAACAATATCACGTTGCTTAAAGGGGAGGTGTGTGTGTGTGTCTGTGTTTGTGTGTGTGTGTGTGTGTGTGTGTGTGTGTGGCGCTGCGGGACAAATATAACAGTGGCAAAACCCCAAAACACAGACTAAAAACAGGTACAAATAGTGGACACGTTTTACCCACTGTATCCAAAATGTAAATTTTAAATGAAAAATTTCTATGAGTTCTAACGGGCATGTTTGTTTGTATTAGTGGATATTCGTAGTGTTTGTTCGTAAGGTGGGGGCGTCTGTATTCTAGCATTCTGCTGAATATTAGTAGATAATCCAGCTGTACTTCCGACTTTTGCTTATTTTTACCTCCAGAAGTGACAATCTCAAGAAATACAAGGAACCAGTTCCATTTGCAGTCACATACATGCCCACAAGCTGAGATTCTTCAGATCACCAACAGATGCGCCAACAACAAATACACCCCAACATCCATACCTGCTCCCACTAACGCTGTTGTTGTTGAATGGTGGACCCTCTTCAGTATATACATATATGTATTCATTCAGTCATTCATCTTGTACCGCTTTATCCGATCTTCCCTCGGGTCACGGGGAGTCCCGGCCTATCTCAGGCGTCTATGGGCATTAAGGCAGGATACACCCTGGATGGAATGCCAACCCATCGCAGGGCACACACACATACACACACACACATTCATACACTAGGGACAATTTTCCAAGGTGCCAATTAACCTGGGGGAAACCGGAGAACCCGGGGAAAAAACCCCTGAGGAACGGGGAGAACATGCAAACTCCACACACACACATGGCCGAGACGGGAATCAAACCCGGACCCTGGCGGTGTGAGGCGAACGTGCTAACCACTAAGCCACCCTGCCACATATATGTATATCATGTGTTATCCTACTGCTAGTTATTGTAAATTGTAAACACGCCACTTATGGACTTCTATCTAACCAGATCACCTACAGTTCTTTCCCTTCTCCATTCCCTTCTCTGTCCATTATTCTTAATCTAACTGCTGTGAATGGGTTTTTTTTCCCATCATCTGCTATACGGCAGATGTTTTCGGTGCTCCTCCAGGTCTTCTGGTTTTCCTGAGCTCGCAAGTGTGTTCGTTTCTTTTGATGAACGTTACTAATAAATGATTTAACCACACCTGATGAATCTCTCGTGTGAGCTTAATGCTCATTTTTCAGCCTAATGATGACTTGCTTTTGCGGATTGTGTTTTGAGAGTGAAACAGATTCCGAATGCAAAATTCATATCTGCTCAGTCCTTTCGCTTTTATGAAGTCTCAGAAGTCATGCGTATTGAATTAGATTAAACTCGCAAACAAATGTAAACCTCGACTGTAGGATCCTGCATTAACGCAAACTTCTTACAAGTTAAACCAAAATTAGCTAAAAAGGAAATAGTTTACATCATTTCCCCTTCAATAAATTGTGATTCTGAGGACGGACCAGGATTCAGCTACAAGAGGCTTAGTGAGAGCAGGTACCGATGTTGGGGTGCATTTCTTTTCTTTTTTTTCTTTTTTTTTTTCTTTTTCTTTTCATCTTACTCGATCCTGCAGTAAAAGGAAAACGGACTAATGACTAAAAATTTACTATTTTTGTTTGTATTTGGGAGCTAGTGGCACTGAGATATTAGAGATAAGTGGCACTGATACTATTTTCTTTAATTTGTTCATTTATATCTATGACAGTTCAGTACAAATGGTAAACTGCTGTTGTTTTTGGAAATACTTCCGTTTTACAAACGATCTGTACATGTCAGTTATCCACCATAAGCTTTCTATTTTCTTTAACAAGATATTAAATCCATTTGTTATTAATCTTAGATATTGACATTTGTCGGTCTGCTGTACAGTACATATCCCTGTTACAGAAACAGTAATAATAATAATAATAATAATAATAATAATAATAAGTTGATAATATTGTATATATATATATATATATATATATATATATATATTCATTCATTCATTCATCTTCTACCGCTTTATCCGATCTTCCCTCGGGTCACGGGGAGCCTGTGCCTATCTCAGGCGTCTATGGGCATTAAGGCAGGATACACCCTGGATGGAATGCCAACCCATCGCAGGGCACACACACACATTCACGCACACATTCATACACTAGGGACAATTTTCCAAGGTGCCAATCAACCTACCGTGCATGTTTTTGGACCGGGGGAAACCGGAGAACCCGGGGAAAGGAAAAAAAAACCCCCTGAGGCACGGGGAGAACATGCAAACTCCACACACACACATTCCCGAGACGGGAATCGAACCCGGATCCTGGCGGTGTGAGGCGAACGTGCTAACCACTAAGCCACCGTGCCCCTTACATATATATATATATATATATATATATATATATATGTGTGCCCATTGGAAAGAAATACACCCCAATATCCGCACCTGCTTTCACTAAGGCTCTTGCAGCTGAATGTTTGACCCTCTTCAGTATATATATTTCCTGTTTCTTGTAAAACTGTTTTCGAGACGAGGTTTGCGCTGCCAATTTAATATCTTGGACGAGGACTGCATCCTTTAGAGAAAATAAACCAAATAAGTAAATGTCGACATGCCTGTGTGGTGTGTGTGTGTGTGTGTGTGTGCCTGTGGAAATGTGCAATGTCTGTTTACATCAATTCTTTTCTAAAAAGTAGAGAATTTCCATCGCCAGGTCACACGAAGCCCCGATGCTCCTGCGCACCTAAACCCGTTCTTGTCTTCGTGGCTGCAGACTCTTAGTCAAGATATCGGTCATGGATGTCGCCGTGACATGTATGAACAAGACCTTTCAGAGAGCTTTAGCCGATGATTCCGTTTTAGGTTCACTGCTTCCCGTCTGCGTTGCCGCATCGAAGTGGATACCTCGTGCCGAAAGTGCTACTTAAATATAATGCGCTGTTATTCTTACATTGAACGGTTTGAGGAGCGAAAGCGGATAACACCAGTTTTACTGAAGCTCGGAACGACTTTCCTCATGACTGGCGCTCAGGCTCTTCTGCTTCATTTGTGTTCATTTCGCTGGTCGGGGGCTCGCGCGAGACATTGCTCATCACAATGTTTGTATGAGATCAGCTCCTTACAGGAACAATGATATTGTATTTATGTTGATTGATGTTGTAACTCCTATCAGTGTCCTAGTCATATTTCTAATATTCTAATACTATACAGTCCCTAATACAATCATTGAAAATTCAGCCACATGTATCATTGTATTCAGAAATAACACATTTTTCGTTGTTGTTCATGATGTGGACAAAGAAGACATGAAAGACATGAAAGATGTCTCGTTGCGTTTTCGATAGCATGAATTTGAACACTGAGAAAATGAAGAAAAGAAAAGCGTTAAGAAAATTCTTCCACCAAATAATTCCTATGTAAAAACGTGAAGCCAGATTGTATAGCACAGAACCTCTTTTTTGGGGGGAAACAGGATTCTCTGCTCATTAAGCGAGACAGTATGGTGACACTGGCTCCGCCCCTCTCTGTAACACAGTCAAAGTTCGCAATACCACGAGTGCTTCAGGACACCAATTTACCCTGCCCGGGAAGAACACAGTCGTAGTGCATGAAACCCGAATGCTAATCGAGAGATACCATTTAAGGATGCAGTCTCTAATACAATCATTGAAAATTCCTCCACATGTATCATACTATTTGGAAATAACGTATTTTTTGTTGTTGTTCACGATGTGGACAAAGAAGACATGAAAGATATCTCTCTGCGTTTTCAATAGCATGAATTTGAACACTGACAAAATGAAGGAAATAAAAAGCCTCCACTAAATAATTCCTATATAAAAACGTGAAGCCAGATTGTATCGCACAGAACCTCATTTTCGGGGCGAAACAGGATTCTCTGATCTCAGCTCCTGAAAGTCAGCGCTCGGCGTTTCATTTGCAGCCTCGGCACGTTGGAAATAATTGACAGGCAGGAGAGACCACCTGCTTGCAAAGAAGTTCCTTAATTGGTTAATACCGATTACAGACCCCGGGGCAATCACGGAGAGTTTTTATATCAACCCATCTACTTTAGCGATTTAGCTCTGCCGAAGGAAAGACAGTTTAGTTTGCGCGTCCGGACCGAATTAGAGGCCTATAGCAGCTTTCGGATTAATTGCTATGGTCCGCTGCTACCGCACCGCTGCGTCCTCTAACGCGTCCTCCTGTGCGCGCCTTTTAATTGTGTTTCCCCCCCTTTCCTCTTTCCGCGATGATGTCTGAGTGCTGGTCTTCATCAAAGCCGGGGCCGCCCCGTTGCGCCGGAGCTTTAATAGCTCGCACTTCATTAGCGTTTCATGAGACCTGTCAGATGGATGTGGCTAATCTACGCCAAGCACGAGGGAAAACTAGCGGGCGTCACGATCACGCGTTCTTATCAGGCGGCGCGAGGACGTGCTTGGTTTTTATTTATTTATTTTTCGCTTTGTAGTAAACAAAAAGAAACCGACGACGCCGATCCCGTCGAAGCAGGTGCTTGTACGTGTTATTATTTATTTGTTTTTTTTTTGAGCACATAATAAGAAATCTGTTGCTAATCTTGCACTCTTGCTTATTATCTTCTGGTTTCATCGCAGAGGGAGGAAGAGCAAGGTGAGAAAAACACCGCGACCAAACTCTGACCCGCGGCTGCGCCGATGCCTTGTGGCAGCACACTGCAAATTAGTATAATGAAGATACGGGAGGAAAAACACGGAACAGTCTCAAACATGCTTGGCTGTATGTTTTTTTTTTTTTTTTTTTTTTTTGCATATGGTGAAGCACACAGAAATCAGCTGGATGTTTGTAAAAAAATAATAATAAATAAATAAATAAAAAGACGTGGCTGTCTCACTTGTCTTAGAAGATCTCTTAGAAGTCTCAGGCAGTCTCCGAGATGATATGTTTTTCTCTTTTTATATTCGTCCGTTACTTTATTTCCTCTTGGGGCGTAAACAGAAAAGCACCTAATTAAAACATGAAATCGAATCGGGAAAGGAGTATACAAGGACATCCATAGAAGAATTGTAGGGAAGGAATATTGCATATTGCATAAAATTGCATAGAAATAAAAGCAAAAAAACAACTAAGGTGTCGGTGAAATATATATATATATATATATATATATATATATATATATATATATATATATATATATATCAGCATGAGTACAATTCCCTCAGAAGAATAGTGTGTGCATGTGTACACAGCTCTAATTATGTTAATGAATTCTAATGAATCAGTCACTCACCTTAATTGTCTCCTTTCGCCACATAACAGATTTTTACACCTTAAGGCTTTAATAGTGTTAAAAACAGCTTTGTTTTTTTTTTCTCTCTCATAAACAGCTTTACATAAAGCAGCAGCAAAAACCGCAACATAGTTCTTAAAGGGGATAGATAGCATATTTAATGTAGAATATATTTTCGAATATTTAATATTAATGAAAAAAATAATATGAATCATTTTATTAATGGGAGAGATATTTCATATATATATATATATATATATATATATATATATATATATATATATATATATATATATATATATATATATATATATATATATCTATATATTGTTTGTGTATATACACACACACACAAACATATTATAGTTATAGTTGTACTGATAAGTTTACATATTCTGGCAGAATTTATGGTAGAGAATATGAATATGATTTTTTTTTCATTAACCAGGATGGACAAATATGAAATGAAAACAGCCATTTTTCAGATTCTCTGCTTATTAAGCGAGACAGTATGGTGACACTGGCTCCGCCCCTCTCTGTAACGCAGTCAAAGCTTGCAATACCACGAGTGCTTCAGGACACCAATTTACCCTGCCCGGGAAGAACGCGGCCGTAGTGCATGAAACTCGAATGCTAATCGAGAGATACCATTTAAGGATGTAGGCTCTAATTTGCATATATGCGAACATGGAGGCTTCCGAGGGGGAGAAAAAAAAAAAAAGGTTTTGCATTCCTTCAGTCTACTTTGTGCCTTGTTATTAAAACCAAAGGAAAACGTTTCAGGTTTATGCATCAGAGTAGACTCGAGTTTAAACCTGGTATATTTTCTGACTGAAGCAGACAAAGGTTAGCTTATTCTTGTGAGGTTTTCACAAACGGAGCTTGTGCCATAAATAAACTCCAGCAAAAGCTATAACTGGATGATTCCTCAAGGGCTGGATTCTACCGCTGTCTGGCATGCTGGCTACATTCTGCTTTTACTCTTCCCTCATTAACACGTTTCACAGAACTTATGGGGTTTCGTAAAAGAGGTTGAGATATACCACTTTGCCCCTATCAACTCTGCTCTTGGTGTATATGTGTGAATGTGCATGCATGTGTGTGTGTGTGTGTGTGTGTGTGTGTGTGTGTGTGTGTGTGTGTGTGTGTGTGTGTGTGTGTGTGAAAAGAGTGTGTGTGAAAAGTGTGTGTGTGTGTGTGTGTGTGTGTGTGTGTGTGTGTGTGTGTGTGTGTGCGCGTGTTGAATACCTTAATCTTCGTGCAGGTACTTGTCTGTTTCCATTCATTTATTTCCTATCAAATAAAGGCCATTTATTTTGGATTCCTGTTGGATTTAAGCTTACAATTTGGTTTAAGGCTTTGCATTAATTAGCAATTATGGCAATTTTTGGTCCTCAGATACAGGGCCATAAAGCCTATTAATACTACTACTACTACTACTACTACTAATAATAATAATAATCCTCATAAAATTTACATCTCTATTGTTTTTACATCCAACAAAATGGCCTTATGAGTGATCAATAATTTAGAAAATTCACTATACATAATATTGCCACTTTTCCAGCCATATTTGATTCTTGATCAATCGCTTAAACAAACAATTTGTGGTAGTGGTAGAGTTAAATATTCCCTTCCCTTTAATAAGGAGACCCAACAGTCTCATATCCGTGTACAAAGCCAGCTTGATAAACATATGCATTATATGGTTTGAAGTGGAAGCTCTAAAATGGCTTAGATGCATGTAATGGGTAGAATATACGCTTTATGTAGATATTACTGAGGGTTGTTACTATGACCAGGACAGGTAGAGAGCATCATGGGGTCAATATCAGCCTTTGTATGGCATTTGATGTTGATTGAAGTGAACACAGCAGATATCAGCGTGTGAACTGGGTTCTCTGTAATTAGGATAACGTCTTTTTCATAATGAGGGCATAATAATGAAAAGCAGAAAAAGAGAACACCACTACGGAAGGGAGCTGGCCTGGAGCCACTGCTGATGCACCTTTTAAACACCATGAATAAATCACCAGGGTACTGGTACAGGGATATTCATTTACAAGGGGAGTTCATTCACTCGCAGCATTGCAAGTGCGCAAATAGGTGCCTGGCTACTAGTACTCTGAGTGTGGACCACACGACGTCCTGTATGCGGAAATGTATTTATTCTTTAACGGGCAATTGAGGCAGCGCTCAAGTGATCTGAATCTTCACTTCGCGTCGTGTCGGGAAATGAACCAGACCCGGACAAGAAAGACACCGGAGAAGAAACTCTGAAGCCTTCCCAGATTAGCCTTTACCGCTTGTAATGTTAGGATGGAATGAAAAAGAGGCTTTTTTTTAATTAACGAAAAACAATGTGCATCCACTCACGCTTCCTAACTTTCCCTGATTTACGAAATTCACAACAGCTATGTGCTCCTCACCATATTACTGTATATTACCGTATGGAACCGAAACGTATCACCTGTTTATATGGAAAGCAACCAAAACCGGAACATAATTCTTAAAGGTGCTACGTACCATATGTAACGGTTCAGTAAATAAGAAATGAATATTAAAAGAATAATTAACAGTTTGAAATGAATTTTGAATAATTCATCATTTTATTAAAGCGGGAGATTTTGAGTGAAATGTATATATATATATATTTGTAACATCTGTCACAATTAGTTGGGGTATTAGAAACATGGAAGTATTTATTTATGGTACATTGACAACCGAAAAGTGTGCGATTTATATATTATATTATATTATATTATATATATATATATATATATATATATATATATATATATATATATATATATATATATATATATATATATATATATATATATTCTTTTTTGGGGGGGGGTTTATGTGTGTGTGAATACATGCGTGTGTATGTTTATATATATATATATATATATATAAACACACACACACACACACACACACACACACATTTATATATAGTGTTCACTTGAAGCCTGATACATTTCACCCACTAACAGGTACCCTTATGAAGAGATAATCAGTGTCATTCACTCACCGGTCATCATGTTATGATGTTTGATCGCTTTATTCAGTATAGTAATCCTTGCCTAGAGTCAACCTGAGAAACAGTAAAAACAACTGCATGCTAGCTCCTACAAGGTCCATTTTTCCATGTGTTGGAAATCATATTTGGAGTAATGCTACAAGTTTTTGCCTTAAAATCACATCTTATTAATTTAATATTACAATATGAATATTACGCTGCAGGCAGATGGTAAAGACAGCTGTTAAAACACACTTTATTAGGCTCTTCACAGATGTTGCTGTAAATGTAACATCCTGCACCCAAGGAAGGTCTGCCATCGAGTTATAAAGAGTTCCCCGTGTTAATTCGAGAGCAACAGGGGGATTGTGGTGCCTCGGCAGCGACGTCTAACGGTATTGTCAGAGGTGGAATCTAATCAGGCCCATTTCGCTCAACAAGCCGTAGCTTTTATTGTGGTACACTTGTGGTAAATCAAGTAGCCGGGCTATGCTAATGTTTCAGCAGGACCCTTATGTACAATAAAAATGATACTGAACTTGAGGGGGAATGGACACTTTGGTAGATTCCTAAACACTAAAAGTTACGCTTCTTTTACAAACACTGATGGTTGCATTATTGGTGAGGTGAATAAAAAGGTGTGTAAATGTGAATATAATGGAGCGGACAGCACAGGTTTCGGTGCATTGAACAAATATCCGAGCTGTTTGAAACGGCTTTCATTGTGCGCTATAAAAATATTCCACAATGCTAAAGTTATAACCCTTTAAATGGGTTCCTATTACAAGACACACACTTAGAGGGAAACTGGAGGGAAACGAAGGTGTCACAGGTGAATATAAAATACATTGGATCCAGAAAAGAGGGTTTCGAACACGTTATCTGGACCAACAGCGACATGAACCTATCAGATGGAATCTAGGACACTCAGGGTCTGCTTTCCTCATACTATGGAAAGAATCCACCAGTTAATCAATTAGATGTTGACGCAAAAATCAGTGATATTACAGTATGTAAACGAGGTATGGCATCAATAGATCTACAGATTGTATAGAAAAAAAGCTGCTCAATGCCTAAATAAAGACTTCCAGTTTCTCGACAATGAAGCACGGTGCTGGTAGCGTATATTTCTCATCACTCGGAACAAATACATGGTAATCATAGAAGACTGGCCTACAAATGTCACCATTGAGAATGTGCGTCAGGGGAAAACGGACCGCACGACCCCACTTAGCACGACCCCAGCTTGAGTCTTCAGAGTGTGAACCCTGCACTTAAGAACCTGAATATGTTAGTGAAAGCTCGAAAGGGTCGCACACAAAGCAACTGTGGTGATACTGTAAGTGTTTTGTTTTTGGTCTCCGTGGCTTAAATGGATTTTTTTTTTGACCCCCGAAGACCCCCATACAAAATCTGATGGTCATTATTTCAAAGGGCATTCTAATAAGTTCAGCGATTGGATAATATCGAATATCCAATGAATAATGAACTTCCTTAAATACAATCCTAATTACATCCACTTTAATTTAAATTAAAAAAAAGTTTCATTCATATATATATATATATATATATAAGTATATATATATATATATATATATATATATATATATATATATATATATATATATATATATATATATATATATATATCGCAATGAATTGTTACAGTACAGGGAATCACAGTGTCTGTGCTCCATCTATGTATAAATCCTATGTAGTCTAGGAGTCTCGTTCAAACTTTTCTCATTACTTTTCCGCTCCTTGTGGATGATGCTTTTGGGTTGTTGTTGTTGTTTTTGTTTTTGTGTTGGAAAGAAACAACTCTTTCCGGGTTTCCACCATAAAGGCGGATGTGGCAGCGTTGTCTGTGCACAGTTATCAGACTGACTGATTGCCCCTGGGAAAGTAGGAAATAATCCAACGCTGCAATGCTAAAGGTGGAATGCATCCCGCAGAGAGACTTGTTGTTTCTTTCAACCCTTTTTTATTTTAAAGTCTTATTAAACCCATGGAAGATGCAGAACAGCTGTACTTAACATCGGCGATCTTCGCTACCCATAGATTGTCGCGAAATCGAGCCTCTGTGATAAAGATATTGATTTTGTGGTTTATTAGTAAAGCTTTTCTTACCATTTAATGTTGCAGAATGTTTCAAAGAAAGCTCTATATAGCACTATAAGATGGAGGTGGTTGACCTCAGTTGAGTTAACAGGATGCCCAGGTGAAGACAGAAGGTGGTGAAGTGGTTTCGCGATTGTCGTGTGGGCAAGAAATCAAGTGTTTGCAAATACTATTGGAAACCACAGATTCTGTTGTAGGACATTAATTCACTCAGTTGTATATCCAAGGTTATATATCAACCTTCATCATGAATAATGTAAACCATATAGTAGCTTGTTGTTTGGATGATGTGCGGCTCAGAATAATGATGCGAAAATTAGATCTGCTCTAAACGCAAAATCAGCCTCGATTGTTGCTCATGCGTTTCCTGATATTTCTATTAAGTGAAAATGTGTTTATATGTCAAAAGGCGCCTGTCAACAATTTGAAAATACACTGTATTTTACTGTCTTGATATATTATAGATATATATCTATATATATATATATATATATATATATATATATATATATATATATATATATATATATATATATATATAATAATACAGAAATGAAATGTGCATTTTTCTTAAAGATAGAAAAAAAAGACAAGGTTTTTCCAAACTTTTCTCAATTTCTGTAAATATCCTTTTTAAATTTTTTTATTTTATTTAATACTCTATTTATTTATATATATAAATTAAATCGCTGTTTATGATTAATCGCTGGCTTGATTGCCATGAGTTCTCATTGTACCATAAAAATACTGTTCACGTTTTTAATACTTACAGATATTATAAATATATAACGTTCATTCAAAATCTTTCAGCAAAATAATATGATTCATTGTTTATTCATTTCTATATACCTTTACATACATAGAAGTGTGAGTGGATGCATGCTGCTGGTGTTTTTTGTTAATAATTTGAAACGGCACGGACTAAAATTACTTACTTTCACTTTTATTCACTATTTTATCACTTTATTGGGTTTTTTTATTTGTCCAGAATGATAAGAGAACCGATATGTCTGCTGTATACATTATTTATATATATATATATATATATATAAATATATGCACTCTATATCTGAGTCTCCTGCGTAAGGAGGAGGGGGAAATATCATTTCGTATGTCATTTTGGTTGACGTAGCCTAATAAGGCGGAGGATCAGGTTGTTCCTGAGAAGCCCAAAGTTCATGACATTTATAACACGGCCTGACGCTTTCTCGGTATTTACTTTGAAGGTTAAATCGGCCTGTAGCAGTAATTACATTGTTGCCTCCCCAATGATCATATCAAATCGATCGAAGACCTTTATGAAGGACTCCGAGGTGTTTAAGAAACCCAAAAGCTCAATCTGCTAATTAATATCAGCAGCGATTTCAATTAGCATTCAAAAGCATTACACTGGCTTTTGTTTGTCCGTCCGGTAACAGGACGCAGTAGTCTGGTTTAAAAACCTTGAAGATGAGCTTTTAAAAGGGAAGGGAGATCCGCTAGAGGAAGGACCGTAAAAATAAATAAATAAATAAATAAATACAAAACATAAAAAACAAAGATAAATTGGATGGTCCTTTTGGGACCTTCTCAGTTTTAAAGGGACAAAAACAAAAAAAAAATACCCTTTAGAATTGTGTGTATGAAGGGGTTTTAAATCTCCTCTGAAGAGCACATCTGTTACCAGATGTAAACATCTGCAGATTTGAGACGTCGGCTGAGAGGAAACCAAAAAAATGACGTTCGCATTAATAAAGCGAGACACGATTCCACGCAAGCATGATCGATACGGTAAAGCAAGCTCGTAGGACGGTGTGCGATTTCCCGCGTTGTCGGAATCATCGGAACCTCCAATCGATCAATTACCAGAGTAAAAACAGTCTTTAAAGCTACGTCGGTCGAGAGCGTGTTTTAATGCGTTTTCTCCATTTTACATTCGAACGACACGCCGCGTGTCGAATGCCGCACGGCGCTCGCTTTTTATAACAAGATGACATGGCTGTTTTGTATTTTAAATACTAACAGGAGGACAGTGAACAGACACAGTGCTGCGCATGACAAGTACTTTGAAACCCGAATGACAGCTTCTCGTATGTTCTCCGGATTTAATGAGCGCGCGCCAATCCTAGACGTCGGGAAAAGGACGTGTTTTAAAGTTGAACGGCACAGGCGTCCTGAGCTACAGTAGGGATAGCAGTGCCTGTGTCGAATCGAGCGTTCCTCAGCTAGTTTAACATCTTAAGAGCGTTCGGTCTCGGGAGTCCGTTGAGGTTTTCTGTTTTTCATTTCGACCCGGCGACTCGGCCGTCACTTCAGTCCCACCTGAAGTCATGTCCTACCGTTTCGTAAAACTTCACATTGAAAGGCCTGTAAAAGTCCCGCAGCTGCTCGATGACCTCCTGGTCGATTTGCACGTGTGTCCTGCCCTTGGACTTGCCCAGGCACCGCGGGGTGCTGCTGCTCTCGGGCTTCTTCAAACACGGGAAGCCTTTGGTTCGGTTGAAATAGAAGTGCTTGTCGGTGATGATGCGCTTGAGTCCCAGGAAGTCCTGCACGCGCCCCAGCTCGCCGGCCGGGTCGGTGATGAGCCGCTCGCCGCTCACAAAGTGGATCTGCGAGAGTCGGAAGTACTGCAGCCAGTTCTCCAGGTGCAGGATATACATGCCGATGCGGATGGCGTTCCA
Organism: Kryptopterus vitreolus; assembly: GCA_030449085.1. Taxonomy (NCBI): domain Eukaryota; kingdom Metazoa; phylum Chordata; class Actinopteri; order Siluriformes; family Siluridae; genus Kryptopterus; species Kryptopterus vitreolus. Next base: position 12,536,273 of record JACRUU010000007.1, read on the forward strand.
CGCCGTGTCCACCAAGCCCTCGCTCCTGTTCTTGAATGCCAGCTCCTCGAAAGTGGGGATGTCAGGCTTTTTAGACAGCGTCTGCGTGTAGTCGGAGATGGCTCGCGTCACGGGGTTTCGCACCACCACTATGAGTTTAGTGTCCCGGGACATGCCGGCGATGCGGCGCGGGGCCTCGCGCGTCACGAAGTAGCTGGGGGTTTTCTCCATGGTGATCTGGCTGTCCAGCGTTCGCGGCATTAAGCCTCTAGAGAGGAGGAAAGAGAGAAATGACAATGATGAAAGACCTTGGGTGCGGAAAAAAAGGTGCTAATTTTATCCTTACGAATATAATAATAATAATAATAATAATAAAAAAGGAATCAGGCAACATATTTAACAATAATAAAGAAATGAAATTGCATAATGGTACAAATAATTGTTTGTATCATTATTGTAAATAGTAAAATTAGCTTCATTTGCATATCTACGGAATACATTACAGCCTTTAAATGAAGTACGGGACGAAGCACGCAGTTCACGCATCACAATAACCTATAGCGCAGTGTCATTAATTATTACCGGACAACCGTTCCTGACGAAGTGGTGCAAAATAACAGCGGCCCTTTAGGTTTTATTTATAGAAGGTAAAAGAAAAGGATCAAGAGGATAAAAGCAAACAGCTTGTGCTCATGATTGCAAGCATCCTTGAAAAAAAACGAATGAAAAAAAATTGAGATTCCGTTACAGTCAGGAAATCAGTGCACCTACCCAAACACACACACACACACACACACACACACACACACACACACAGAAGCTTTTAATACTTTCAGCCAATATTTCCAGTCCCTTATCTCCCCAGTGTGTTTGATGCTGAAGGGCATGGGGAAATTATCAAATCTCAGCCACATCCTGCACTCTTAGTCATAAATCACCATCACCTGCATTACAGATGCACAATAGCGAGAGAGGCTTTGGGAAATCTAGGACACTTGAAATAGGTCATTATTATCACAAAGTTTTTTTTTTCTTTCCGGAGAAAAAAACCATCAGATCCTAAAACTTCAAAGTTGTACAAGCATGAACTGGTGAACTACAGATTTGTGATTTATTTCCTCCTTTGTTTCTGTTTTTTTTCATTTTTAAGGCTGTAAAAATGTAATAAATAAATCAATAAATATGTATGTATTCGTGTGGTTTAGTGGTTAGCACGTTTGCCTCACACTTCCAAGGTCCGTGTTCGATTCACGTCTCGTCCATGTGTGTGTGTGGATTTTGCATGTTCTCCTCGTGCCTCAGGGGGTTTTTCTCCGTGTTCTCCGGTTTCCCCCAGTCCAAAAACATGCACGGTAGGTTGATTGGCACCTTGGAAAATTGTCCCTAGTGTATGAATGTGAGTGTGTGTGTGAATGTGAGTGTGTGTGCCCTGTGATGGGTTGGCATTCTATCCAGGGTGTATCCTGCCTTAATGCCCATAGACTCCTGAGATAGGCACAGACTCCCCGTGACCAGAGGGAAGATCGGATAAAGCGGTAGAAGATTAATGAATGAATGAATGAATGTATTTATTCATGTGGTTTAGTGGTTATCATGTTCGCCCCACACCGCCAGGGTCCGGGGTCGATTCACGTCTCGGCCATGTGTGTGTGTGTGTGTGTGTGTGGAGTTTGCATGTTCTCTATGTGCCTCAGGGTTTTTTTCTCCGGGTTCTCCGGTTTCCCCCCCAGTCCAAAAACATGCACGGTAGGTTGATTGGCACCTTGGAAAAATTGTCCCTAGTGTATGAATGTGTGTGTGTGTGTATGAATGTGTGATGGGTTGGAACCCCGTACAGGGTGTATCCTGCCTTGATGCCCCAAGATGCCTGAAATAGGCACAAGCTCCCCGTGACCCGAGGGAAGATCGGATAAAGCAACAGAAGATGAAAGAATGAATGTTAATAATTCATTTCAACAAGATTTTAATGCAGATTCTAACACAACCTTCAACACATCACACATGTAATCACCATGTCCTTTCTTGTATTTAGATATGAACAAATAATAATAAACAATAAAAGAAATAATAATAAACTCCAGCAAAAAAGTCTTTTTTAATTTCTAAACATTTGTTTTGCAACAAATCAGAAAACGAGCATTTAAATTCCCCATGATGCGCACGTCCGGGAATTCAAAGGGTCCGTGTGGAAACGTTGTGGAACTTCTGTTTGCTGTGCTGGTGATTTGCGTCATTTAAAACACTGTTAATATTTTTTCCAAGCATATTTTGACTTTCAGTTTGGTTTCATTAATAATTAACATATATAAAGAATAAATATCAATCCATGCCAATGTTTTAAGCTACCGCTTTATCCGATCTTCCCTCGGTTCTCGGGGAGTCTGTGTCTATCTCAGGCGTCTATGGGCATTAAGGCAGGATACACCCTGGATGGAATGCCAACCCATCGCAGGGCACACACACACACACAATCACACATACACACACACACACACATTCATACACTAGGGACAATTTTCCATGGTGGCAATCAAAATACCGTGCATGTTTTTGGACCGGGAGGAAACCGGAGAACCCGGAGAAAAACCCCCTGAGGCACGAGGAGAACATGCAAACTCTACACACACATGTCCGAGACGGGAATCGAGCCCAGACCCTGGCGGTGTGAGGCGAACGTGCTAACCACTAAGCCACCGTGCCCCCTTATTTATATGGATTACTGTATGTTCTTCATCCAGGGTTCATGAGGGTTTCCGTCTGAGTTCTCTGGTTTACTCCCACCTACAACACCAAAAGAACACAGACAGACTCTGCAGCTTAGCCTGTAGGCATGATAACATTAAGTTGTTGTGGATTCTCATACGCAGTGTTTAACCCCGATCAGGATAAAAGCAGCAGTTGATGCTAAATTAGGAGCTGCTATTTCCTTCTTTATCAACTCTTCATTGTTTTCTCATCCAACCCAGGAACATTATTGTCAAACACGATCGTTTTACACAGGAGATAAACTATATTGGGGTATTGTTTTCCATAATACTACAACGCAATACTTTATAATACAGCGTGTTAGATATTTTGTCAAAATGAAAAAGAAAAAAAAAACGATAGCAGGAAAGAAGAAAACCCTCGTGTACCGGAGCTGCTCAGCTGTCCCAGGTGGCCCAGTTGCGGCTTGGTTCGTGGACCTCGTTTGTGCATGCCCATGAAGCCGTAGGATGTCCCATTTCTCATTTGCGGATCCAAAAGGATTCTCGCACGCACCCTCGGGAGACGCCTGAATCTAATTCGACTCGGCAGCGGCCTCTTACCCGAAAGCCCCTGTGATTGTTCGAGCGCACCAATCACCACCAAAGGGTTTTATTTAACAGAAAAGAGAGCTGGAAGGCATCGGAAATGAGAGAGAACAAGAATCTCCAAATAAAAGGTCCTACTGCGCCTTTCCTTATTACTTTACAAATGACGTGAAACTGACCCATCATGCGTAATTGATTAAAACCGTGTGTGTGTGTGTGTGTGTGTGTGTGTGTACTGAGTGTGTGAAAAGTCTACCTACACATAAAGTGTGCACTTTTCTTTATGATGCATCAGTGATATCAGTGATAGATCTATCTATCTATCATCCATCTATCCATCCATCCATCCCTCTCTCTCTCTATCTATCCATCCATCCATCCATCCATCCATCCATCCATCCCTCTCTCTCTCTCTCTCTCTCTCTCTCTCTCTCTCTATCTATCTATCTATCTATCTATCTATCTATCTATCTATCCATCCATCTATCCATATATCTTTCTATCTATCTATACACAGTGTGGGGGAGTAACTAGTAACATGTAATGACATTACATAATTTAATTACAAAATTAAAAAAAAACAGTTACTGAGAAAGATTACTAATAGGGTGTACAAATAGATTTACATCTAAACAATTGCTTTGAAAACCTAGGATATGTTGAATGTGAATAATAATAATAATAATAATAATAATAATAATAATAATAATAATAATAATATAATAATAATAATAATAATAATAATAATAATAATAACAACAATAATAATAGTGGTTAGCACGTTCGCCTCACACCTCCAGGGTCGGGGGTTCGATTTGATATAACTTGCCAGTGTGTCCTGACATAGCTATAAAAAGACATGATTTGTAAAACACTGTTAAGTTCTTTTTTGTTATGAAGTGTGGTTTTGTTGTGGCTGTGCTTCAAAATGTAAATGAATATAAACTTAATTCAAGTGATTTTGAAATTCTAACAGTAAACAAGAGTTTGAGTTACTACTGTAAGGTGAACTGTAAACTTATAAATGTTTGGAAATGATCTGGGTGAAAATATCCATTATAAACTTAAATGTACTTTTGTAAAGTAATTGAAAAGTTACACTACTTATTACATTTCAAATAGGGTCATTTGTAATGTGTAACCTATTACATTTACAAAGTAACCCCCCAATATCTATATATATATATATATATATATATATATATATATATATATATATATATATATATATATATAGGGGATCACTCCCCGTGACCCGAGGGAAGATCGAATAAAGCGGGTAGATAGGAGATGAAATATATATATATATATATATATATATATATATATATATATATATATATATATATATATATATATATATATATATATATATATACATATATACACACACATATATATATATATATATATATATATATATATATATATATATATATATATATATATATATATATATATATATAAATCAACCTACCGTGCATGTTTTTGAACCGGAGAACCCCAGAGAAAAAACCCCTGAGAACGCCACACACACATGGCCGAGACGGGAATCGAACCCCCAACGTGTGAAGCGAATGTGCTAGCCACTGTTCATGTCTTGTTTTTTGTAAATTGTGACAGTAAAGAGCCACAAATGATTATATTTATATTGAAAAAAAGAATCATTAAGGAAGTCATTATATTTTTGCCTGAGATGCTTTTTACTTAATACTTTTGTTCTATTTTGTAAGCATTTATTTACTGTACTACTGCAGTAAACTGTTCATTTTTTTTTCCTTCTCTCTAGCAGATTTCCTTGAATGGGTTCGAGAAAGGTTTGTGTTGAGTGAGCGGATCGATATTCAATATATATTTTTTTCCCTCCTGCTGAGCAAACAAACATCTGATACACTACACTCACTGGAAACAAATGAATTTACTGGTTAAAAAAAAGAAAAGAAAAAAGTGGTTTTAAGAGCATTCAACCAAAAAAAAAAGGGACTTAGTAGATAGCTCGGTCTTCTTGGAGCTTCGGTGTTTGTATAAATGCACTGTATGTACATTTATTCTAACAAGGTGAAAGATGCGAAAGCAAACGAATGGCCGATGAAAATGCGTACAACACTAGCTTTACCGAGCTTTCGGTAGTGTGTCTTTCGGCAACACTTGGACCTTTTATTTCCCAATTCTTCTCTTGGCTAGTTGTGCTGTCAAAGTCACGTAGCTCTCGGTCAAGATTGAATCCTGTGTTCCCCATCACAGAGTCGGGTCTCATATCTGCAGCCTTAACTTCTCCCTGGATTGAATTAGTGGGAAAAGGCTGCCTGAATGCAATACAGAGTTTGCTCTGCATGTGTGTGTGTATGTGTGTGTGTGTGTGTGTGTGTGTCTGGGGGGACGGGACCTTGATTTTTACCACAATCCATTTTGGAGCTGTTTTGGGGGTGTGTCAGTGACAAAAACACAAGGTGGGTGCCAATATAAATGTGACCTACAGCAACATTTAAGGGATCATTTTTTTTTTAGTAAAGATTAGAAGAAAAAGAGCCTTTATTTGTCACATATACGTTACAGCGATACAGTGATACAGTGCCCCCTGGAGCAGAGAGGGTTAAGGGCCTTGCTCAAGGACCCGAGGGTGTCAGCTCAGAGCACTTAGACCACTTAGCAAAGTTTTCGACTGGGGTTTGAGCGCAGGGTCAGGCTATCATATGGCGCCCCTGGAGCAAACAGGGTTAAGGGCCTTGCTCAAGGGCTCAACAGTGACAGCTTGGTGGTGTTGTTGGGCCTCGAACCGCCAACTTTATAATTACAAACCCAGCGACCTTAACCACTGGACCACCACCGGCCTTGTTAATAACCCGTCATCTCATTAGTGACCCTACTGAAAACAAAAGATGTCTTCTTACATCCGTTTGTTTCCCAGAACAAATCCACTCGAGCATTTCTGAAGAGGACCTGCATGTAGTGCGGATTTCAATTCCATTTCCTATTCATTCATTCATCTTCTACCGCTTTATCCGACCTTCCCTCGGGTCACGGGGATCCTGTGCCTATCTCAGGCGTCTTGGAACATAAAGGTAGGGGACACTAGGGACAATTTTTCCAAGCTGCCAATCAACCTACCGTGTATGCTTTTGAACCGGGAGGAAACCGGGGAACCTGGAGAAAAACCCCATGAGGCACGGGGAGAACATGCAAACTCCACACACACACACGGTGGAGACGGGAATCGAACCCCCAACCCTGCAGATGTGAGGTGAATGTGCTAACCACTAAGCCACTGTGCCCCCCATTTTCTATTCGTCTGTCAAAAAAGCTTTTAAGACTCTATTTCACAGAAGACACCAAGGTATACAAAAACGGATGCCAGAATTTACACTTCCTTTAAAGACCTGCACCTGTTGACTAATCACACACACACCTGTATTCTATAAGTAGCTCGGTTTTAGAGACCCTCGTTCGTCTACCTCAATTCTTACTTCACATATCCCATCGATGTTAGGAAGCTCCGATCAGAGCCCGTGATGTACCATGTTCCATCGCCCCCCAGAGCATGGAAGGTTAAAGGCCTTTTCTCAAGGGGACTTGAACTGTAGACCTTCTGATCAGGAACACATTGCCTCCAGTTTGGATTTTGTTTGGCTGTTTGGGAAAAACTACGAATGCCTTCAACAATTGGTGGAATTCTAAAACGATGCCCCGGCTGGTCACCTGACAGTCCTGCGCTCTCTCCAACTTCAAGACAAACGAAGACGCCCCCTTCCCCAGGTTAAGTTGAAATCTTTGTTATGTCTTACGGGGGATAAGTGAAATTTAACGTCCATTCTTTACTACGCACCCTGTTTAATGCGTTCTTCAATCCGGACATATTGAACCCGAAAACCTTGCGCCGAGCACACACACACATACACACACACACACACACACACCGGGTGCCGAGGGGTCGCACGTTACTCGCAGCGTTTTGTCATTTTTAACAGCCGCTTCGTCATGTCGATCCCTTTCTTATTTATTGAAGTAGATAAGAGCCTGGTCTTGGTTGACTGAAAATAACTGCCTGGGAACACGGCCAAGGTTTACTAGAAGGATGCCGGTACAAATGCTGTTCGAAATGTTCATCCACAAGGAGCTTATTATAGCGGCTGATTCTTTTTCTCTTTTTTTTTCACTCTCTCTCTCTCTCTTTCTTTTTCGACCAGAGAAAGACTTTCCGAGGCTTTCCGAATGCTACACGCGTCAACTTGGGTTGAGCTCGAACCCGAGATTTATACATATATTTATACGATCCGGTTGCTACACATAATAGCAACGTGCACTGCCTGCACAGACATTGTTAATTAGGGCGATTTGAATCCCGTAGTAGTTATTTATGCAGCGTCCTTGCCAGGCTTTTCATTGTAGTGCTCACGGACACGGCTTTAAACGCGAAAATGCCAACGCGTTAAGATTACTATAGGTCAATGTATGCTAAGGGATCTTTTTATTGCTTAAAAAAAAAACCAATAATACGGATTCATATTTATTGCCGTCCTTATAGCGATGAAAGTGCAGGTTAGAGAAGTCTGCATCAGTTCGGAGTCAGTTTTTAATAGGCTTTCTTGGGACGGGAAGGACTATAAGTTACCTCTACGGTCGGCGAAAAATATCGATCTGTTTATCTTGATTTATGAACAGCGTTCTCCTGGCCAGGTTGTCTCAGTTAGCCTTACCAGTTCAAGGCCAGAGGCGACGATTAATCTTGCCGAGAACGGAGCGGTAGCTCTTCTCCAAACAGCTTAACTGCACGTTTAAATACACGCCACTAATCATAACTACACGTTGATGGAATGCGCAATAAAGTGGCCTAATCAGTCAGGTCTGCCTCGCGAGGTATACGCCATAATTGTAACTTTGAATTATAGGGGTTTTTTGTTTGGTGTTTCGTCGCACTCATAACTCAAATACTGGCCGTGTCGCTCGTGTTCAATCTTAATGAACTGATTTTTATTTATTTATTTTTGATTTTTTTTCTTACTGGAAGAAATAAATCCTCATTTCCCAGATGGCAACACAAACTTTGGTGGATGATGTATATGTCTTAATCATGTCCGTTGGAGGGATGTCCACGAGCTGAAGGGTGAAATTTGCTGGTTTTGTTTGTTTATGTTCATTTGTCAAAGTTGTCGCCCGTGTGTAATTTTGAACGACGCATCCATTAGTCAATAGGAATAGAACACGCACAAGCGCTACCGCTAACACGCGGATAAGCACTGTTTAGGTCCTCTCTTTGGGTCAAAAACAGTTTGGAGTTTCCTTTTTACCTTTGAACTATAGTCACATTATCATCCTGATTATAATATTTTGTTTATGTAAATAAATTTGCGTACGCCTCAGAACCATAAAAACAATGTGTAACAACTTATGTCATTTAAAATACCAGACGTGAGCATTTCTTTAATGCTCAATGTGAAAGACAGATTGATAGTTTTTTTTGTTTTTTTTTTTAAGCCTAATATATTTTACTAAACCAGCACATTGAGTGGGCGGGGCTTCATTGTGCAGTAGTCTCAGTGGCTCGAAATTTGGATTGACAGCTCCCTGTACTGGCAGTAGAGAGAGTGTCTTATACATGGTTCTTTGCATATTTATAGTGTTTAATTTGCTTCCTTTCTCTAACAGCAGGAGAGTAGACTGCGACTGAGAAAACACCTAGTAATTATTACAATATTATCTCTTTTATTGTGTAATCCTAAAACGCGTGTTTGTTTTTCTTTTTTTTAATATTTAAGTAGTACAAGTTCATTTTATACTCTTTTTGCATTGTGGTTGCTTTATAGTTGAATATTGCTCAAATTTATCATTTTTACATCCATTATATTTAAATTGCAACACATTTTCATGTATTTTCATGTATAGACCAATAGATACTCACCAGAAACCGTAGAACCCGGAGAAAAACCCCCTGAGGCACGGGGAGAACATGCAAACTCCACACACACACACGGCCGAGACAGGAATCGAACCCGGACCCTGGAGGTGTGAGGCGAACGTGCTAACCACTAAGCCACCATGCCTCATTTATTAATTTATTTATTTAGCTAGAGTATGCATCCAGAAGATTCATAAAGTGCCTTTCCCAGTCCATGAATTTCCACATGTTTAATGGTTTACTGGTTTACTAATGTTTACACGATCTGGCGAATAAGTATATTCATTTGGATAATTAAAATCATTTAACACCCGCACTGACCATTAAAAAAAAAAAAAAAAAAAAAAAAAAAAAAAATATATATATATATATATATATATATATATATATATATATATATATATAAATCAAAAGAATCAAGATTTCTCAAGACCCTGCTGTGTGCTCGTCTCCTCGCCTCGAGGCGCAGACTAGCTGCGTAGTCACATGATCTCGATCGCATAATTGGTCAAGCTTTTATCCCAGACTATCACGTCATCTGTTTGAATGGCCGGTTTTTCGTTCGCTGACCCGTCGCAGTTCGGCATCACTTACCTCCTAACGATCAGCACCTGTTCCTGGCTCATCTGTTTGCTCTCTGTTGATTGGCAAACAGCCAATCAACAGCCAATCAAGTTAAAAAGTATTGGGACAACTGACATTTCCAGCCATATGTGCTTCCTCATTCGACACTCTTATCACAACGTCGGATGCACACAATTCTATTGGATGTCTTGGGATGTGAGAGCATTTACAATTTTCCCTTCACTTGAACTAAGAGAAGGGGCACGGTGGCTTAGTGGTTAGCACGTTCGCCTCACACCGCCAAGGGTCCTGGTTTGATTCCCGTCTTGGCCATGTGTGTGTGGAGTTTGCATGTTCTCCCCGTACCTCAGGGGTTTTTCTCCGGGTTCTCCGGTTTCCTCCCGGTCTAAAAACATGCACGGTAGGTTGATTGGCACCTTGGAAAATTGTCCCTAGTAGTATGTGAATGTGTGTGTGTGTGTGTGTGTGTGCCCTGTGATGGGTTGGCATTCCATCCAGGGTGTATCCTGCCTTAATGCACATAGACGCCTGAGATAGGCACAGACTCCCCGTGACCCGAGGGAAGATCGGATATAGCGGTAGAAGATGTGTTCATGTCTAGTGTTAACATTCTAAGGAAACAATTTCAGACCCCTATATTTTAGATATAACTTAATTATATTATTATTATTATTATTATTATTATTATTAATAAGTTATATTTTTCAAAGTTAAGCTGCCTCAGAATCAGATTATTAATGGGATGTACGATATGATTTGCCATATTTTTTCATCATGTTACTCCCTGCACATACTCCGAGACTGAAAGTGCCACTGTCATGGGTGTGCAATTAATCTTTATTCTAGTACAATTAAAAAAAAAGCATATTCTCCGTGGTCACGCGCCCCCTGCGCCCCCCCCCCACACACACACAAACCTCTACAGTAGTCTAAAGCACTGATTTTACATGAAATTGTTCAGATCTATGGGCAAGGTGGCTTAGTGGTTAGCACGTTCGCCTCACACCGCCACGGTCCGGGTTCGATTCCCGTCTCGGCCATGTGTGTGGAATTTGCATGTTCTCCCCGTGCCTCAGGGGGTTTTTCTCCGGGTTCTCCGGTTTCCTCCCCGGTTCAAAAACATGCACGGTAGGTTGATTGGCACCTTGGAAAATTGTCCCTAGTGAGTGTATGTGTGTGTGTGTGATGGATTGGCATTCCATCCAGGGTGTATCCTGCTTTAATGCCCTTAGACGCCTGAGATAGGCCCAGGCTCCCCGTGACCCGAGGGAAGATCGGATAAAGAGGAAGAAGATGAATGTTCGGATGTAACCCTATTTGTAATCTTTAACATTTTTATAAGTATATGTAATTTAATTACATATTTTTTTTCACAGTAACTGTAACGAATTCCTGTTACATTTATTTTGTAATTCAATCACGTAACGCCATTACATGTAACTACATGTAACACTTCTTGTTACCAAAAGTAGATATGACTCTAATATTACTCCGCTCCATTCACTGAGATCGGAGAAATTGCTCGGAAAATTGTTCCTAATTAACAAACTCAATTATCTCATAGCATAAAAACTGTACGAGACACCTTGTCGTAGTTAATCGGATGGATTAAACCTTAATTGAATTCCTTTCATCAACAATTAACTACAATACAAAAAAGCTGTCATTTTAGAATATATTCCGGAAGATGAATTCCTCTCGGACGACGTATCCGGAGAGCGCCCAGGCCGACGTCCTGCATGGCTGCGGAAAGGCAAATTCCGGACGGATGGGATCGGTAGCGTTTCCTCTTAATAGAGATTGACGTTCCAATTCATCCGAAGGCTTACTCAGTTCATTACTTTGGACACATCCACCATCTTAATGTAACGAGGACTGACACGAGGCCGTGGTTTGATATTACATCTGAAAGATACGGCGGCGTTAATTGTTTGCCATTTACATGCCCTTGTTTCCCCCCACGCTACCGTTTCAGCTCTAGTCGATGGCGTGCTCTTCTGAACTGGCCGAAGGTTAAAGTACTCAATAGCATTCAATAGACACACACTTATATCATAAGTCCTCCGGTCCTAATGATACGCTATATAACTGTATGTCTTGGCTGGCCAAATGATTTCTACTACTCATCTTCCCAGGCTTTCTGAGACTCCTTTTTAAGTTGTTTTTATTGACATTATTTTGACTGGGTTGGATTTCGTCGCCATGCAAAAATGTCATCCGCTAATGATCAAACCTGTTTCGCAAGAATGCTGACAGGGTGGAATGTGAAACTGCGCATGGCTTTAAAGAAAACCTGATGTGAAAGATGGGAGGCGGGAGGTCAGTGGTTGGAGCAGGCATTGGACCAGAAGATCACGGGTTCAAATCCCACCACCACCAAGCTGCCACTAGTGGGCCCTTGAGCAAGGCCCTTAATGATCAATTGCTCAGTTGTTAAATCGCTCTGGATAAGGGCGTCTAACAAATGCTGTAAATGTACATGTAAATTGTCCAAGCCGTTTAAAATCTGCGTGCACACTGATCTCCCCATTTGCACTCGCAGTGGTACAGAGAGAATATCTGGCCATATTACTGGATGTCCCATGTTCCAAAACACAGAGTAATGTCTCCATATCCCCTTTGAAAATAACGTAATGTTATTTGATGGACTGGCTATGCCTGTACGTGGGAATGTTTCATATGTGTGCTCCCCTTCTGTCCAGTTCATGGTATTTAGGGCTGCGTGATTAATTGGGGAGGAAAAAGAAAATCTCGATCCATACATACATACGATCTCATTTCGAATGTCGACTATAGGCTGTTTTTTTTACCCTACACCGTAACCTGACGCAAAAAGTATCTACGGAGTACAAGGTCTGTGATTGGTTGGTTTGGCAGCGCATTTCCAGTGTATTTCTAGCGTATTCCGGCGTAATCCTCCGTACAGCCATTTTTTAAAAATCCATTGTGAAGGAAAACAGCATGGACGTGGACCAAGCACGCAAAAGGATCAGCGAAGAAGTGAGAAAAAGAAGTGAGACACACCTCTATGGTTCTTCCTCGCCATTTACCAAAAAGACCTGCTAGATGGCGGCCGTCGTTGCAGAAATTCGCCATTGAATTGGCCAAAAAAAACACCAATGAATCACCGCCAACTAGTGTTTGGGAATAGTCACTACAGAGCGGCGCAGAAGTATAAACGACGGCGTGGGCTACGTGGCTATGGAGGTTACAGAGTTCACTCGCCGCTTGAGGCAGCCTTTGCCCTCAAGATTCATGTGATGTAGACCAAGCTACTGTTCGCTTGTTGAAATCTAAACACTACCTCAGCTTGTTTGCTTGAATTTAGGCCATGAACTGGGAACTGGACTGAGTTAGCTTAGCATCAATCAGGCACCCAAAATTGTCAAGGAAGGAATATATGGGGGTGGTATTTTCTCTCATGGGACAGGAGTATCCACACAGCCGTCTACAAGGACACGCAGCGGGACGTGGTTGAACTGCAGTACAAACGCCTCGATGTTTATAACCTCAGCCATGTAGCACTGGTTGGATGTTCTGCCTCAAAAAGAAGACGAGGCATTCCTGAACAAACTGGACAGAAGCATATTGGATCCAAGCAGGTATAAGACCACTGCTACTCACGTTATTGAATCTTGGATAAGAATGTAATGGAATAAAAAACAACTGCATTCAGATCATGCTACGTTCTATTGCTATTCTTTAAATAATTATTGCTAAGATATTTTTGTTACGTCAGCACTTTAACTGATTGTCCTTTTTTTTGAGTGCAAGATATTTTGGTTGAGAGAATTGTGATCGCAATTCCCATGGAGAAAAGATCACGCAGCACTAATGGTATATTCTCAGTCCATATTCACCACCAACCAATCAGGAAAAAGTGCCCGGTACAGAGGGATAAATAAAAATGGCATTATTTAACAGTATAAATGATTCGTGTATGAGCTATTTGGGAGTAATTAATGAGGTAAAATTATGCAGAAAAGAACGCATATTTTGACTTAGTGGTTAGCATGTTCGCCTCACACCATCAGGGTCCGGGTTCGATTCCCGTCTCGGCCATGTGTGTGTGTAGAGTTTGCATGTTCTCCTTGTGCCTCAGGGTTTTTTTTCTCCTGGTTCTCCGGTTTCCTCCCGGTCCAAAAACCGTGACTCGAGGGAAGATCGGATAAAGCGATAGAAGATGAATGAATGAATGAACGCCTATTTTATTAAACGGGAAAAAAACAAAACAAAACAAAAAGGCAAGTTCTGTGAAGTCAGAATTAAAGCAGTGGTACGTCTCCGCCAGCGTTCCTGCTAACGCGCGAATGTGTTCGGCATCGATTGCATTTGAACTAATAATACACTCCCTTTGTAAGAGCAGTTTGAACAGAGTTTCCAATCGTATTCATTTCATTCAAGAAGACACTTTGGTGTGTGTCTAAAACACATAGTATGCATTTCTGATATAGTGTAATATATATATATATTAAATATATATATATATATATATATATATATATATATATATAATTTAATGCAATCTAGGCACACACTACCAGGGTGCAGCGCTGACGCTTGCTATAAGTGACCCATATAGAGCTGAATTGTTGAGGTTTGAATAAGACATGACAATCATCGGTAGGTTCTGCGTTATTCATTTACATTTACATTTACAGCGTTTAGCATACTCTCTTATCCAGAGCGACGTACAAATAATGCTTTAAGTCTCGATCTAAGAATAAGTTCATTCTGATTGATAAATGATTGATTACAAACTTAAGATACAAACAAGCATGAGGGTGTTTTTTTTTTTTGTTGTTATTTGTTTGTATTGTTAAGATGAGAAGGAAGAAGTGTTATAGGAATATATGAACATATAGGGAAAAGCACGGGCCCAAATCAGGACATAATATTCAACTTTAAATGATCCTCACAATAGATCGCGGTGCCAATCAACCTATCGTGCATGTTTTTGGACCGGGGGAGGAAACCGGAGAACCCGGAGAAAAAAAAAAAACCCTGAGGCACGGGGAGAACATGCAAACTCCACACACACACATGACAGAGACGGGAATTGAACCCGGACCCTGGAGGTGTGAGGCAAACATGCTAACTACTAAACCCCTGTGCCCCTCTCTAATAGAAATATATAGAAATAGAAAAAGAAATAGAAAGGGAGGCCCGGTGGCGTAGTGGTTAGCACATTCGCCTCACACCGCCAGGATCCGGGTTCGATTCCCTGCTCGGTCATGTGTGTGTGGAGTTTGCATGTTCTCCCCGTGCCTCAAGGAGGTTTTTCTCCGGGTTCTCCGGTTTCCTCCTGGTCCAAAAACATGCACGGTAGGTTGATTGGCACCTTGGAAAATTGTCCCTAGTGTATGAATGTGTGTGTGTGTGCCCTGCGATGGGTTGGCATTCCATCCAGGGTGTATCCTGCCTTAATGCCCATAGACGCCTGAGATAGGCACAGACTCCCCGTGACCCGAGGGAAGATCGGATAAAGCGGTAGAAGATGAATGAATGAATGAAATAGAAATAATACATTTCTGTTCCTATTTTTGTGCTCAGAGACGATCTGAACGCTAGAAAATATTTTTTTTTTGGAACCTTTAACGATACCAATCAAAAATGACTGGTGAGTGTTGCAAGGGTTTCCTGGTACAAACATAATCCTATAGACATGATTGAGAAATTGTTTACAAAAAAAAAAAAAAAGATTTATGATTATGTCTGTAGTAGCTGCTGCCACCCCTGGCCACCCCTTATCTCTGCCCCTGCAAGCTCATAACAGGATAGATGGAGCAGGAAGAGCAAATGTTCTGAAAAAAGACTATTAAAAGCTTTATTTGTTGCCATTTTGGTCTTTGTTGATTAATCTTTTTTTTACCAGGAGTGTATTGTGCACAACTATAGCCTGAATATAAAAGTCTACTGGCAGACACTTCACACATGCTTCAGTAATGCTATTATTTATGCTGTAGTATTATGCATTTATATATATATAATATACAAAATGCAATGTGAGTGAACAAAATGGAAAAAAATCAAATCAATATGTTGTTGTGAGTAACTTTAGAAGAAGTAGAAGTAGTGGAAGTGATGTCACGACCCCCCACAGAACCCTGATCTCAACATCATGGAGTGTGTGTGGGATTTACATGAAGAGACAGAAGGATGTGAGAACGTCTCCATCCACAGAAGATCTGTGTTTACTTCTCCAACATGGAACAACCGACCAGAGTTCATAAACACTGTGTATAAGTGTACATAGAAGTGTTACTGCTGTTTTGGGTAAAGTGTGTTCACAACAAATATTGATTTCATTTCCATTTCTCTTTTCTTCATTCACTGCATTTTATTCATTGATGAAAGTAAATAATTAACACTTGCACAAGTAAATACTGTAATATATAATAAAATAAATTCTTGTGCACATGGCCTTTGCTTTGCTGGTTTTTTTTTTCAGGTAGTGAATAATGAATCATGTACTGAATATGGTATTTCTT
Organism: Kryptopterus vitreolus; assembly: GCA_030449085.1. NCBI lineage: Eukaryota > Metazoa > Chordata > Actinopteri > Siluriformes > Siluridae > Kryptopterus > Kryptopterus vitreolus. The sequence goes on from JACRUU010000007.1 coordinate 12,552,514, forward strand.
ACACTCTATGCACAGTACACCACTGTAACACTGTTTTACTATTTCTAATACTATTTTGGAGGGGCATGGTGGCTTGATGCTTAGCACATTCGCCTCACACCTCCATGATCCGGGTTCGATTCCTGTCTCGGCCATGTGTGTGTGTGTGTGTGGAGTTTGCATGTTCTCCCCGTTTCTCACTGTTTTCCTACGGGTTCTCCGGTTTCCCCCGGTCCAAAAACATGCACGGTAAGGTTGATTGGCACCTTGGAAAATTGTCCCTAGTGTGTGAATGAGAATGTGCGTGTGTGTGTGTGTGTCCTGCGATGGGTTGGCATTCCATCCAGGGTGTATCCTGCCTTAATGTCCATAGACGCCTGAGATAGGCACAGACTCCCCGTGACCCTGAGGGAAGATCGGATATAGCGGTAGAAGATGAATGAATGAATGAATAATACTATTTTGAAAGCTCTAAGTGGTAAAGTGATAAGCATATACACTCACCCTGTATGAAAACATGCAGTAATTATCTCCAGCTTTAAAGGACAGATTATTGTTATGTACTGACACTGTATCATCACAAAGAAAAAGAATTCTGGGTACTGCACTGCACGCAATTCATACTTTATTCTGGATTAAAAAACATGCTGATGTTTCCCAGCATTCATTCATTCATTCATTCTACCGCTATATTCGATCTTCCCTCTGGTCACGGGGAGCCTGTGCCTATTTCAGGCATCTATGTGCATTAAGGCAGGATACACCCTGGATGGAATGCCAACCCATTGCAGGACACACACACTCACACACACATTCATACACTAGGGACAATTTTCCAAGGTGCCAATTAACCTACTGTGCATGTTTTTGGACCGGGGGGAAACCGGAGAACCCGGAGAAAAACCCCCTGAGGCACGGGGAGAACATGCAAACTCCACACACACATGGCCGAGACGGGGGAATCGAAGCCGGACCCGTTTCCCAGCAGACACTGTTAAACCTGCATTAACGTTCATATTTGCCAACATCCATGACTCGATAAATACAATGTGCGTCTGGTGTCAATACGGTCATGCCTCGCATTTTCATAATTGTAAAAAAAAAAATAAGTGGCTTCTTGATCATTCTTGTTTGTATTAGGCCAAAAAGCCTTTTAAAGAATACACACAAACACACACACACACACACACACACACACACACGTATCCATACTGCAAACTGTTCAGTCAGGTCGTTTCAATACTTGCTTATTTCAGTGTAAAAATAATTGAATCATGATTTTAGTCACCATTTGGCAACTCCTGTTTGCACATTCCCCAAGCTGTACGAAGCTCATGATGTGCTGCACACACTGTTCAGTTCCTGATTGGGTATCGGATTGTGTATGCGTCTAGCTGTAACATTCTAACGCTGCATGGTTTCGCACCCTACACGCTTGGAAATCTAACGTGGGTTTACACGGAGGATGTGCTAACCCTGCTCCAGGACACGTTTCATAACCCGGAGTAAAAAAGCCGCGCTTCTAAATTACAAAAAAACTTCTTGATTGATGACAACCCAAGGTGTAAAAGAAAAGAATTCACTTATTCAGTTTGCTCCGATATTGAAGACGAAGCTCTCATGTCTGTGTTTCCCCCTGATTCTCCTTTTAGTTATGCTGTTATAGTTAATCCTGCCGGAGTCCACCTCAGCACTCGACACTAAATATACACACTCCCATACTGCAACCATGACCGTGACTAACCACTCTTTTCTTTCCTTCTTTCTCTCTTTCTCTCTCTCTCTCCGTTGAGTTACATGTCCCACTGTTGAGCTGTCAGTGATCCAGACCCCCTCCGCACTCTGTTTCTGTTTGAACCTCCTGGTGACTCCGCCCCCGGTTGATGATGCCTCAAATTCATGAATACACTCCACACTCCACAATAAACATCCTCAACCACACACACACACTAACAACCCAAATGAGGATGAGGTTCTCTGTTGAGTCTGGTTCCTCTCAAGGTTTCTTCCTGTTCCCAGGGAGTTTTTCCTCACCACCGTCGCTTCGGCTCAACAAGAAACAATTAGGGCCAAACACACATGAGTATTATGTAAAGCTGCTTTGAGACGATGACAAAATGTAAAAAGCGCTCTACAAATAAAATTTAATTGAAGATGACGATGAAAAACAGCCTTTATTTGTCATCTATATCGCACAGGCATTTGAAGGCGTTTTATGATTTCTGAAGGTTTACCCCCACACAGGTTCTTTTTACAGGATTTTTGTTTTCCCCCCTTTCAAACCAATTTCCGGGGTGAATCAGATACATTTTTTTGACTCGACCCAAAAGCCTCACACCAGAGTTCAACCTTGGCGAAATCCCAATAACGAGCGCTATACTGCATTGCTTGCAGACGACGGATTTTCGACATAATTACTCAAAGGCTTACATCGTTAATGAATGTGATTTATGACGAGGTAGAGATCTGAACAGTCATTTTTTTTCTTTTTTTTTTTTAATACGATGCTACTGATCGGATTGTTATTTAAATTGCATCAGTCACGGTCCGTAAGCAGAAGGGGACACACCAGGACTTCAACAATGCCCTCCGTTTTTCCTGAAGGAGAGCAGATGCTAGTGATTAACCAGACAACAGGCCGGAGCACAAATGGTGTTCGGGGCGATTATTGTGTACACTGCAAACTGGACGTCATATATATCCGAGCTTGATCCTTCATCCCTGCGCGATGTTATACTGAGTAGCACAGCGTCCTGATTTCGGCTTGTCTTTCGAACCTACTTTGCGTATGTGCAAAGCCTCCTATTCCTGCCTCTGTCACAGAGCACCCGCTTGTTAAATATAAAAAAGATACGGCAGGGTCGATTGTGCTCGAGTCTACCTGAAACGACGGACCTGACAAATCACCATGATGTGCGGGAAGGGGGATGGTGGAGGGAGCTGGTGAAATGCGCCAATAAACAAGGTCTGGAATAATCCTGTGGCCAGTGAACAAACTAATTACTAATTGCAGCCCATACTCCCCTGGACTGATAAAGAGGGATGGCTTAATTCGGGCTCCTCTGGAATACATTAGCTCATTAATATTTTATTCACTCACATTTTCTTCGGGGATGATGTCTGACCATTAATCACCAGCTACAGCAGAGGTGGTGGGAAAAAAAAAATATCCAGGAATAGTCTATTTGGAGTCACTGATACAGCACGTAGATGAGCTTTAATATGAACCTAAATGGAGGACGACTTATGTAATGTTATTTTTTTCTGATGTCCACAGTTTCTCATATTTCAAAGTACCGCGATTCATACTAATTAGACAATATGTTGGTAAACACAAGCCTACCAATGCTATATATAAAGCAAACACAACATTACATATGTGGCTTGGGGTTAAAAGTGACGAATGAGGTACAAAAAGCAGGTACTTGATTAAAAGATATGCTTAGTGAAATGTTACTTCAGTCATGGTAAAAGTATCTCCTATACTCAAATAAATAAATAAAGTATCTCCTATATTCTCATATAAAAGTATAAAAGCAAGTGCTTTCCTATGTATTTAAGTATCCGACATAATATTGTCAGTGTTGGGAAGGTTACTATGGAAAAGTAATAGATTAGACAAATGACCCAATACAACATGTAATAAGTAGTGTAACTTTTCAGTTACTGGATAAAAGTAACTGATTACATTAGATTTTCTTCGTTTGTCCACTAGGTGGCACTTTAAGTTAACATTCTAAGAAAAAAAGGTTAAAAAAAAATCCGTTCTATTTTCCGAAATGAAACTGCAGCAGATCGTCATCACTCGTCATCACGTTTCAGTTGAAAATCATGCGGTAATCTAAAGCACTGATTTGACGTGAAATTGTTCAGATGGGACCCTATTTGTAATCTTTAACATTTTATCTGTAATTTAATGACACATTTTTTTTTCTAACGAATTCCTGTGACATCTATTGTGTAATTAAATTACGTAACGCCAACACTGCTTATAATGTACCTATTAACATTGTTGTCCCATGACTCGTTGCTTAATCAACACAGTTTAGTGTTGATTAACTATTCTAATTCTATCATTCTGTCATTGTAATAGAATGATATTTAGAGTAAAACACTGATTGGTCGTGTATTCAAAAGACCTTCTTTTCAACTACTTCGTAAAAAACAAATAAATCTTAATATAAGGATTAATAACGCACCCAATACAATCGTGCAAACAAAGCAGATGTGCAATTTGTTTAAACCGGTGGTGCTTCAATGTCTAAAAATGGTGCTGTGTACAGTATATTGAAAGAGACCACTTTCAGCCTGCAATAAAAAAATAAAAAAATAAATAAAATAGAGGATTCTGGAAAAATATTAGAAGTGAGAAAAGGTATTTTGAGATACGGCATACACTAATTTATCCTTTCAGCCGCTTGACTCTGATCTCTATTGTGTAAAAGCATACACTTGTTGAAAATTTCACTGTGCATAAGTAATGATGTATAAAAGTTCGAGTCAAGCTTTTCTTCCACCATTTATTACAATTTAAAAGATTTGGCTTGTTGTTGAACTGACACTGAACTGTATATTTGCTTGGTTTTCGTCCTTCCTTGCTCTCATAAAAAGCTTTGTTGTACAGGGAATTTCCTCGAATATCTGGAGATCACCAGGTTGTGATTTTGGGTTCAAGTCAGTGTTCACTGAGGTCGAGTTTGCTTTGTGGACGGGAGCGCCGTCATGCCGAAGCCCTCTTTAGAAGAATACGTTCACGTTTTATAGCATCTCATGCCTCCAAATTTGTGACTGGTCCATATATGGGTTTCATGCCAAGCCGTTCATTCATTCATTCATTCATTCATCTTCTACCGCTTTATCCAATCCCTCAGGTCACAGGGAGTCTGTGCCTATCTCAGGCGTTTATGGGCATTAAGGCAGGATACAACCTGGATGGAATGCCAACCCATCGCAGGACACACACACACACACACACACATTCATACACTAGGGACAATTTCTCCAAGGTGCCAATCAACCTACCGTGCATGTTTTTGGACCGGGAGGAAACCGAAGAATCCGGAGAAAAACCCCCTGAGGCACGGGGAGAACATGCAAACTCCACACACACATGGCCGAGACGGGAATCGAACCCGGACCCTGGCGGTGTGAGGCGAACGTGCTAACCACTAAGCCACCGTGCCCCCCAAGCCGTTCACATCGTTTCAATAGCAAACATAGAACAGAATAGCCTTTATGTATCACATATACAGTACATTACAGCACAGTGAAATTCTTTCTTCACATATCCCAGCTTGTTCTGAGCGTCCGACCTAATGACCAGTAGCCCAATGCCTTAGAACTACACCCTTCCGTATCCCAGGAAACTGGGGTCAGAGCGCAGGGTCAAGCCATCATCCGGCGCCCCTGCAGCAAACAGGGTTAAGGGCCTTGCTCAAGAGTGGCAGCTTGGTGGTGTTGGGGCTTGAACCGCCAATCTTATTATCAGAAACCCAGCGCCTTAACCACTAGACCTCCACCGCCCTGGCAAACTGGACCACCACCGCCATAGAAACTTTGATACCCCCCCTCCTCCCGCCAAAAAAAAACCACACATCCCCATTAAATTGCTGTCAGGTGGATTAATGAAGCACGCAACACAATTGTCCAAAAAACAGATGTGCAATTTGTTAAACTGCTGGTGCCGCCTGCTGCTCTCAAATATTCATTCATTCATTCACGTTCTACCATTTCATCCGATCTTCCCTCGGGTCATGGGGAGCCTGTGCCTATCTCAGGCGTCTATGGGCGTTAAGGCAGGATACACCCTGGATGGAATGCCAACCCATCGCAGGACACACACACACACATTCACAAACACATTCATAGACTAGGGACAATTTTCCAAGGTGCCAACCAACCTACCGTGCATGTTTTTGGACCGGGGAGGAAACCGTAGAACCCGGAGAAAAAAACCCCTGAGGCACGGGGAGAACATGCAAACTCCACACACACATGGCCGAGACGGGAATCAAACCCGGACCCTGGCAGTGTGAGGCGAACGTGCTAACCACTAAACCACCGTGCCTCTCTCTCATATATTATCCTACAATAATAAAAGAGAAGTCTGGAAAAATATCAGAAGTGAGAAAAGGTATTTTGAAATACGGAAATTTACCATTTCGGTCGCTCCGATCTCTTCTAATGGACAGAAACTGGACTGCGTAAAGACCACACACTTGTTGAAAATTTCACGGGGCACAAGTGCACACGGTCTCTAAGTCCTTATGCACTTCATTTGTATATAATGAGACGGTATACACGATAAATAAAATACACAATATAGAAAAAGTGGCTGACTATTATATCAATACCCACTCCTAAACCCTGGGTTTTCATATTCACTAAGATTATTATTATTATTATTATTATTATTATTATTATTATTATTATTATTATTATTATTATTATTATATTTAAATGCTTTGGCTGTGGGGGTTATTAGACGTGCATCGTTTTTTTTCCCCTTCAGTGAGTCATTCAAGAAAATATTGCCTATTGTGTGATTCAGTCATTCATCATCTGTAACCTTTATCCTGGTCAGGACTTCCTGCGGATCCCCAGCTCTATCCCTGAGCACTTCAGGATAAGACATTTCACACATTCGCACCTTAAAGCCACATGTGTTTTTTTTGTTTGTTTGTTTGTTTTGTTTTTTCTGTTTTGACCTGAAAGGAAACCTAGAGAAATGGGATTGCGCCTGTGACTTGGAAATGCTATGCTCTATGGAATGATGAATGGACTCGAAGCAAGAGTACACTCTTATCAGTGAAGTTGTTCTTCCCGTTTGCTGAAGCAAAGTCAATCCATTTTCAATACATCAAAAACTATTAGTTATTTAAAGAACTGTAATTTATCACCTTTTCCTTTTGCAAACAAAAAAAAAAAACACAAAGGGTGTAGCGAGAAGAAAAACACGGCTGAAAAATCTTTTTGCCTTCGGTAAAGAAAGCAGTATTTCATCCTGCGCCGAATGAAAGCGTCGCTAATGGCTGGTAGTTATTGTTTTGAGCGCATTGACTTGTGTGTCCTATTGATTGAAAGACACGATATTAACGCCATACATCATCCGTACCGCCGTACGGCATTTTATACACGGGTTTCGTAACAAAATGGCTTTCCCATTCGATTTTAAATGAAATGAATTGAAGAAAAAAAAGCACCAACAATGCTTTCATTCCTCTTCGATATTTACATTATAATATACATTTGATTTCTGCCTCCATTAAGAGTCTGTGGAAAATTTCTTTTCACATTTAAGCCACACTCGGACGAGAGAAGGATCTATGTTTTTTTTTTTTTACTCAAAAAATCTCTTTAGTATCGACCGTAAAAATGTAGAGGTCCTCCAAATGTCGACTTATTTATTTATTAATTTTTTGCGCTTCGGTGCTACCGAGATATTTTTGGTATCATTTACTTCGGCTACAGAGTCCCAGAGTGGAGAAGCTCTCAAAAGGCCAGTGTCTAGCGGATGATGGATGGAATACCATGTGGGTTCGTCTCGTGCAGTCATTTTTCAAAGAAATGGGTGCTCTTACAATAACACGGCATGACTCGGACTATTGAGATAAGAGTTCTTTAGAATACTGTAGGTCATGCGATTTGCAATGTAAGTATAGACTGTGAGGATGTTCTGGTTCATGTATGTACTAACCGCTAAGCCATATTGCGGGCGATGTACCGGTCCGTCGTGGCGAAGAAGGAGCTGAACCGCAAGGCAAAGCTCTCGATTTACCGGTCAGTCTACGTTCCTACCCTCACCTATGGCCATGCTCTTTGGGTCAAGACCAAAAGTGAAATATCCCAGATACAGGCAGCTGAAATGAGACTCCTTCGCAGGGTGGCTGGGCGCTCCCATAGTCACTCGGGAGGAGAGCAGAATAGAACCACTGCTCCTCTACATCGACAGGGGCTATCTGGTGTGGCTCGGGCATGTGTTCCGGATTCCTCCTGGGCACCTTCCGGGGAGGTTTTTTCGGATGTCTCACTGGGAAAAGGCCTTGGGGAAGACCAGGACACATTGGACGGACTATATCTCTCGACTGGCCTGGGAAAGCCTCGGTGTTCCCCTGGAGGAGCTAGAGGAAATGTCTAGAAAGAGGGAAGTCTGGGCATCTCTTCTTAGACTTCTGCCCCCACGACCCGGTAGAAAATGGATGGATGGATGTTTATGGGACTTATTACAGTAAATAGGTATTTTCTAGCTTTTCTTCACCAAGGATTTAGCAGCACATATCCTGAAATTACCTGCATCGTACACCCAGTTTTGCTGGAATTAGCGCCAAAGGAATGTCCATGATTTTCATTCACGTTTACGACATTTGTCCGACGCCTTTATCATGACTTTAAACTGAGTAACTGAGGGTTAAGGGTCCTGCTCAGCTTTGCAGCTTGGTGGCAGTGAGATTTGAACCCGTGATCCTCCGGTTCCGAGTCCAGTGCCTTTTTCTCAAAACGAATTATGTTAAAATACCAGATAAATGTGACTACAGTCAAGATATTCGCACTTGCTTGGATGCCGTTATTTGTAATAATGTGATTCCTGGCTGGGAGTGGAATCGAACAAAAAGCGACCCGAGTTCACAGGCTAATGCTTGGTGATGTCAAAAACTTTTTGACACCAGCTTTGTTAGCAAGTTAGGAAGTACATTCAAAATAGTCCCTATTTATAGAGCAATACAGCGCTCTCAATGTTCCTGTCACTTGTGGAATATATCCCGGAAGTCTCCTTTTCAAAGTGTGTCAAGCAGCTTCCAGTGATTCGATCTGGATCGCAGCAAAACGGTGACTCCTAATCCAGAGCTTCATCTTCGGGAAGAGGGCAAGAATTGGCAAGAGCCAAATCTGCCGAGTAGGATGGGTGCCGAAGGAAGGTCGTGTGGCAGTTCCTGATCTCTTGTCATCTTCCGCTGATGCCGTCCTGCTCTTGAAGCATGCGCTGGTCAAAACAATCTCACGGCTTGTAGCATCGTTTAGTCTGAAACGTCAACGTTGCGGGATTGACATGCAGATTTGCTCTTTGCTCTGCTGTCCATGATGATAATCCAGATGTGGTAGCACACCAGTTAACACCATTAGTCTCAACGTTGCCAATGTTTACGCTTTTTTTACACACCAGTCCCTGCATGACGGAGAGCTCCATGGTATCCTGAACCTGTCCTTATTGAACATCTATGAGATGTACCAACAAATCTGCACCTCTCACCCAACATCACCTCATCTCAATAATGCTCTTATATACGAATTCCCACAGCCATGCTCAACCATCTATTGGAGAGCCTAGCCAGAAGACCAGAGCTAAGGATACGTTTATGAACCTGTTTTTTTTATCCAACAATCACTGTAGAAAGTGGCGCAGTGAAAGTAAACTAATTTCTTGAGCTCTGCATAGAATTGACTGGAAAATAGCTTAAAATCTCTGAGCCCAAAAGCATGAGAGCGTCAGCTTTTATGGTGCAAGCCTAACGCTATCCATTAGATAGCAAACACTAATTCGTAACAGTGAATTACAGGAGTGGATACAGGAGTGGGCTCGGAGGGATGCATTTCCTCATTGTGGCCCGGACATCTTGCTGAAGGGGACAAATCCAAAGAGACAATACGAGTAGCATATAACCGATCTGAAAAGAGCCTGTAACCACTGCCCCCCCCCCCCCCTCACCCCCACCACCACCACCCTACAACCCCCAAAACAAACTTAAAGTAGTCATTGCAGTAAAAGGTGGTCAGAGCAAGTACTAGTCTGAAGCAATACTTGTGCAAGCAACAGCTTTCGGTTTTTATTCCTTTTTTTTTCTCAAGCCCTGTTGACAAATAATGAATTCCGACGTTGAAAATAAATTTACTTTAAGCGTATATTTCTATGCAATCGAAATGCTGACTAGAACAATCTGTGTCATTTGCAATCCAGAGAAATCTGTTGAAGAGGGATGAGCACTTTTGCAAGGCGCCTAAAATATTCCTCAGGATTTCCAGCTCTGTGTGTGTGTGTGTGTGTGTGTGTGTGTGTGTGTGTGTGTGTGTGGAAAGTTTGAATACCGAGGTCAACACACAGGACGAGTCACATGAGGCATGCTTCCTCTTCTGGGACCCGGAGCAGCCTGCACACCATTTCAATACATTTACTCGAAATGTTTGCAAAGCAGCTGCCATATGGCGTCGTCGTGAGAGCATTTAAAAGTCAAAGAGACTTGATAATATTCTCTCATATGCAAATCGTCCGACTTCTCTGAGAAATTCCGTGTGCGAGTATTGACTGGTAATCTGTTTATACACTTTATACCTTTAGCTAATAATGTCAGTGTGTCTGTGCTGAATGTTCAGTTTGTTTGTTGTTTTCTCTCCGCCGGTCGGACATTTCGGACAGGTTATTGATCTCCTTGTACCGAGGGGTACAGCTAATTACATTTATAGGCAGTAAAATTAATCACTGTCCTGTATATATACATATTATCAAGCTCTAAACACTGTTAAAATTCAGCAATGAGTTGTAAAGGCCAGGCGGGCCCGAATCAAAATCGCTGACTTGCGTTTCTATATATATATTTGCATATTTTTACATGTATTATTCCCAAATAGTCTATTCGCGTCATTTAATAGCTTTTCCGCTGTCTGTTTATGACATCGCCTTTCTATCCAATCAGATATCACCTTGTGGTATTACGTGTTCCCGGGGTCTACTGTAAAGGCCTTTAGAAACCCGACCCGAGCTTGTACATGAGACCTGGTCAGATCAGGCCCAAATATATTGGTGTTGATTTTAACGGAGGTTTTTACGTTCCATAACGGGGGATGGAGTAGAATAAATCGGTTCGGTTGCAGATAAACGTACCAGGACATTTACAAGATGGATATCTTTTAAAGAAACGCTGGACATCGTGAGGGACAAAGTTTTCGCGCACAAAAATACAATTTGGCTTGATTTTAAATCCACCATAAAGCATGGAGGGGAGGAAAGGCATAGAAAACCCAGTGCTCGTTTTTATGAGATTTTTTAATATTTATAAATATTTTATAAATATTGGTGTTTCTTGCTCGGGATTACGGCTGTGAACGCAGCAAAAGGAGACTTTGTGTTCATTTAGAAAAGAAGAATGGAAGAGCTTTTATTTGTCACATATACATTACAGCACAGTGAAATTCTTTCTTCGCATATCCCGGCTTGTCAGAGCGTAAGGTCAGCCATGATACGGAGGCCCTGGAGCTCAGGGGGTTAAGGGCCTTGCTCAAGGACTCAAGGGCGGCAGCTTGGTGATGCCTGGGCTCGAACCTCGACCTTCCGATCAGTAGTCCAGTGCCTTAAACCACTGAGCAACCCCCGTCCCCTATTGATTTCTTCAGTCATGCCATTCATTCTTGTTGCATGACATCTGTTTGTGATGCACCGCTCATTATAGCGCTCGGACATTATAGATTTTACAATAAATCATCTACATAATTAATAATTAACTGCACACTTGCCAAACTGTATTAAGGCTTCGGTGTTTGAGTAAGTGATGTACTCCGGTTGCCAGATCCACTTTCTCTACACAAATAACCAGTAGTATAAGAAGTCTTCTCTCCTGCACAAACGGACAAACACTTGCACACTATAATATAATAATATATACAATATAATATAATAATACAAACATAGCTCGGCCATGTGTGTGTGCCGAGTTTGCATGTTCCCCCCGTGCCTCAGGGGGGTTACCCCCACCCCCCCTCGGGGTCCAAAAACATGCACGGTAGGTTGATTAGCACCTTGGAAAATTATCCCTAGTGTATGAATGTGTGTGTGAATGTGTGTGTGTCCTGTGATGGGTTGGCATTCCATCCAGGGTGTATCCTGCCTTAATGCCCCTAGAGGCCTGAGAGGCACAGACTCCCCGTGACCCGAGGGAAGATCGGATATAGCGGTAGAAGATGAATGAATGAACAAAAAGGACAAACAAGGACATATATTCGCAATGTTCGACAGTTCATTCCGCTACACGTGTGCAAGGACCGAGAAGAATCTCGATGCATTCCTTCTTTGTACCATCTATATTTCATCTCCATGATAAAAGTAAACAGAAACTCGGAAGACAGTAGACCCAGTTGTGAACTTTCTTACGGAGTCTCTTTCAAAGTCTCTTTCCACCCATCTATGCTTTTCTTTGCCTCGTTCCGGAGCCACGACATCAGACGTGAGCCGCAGGAGCCACGTCGAGCGTCGCAGTGAACGATCACAGCTGAACCAGGACAGTGTGTACGCCCTTGCTCTCTCAAACACAAGCAAAGAAGACGACAAGCTTGTGAGGCTCCTCTGGGCATCGGTGGAACACTGAGACTTGTGGGGGTTTTATTTTTCACATCTTCTGCTCTGTGTTGCCGCTTTGCTTTGCTCTGGGTGACTCCGCCTTGCCAAACTTTCAACAATTAGGAAGCCCTTTCCATCTGAAATCCTCGCTTGTCTTTGACTCAGAACAACCTTTCTATTCGCAACTCTTCTACCGGTGACCGACATAAGAACTGTTTAAGTCACTTTGTGAAAGTCTCAGTACAATTGGAAATAGTTTCACGTCAGTCAATTTAAAACAAGTATATATATATATATATATATATATATATATATATATATATATATATATATATATATATATATAAATTCTAGGGAATATCCTGTATATCCTGTAGTACACACTGTACAGGATGCAGCATTGCTTCTGTTTAATGTCCGAAAACTCGACTCCAAGGCTCATCATTTAGAGTTTACTCAGACCCAAGTTCTGGTCAAGCAAATGCTTTGACTACCACACAGCTCAACCCATGAAACGAAACACTTCAAAATCTCATAACACACATTCCAATCAGCTACCACGTGTTAGCAATGCTAAATTTACCAAACCAATTCACATAAAACAGACATCAACTTTGTGCAAATCAAACTCGATGTAAAATCTTTGCTGGATTCGCGAATGATTTATACTTTCACATACATTATATTTGCATGCATATGCTGAATAAAACTAAATAAATAAACACATTACCAGGTGCATTCATTTTTTTTCAAGCTGAAATTCTGCCAAGAAGATTTTGTCAGAGTGAAACGTCTTACTTCTGCATATTAAACTACCGTAAATTCTGGACTATAAGCCGCTACTTTTTTCCTAGGTTTTGAACCATGCGGCTAATAATAAGGTGCGGCTATTCTGCAGATTTTTTCCCGACCGCTAGGGGCTCTAACCGGAATTAGAATCAAAACTAAGACAAAATAAATGCAAAGAAGAAGAATGCGCTAGTTCCTCTTTAGCAGATATAAGTGTGGTAGAAGCGGATAGAAGGAGGACAAACTCTATCTTTACAAGGTTAAGGTGACGTCATTTCACACACAGGAGAAATGAAGATAAATACTGTAAATAGCGCTTATTTTCTCTTGGTTCTGTCCCGTTTTAATCAGCAAAGTTGCTGCCGTGTGTCACGTGTGTGTCTCTCTCTCTCTCCCTGCTGCCCTTCCCCCCCCCCCCCCCACACACACACACACACACACACACAATACAGCCTCAGCTATTACTGATTTTCCCTGAGTTCTTTATTCTAATAAATCCTGTTTTGTATGAATTCCGGATCTCCGCGTCTCTGTGCAGCGTCCACCGTTACACCGTGTTAAAATACAGGTTAGGAAAGGATCTATTTAGGTACATACATGTACATTTACAATTCAAAAGCGGATGCGGCTTGTATGCAGGTGCGGCTTATTTATTATTATTATTATTATTTTTTTAAATAGAGAGCGGATGCGGCTTATATGCAGGTGCGCTTTATAGTGCAGAATTTACGGTATATATATATATATATATATATATATATATATATATATATATATATATATATATATATATAGATATATATATTTTTTTTTTTTTTTTTTTATTCAACAAGTTAACATTTTGTTCTCAAAGTTGATGTGTTGAAAGCAGGAAGAATGGGAAAGTCTAAGGATTTGATTCAGGGTCGGACGAGGGCCAAATTGCTATGGCTAGATGACTGGGTCTGAGCTCTTGTGGTGTGTCTCTCAAAAGTGACACTACTGTATATTAAGCAGGTGGTCTTAATGTTATGCCTGACTGGTGGCCTTATTTTCATTGGCCCGCCTCCGTTATTCACCCTTCCATTGATCCATGCTGTTTGATTCTTCCTTGTCCCCCTTGTCTTGTGGCATACAGTCCTGTTTATGATCATTATACATCTTAATTACAAGCGAACGGAAGGAAAAGGAATCGTTTCTATCCTTTTTCCTCCAGATACCATCCTAGACCCGAGACGTAAACATAAAGAGATGAGCATAAAACTATGCAAAGCGCATTGATGCTAGAGGCATACTAGATCGGGCATTTAGTGTTGCCACTAAATTTATAGTACGGCATTAAAAGATATCCTGGCACACAGAACTGACCGCAACGTTGCTTCTAAACTGAATGGCCGTCTGATTTGTCTTAATTTATGGAGTTATGGATTATTTCAATCAATAAGCTATTTAAACAAAAAAACTATCGCATAATCTACATATTAAAGTTCAGTACATCACAGTCAATTTAAGACAAGTGCTTGATTCGGATACACCAGTAAATGCTTCTATGAAGAATTTAAACAACAAATTCATTAATAACTCATTATTGCGATGCATTCGGCATACAATAATTAAATACAAAGTTTATTCGTATTCTGCTCATATGCATTGTTTCCACAGGCATCTAGTGCACTTAAAATGACGTTCTACTTACAAGTTGTCCCTTCAGCACGATCACTGCACCATCATTCGGGTGTTAGGAAGGTTACTTTGGAAATGTAATACATTTACATTTACAGCATTTAGCAGACGCCCTTATCCAGAGCGACTTACAACTGAGCAACTTGAGGGTTAAGGGCCTTGCTCAAGGGCCCACTAGTGGCAGCTTGGTGGTGGTGGTGGGGATTGAACCCGTGATCTTCCGGTCCAGAGGCCAACACCTTAACCACTGGGCAACCATTGGGCTGCTACTTATTACATTTTGAATCAGGTCATTTGTAAAGTAACTGATTACTTTTTGATTACGTTAATTTGTCCAATAGGTGGCACTAATTGTTTAACGGGTCGGGGGGGGGGGGGGGGGGGGGTTGTTGTTGGGGAGGTTTAGGGGTGTTGGGAGGTGGTCTATGGGATTCGTAATCTTCAACATTTTCAAAAGTAAGTGTAATTATTTAATGTTTTTTTTTGCTGCAAACTGTAACTGTAACTGATTACTGATACTTTTATTTTGTAATTAAAATACGTAACACCAATACACGGGCACGGTGGCTTAGTGGTTAGCACGTTCGCCTCACACCGCCAGGGTCCGGGTTCGATTAAGGTCTCGGCCGCGTGTGTGTGGAGTTTGCATGTTCTCCCCGTGCCTCAGGGTTTTTTTCTCCGGGTTCTCCGGTTTCCTCCCCCGGTCCAAAAACATGCACGGTAGGTTGATTGGCACCTTGGAAAATTGTCCCTAGTGTATGAATGTGTGTGTGAATGTGAGTTTGTGTGTCCTGCGATGGGTTGGCATTCCATCCAGGGTGTATCCTGCCTTAATGCCCATAGACGCCTGGGTCCCTGAGATAGGCTGGCACAGGCTCCCCGTCCCCGTGACCCGAGGGAAGATCGGATAAAGCGGCTAGAAGAATGAATGAATGAAATGAATGAACACAAATACACATAACTAGTTCCTCCCCAACACTAGTAACGGTGGGTGTCTGGAAGGTTTCGGTTTGGTCTTGGTGTGTGTTGTTAGGCAACGTGTGGCGTGAAGTGAAAAGAAGCTAGCAAAGTGTGCTAGTAAATAAATAAATAAAAGCCCTGTACTGTTTTTTTTTATATTTTTGTTTTTTGCGCTGTCCTTAATCTCATGTGAAAAGTTTCATCAAATCTTATGTAACACAGTTTACCAAGAGCCTTGTGCTATTCTTAGACCGGAGCTTATTACCGACTTCAGTGCACCTTGCTTAATGTTCGGTTCTAGCTGAAAGAATTGTAAAGCGATTAAAGGACATTTGTGTTCGAGTTCACATGAAGATTTGCATTACTAATCACACGATCAGCAAAGGGAGGAAAAAAATCGAACCGAGAGACATTTACATCAATTATAGCTTTTTAGCTTTCTTTTTTTCCGAATTTATTTGCGATGTCACACTGTGCGTTATAGGCAAGCAGTCCGTTTTCCGATGTGTATATGTTTGAAGTGGGGCTGCCGAAGTTAACGTTATTAACGCACTAAGGCAAATTCACTTTAACGGGCGCTAATTTTATTAACCCAGTGTGCCTCACTATGTGACTGATCTGCTCCTTCACTCTGCGTTGCGAATGAACCCGGCGAAACCCGGTCAACAGATGAATAAAGAAACTTCAGTGCATTCACTCACGCTACCTAAATTTCCCCCGAATTACGCCACCTAGCTGCGCAGGTATGAGCTCCTCACTATATTAGCGGATATTACCGTATGTACGGAAGCGCACTGCGTTCCCAAATCCGTATTACGGAAGTGCATTTTTCTTTTAGGAATGCCATGCGCTTTCGTATAACCGAAACGTATCACCAGCTTATAAGGAAAGCAACCGGAACAGAATTCTTAAAGGGGCCACGTCCCATATTTTACAAACATTAAAAGTAACATTGAAATTAGCAAGTAATTAATGAATTAACAAGAAACGAATGTTAAAAGAATAATTTCCAATAAATAAAATAAAAAAATATATATGTAAATAAATATATAAATATATAAATATAAATAATAAATATCATTTTATTAAAGGGCGAGATTTTGATAGAAGTGTATATAATTATATCATCTGTTACAGTTAGTATTAATTTATGGTACATTGAAAACGGGTGATTAATGTGCGATTAATCACGAGTTAACTCATTGGCAATCGTGCAATTAATCGTGATTAAATATTTGAATCGATTAACAGCCCTGGTTTGAAGCTTTACTCTCTGCACCGGTATTATCCTGAAGATTCAGGAATTTTCCGCCCGACCTAAAAACGCCTTGCACATCCGCTCTGAACAGCAGCTAAACAGTCATTATACTCTACAAACAGAACCCTGACAAATCCCACAATCGAT
Organism: Kryptopterus vitreolus; assembly: GCA_030449085.1. Lineage (NCBI taxonomy): Eukaryota > Metazoa > Chordata > Actinopteri > Siluriformes > Siluridae > Kryptopterus > Kryptopterus vitreolus. The sequence goes on from JACRUU010000007.1 coordinate 12,569,631, forward strand.
TTATGCTGATAAAATAATTCATTTATTTATTCTGATTCGAAAATGCTCTGCTATGCAGCTCTCGACTCCATGGAACGCCGATGTAATGGAAGAAATAGTTATTGACCGTATACTCAGGCTGTGTAAAATCTCATGATCTATTTTAGATCAGATTTATAAAATATGGGATAAGATATGCTGTATATTATATTTATGAGGGAAGATGGTAACTTAATCACTCTTTCACAAGCGAATTGAGGAGAAGCGTATTTTGGAAAGCCACAAAAACCTCTAATCCTGAGTTGCTTGGGAAGCAAAATGCCATGTTAGGTGCATTCCTATGAGCTAAGAACAGAAATCCGTGGCAGCGAAAGAGGAAAAGGGGCTGTTTTCTTCAACTGTGCAATTTGGGTGAGTCTGTACTCATGATGGCCGCTGAGATTTGTTCTTGGTCACAGGACTGGAACCCCGGGGTGGATGTCGGCCGTTGTAGGTTCGGTGTGGTGTCACATGCTTTTTCTGCCCACCATGGTATTAAAGTAGTGTTTATGTGATTTTATTTTCTACAGCATTCCTGATCTTTCCGCTTGAACCAAAGTGATCTATTAAAATTGAGAATAGATAGATAGATAGATAGATAGATAGATAGATAGATAGATAGATAGATAGATAGATAGATAGATAGTATATATATATATATATATATATATATATATATATATATATATATATATATATGGATGATAGATATGTGGATGGATTGATAGATGTAAAGATAGATATATGGATGGATAAGAGAGAGATAGATAGATAATGGGAGACGATATATGGTTGGATAAATATCTCGATATATATATATATATATATATATATATATATATATATATATATATATATATATATATATATATACATATATATAATATATGTGTGTGTGTGTGTGTGGATGGATAGACTGATAGATAGATAGATAGATAGATAGATAGATAGATAGATAGATAGATAGATAGATAGATAGATAGATAGATAGATAGATAGATAGATAGATAGATAGCCTGCTTGCTTGTAAAAGTATATCTTACTAAAGCTGCATGTACATTTTTTAATCACCATTTCTGACCCACAGGAGTGTTTTTTAACCTGAAGTATCAATAGAGATGTTTCAGTTTTCATTACTAATTCCTCCTCACATAATTGCTCCTCCGTCCTTTTCCCACCCCACACTTGGCCTAACAGCACTCACTGGTTTGAATCTAACAGCTAATGACAGCAGGGTGTTTTTTTTTTTGCTGTGCACATGTGTATGTTTTGTTTCTTCTGCTGTCATACTCTAATGATGCCACCTGCACACACACACACACACACACACACACACACACACACACACACACACACACACACACACACACACACACACACACACACACACACACACACACACACACACACACACACGATGTTCAAGTGCTGTTCTACCTACACTATATGTTGTCAGACATGACAGTGGGTCTTATCACGCTCACAGGATTCAGCTATTTTCAGCAGCTTTTCTTCACATTCTTTATAACTAAACAAGGGCTGCTATTTACAAAAAAACATATAAAGTAAAAAAACATTAAACAAATAAATCAAATATATATATATATATATATATATATATATATATATATATATATATATATATATATATATATATATATATATATATATGGTAAACCATTGTTTTGTCCCAAGCACATGGGACAGTGTCAAACCGTCCAGACAATTTAGTTGGCCTAATAAAAAAAAAAAAAAAACACAAATTTTGGACTTTCTAATCCCTTTAACTATAATGCCCTTTTTTAAATAACTGAGGAATCCGAATTCCTTCTGGCTGTACTCAGATCTGAAACAGTGTGACTATACTGGAAACCTGGAAACTAGCTTGTCTTTGCAATCATTCTTTCCTCTCACCCTATGTCATTTTTTGAACCGCGTCTTGTTTTTGTTTGCTAGCTAAATTATATATTATAGATAAAAGCTAACTGTTCCGCCACTCAAGTCGGTCTCAAAAGTTAATGGGAAAATCTCCGACTAGAAAAATGCCAAGCTACGTTTCTGAATGTCCAGGACGTTTTCACAGGTCTGTATCTTTTTAAATGGGCCGGGTTTCATATATATAGACGAGTCAATAACAATCCCCGTCGTCAATGCTGCATGTCACAACAATAAGCGAGAATGAGAGGAAGCTAAACATTCCTTTGTTTTCTGTAGGTTGCTGCTTGTTGGTCCAACAAACTCACCATTTTTAATCATTTCTATTATGACACAGCTGTGTGCGAGTGTGGGTGTAAGAGAGGCAGAGAGATATACTGAGCCATCTGCGCCGAACGAGAAAGCAAAATGAGTGACAATAAACAACATTGCAGTAGCCGCGGTGTAGTGTTAGCTACCTAATAATGCAACGCTCTGGGTCTCACTAGGATTGGGCTTGCTGGTATTTTATGGACGTAGAGTCGAGCTGAATAACGATTCAATATACATACATATATACGTGTGTGTATATATATATATATATATATATATATATATATATATATATATATACGATATATAGTGTGTGTGTACGTGTGTGTGTACAGTGTTGGCAAGGTGTTGTTCAAGGTGTGTTGTACAGTGTTGTTCAAAATGTTCTTATCCACAGCGACTTTTTGAGGGTTAAGGGCCTTGCTCAAGGGCCCACTAGTGGCAGCTTGGTGGTGGTGGTGGTGGGTTTGAACCCATGATCTTCCGGCCCCGAATCCAACACCTTAACCACTAGGCTACCACCTCCCCCAACTTTTAAATGACGTTATAAAAGTAAAGAAAATGATTGCAATCGTATTATTTCTAAGAAAAAAAGCTTCAGATCCTAGGAAAAATAAATAGGGTATATTTTTCAAAATGAAACTGTAGAAGATTTGCACTGATTTGACATGAAATTGTTCACCCTATTTGCAATCTTTAACATTTTTGCGTAATTTAATTACACATTGGGGCACGGTGGCGTAGTGGTTAGCACGTTCGCCTCACACCGCCAGGATCCGGGTTCGATTCCCGTCTCGGTCATGTGTGTGTGGAGTTTGCATGTTCTCCCCGTGCCTCAGAGGGTTTTTCTTTTCTCCGGGTTCTCCGGTTTCCCCCCGGTCCAAAAAACATGCATGATAGGTTGATTGATTGGCACCTTGGACTGGAAAATTGTCCCTAGTGTATGAATGTGTGTGTGAATGTGTGCGTGTGTGCCCTGCGATGGGTTGGCATTCCATCCAGGGTGTATCCTGCCTTAATGCCCATAGACGCCTGAGATAGGCACAGGCTCCCCGTGACCCGATGGAAGATCGGATAAAGCGGTAGAAGATGAATGAATGAATAATTACACATTTTTTTCTCGGGAACCGTAACAAATTCCTGTTGCAGTTATTTTGAAATTAAATTACGTAACGCCGTTACATGTGACTCGTCCGTACCCAACACTGTATGTGTGTGTGTATGAAATGTATTTATTTATTTTTTCTTGGTCTGAGGTGAACGGGGAAAAAAAGACAACATGACTGCGGAAAATTGCTGAAATGTACCGTAGTCTTCAACGATGTAATAAATGAATCTCTCAGTCAATAGACACGCAGTCTGTTCCTTTTTTGGGAAACCGGCGAGAAAAAAAAATGTCGACGGCAGACGAGAAAAAAAAATGTTTTTTTTTTTCTCTCCTTTTCCTGACGGAGCTCTTCGGATGGCCCGTTACATCACAGCCCCGCAGGCGGCACATTATCCAATGAGGTTTTTCATTAATTATGTCAGTGCTTTAGATGAATTTTTCATAACGCAGCAAGCTATATATGTAAATCTCACTTTTTTTTTTACCCGGGACTCGTCAGTTCAACAGAAACCTTTCACACTGTTTACTTGCTTTCTTTTCCCAGACATTTCTTTATTTATTTAGTTCCCCTTCTCAGCCTAAGTCTCGGGTGCGAAGCTGCAGAAAATAATGGGAACATTAGCATGGCGTAATGAGAGGCAGACTGGCTTCAGTCATTGCGAGGTAGAAATGCAAATGCCTGCCAGGGCCACCTGAAAGCCTGCGATGCCATGCATTAATGCCCGTACTTTATTTAGCTTGCAGTGCCTCGTACACGAGATGCACAACTGGCGCTTTCGTTATGCATTTAGTCGACGCACTAACGATCTCGGATGATGATGATGATGCGGCATGCGTGCGTGCTTTCCTTTACCGCAACAGGTTTGTTATTTGCAGGACTTGGCGCTCCATCACATGAGCAAATTATACAACTGCTATATAGTAGAAGGATGATCGGCTTGGTTTTGATGACATCGACAAGTTCTAATCTCTCATTTGAGCTAAAAGGGATATATATATATATATGGGTAAAAAGAGTATATAGTATTGCTTGAGTGCCGGTAATCTTACCATCTCCCAGGCTTCTATTCAGATCCGGAATTTCCCATTAGTGAAGGTGGCTGGCTAAGTCATATGTTCCAGAAAGGATATGTAGTCCTTTTTTTTTTCTTTTTTTTTTCCTTGCTAAATGAGCTTCGCCCAACTTTCTGTCCTTGTCAGCCTCCCTGACTGCAGCGTTTCTCCCCTGCCTCCTCCTCCTCCGAGCCAATTAACGCAAGACCAGGATGAAATTCTGGGCCTGCAGCAAATGTTAAAAGGCTTCTCTCACAATTTGAGCCCTTTTTTTTTTTTCTTTCTGAAAATCTACTTGAAGGGCTTGAGTAAAAATCAATAGAAGCATGATGCCCTTTTAAGTTTTTATTTATTTATTTTTCCTCCATGATAGCGTTATTTATTTTTTAGTGGAAAAATAAAGCGTTGGAAAAGTGTAGTCATAAATGTTTTCTCCACGAAGCAGAAAAGGCAGGTTGTGGATGCGCGCATTAAAAAAAAGAAATGCAAATAAAGACGGTAAAAGATTGCGGCGTTTATCTTGGTCGCGACTCGACAATTAACCGAATTGGGCCTCGCGCTGTAGTCGAGCATACGGCGATCTCATTATTTCATAGGTGAGGCCGACACAACGCCGTTCCGGACACTGCGCCCGGGATTCTACGGACGGCATTAACGAGACCGGAGGAGACGAGATTGAAACGCCTTGTTAGGGAACTTTTGCGAGGAACTTTTGACTTAATCGACCAATCATCTTTTCATTACTTATAGCCTTTATCTCAAGATGTCACCAGCTCAAAGAAAATTGCTTTCAGGGACGATTAGAGGAACTGTTTCAATGTCTTGGCCTCTGTGGCATTTTAATTAAGCAGTCCGCAAATAGTATTGATAGCTTTGGAGTGGGTGTGTGTGTGTGTGTGTGTGTGTGTGTGTGTGTTTATTCCTGAAACAGGAGGTGGTAAAGGTGTCATAAGAATGTAGAGAACCTGGGGGGGGAAAACAGGGTATTGATTAGTCCATTTTTAGAAAGCGCAATCTAAGTATAAAAACTGAATACAGGATACACTGCAAAAAACAAAAACAAAAAAATCTTCTTTTTCCTGCATTACCTTTGTGGGGGGAAAAAAATATTATGTAAGGAAAAAGTAAAAAATGGTTCCACCTGAACTTATAGAACCTAAAAAAACAAAACATATACTGATGTTAAGCACCATATTCATATATATATATATATATATATGATATATATATATATATATATATATATAATATATATATTGTTCAGCATATGTATTATTTGGCAGCATACAGTATATTTCTCCCCGGCCCGAGACGTAACCTTATTTTCCCCACTTAATACTTTAATGCTATTTTTTTCACAATGCCACTGAAAAAGTGCATTTTCAGCCAACATTGTATTCCGGTTTGTAATTATACTCTATTTTCTCTGCTATCTTGACGCTGATTATGCACCTGACAAGACCCCCACGTGCCTCGGTGCATTCGTCTTCCTTAGTTAGGGGTTCGCCGAGCGGTCCCTGTTGCACCTCCTGACTGAAAATCCTTTATCCGGTTAGCAGACTCATTTCTCTTTGGCGTAAACCCGAAGACTCCGATGGGTAACTAATGCTCGCTATAGGCCTCTCTGTGCCGTCTATGATGTATGTGCAATTACTGAGCTCTGAGCCATGGGCAGCGCTGCTTGTGGGAGGTCTGATACACTCTGGTAGTGTATCTGCGTCTCGTACACCACACGGCCGTGGCGGGTTCGGCTGCCGGAACCACGGCTCCCAAATGTGCACTTCCGTGGCCGTGCGTCACAAACGGGTCTGCTTTGAAGCTTCCGACAATTCTGTGCGGCTTCGTATACTGGAGCTTTACAATTTACACTGGATACCACAATCCTATCAGTGTTATTTCACCTTCAGACACGTCCGACGATCTTTCCTGTTATAATATAATTCCCTCTCCACCTCTGCTTAGCTTGGATTGGTTCATTTTTTTCATTTTCAGAAAAAAAAGGATCCCTGTACTCCATGTGGATTTAGTGCACTTCTACTGTACCTGTATTCCTAACTTTATACGTATATATTTACATGGAAATGTGTCTTAAATGTAGTAGGTTATGAGTTAAACAGTAATTGTTTTGACATTTGGCTTGGTTAATATCTGCATGTCTAGGTTGAGATAATAAAAAAGTAGGACGTCTACAGCAAGAAAACTGAAGGGGAAAAAAGTTCAAATAAGCTAAATAAATGAAGCGTTAATTCGTGAATTCAACATTTCTGCTGATTTTTTTCACACACAGACATTTCCGCAGGCATATCGAGACTTTTACGCGTGCGTCTAAACCAAAACAAAAGCACGTCATTTACAGGGAGACTTGGAGCTCCTGCGCGCTTACCTGTACCAGTCCATGCCTTTGTCATAGTTCCGGTCGAAGAAGTGCGGCTCGGTGCCGAGAGCGCGCACGTCCGGGTGGATGCGGATGAACTCCAGCACGGCGCGCGTTCCCCCCTTCTTCACGCCCACGATCAGCGCGTTGGGCAGCTTCTTGTTGCCGTAGCGCTGCGCGCTCGCAACGGACGCGCCCGCGGCCGGATCTGCGCCGCGCGTCCGCGACCCCCGCGCCCCGAGCTGCTCGCTCCGGTTGGCGGCTGCGCGCGGCGGGGCCGCCGTGGCTCTGGGTTCACCCTGGGTCGAGTTCACGTCCGCGCACGGCGCCGACCTCTGGGGCAGCTTCGTGGCGCCGGCGTGTCCGCGCGCGCACCGCCGCTCCTCGAAGCGGCTGGCCGGCATGACCGGCGCCGAGCAGAACAGCACGCTGTAACACACGTACGTGAAGGACAGCGAGAGCGTGAAGATGAACATGAACCTGCTGCTGAACTTGGAGCTGGAGGACGGCGCCGCGCGGCTGGACACAACCCTAAAGGCCATTTCTCCATGGGGTAAAGCGCAGCATGCCTTCAGCCCTCGCCTTGCGACCCAGGCACCTCAATTTAAATCGCATTTCTGGGCAAAGTCGGAAAACCTTTCCAAAGTGAAGCGCTTCAAACTCACGTAGTCTTGCGCGCGTACGCACACACACACACACACACACACACAAACACACACACACACACACACACGCGCGCGCGCAATCACACGCTGCGCTATGGGAAGCGATCTACTTGAAGTGTGCACGCCTCAGGAGAACCCGGTTCTGCTCGCTCGTGCACTTTTCAGCGCGAACTGCAGACGTGTGCGATGAGCTCGGTACTCCTCGTGCAGGACCGCACGCGCATAATAATCCACACGAGCCGTGCCGGCGACTGCCGAACATCCCGCGGTCCAAACCAACATTCTCCTCCAAAGTTTCCCAGAGCATCTCGTCCCAAAAAAAGCCGCAGCGCTTCCTTCTGGAATTCCGCTCCACACACACACTCCCTCCCTCCCTCCCTCCCTCAGTCCCTCCTGTCTCGGCGTCCCTCAAAGTTCTCTGCGGCGCAGCAGAGACACGCGTTCGAAGACGACGCCTGACGTCACGAACGTGTTCGCGCGTTTGTTGTTGTTTGTTATTGTTGTTGTTGTGGAAGATGCTCCCTGTGCACGTGTCCTGAGATCGTACACCAAACTACCTTCACATCGTCGGTGGCACTGAGACCCCTTACTGATTTCGTTTTAAATATCCACCTTCTGTAAGGTGTGTGTGTGTGTGTGTGTGTGTGTGTGTGTGTGTGAGAGAGAGAGAGAGAGAGAGAGAGAGAGAGAGACAGAGCGAGGGAGAGAGAGAGAGATGGGAGGGGGGGGGGCTAGAAAACTCTTCCCGCAGACAATCTGAGTTAGTAGAAGAAACTACTGAAAAGGACATCTAAGGTGAAAGACACTGAAAAGAAACCCCCATTATGTGTCTCTTTCTTTGTCTGCTTGCCTGCCTATCACTCTCTCTACCTCTCTCTCTTTGTCTCTCTCTCTTTTTGTGTCATCTATCTGCCTATCTCTCCCCCAATCTATTTCTCTCTCTCTCTCTTTTTCTGTTTCTCATCTATCTGCCTATCTCTCCCCATCTATTTGCCATTTGTCTGTTTCTCCATCTGTCTTCCTCTCGTCTCTTTGTCAGTCTACACGTTTCTCTCTATTTCTGTGTGTTTGCATGTCTCTCTTTCCCTTTCTTTCTCTCTGTCATTCCATGTCTCTCTCTCTCTCTCTCTCTTTCATTTTGTCATCTACCTTGTCTATCTACATCTATCTGTCTTCCTCCCAATCTATTTGTCTGTTTCTCCACCTGTCTTCCCATCGTCTCTCCGTCTGTCTATCTGTCTAAAAATGTCTCTCTATTTCTGTTTGCCTGTCTCTCTTTCCCTTTCTCCATCCCTCTGTATATCTGTCTGCCTCTCTCTCTCTCACTCTCTCTCTCTTTTTCTTTCTCTCTCTCTCTCACTCTCTTTCTTTTCTTTTTCTCTCTGTCTGTCTCTCCTTCCATTTCTTGTTTTGTATGTCTACCTCTCTCTCTCTCTTTCATCTAACTGCCTATCTCTCCCCCATCTATTTGTCTGGTTCTCCACCTGTCTTCCTCTCGACTCTCTGTCTGTCTACCTGTTTCTCTCTATTTCTGTGTGTATCTGCCTGTCCCTCTTTTACTTTCTCTCTGTCCCTCCATATGTCTGTCTGACCCTCTCTCTCTTTCTTTTTGTCATCTATCTGCCTATCTCTCCCCTTATATATTTGTCTGTTTCTCTATCTGTCTTCCATCTCTGTCTGTCTACCAACTTTTCTCTATTTCTCACTGTCTGTCTCTCTTTCCCTTTCTCTAAGTCCCTTCATATGTCTGTCTTGTCTGTCTACCTCTCTCTCTCTCTCTCTCTCTCTCTCTCTCTCTCTCTTTCATCTATCTTCCTATCTCTCTCCCAATCTATTTGTCTGTTTCTCCATCTGTCTTCCTCTCATCTCTGTCTGCCTGTCTGTCTACCTATTTCTGTGTGTCTGTCTCACTTTCCCATTCTCTCTGTCCCTCCATGTGTATGTCTGCTTCTCAATATCCCTCTCTCTCTTTTATCTGTTTGTCTGTCTGTATCTTTCTCTTTCTCTCTCTCTCTCTCCCTCTCCCGTTTCACTTTCTCTTAGTTGGCACGGTCCTTAAAGCCCAACAAGCCCGACGACCCTTTAATCCTCCTGATCTAATCTGCAGCTCTTCCGTAAGACTGCGGCATCCGGTCGGAGTAGCTTTAGAGTGGCCGGGTCTCATGCCCTCTGTGGAAAAACGAGTAAATCAGACGAAGCTTAAGCCTCCATGTAACGCGATTTTCATGTTGGGAGGTCTTGAAGCACACAGCCTGGAGGTATGAGGCTAAGAGCAGACGACGCTCCTTATTAAGCTCCACTTCAACGTGTCCATTTTTAGTCGCCGCGACGGCAAGAGACTGCTTGGGCCCGATGTCAAATTCACGGCACCTCGAGTGACTGGTTGAGCAAGCGCTGAGAATTTCCATCAGCGCTACTGAGTAAGTCATTTCTCGCTAGGAGTCTGGGGAGAGGAAGAGAAAAAAAAGCACTGAATGTGCAGGTTATATTTATATAAATGATGACAATTCTCGTATGAGCACAAGGAAGAATCTCGTCTGGACCTTTTTGTTTCTGTTTCTTTCCATGTAAAACATTTCAGCTTCTTCCTCCTCCTACTCGCCTCATCAAACACCGTCACCCGTCTCTGCTGTTTGCAGCGTGCCATATATAACTGACTGATATCGGTGCGATCTTGTGAGAAAAAGAATGAGTAGAAACAAAGCAAAACACAAAAAAAAAGAAAAAAAGAGGGAGAAATGTAATTTCTCTCCAATTAGCCAGGCCCCATACAGTCTGTCTGTCTAATCAGCAGAACCTCACTGTGAGTCTGCTATTAGTGTAATGTAATCAGAGACGAGATCAATTGGGTTAACAGTTGCCATCGAGATAAAACTGATACAATTAATGGGCTTTCATTAACCTTTTCATCCTCGTAAGACTCGAAAGCCTCGTCTCCCGACGCTCCCGGCGCCGCTCTCAAGGGTACGCGCAAAGGTTAGCGGTTCTGGAGCTTAGCGCGGTGTGTGCGGGACTTAAATAAACCTGGATCCGTCTGGAGTTGTCAGACGGAGGGGTGGTGCGGTGTGTGTGGGGGGGTGGGAGGAAGGTGTTGTAGATGTATGATGTCAGCGGCGGTATTCTGGCTGCAGTGCAATTTACCTCTTTTATACGGCTTGCAATTAACTTCCTCCGGCTCATAATGGGACTTTGTTACTTTGTGATTTAAATCTATGTATTTGTGTTGGAGAGACAGAGAGAGAAAGCGAGAGAGAGAGAGAGAGAGAGAGAGAGAGAGAGAGAGAGAGAGAGAGAGAGAGAGAGAGAGAGAGAGAGAGAGAGAAAATGCCGCAGTGTCTACAGTCACTTTGTGACTGGTCAGAATAACTTAATGTGCACTCAAGTTCCTCCGAATGACTGTTGTCTAAATGATATTTAATGTCTCTTGTAGCTGACAACGAGTGCTGGAATGTGCCTACACTGCAGAAGTATCATCTCGGGTATGTCTTCACTTATGAACGAGCTCATATGAAGGAGGTACCATTATATAATGGTATAATTATCGGTTAATTTGAGTTATATAAAAAGATGAAAATCGGTTATAAAATTTCCTTTCGGTTTTGGCGCAGCAGGCTTCCGTAGTTCCCCGCACCGCATGTATCCGAAGAGCTTGCTTCCAAACCCTTCTTCGTTCGCCAAGCCAAAGGCCCGCTGTAAAATGTGCAGCACGACTCATATATTCCAGCACCTGTAACATAAATGGGGCAAACCTTAAAACACTGGCTACAAGTAATATCCAAAATCAAATTAAATCGAATTGTCTAAAAAAAAATTCAATTTCTATAACATATCGCTCTGCTTTATATGGTACAGGTTTAAAAATAAATCTTTGGGGTTTTTTTTGTAAGAAAATACGGTCTGGATACCAAATCAGAAGGTTGTGAGGTTATATCCCAGCACCACCAAGCTAGCACTAGTGGGCCTTTAAGAAAGGTCCCCAAATCCAAAAGTGCTAAGTTGTATAAATGGGTATGAATGGGGAGTCGATTTGATTTGCCAAATGCAAATACAACTGTAATGAGGCATTATAGGGAGATGGTCACTTAGTAGTCTTGAACATGCCAGTTGAGGGATAAAGTACTCCACAATGGACGGTCCCACAGTGCAAGAGGAATAATAATAAAAAACAAGTCATTATTTACTCAGAGGTGTTAGGATTATACTTTCTTAGGTGTGAATGGATTTGTGTGTTTGATAGACGTTATGATAGTCTGTCGTCAAATCCGGGGGGTATTCCTGCCCCTCAGGCTCCGGGGTCCTGGGATTATCTGGGGATCCACAATGACTAGAATAAAGTAGTGTCTTTGGATGCCTATGCCTTTAGCTTTGCTTTTCTAACTGCTTGTAGTTTAAAGTAAACACCTCCTCCACTTGGAGTCTAGGTCTTTCCTGCTAAGCCGCTTCATCTAAGCAGGTTATCTCATTAACACCTGCATTTTGCGGCTTTCCCGGGCCTTCATCACTCAGCCGCGGAGGAATAGAGTTATAAAGATGGACGCTCTCTATGTTACTTCTTGAGGCGGGATGAGAGCCCGAGAATCCTTCCTCCAGGCTTGAGACGCAAGTGGCGTGCCCGTTTGTTACTCGGAATTTGCTTGTCACGCTATCGTTCAACCGCAATTCGATTACAGACCCCACCAGCCCGCCTCGCTACATCTACTGAAAAGACGGACGAATATCCACCTAGTGCAAAACCATCCATTCCGGGAATCGTCAGCCGAACGCGTCTTGCGGAAAAAAAACATCTACAGATACGTGTGGTGTTTACGGCCTCCTTTCCCAGCTAAAGAATTAATATCGGTCGACGCCAGACCCGGAAAACCAAAGGCCATTGAACAGCGGGTCATTTCTTCCCCTGCCAACAAGCCACTGGGCTAATTGTTACTGACATTTCGCCTGTGTTGTTCAAATCCGAACTGTTTTGATGCATCGATCCCTAATGTTGTTCACAAGGAGGGGGACATGAGCTAGAAATGTCACCCTTTTGGTCGTCAGCTGGCTGTCTCACCGGAGCTGTTGCTTGGAACCTGGTAATTGTCCTGCAGTCCGTATTGGCAGGAATCAGCAGGGTGCTCAGCAGGGAGGGGTATTTCCTCTTGACAAGACCTTAGGTACTTATGTTCTAAGCTCAGCCATGGAAAAGCCTAGGGGAAATCACCTCTGGTATATATCAGCTCGGAGAATGTAGCACACAATATAACATTTCTATTCTTTTTGCAATGGGATGTAAACAAGTTACAGCAGTCCCGGCTATTGCTCAGAGCATCCTGTTGTTGTTGTTTTTTTATTATTATTATTTTATTTTATTTATTTTAACCAGAGAGATACTAATAACGGTACCCCAGATCCTTTATCTCGAAATGTCAAGTTGGAAATTACATGTAATTTATCTAGTCCGCACTGCCTCCTTGCCCGACAACTGAGCATTTTGCCGTAAAATATTATTACAGGGTTGTAAAGGTTTCTCCATACATCACAAACGTGTCAGCCATGTGTTTGATTCTACCCGCCTGAAGTACAGCGCGCTCTAAATACGAGTCATATTTCACAATTCACCTCCATTTCGACATCTGCTCTGTCTGGCGGTACGATTTTGTATATTCCAACAAATGACTCCAGTTGATTATACACTGACCAGGCGTAATGTTATGACCTTGGTAATATTGTGTTGTCCCCTTTTGCTGCCGACATAATCCTGACCGGCATTCACTTCTATAACAACCATGGGCAGAGAGTAACTCGGTGGTTATAAGGCGCTGAGTTGCTGAACGGAAGGTCGAGGAGGGGGTTGAGCCCCAGTATCGCCAAGCAGCCACCCTTAAGTCAATAAGCATGGCCCTTAAACCTCTATGCTCCAGGGGTTGCTGTATAATTCTGACCCTTCACTCTGACCTTCCAAAAACCAGCTGGGATATGCGGAGAAACAATTTTTAGGAAGAGGGTAGATCAGTGATTAAGGCGCTGGGTTACTGATCGGAAAGTCGGAGGTTCAGGCCCCGGTATCACCAAGCTGCCACCCTTAGGTCCATGAGCATGGCCCTTTACCCTCTATGCTCCAGGGTGTGCTGTATCATGGCTGACCCTTCACTATGACCTTCCAAAAAACCAGCTGGGATATGCGGATAAACAATTTTTAGGGAGAGGATAGATCAGTGGGATATGCAGAGAAACAATATTTAGGAAGGGTGTGGCTCAGTGGTTAAGGCGCTGGGTTACAGATCAGAAGGTCGAGGGTTCAGGCCCAGGTATCGCCAAACTGCCGGCCTTGTGCCCGAATCCCCTTTCAGGTGACTTTCAAGTTAGGAGTCTTGAGCAAGTCCCTTAATCCTCTGAGCTCCAGGAGGTGCTGTATCATGGCTGACCCTGTGCCCTGACCTTCCAGTAACCAGCTGGGATATGCAGAGGAACAATTTTTCGGGAGTTCAGTGGTTAAGGCGCTAGGTTACTGATCGGAAGGTCATGGGTTCGAGCCCCGGTATCGCCAAACTGCCACTTTTGATTCCTTGAACACGGCCTTTAACCCTCTCTGCTGCTGGGTGTGTAAAATGACTGACCCTGCTCCCACGGGATCAATAAAGTATAATACAATAAATAAATAAAAAATCTGAGACACCGTAACTTCTCCGTTGGATCGGTCCAGCCTTCGCTCCCCACCTGCATCCTAATGTAGTCTGTAGTAATACCGTGTTTTTAAAAAAAAAATCACTTCATCCGTGGTAAATTTTACTCAATTTTTATTATACACAATGTCAAATTTTGCCTTTGGCTTGTTTTGGTAAATAAATGACTGCGGTACAAATGCTGCTCGGATGTTCCGGCGTATAAATTCATACCCACATATATGCAGACATGTGCAAATATATTCCTTACGATCGATGTGATCTAAAGCAGCATCTTAGTTTGTTTTTCTTTCGTGCATAAGGAAGTTCGCTCCCGAAGCAGGAAATTAAAACACCATTTCATGTGACGTAAATCAACCTGCCGTCTCGTTGTTTTTTTCTTAATTGCTGTATGGATTTAACCCTATAAGTTCTCAAATAGTGGTCCACGCCTCCCGGGGGGGGAGGTCGGGACGCATTGGGGGTCAGTGTTGGGGTATGCGCAGGGAGTATTATGACCGAAAAATGTATGTAGGCATGTGACACTGTGACTATTTAGGGAGCCGAGGAAAGACAGACTATGTCTTAAAATTTCGGTAGCCGGGTTTTAACAGGGGAGGGGACTTCTTCCTAGTATGTCGGGGGTGTGCAGCTTATTCCTGGGGGGGGTGGGGGGGGGGGTGGGGGGGGGTGGGCGTGACAGAAAACAATTGAGAATCACTGCTATAAGGCTATAAATGTATGAGGAGTGATGAGGAGTGTAGCTGAATACATGATATACCTAGGATAATGAAAACATTCCAAGAGCAGGCTGATGTTTGACCGAAAGTTGGAAGATACCACAGGCGAGCCCACAGGGCACTCTGTGCTCTTTGAATGAATGTCTGGGAACTGGGAAAATACAAATAAATTTTTTGAGGGGGTTGATTTATATCTCATATAGTCGCTTTGCTTCCACTCTATTGCATATTTTCAGCTGTAAACGGATTTGTTTAACGTCTCGAAAACATCACACAGGAAATGAGTTAATCAGATGCGACTCTCAGATGCGTTCCTTCCCAGAGGCCACAGCGGCACTCTCACATCGTGCCGTGAAGCAAAACACCTTGCGTCAGACTTCTATAGGGTGAGCGGAACTCGCATTGTTTAGTTATCCAAGAGTAAATCGCATACATACGGGTTTGTTCTGTGCACAAGCCAGAAAGGTTACCGAGGCACACCAGACATCCTGAATGTATGCTATTTCCAATATTTGTGTTTCTGAAAATGGATGACCTTCAGACGGTGGCCGGCTCAAAAGTTTGCAGGCATTTTGAATATATCTACATTTTAAACCGCCGTACATGGAAATTTACATTACAACACATTCATTCATTCATCTTCTACCCCTTTATCCAATCTTCCCTCGAGTCGCGGAGAGCCTCAGGCGTCTTGGGGCATCAAGGCAGGATACAGCCTGTATAAGGTGCCATACGCTGAATCATACACTAGGGACAATTTTCCAACCTACCGTGCATGTTTCTGGACCGGGAGGAAACGGGAGAACCCAGAGAAAAACCCCCTGAGGCACAGGGAGAACATGCAAATGCAACACACACACATGGTGGGAATCGCACCCCCAACCTTGGAGGTGTGAGGCAAACATGCTAAACACTAAGCCACCGTTCCCCTTACAATACAATTCTTCGCATATGGCTTTTTGAAGAGGGGGTCAGACCGCAGGATCAGCCATTATACAGAGCACCATGGAGCACCGAGGGTTAAGGGTCTTGGCGATACCGGGGCTCGAACCCCCGACCTTCTGATCCGTAGTCCAGCGCCTTAAACTACTGTGCTACCCCCTTATCTATATTCGATTTTTCTCATACAAGACCATACAATCAGATTTGTGGCGCTGGAATCTCAGACTAGCTTGCTAGGCTGCGCATGTGTGGGTCGGCTGCAAGCTTGGACATGATGAATACAGTACGAGACACAGGATATCACATTCGGTAATTTGATTGCCTGCCCCCAGGTCTGCAGGCTATGATTAACTAGTGACAGCCGAATGAACCTATCACGTCTGGATTTTAAAGCGATCCATGATTTAAGCACACGATAGGAAAAATGTCGCTCCATTGACTCCGGTTTTGGGACCTTCAGTTGTCTGCACTTGCATTTTCGGATGTGGTCATGTCAATAAAACATGAAATGAATTAAATAATATGAACAAAAAAGTATTATAAATAAAAATAAATCTATATAATAATTTTTTTATTAATCTTATTTGGCTTAATATTATTTACAGTGGCTTAGCGGTTAGAATTTTCGCCTCACACCTCCATGGTTGCGGGTTCGATTCCTGCCTCCGCCATGTGTGTGTGTGGAGTTTGCATGTTTTCTCCGTGTCTCAGGGGTTTTTTCTCCGGGTACTTCCAAAAACATGCACGGCAGGTTGATTGGAAAAACCTTGGAAAAATTGTCCCTACTGTGTAAGTGTAAGTGTGAGTGTGTGTGTGTGTGTGTGTGCCCTGTAATGATTGGCATTCCATCCAGGGTGTATCCTGCTTTAATGCCCATAGACGCCTGAGATAGGCACAGGCTCCCCGTGACCCGAGAGAAGATCGGATAAAGAGGTAGAAGTTGAATGAATGAATGAAAACAGTATTTCACCAAAGGCTCCATGCAATAGTGGCATTGAAGGCTAACGTTTGGACTTTATACACAGAATCCTGTACATGCAGCGAGATATTTTCACTTGTTAAGCAGTATAGCCTTTTCTCACCTTCCGTGTCAAATGCGTCCTTACGCTACAGATCACAGACTTTCATATTTTGTTGCTCAACATGCTTTCAATTAACCTTATTTAACATCCGTCTGCCGGGCTCGAGGTCCATCGGTTCGGTGGTAATTATTTTTGTTGGTCGCTATGCATGGCTAGCCTGCTGAAATCCAGTGCTTATTTTAAGAAGCCGGCGCATTAGGAATCTGCAGTGTGAGATTAAATGTTTCGGAGTAAGCCAAAGGCCTGGATCAAAAATGCACGGCTCACTGGTTTACACTCGCGCACAAACAGTTGCCTGGCATCAGGATCGAACCCGGGGCCACGGCGCCGCCTGGATGAAGCATTAATCATTAAGTAGCTCAGAGCTATATTATTCATTACATTTTATTGGTCGGCTAATAGAATTGAAGTGAAATGAATGAACACAACAATAAGGATTTTCTTAAATGAGTTTCGATGAGAAATGAACTACATCAAGGTTAATGTGAACTATATGGACGGAATTTTTGTGGACACGTGACCATGAAACTTACTTCCTACAAATATAAAATAACTTAAATTGGTAATGACCAATCTCTCATTTTCTGATACAAATCTACACAATGTTAACTTTGTACACCTTTTGTTTTAACGCCACTGTGTTGTAATGTGTTTTTATTTTATACATTATAGTACATTATATTTCTTACATCCACTATGTTTTGGAAGGTACTTTGGAGATTTGGGTTCATTCAGCTACAAAGGTGTTATAAAGTCAGATACTGATGTACAATGAGAAGGCGCTGGGTGCAGTCTGTGGTCCAGAACATGTTCCATTTGAATGACATCCGAGATTTAACGCAGGTTTTAAGGTTTTTCGCTCGAACCCATGTTCGTTTTTATGCTGGAACAGGTTTAGAGCCCAGTTTAATTGAAGGGAAAATGAGATTATCTTGCATCCAAAGACATTCTATACAATCATGTGGCGTTTAATAGTGTTTGTGGAAGAACCACATGTAACTGGAAAGGTCAGGTGTTTTAAATCTCACCCCAATATGTTATTATAATAAATCAAACGAGTCACAGAATTAGCGCTTATTTAAAATGTCACTCTGATTGAGCTGTTTAGACAATGAAAGTCACTCACTTGTCGTGAATTCTTCCAGATAAGAAACTGACATTTAAACGCATGCGAGTAATGATTACTCATTTCATTCATCAGCCGGAGCCGTTATACCTGTGATTAAAATAATGGAACAAAAAATGTGCTTAAAAAAAATCTCTATTGCGTTGTAGCCAATAATGCATGAGTGTTTAAGTGTATATATATATATATATATATATATATATATATATATATATATATATATATATATATATATATATATCTATATGGGTGTATCCTGTCTTAATGCCCCAAGACGCCTGAGATGGGATCCCTGTGACCCGAGGGAAGAGTGGTATAAGCTAAAATAGAAGCTGAATGAATATATATATATATATATATATATATATATATATATATATATATATATATCTATATATATATATATATATAATGCAATAACAATTTTTTTTAGAGCACATCTACTCATCTAGTGCTATTTACCAAATGTTACACAAAAACCCCCTCACACACTCCTAGTCACCAGAGACTAGGCTACACGGATGTGACGATGCCCTTCCACACACGTTCTCAACCCCTTTGTACCTTCCCCCAATCATTTTAAGCTTGCAATCCTACATATTCGTTTTAGCATATGCCTCTCTCTCTGACACTTCTGTGAAAGGCATGCTAACAAGAATCACCCCACCACCCCCTTCCCCCCACCCCCCTCCACTGATGTGTCACCCAGTTCGGTGCGCTCTGCAAAATTGAATCCAAACAAAATGGAAGGAGAGATGAGAGTTGCCCCTCATTGGTGCCATCTATCACCCCGGCTCCACTGGCAAGGCTGGAAATGATTCCTGTGGTGATTTATGCCGAATCCGGCCTCGTACAAATGGAGCCGAAGGGCAGTTTTTGATCTTGTTGGGGGTGGGGGGGGGTGGGGGGTTGTTCTATTAGAAAGGCACGCCCGCTTTGCAGATGGTACTTGTTGATTTGAAACTTTCAGATGATCCTCGGCACACGGCCTGTGTTTATATGGAAAGATTAGCAATTGTTGGATCTGATGGATGCTGTCTGAAAAAATATTGGTATACAGTTTTTTTTTTGCTCCAAATAGGCTAATGATGTGGATTCTTCTTTTCCATGTCAAAAAAAAAAAAAAAAAGACATGGAAAGATGACAAATCCAAGAACGATAAGTGAACTCCAGCTCCAGTCGGGAAGCATACGTGAAGGATGTGGTGAAAAGCCCAGCGGGCAGTGCAAGAGCTGATCTGTGATGTGGGTAGGGGGCCAATCAGGAGGCTTTAGAGATAAGGAGACGAAAGTTGAAGGGAAGTATTTGACCATGAGGCAGTGCATGTGCTTGAGAGGGGGGAAAAAAGCTTCCAATTGATCACAAGTTGTGATGTGGGTGCAGAAAAGAAACGACACAGATGGAGTGTATCGATGAGCTCGGTAGGGTGCCGAATAGCAGACGAGTACCTCAAGGCAGTTACATGCGAGTAAGTACTCATGAGTGAGAGGCGGAAATGGAAGGAGTCTGATCAAGAAGAAGAGGAAAGAATGATGAGGTTACACATATTTACACACATTGGAATTTTTCCTTTTTTTTTCCTGCATTAAGCTACTTTATATTTGCGCTTTAAATCTTACTAATAAATTTCCTTCAAATCCAAAAAATATTTCCAACCTCATTCTTGTGGCTGTTCTTTCTACTTGTTGTTTTTTTTTTTTTTAATTATTATTATTTTCTGTAGAGAACCGCAGCTTTAGAAACGGCTTTACTGCACAAGTTTTAGATTGCTCGGGGCCGTTATTGCACCCAGAAGTAGTTTGTGTCAAGAAGCAGGCAGCAATGGTAGAAACATAAGGATAATTCAGCTGTATTATGTTCTCAGGCGCTGCGATTCCTCCATCTATTTGAAGCTGGAACACCAGATCCTGCTTTTGTTTTTAACACTTTTTGCGAAAAAAGCGATATATATATATATATTTTTTTTTCCCACTCCGGTTGCGCTAGAAGTGAGGGATGAAAGCCTAAGGAGAGATGGTCTTCATCAAAGTGTTCTTTTGTGCGGAAGTACAGAATGTCCCCTGTGATAGGGAAGTGTTACTGTGGTGAGATGTGCCGAAAAATATTTTGAAATATGTCGTTAAGGGTTTTTCTGTGGGGAAAAAAAAGTGACCTTTGAAAAGTAGAAAACGACCGATGGATCATAAGCCAAGGGTATATTTTACATTTCCGTTGCATTGCTTATAGTCTTTCACATTTACACCAATGTTATTATGAGTATTATGGTATACTACCTGACCACCTGGGAATACTAGGTTGCTGCTGTAAGAGGTGTTAGTGTGTCCAGCAGTGGCCGCTTACCCTGTGGCCTGTGTGGGTCCTAGCAGCCCGGTATAGTGACGGGGACACTACACTGTAAAAATGTACCGTCTTTCGGATGAGACGTTAAACAGAGGTCCTGTATTGGGAGTTCTGGAGCAATTATGGCTGCCATCCAGGTGGATGCTGTACACTGGTGGTGGATGATGAGATCCTACTCTCATAATGTTTTATAAAAGTGCTATAGACATGTAATGAATTTTTCGTATTCGTTTATCTTATACCGCTTTATCCGTTCTTCACTTGTGTAGTGGGGAAATTGTGCCTATCTCAGGTGTCTATGGGCATTAAGGCAGGATACACCCTGTATGGAATGACAACCCATTACACACACACACACACATTCGCACACTAGGGACAATTTTTCCAAGGTGCCAGTCAACCTACCGTGCATGTTTTTGGACCGGGGGGAAACCGGAGAACCCGGAGAAAAACCCCCTGAGACTTACTTTGTAAAATTAGGTTACTTTGGAAATTTAATCGGTTACAGATTACAAAGTACCCTTTTCCAAATGTAACAAGGAGTGTAACTTTTCAATTACTTTATAAAAAGAAAGTCACTGATTACATTTGATTACTTTCATATGTCCACTAGGTGGCACTTTAAGTTAACCTTCTAAGAAAAAAAGGTGCCAAATGAAATAGATTCATAAGTAGCTGTAATTTAATGACACATTCTTTTCACAATAACTGTAACGAATTCCTATTACATTTATTTTGCTATTAAATTACGGAACGCCGACACATGTAACTAGTTACTCCCCAAACACTATTTTATATAATGTTATAAATAATATTCATTCATTCATCTTCTACCGCTATATCCGATCTTCCCTCGGGTCACGGGGAGCCTGTGCCTATCTCAGGCGTCTATGGGCATTAAGGCAGGATACACCCTGGATGGAATGCCAACCCATCGCAGGACACACACACTCACATTCACACACACATTCATACACTAGGGACAATTTTCCAAGGTGCCAATCAACCTACCGTGCATGTTTTTGGACCGGGGAGGAAACCGGAGAACCCGGAGAAAAAGCCCCAGAGGCACGGGGAGAACATGCAAACTCCACACACACACACATGGCCGAGATGGGAATCGAACCCGGACCCTGTCGGTGTGAGGCGAACGTGCTAACAACTAAGCCACCGTGCCCCCTATAAATAATATTTAAAATAATGTTATTGTTTGACCATGAGTTTGACAATGTGGCAGCTAGACGACTGACTCATTAAACTGGGGGAGTTTAAATACTTGTGGGGTGTTCCCTGTTTGCAGTGGTCAGTATTTATCAAACATGCTCCAAGGACGAAGAGGGTCATGAACCATCCCAACAAAGGCGATCCTGTAGGTCAAAAATGCTTGATGGCTCAGGACTGTTTTGAGGTGGGTCTACCCCAATAGTAGGCACATGGTCATAATGCTATAACACACCAAAGTCTTTCTTATTGGACGACGTGGCCTAGTCCTGTCACCTTTTTAATCCAATCTTGTAAGATTGTTGTTAGATTTAATCTCCCATATTAAGCACCTCGCTCCTGGCCATTCTGCAACTTTTCAGTATCGGCTATGTAAATCAGCACACGCTTGTGCCATTGACCCTGGCCACAGGGAGAAGCACTTGTCTGTGAAATAGCTTGACACAGGCAATTGATCACAATTATAGCAGGTGATGTGCTCCAGGCCCTGGGTCTGAACGCTGCTCTGAAATGAGCAAGACTGGAATCCATATTGTATCCTGAGGTAATTAACATGGTCCAAACCCCTGCGGGAAAGCACAAGTGATAATGAGGGAGAATCTCAGCCAAGTTGAAAGTAGTGCTAAGCTGAGCCCTGAGACCGAGGGACGGAGAGAGAGCGAGAGAGAGAGATGGCGAAACCAATCAGGGAGCTTCGCAGTCATAAAGACATAAAGTGTTCTGCAGCTCCTGAGTGCATTTCCCTTATAGAAATTCCATCACGGAATCCCGTATTGTTTCCCCACGAGACCTCGGGAAGGCTGGGCGAAACGAACGAGTGCAGCAGGTTGGGATACAGCCCGTAGTGTTTTTTTTATTTATTTATTTATATTTCGGAGCCGCCTTATGCTTAAAATAGGCACAATTACCGTTATATAAAGAGACTACCGTGCGAGCATATCTACAGCGACGCTATCTAACTGCACTCTTATTGAATGTCATTCCTCTCTTATTTACTTATTTATTTATTTATTTATTTTGTGCCGTCTGCTTGCTCAAGAACGTTTCACTCGTCCTAAGCAAATACAACACAGACTGTTTGGCTCTTTCCTGTCACAAACACCAATGCCGGAGTCTAAAATGGACCGGCCAAACACTAAAGCGCATCCATAATTCATACGTAAGGGAGAAATTTAAGAGCCCACAGAGGCTGCGTGTATTTATTATTAATGCCTGCATCCTTCTCCAGCCACCCTTTTGCGTATTCACCGCTCATTTGCTTTCACTCAAGCGACGGTAAAGCGCCTTTATACGGCTCGCATCGGCTCTTAATTAACGTTAATGCGGGGATTTCGGGATTGGTTTTAAAGCGAAATATGCATACAGTTCAAGCTTTTTTCAACTTTTCTACTAGAAAGCGCGGCGGCATGGCACCGCGTGCTGATTTGAAGTGTGTCATTCATTCATATTCATGAGCCATTTTTATCCTGTCACGATCCTGGATCTCCAGCCTATCCAGGTAACACTGTACAGTTGGATGCATCCCAGGGTGCCGTAAACACGTGCGTGTGCATGCAGTCGAGCGTGCACACAAACACACACACACACACACCCACGCACGCACGCACACAAACATACACATTCAATGACATTCATTTACACCTAGGAGATGGAAGGAAACCCATGCAGACATTAGGAGCACATGTAAAACGCTTGGCAGAAAGAAACGCGGTCCTAGGATTGATCCTGCACTGGATGTGACTTTCTAAAATAGAGTGTAAAAACACCTACCAGCCAGAGCTATAATCTCCATTTTCACCAGAGGTTAAATTGGGACTTCGGAGGTGAAGACGCCGAGCTTCTTTGATGGGTGCGACACTGTTTAATTGGAGCGCTCCACACCAAAAGGATGAAAAAGAATGTTCTCACTATGTCTCTGTCTGTCCAAGGGTTGGGTGTCCAGATTTCCCTTTTTATAGGCATGTCAGGTTGAATCATTAGCATCAGTATTATGTCATGTTGTGATTTGACATTTCCATCAAGATACAGTACAATACAGTAGCTGGTTTCTGCTTGGCACTCATATAAAGCTGCTTAGTTCTGTCAATAAGAATCAGGATGTAATGAAAGTGTCATGCTTTATAGGGTCTGTTCATTCTGTGGCAACGTCGTGCGCTTAGATTCGAAAGGTTGGAATGATTTTTACTCTTTCGATTAGTTTGAGAAAATGTTATTTTTGATTATTACAATGTGTAGAATAAAAAGTGTAGAAGTGTAGAATGTGTAAAATTATTTACAATGTATAGATCACGTCAGGTCACGGGTAGCCTGTGCCTATCTTTGCCTACGTTTGCCTTACACCTCTAGGGTCGGGGTTCGATTTGCATTTTCTGCCCGTGACTCAGGGGTTTTTTCTCCGCCCCCCCTCCCCGGTCCAAAAACATGCACGGTAGGTTGATTGGCGCCTTGGAAAATTGTCCCTTGTGTGTGAATGTGTGTGTGTGTGTGTGTGTGTGCCCTGCGATGGGTTGGCATTCCATACAGGGTTTAGGGTTTGCCCTGCCTTAATGACCATAGACGCCTGAGACAGGCATAGGCTACCCGTGACCCGAGGGAAGATTGGATATAGCAGTAGAAGGTGAATGAATATATATATATATATATATATATATATATATATATATATATATATATATATATAGCAGTGTATATTTATAGCTATTCTATATTTAGTGTGTAGAACTGCCATCTCACAGCACCAGAGAATTGATACTGAGCTTAAATTACTGCCTGTGCAGACTTTTACACATCCTCCTCCTGTTCTTATCTTCTTCTTCGTCCGTCTGGTTCTCCAGTTTCCTCCTATTTCTCAAAATTAAGCAAATAAGTGGATCAACTGAACTGCCCCAATGGTGTATCAATCAGTCAAAGAACTAGCTATGCAATCATTTATCATTTATCATTTATCTAATTAAACAAACATATTACTAATCAAGTCTACACTAAAAAGAAAAAAAAATAAATCAACAAATCGACTACCGACATTTTTGATACTTTTGGTACACTGGCATAAATTGCATATAGGAAATAGATTTTATATTCCTTGTGGAAATATTCAAATGTATTTTATATATATTTTGTTATGTTCAACTGTAAAAAAGTCAACACAAAAAATATATATATATATATATTCCATATACTCCTACCTATACCTTTTGTGAAGATGTTCCACTAGATATTGGGGTGTGCTTGTTTAGTAGGGCCGAGGTCAGAGCTCTATAGAAGGCAAATAAAGATGTTCTACTCCAACCCATTTAAACCTCATCTTCATGGTGATGTCTTTGTGCTGCATTCTCATTCTGAAACAGGGTTAGGTTTCCTAGTTCAAGTGAAGGGAAAAAAAATAATTTTAACACACCAAGTACAATTGTGTGCTTCCCTCTCTCTCTCTCTCTCTCTCTCTCTCTCTCTCTCTCTCCGATCTCTATATATATATATATATATATATATATATATATATATATATATATATATATATATAATCATTCATTCTACATCTTCTACCGCTTTATCCGATCTTCCCTTGGGTCACGGGGAGTCTGTGCCTATCTCGGGCATCTATAGGGCATTAAGGCAGGATACACCCTGGATGGAATGCCAACCCATCGCAGGACACACACACAACACACACACACACACACACACACACACACACACTCATACACTAGGGAACAATCTTTCCAAGGTGCTAATCAACCTACCGTGCATGTTTTTTTTGGAACGGGAGGAAACTGGAGAAGCCGGAGAAAAAAACCCTGAGGCACGGGGAGAACATGCAAACTCCACACACACATGGCCGAGACGGGAATCGAACCCCGACCCTGGCGGTGTGAGGCGAATGTGATAACCATTAATCCAACCGTGCCCATATATGTATATATATATATATATATATATATATATATATATATATATATATATATATATATATATATATATATATATATATATATATATATATATATATATATACACATACATGTGGTGTATGTGTGTGTGTGTGTGTGTGTGTGTGTGTGTGTGTTGGTTTGGTTTGAGATAAAGGTTCATCACTTTTGTTGAATAAGTTAATGTTGTACTTTGATACAGCCATTTAAAAAATATATATATACTATTTGCAGATAAGCACTTGCACTTTTACTTCCTTAAGCAATAAATGTACATCTATCTCTTTTTTTTGCTTTAAGCAAAAAAAAAAATATTAAGTCCTTATTAATATGTAGCTTAAAGATATAACATTTTTTTTGCACTTGCTATCTGAAAGGGCGTTTTGCACACCTTCAATAAGGGCAGAGGTGACTCGCTGTGCCCAGTTAATAATGAGAGCGCTAATGCACTAAATGGACTAGCGGCTAGCTTTTATCAGGGTGCCAGCGGTTTCTAGAGACATGAATTTTTAATAGCGACATGATGGTTATTGCAAATATTGATGGAGGTGTTTTCCATTTTCTGCACGATTTGGCTTCTCACAGAGGACCGATTCCATATTCAAACTGGCATGTTCAAGCTGACCCTCAGACGGCCGCTGGCTGTGGGATGAGATGCCCGGAAGCTTCCAGTATAAGTGAAGGGAAAAAAATAAATGAATAAAAAAACGACGATAAAGAGCCTGGAGTTGCCTTGGATCTGAAAGCGACATCATAAACATTGCCTCATATCAAAAAATACAAAGGAAATATGGGAAATATCCTCAACATTTACTGCATTTTATGTTAACTGCAGGGCGCACGGTGCAGGATCGCCTCACACCGCCAGGGTCCGGGTTCGATTCCCGTCTGGCCATGCGTGTGTGGAGTTTGCATGTTCTCCCCGTGCCTCAGGGGGTTTTTCTCCGGGTTCTCTGGTTTCCCCCCGGTCCAAAAACATGCACGGTAGGTTGATTGGCACCTTGGAAAATTGTCCCTAGTGTATGAATGTGTGTGTGAATGTTTGTGTGCCCTACGATGGGTTGGCACTCCATTCAGGGTGTATCCTGCCTTAATGCCCATAGACGCCTGAGATAGGCACAGGCTCCCCGTGACCCGAGGGAAGATCGGATAAAGCGGTAGAAGATGAATGAATGAATGAATGTTCACTGCAAGGGGATGGTGATACAGCGACGCGTCTCCTGGTGTGGCAAACTGGATGTTCCTGTGAACAACCAGAAGAAGATCCCGACTCCGAGCTGAAACCGATAAATAGATTCATGCGATTCGTGACTTATTTGTTTCATTCGGCAATTGCTTGCTTTTCCATGATCATGCACTCTGGGTTGGAAAGAAGAAAATCAATCCCCCCCCCTCCCCGTCCTCGCAACATCTAAAGTAACAAATTATTCTGCACAAAGAAGGCAAAATGATCACGGTATTACAGGCAAGAAATATGACCTCTATTTATCATTTATTCGGTGAGGTCTTTGCTGCAAACAAATCGAGCAACAACAGTAATAAATCACGCCGTATCGAGCAAAGGGAATCTCGGATTATTCTAACAATTGATTAGTAGTATCAACTGTTGAGGTCGGGTCAAATCATGAGGTTCCTCTTGCAGCTCTGCTAGGCGTTTTTTTTCTATTGGGTGATGGCTGGAAAACTGGTTCAAACTGGTTGGAAATGTTCCGACAAAGAATATTGGGTGTAGATAAAAATGTAAGGAAGACTTTAATATCTTATGGATATTGAGTTTTTTTTTTAAAGCTTTTTAAACGTTTAAGTCCGAATGGATGCGCTTGGGCAGTTTCTTCATGCGATTCAAGATACACCGAGAACAAAAAGCAGACTGAGGGAAAAATTGGCCAAATAGTACAGTACACTCATTCATTCATTCATCTTCTACCGCTATATCCGATCTTCCCTTGTGTAGTGGGGAACTTGTGCCTATCTCAGGCGTCTATGGGCATTAAGGCAGGATACACCCTGGATGGAATGCCAACCCATCATAGGGCACACACACTCTCTCACAATTATACACACATTCTTACACTAGGGACAATTTTCCAAGGTACCAATCAACCTACCGTGCATGTTTTTGGACCGGGAGGAAACCGGAGAACCCGGAGAAAAAACCCCTGAGGCACGGGGAGAACATGCAAACTCCACACACACATGGCCGAGACGGGAATCGAACCCGGACCCTGGCGGTGTGAGGCGAACGTGCTAACCACTAAGTCACCATGCCCCCCTAGTACAATACACTATTTGAACCAAATTTTAGGGACACTAGACTTGGACACTAGACTTTTCCAGTCCCTCCTAAATCTAGGAGGACTCCACTATAAAACTTGTGCTCTACAAACATTTGGCATTATTGAAAGCAATGCAATTCTCTCTTTTTTTTCTTTTTTTTTGTGAATGTCTCCGATTTCATTTGAATCTGGTCTCTCTCCTGCTATGGCAGCACATACACTAAAATCGGAACGATACAGAGAAGATTAGAATGCATTATAGCATTAGGATGACATGCAATATTACGAATCATTATCATATTAGGGGGTGGGGTATAGCTTTATGGCATGTCGGCTGTTTATGGTGCTATGTTACTGATCGGAATGTCGGGGGTTCGAGTCCCGGTCTCGCCAAGCTGGGTGTCTAGGCAAGGCCCTTAACCCTGTGTGCTCCAGGGGGCGCTGTATCATGGCTGACCCTCCAAAACAAGCTGAGATTTGCGAATAAAGGATTTCACGGTGCTGTAATGTATATGTGACTAATAAATATACACTTAAAACTCCGTTATATTTTTACTATCACTTAATATGTGCATTTATTTCATTTATAGTGTGCATGTGGTCATTTTTTACCTTGAAAGCATGTCACTTGGCGTTCCCCTTTTATCATGTGACTATTTGTGCAGACACGTCACTAAAAAACATTAAAAAATTCGACTGGTTATTGCGCTCCTCAAACCTGCTCTAAATTACACACACACACACACACACACACCACACACACACACACACACACACACACACACACACACACACACACACACACAAAACACACACTTTAAAACAGATGCTGACGTGAGGTTTGCGCTTGCATACCCAAGATTTGTTTGACAGTTATGTATTGACTTTTTAGGGTATTTTTTTATTCCAAGTCTAGTCTAGACGAGTTTGTCTTTTTCTTTGTCTTGCTTGACCACATTTGTTCTTTGATTACAACTCTGCTTTATGTATCAGATTTGTTTTGCGTCTATAAAAAAAATAAAATTAAATAAACTTTAACCTGCATGTCCATCTGAGTATATTTTTAAAGCTGTAATTATGCAGAAAGAGCTGTGAGAAAAGCCTTAATGAGAACTTTGGATTTCTTCAACTATACCGCACGGGGAAATCATTCGGCGTGTTTACATCCGTGCATTGTAAAATGTTCTGTTGCGCAGCGCTACCACGGTGCCGCGCTACGCTTTGACGCGGAGTCTTGGAGTTTCACAGGCTCAGGAGCAACTCTGCAGCGTCTGCCTAATAAGGCCTTAAGGGCTCTCCTGGTGCTTCATTGGAAGGACGTAATGTCCTTCTGTTTGTCTCCATGGTGCATTAAAACTACACTAATCATAACGCCATCTCTTTTTGACTACCTTAAAGTCTGATACAAATGAAAGGCACACTCACTGGGATTTTTGGATTTTTAAAAATGTATTTAAAATTTTTTTTATTATTTATTAATTTTGCAGATCAGCTAAAACAATGTACTGTTTGCTACCAGAATACAGAAAATCTATATGATACAGTTCCTTATCCTAATATATATACATATACATATATATATAGATATATATATATATATATATATATATATATATATATATATATATATATATATATATATATATATATATATATGACACCCAAGGTGTCACTACACAATGCTTGAAAAACAAAATTTTGAAATTTTTGGATCTGACTTGGATGTGCAACAGTTTTTGCTTTTATTAAATAGAAAAAAAAAAATTATATATATATATATATATATATATATATATATATATATATATATATATATATATATATATAATATATAATGGTTAATTATGTCCACTAAAATTGGAAAATTATTTGTATTACTTTAAAAATGATTTTTGCTTGGACCTGCCTATGCACATATAACGCATCTTCTGTTGATGATTTGTTTGTTTTCGAATATTTATATTTGCCCACTTTCCGTTAACATTTTGAAAGGTCTTATTAAATTGAAGGGTGCCAATATTTCTGCAATGGTTAGAATACTACCTGGATACTTGATTTAAATACCCAATAGATCTCATCTAAGACTTTCGACAGAGAGAACAACAACAACAACAACAAAAAAAAATCCTTTGAGGACCTTCATACTGATTTCCTCTTATGGTAGACCTGGATCGGATTGCTCATGAATTAAAGACTATGAAATGTAGCTCATATGTGATGTCATGTCGGTTTCGGAGTGACATTTAAAGCCATGACTGGCGCCCCAAATATATTGATGTACTTGGCTTATTGCAAGCTGGTTTGTAGTTCGTCGGAGGTGGAGCTCGTGTGCTGTTTTCACAAAAAGCATCTTAGGATTAGCTGTAGCTGAACTTTACCTCTGACTGCAGGAGGAAGAGTAACGATTGATATGCTCCACCGAACGTTTTCTCGTGGCTAATTAGAGTCGGGGCAGGACCATATTTGATAAATGTGATGTTGGCTCTAACAAAGTACAAATCAATATTAGCATCTGCTTACATCGGCCACCGAAGCTATCCCAAACCACAGACCTCATGCTCATTTACTTTCTGTTCCTTGAGAGAAACCTTGAGAGAAACTTTATCCAGGCCTATATATATATATATTATATATATATATATATATATATATATATATATATATATATATATATATATATATATATTCATTCATTCATTCATTCATCTTCTATTCCCTCGGGTCACGGGGAGCCTGTGTCTATCTCAGGTGTTCTATGGGCATTAAGGCAGGATACACCGTGGATGGAATGCCAACCCATCGCAGGGTACATACACACACTCACACTCACACACACTCCCAATCACACACACACATTCACACACTAGGGACAATTTTCCATGGTGCCAATCAATCTACCGTGCATGTTTTTGGACCGGGGGGAAACCGGAGAACCTGGAGAAAAAACTCCTGAGGCACGGGGAGAACATGCAAACTCCACACACATGGCCGAGACGGGAATCGAACCCGGACCCTGGCGGTGTGAGGCAAAAAAAAAAAAACAAACGTGCTAACCACTAAGCCATCGTGACTCTCTCGCTCTCTCTCTCTCTCTCTCTCGCTCTCTCTCTCTCTCTCTCTCTCTCTCTCTCTCTCTCTCTCTCTCTCTCTCTCCCTCCTCCATATATATAATATCTATATATATATATATACTATAATATATATATATATATATATATATCTATATATATATATATATATATATATATATATATATATATATATATATATATATATATATATATATATATATATATATATATATATATAGACTATTTAAATCTATTTACTGTGAATGAACAGATAATTAGCACAGTAGCCACACCACAGCACTGATATTCATGCTAGCTGAAAATGTCAGATGATGCTAATTAAGCAAATAGCGGTACGGTGGCACAGCAGGTAGCAGTGTGAACTCCAGGTGCTCTCTGTGTTTAACTCATTCTCTTAATGTTCGCATGGGTTTCCACAAAGGATTTTACTGGTTTCCTCCTTTTTCTTGGAAACACGCAGATAGATGAAGTGGCTAATCAAAACTGTTTTGCAGTTGTAGCTGGCTGTGCAGCATTGCACTGATAGGGTGGTTGCAATTTATGTATAAAAAGCAAAAACAAAACATAAAAAAAAACCCTGTAATCAGATAGCAGGTGTCACGCTGTGCCTAATAATCTCGTATTGGAAAACAGAGGGAAAGTGCTTATTCATTTTGTACAAATCACGGAGGATAATCCAAATGAGCATTAGTAATAAAAAAGTGAGGTAATTTTAAAGACCATAAATAATCAGGGCATGTTTGAGTAGAATGTTAATTAAATAACAAACACAGCA
This sequence comes from Kryptopterus vitreolus, assembly GCA_030449085.1. Classification (NCBI taxonomy): domain Eukaryota; kingdom Metazoa; phylum Chordata; class Actinopteri; order Siluriformes; family Siluridae; genus Kryptopterus; species Kryptopterus vitreolus. The sequence continues at coordinate 12,601,254 of JACRUU010000007.1, forward strand.
AACACAAGATCACGGAAAGGTGAAAAATGGAAAGAATGCTGATGAACATTTTAGAGTAAGCTGAACAACGATGAGTTAAAAGATGAAAAAATAAAAAAATAGAGCGTGTGTGAGTGTTGTGTGTATGTGCTTGAGTATATATATATATATATATATATATATATATATATATATATATATATATATATATATATATATATATATATATTATTCATTCATTCATTCATTCATTCATTCATATTCTACCGCTTTATCCGACCTTCCCTGGGATCACGGGGAGTCTGTGCCTATCTCAGGCATTAAGGTAGGATACTCTCTGGATGGAATGCCAACCCATAGCAGGGCACAACACACACACACACACACACACACACACACACACACACACACACATTCATACACTACGGACAATTTTCCAAGGTGCCAATCAACCTACCGTGGATATTTTTGTACTGGGGGGAAACCCGGAGGAACCCGGAGAAAAAACCCCTGAGGCACGGGGAGAACATGCAGAACAAGGCCGAGACAGGAATCGAACCCAGATCCCGGTGGTGTGAGGTGAACGTGCTATGGCTAAGCCATATATATATGTGTGTGTGTGTGTGTGTGTGTGTGTGTGTGTGTGTGTGTGTGTGTGTGTGTGTGTGTTGTGCCCTGCTATGGGTTGGCATTCCATCCAGAGAGTATCCTACCTTAATGCCTGAGATAGGCACAGACTCCCCGTGATCCCAGGGAAGGTCGGATAAAGCGGTAGAATATGAATGAATGAATGAATGAATGAATGAATATATATATATATATATATATATATATATATATATATATATATATATATATATATATATATATATATACTCAAGCACATACACACAACACTCACACACGCTCTATTTTTTTATTTTTTCATCTTTTGTGTGTCTATGAGTCCGGGTTCCACATGGAACAGACTTTGCCACGATGAAGATCTGGAGAAGAGAGATGGATGTATGTATGGATGGATGTATATAGAGAGGGGGGTATTATAATAACAAATGGATATTATATGAGAAATGGGGTGCTCAAAGGTAAAATAATCAAATTGTCCTCATTTCTAGTTATAATTCCATCCACTCTTCTGGGAAGATGTATGTTCCTTTTGCAGTGTACTTGTAAAGGTTTATGTTCACGCAGTCGCAAGAGTGCTAGCAAAATCAGATACTGATGTCGGTTTATTTGAGGAGGCCTGGAGGTGCAATCAGAGTTTTAATTCTTCCCAAAGGTGTTCAGTATGATTGAGGTCAGAGCTCTATAGCAGGCCACCCAACCACTTCTAGCTCAAGTAAAATCGAAAATGTACCACATCGAAAGGTACGTAACTAAGGTACCTTGGAAGCATACGCATTTTTAATTGCTGTGTCTTTTGCTGTGTTCTTCTTCCTCTGTCCTTTCCCACTTAGATACAAATCTGGATAACAGCTGCTGATGAAAATGATAAAACCGACTCTTGCATGCAGTAGTACCGTTCATTACCGCTTATGTAAAGTGTGCTTAGGTACTAGGTGCAAAGATCCAGCTGAAAAGGGTCAAGTGAATGATCCGAATCAGCACATCACCTGGGCGCCCTCGGCGATCCTTCAGTGGCTCTGTTCATTGTATAGCAAGCAGACAATGTTAAATTAATTTTCTCATTTTTCATAATGCACTTCATATTTAGTATTCCGTTCAGTCGGTATCTGTTGTATTCAAGTGAATTACATACTGAAGATCTGGATATAATTGCGGGCTTGTTTTGGGAAAAAAAAAACAAAAAAAACAACAAAAAAAAAAGGCTTTGTTTTGTTGACATTACACAAAGTGGGGCTGCCTTGTCTGGCACCTGGTGTGGAATTGAGGTCACGAGAGCCGCGATTGCTCAGACACCTCTGCTAATTGAATGAATTTAAATGGTCCTTACTTACACAAGCTGCAGAGGTTTTTGTTGCTTTTTTTTTCAACAAAGGCAAAAGTGCTCTTCTAACGCATCGCAACACATCTGTTGTCTTAAAGAGAATATTTTATTGGCATTGAAAAACACTGGAAAGGAGCGTAAATGCATTCTGTTCATGCATTTATGCGATGTAAAAAAAACCCTCGTTTAAGTGTTCTGTTTAATAGCGAATACAATATGTTGTCTAGTAGCGTATTACACGATACCTGTCCGCAATTTCCCCGTATCCTGCATTTGTGTCCTTGATTATGTTTTTGAGTCCCTCAAACAGCACCCGTGGCATTTATATAACATCCTGTGATTCTCGCTGTCTGGTGGATTATTTTGGATTATTTGTCGGCGAGTGTGGAGGAGGGTGCTGTCCGAGGTGCTGCATTTTCCGCCGCGCTCCTCCAAGGCCGCTGAATGGACAGCAAACTATTAAACTTGCTATGTGTCTCGTTTCCTGCCCACTATCGCAAACATTATTTGCTAACTGTGTATTGGGCCGAATCCCATGTATGGCCGAGATTAGCATCAGCCAAGCCTAGATATCTTGGAAAGCGAGAAAAACCTCGGCGCATAAAGCCTTATCTATGGGTTGGAAAAGATTGTCCCGAAAAGGAGCGTATGCGGTTTAACTAACCGAAAAGGGAAACCTTTTTGGCCCGGTTTTGATTAACGCCCTTTCACTCTTGTTATATTTGTCACTATTGACAGTGGAGCCACAGACAGACCACTGAAACCTGGCTAATGGAGACACCAGGGAAAAAAACACTCAAGCCACCTCCCTCCGGCCCTTCCAGCCACTGTAATATGTAACATGACTCATAGGTTTCAATGGAGGAAGAATGAGATGATTGCCAGATATAAAGAAGCCGCAAACAAAGGCAATAACTAACGTGCCTCCACTAAGTCTTTTATTCCACCATTATTCACAGGTTGTAACTCGAAGAGCAAGCTGCAGTTGAGCCGTGAAAGATTTGACGGTAAAAGCAAGGTGGACGCTGTGTGCTTGAAAACGGCAAAGCATGTTGATTTACAAGTGGAGCGGGGCCCTAAAATGCCTCCAGCCAAATAGGAAGCGGGGCAGTGGGAAGAGGAAGGAAAAAAATAAATAAATGAAGGACGGAGCATCTGGAGAGCAGTAACACAGACACTATTGAGTCAGAAGTCCTCCAGTGGGCACACTGTGGCTTGGCACACACTCCACGGACTCTGATTAAAGAATGATTTATAGGTCTTGTGGAGAGCCTTTCAGCGATCTGTCCCCTGAATGAGAATCATTTTCTTCTTCCACTCCCTTCGAGGAGTTTGGTAAATCAAAGGTCCTGGCTAGACAGTGTTTTTTACTGATGCTAAGTTATTAAAACCTATAATCAGTTCAGGGGGTGGAGGAGTGATGGTCGGGGCGGGCCGTCTGCTCACGGCCTGTGTGTATTTGTCTTGCCTGTGATCGCCGAGCTTTCCCCAATTACGTACATCATGCATTCGTAGATCGCTCTACCGTGCTCATTTATAGGAGAGATAATAGACAAAGGGCTGCTGCATTACGACTACAAAACACTCCCTCACCCTAGCTGAAGTCTTTCCCTCAAGAGACCAATAGTGGAAGTGGTGTAGGAAAAGTTTCATAAGCAGGAAGTTATTTTGCTAATCTCCTAACAATGTTATTATTGAGTTATTGTAAATCCAAGTCCACAGCTGACTTGAGTCTTTTGCACTTCCGGGACACATTTTCCCGCACGGCAGGCTTTTGGATCTGCGTTTGCAGACCGCGAAACACAACCAACCTGCCGCAGTAGATCAACATGCTCTATTATGCAAGCACAAGCACATTAGGGTTGTCATAAACTGCGGCCCGTTCGAGAGTGCCAGCATGCAGAGAAACACCTAATTGCTCAGCGCTCTAAGAATTTTTTTCCCTCCTAATATCCCTGCTGACATTCATTAGACGATACCTCGACAATATGCAACAAATAAGCCACAACGATAGAGCCAAATATTCCGTTCATGCATAAGTAATCGCCTTCCCCTTCCTGCCTAAGATGTTGTAAATTCATTTAGAAGCAATCGATGGTCCTTGCTGTGAAACGTATATATATATATCTGACTCAATAATATTTTTTTGGCCTGCACTGGTTGTTGTAAAAAAAAGAAAAAAAGAAAAGAAAAGTGCCTGTTCAGTCTTGTAGAACAAATATGACACATTTTCTTTGTAGGTGCAGAGCAAGAAGGAATGAGGAGTGCTGAGTGGTGGACTTGGTTTCATTTATGACTAAGTCTTGTGTGCATGTGTGTGTGTGCATGTGTGTGTGTGCATTTGTCTGTGTGCATGTGAGTGTGGTTCTTTCTATCTGGGAATGGACCAAATGTCTCCACAAGGATAGAAATACCTGACAGATCTGACTTTTGTCTGTCTGCCTGGTACTTCTTTCGCTCCTTCCTTCGCTCCTCTTTTCCTGCCTTCCTACCCTATAATGGTAGAAAGGGGAAAATGTGTGTGTGTGTGTAAGAGAGAGATAGAGTGTTGAAATCCTGAGCAAGATACGAGATACTAGAGAGAAAGTGAAAGTTGAGGAATGCTTATAGAAAAGCCCTGACCCCCCCACACCCCAAAGAATGGCTCCATACACTCCAGGCAGGTGTGTATCAATCCTAAGATAACCACCCTCAACCCTCACCCTATTTATATATATATATATATATATATATATATATATATATATATATATATATATATATATATATATATATACAAACATACCTTTATTTAATGTATGTGTGATATAATGTTTAATGTGCAGCACAAAATATCCCCTAGTTGTGAAGTGGATGGAAAATACAATCCTTCGTGTATATATATATATATATGTGTGTGTGTGTGTGTGTGTGTGTGTGTGTGTGTGTGTGTGTGTGTGTGTGTGTGTGTGTGTAAAACATGCATTTCCATCAAATATATATACAGTATTACAGAATACCTGCACAATATATGCCAGTAACACTGTATCTCTCTCTCTCTCTCTCTCTCTCTCTCTCAGCATCTTCCTATAATTTCATTTACTCCGTTGTCTCTCTCTCTTCAGCAAAAAAAAAATCGTTTCACTTCTGTTGACATGTTTGCTGACTATGCGAAGTTTATGTGAGAAAATGACAGAATCAATGCTTTTCCCACTTCCCTATAAAAAAAATTGTATACTGGAGTAACTGTGCATACTGTCAAATCAGCACTGGGTTTAAACTACAATGCAGCTTTCATTACCCATCAGATTCTTAAAGATCATGTGATCCTGTCCTATGACCCCATAACTACACTTATTCAACTTCTTAGTGTTTAAGTTTTGTGCAGACATGCCGTGTGTTGCAGTCCTCTAAGCCGTCTTTCACACCAACGTCTATGTTTTGTTCAGTTTGACCTTTGTTTAATTAAAAATTCATCACTTTACACCATTGTTTGAGACTGGCAGCGTATCTATTTTTGGTTGAAAAACCCGAAGCTTATTCTGCGAACAGGGCGAGGTTCCATGATGTATCACTGACAAACTGATCTATTTCCATTGAATTGTGTGTGTGTGTGGAGTTTGCATGTTCTCCCCGTGCCTTAGGGGGTTTTTCTCCGGGTTCTCCGGTTTCCTCGACGGTCCAAAAACATGCATGGTAGGTTTGATTGGCACCTTGGAAAACTGTCCCTAGTGTATGAATGTGTGTGTATGTGAGTGTGTGTGTGTGTGTGTGTGTGTGTCCTGCGATGGGTTGGCATTCCATTACGGGGTGTATCCTGCCTTAATGCCCATAGACGCCTGAGATAGGCACAGGCTCCCCATGACCCGAGGGAAGATCGGATAAAGTGGTAGAAGATGAATGAATGAATGAATGTTGTATTTGAAAATATTAAAATTGTATTTTTTATTAATTTAATAATATAATTTATTTATTTATGGTTTAAGGGGCACGGTGGCTTAATGGTTCGCACGTTCGCCTCACACTTTCAGGGTCCGGGTTCGATTCCCGTCTAGGCCATGTGTGTGTGTGGAGTTTGCATGTTCTCCCCGTGCCTCAGGGGGTTTTTCTCCGGGTTCTCCGGTTTCCCCCTGGTCCAAAAACATGCACGGAAGGTTGATATGTATTTTTAATCCATCTCCTGTCAGCACTCCGCCTTCACATAGTGTGCAACTGCAATGAAACACCAATTTGTCTAAAGAAATTATAGGATTTCTAACGATCTCTGTTCAAATTTCCAAGCTTCAACCCTTAAGCGAGCATGCCAGTTTAAGTTTCACGAATGTCTGTCATGTACGTTACCAATGTGATGTAATGGGGCGAAATGTATTTTTTTAGTTGCCTCGTTCAGCAACAATAAATAAAGAATATATTTACTCCTAATAAAATACAATATAGTGGAAGACAAAAAAAAATGCTAATAAAAATATATGTAAAATCACAAGGATATCTTGAATCCTGTACAGTATATACAGGACTATACAGTGTGAAAATAGTGCAGAGAGAAAAGAGGTGGGAATATGTAGGCTGTCTCAAATGTCTTCATTCACTAACTGGATTGCCTGAGGCTCGAAACGTCTCCTGTTTAGTTTAAGCCTTAAATGTTGCCTTATCTGTAGGATTCCCAAACCCTCAACAGATTCCCTCAACAGGCAGTCAGGTTTGTGCTAATAATACTCTTGTAATAATCAGAGCCGAAAAAATCTGGACTTTCTTTTTCTCCATTATATTAAATGGACCAGTCTGATTATAATTTAGAATCATCATACATTATAAAATCTTTTTCGTAAACGTTCAGATTTTGTGAATGCTGTGGATGTGCAGTGTTTTGCACTTTGAGCTATAAGTAGGTTTTCTCCATTAAATCACTGTGAACTGGTTCTCTCTCTCTCTCTCTCTCTCTCTCTCTCTCTCTCTCTCTGTGTGTGTGTGTGTGTGTGTGTGTGTGTGTGTGTGAGTGTGTGTCAGTGGTGGGCCGTCAGTGCCTGCAAGGCCTTCTCTGCTGGCCTAAGAAATATCTGTATCACAAACTGATATTACTTAGATTTTGTCCATCAGTACTTATTTAATAATTCCAAATGATCTGTTCGCTTCCTTCCATATCCGCCATAAGCAAATGACGTTGCTTTTCCGATTCTTTGATGCTTGTGCAGCTTCCAAACATGTATTTTCATATTAAAGCATTTAACCAATCACATTTCAGCCATCATTTGTTGCCAGGCAGAGTCAAAGTCAGAGAGACCTTCACAATCCATTCTGCAGCACCTCTAACACAGAATAAACGTTGATGAAACTGCTGCTTCAACCAATCAGATTTTGAGTTGGTGTCCCTAGCGCCTTCTAGCAGGCGTATGGTGACGTCACCGTATTCGGAGCCGTTGATTGGATAGTCTAGATTGGGTCCAATTTAGCTATTTTTGTCGCCCCCTAATGGCTGAAGGAGAAAAAACAGATTAAATGGCAGATTTACTTTCAAAGCCATTTTTAAATCGGACTTTTCAACAAAAGCCGGACATTGTTAAGAAAGTTTGGAAAACTCAGAAGCTCATCTGTAAAATGCGGCTGTTTTCCTAAATAAAATTGCATTATTGTGTATGTATCAAAAAACAGCCCATATAAAATTTGTGTGTGTGTGTGTGTGTGTGTGTGTGTGTGTGTGTGCGTGTGTGTGTGTGTATGTATGACCATTTTAATTCCAGATATTTTCAAACAAAAAATACTTTTTAATCATTTATTTTTGTTTATAAATATTGTAAATATTTGTTTACTGATCAAGCACCAAAATCCACCATAGGGCACACATCCAGCAATGAAAGCATCCGTGTGGAAACATAGCAAAAGTTCCGTTTGGTGTCCTGATGATTTCCATAATTTAACACACCATTATTAATTTAAAACACTTAGAAGCTTATTTTGTCTTCAAGCAGTGTGTTGAGTTTGGTCTGACTAATAAATAATAAGAACATGCGTCTCACACACTATAAAAACTAGGTGTTTCAAACATTTTTAAGAGGACGTGTGTACATGCACACGTGTGTGTTAGAGTGAAGATGTAGAGATTTGTACTGTTAATGAAGGCTTGAGGATGTCTGGGGTTCCCATAGCTAGTGTCATGCTGGTACAGGTGTAGGTCTACTAGTTCATGTGAAGAAATAATTAAACTAGTACATACAAAGATATACACTTCTGTCCCTCCAACTTTGAGACAGACAGACAGACAGACAGACAGACAGATAGATAGATAGATAGATAGATAGATAGATAGATAGATAGATAGATAGATAGATAGATAGATAGATAGAAAAATAGAATCCAAATACATACAAATATATACACTTCTGTGCCTCCAACTTTGAGATAGAGATAGATAGATAGATAGATAGATAGATAGATAGATAGATAGATAGATAGAATAATTGAATGCTAGTAACATACTAAGATATACACTTCTGTGCCTCCAACTTTCAGATAGATCTATCTATCTATCTATCTGTCTGTTTATCTGTCTATTAGAGATAGATGGTGAAAGAGAGATAGATAGCTATATATCTATATATATCTATATCTATATATATATACTATATATATATATATATATATATATATATATATATATATATATATATATATATATATATATATAGTGTGTGTGTGTGTGTGTGTGAATGGATGGATGGAGAAAGAGTTGTCTCTATCTCTCTGTCTCTATCTAGCTATCTATCTGTCTCTGATAGACGGACGGACGGACAGGCAGACAGACAGAAGGAATAATTGAATGCTAGTCCATACAAAGATATACACTTCTGTGCCTCCAACTTTAAGATAGGTAGATAGATAGATAGATGGTGAAATAGATAGATATAGATACGATGGATGGAGAAAGATTATCGATCTATCTGTCTCTATCTATCTATCTATCTATCTATCTATCTATCTATCTATCTATCTATCTGATAGATATATAGACAACAGGCAGACAGACAGACATATATGATTTGTTAATTATTAGTTTGTTTTTGTTTGTTTTTTAGTAAAAGTATGCTTTGTCACTCGTCTAACTGACATAAAAGAAATCACACACTAAAGCATACTTGGTAACATTTATTATCCACCAATGTTTTAGACCCCTCTGATAAAGATTTGTGCTTTAAGCACAAAAAATAATGTTGCAACACACACACACACACACACACACACACACACACACACACTCTCTCTCGCTCTCTCGCTCTCTCTTTCTCTCGGCTGTCATTTCTGGAGAGTCTAAGTGATTAAATATCCGCCATAACTTTCTGGAAAGCCGACAGGAAACATGTCATTACACGAATTATAAATCCACAATGACACTTTTTTTTTCCCCTCCCTATTTTATTTTTACAAGGCGTTCTGCTTGCTCTTTTCACGGCAGCACCGGCACGCTGAGGGGGAGGGGGAAAAATGCCAATTATGCCATTAAAGCTGTCTGTACCATTGACCTTTTTACATTTGCTCTGTCTGCTATTACACTCAATCAAGAAAGGTCAGTGTAAAAACGTGAGCCCAATATAAACAGCGCGCCGCTCCACGTGCTATAACGCGTGAAATGCTCTGTGCATTTGAATGCCCTTAATCAGCGGGGCACTTTTATTTATTTATTTATGTCTTTCCTTCTTTTTTTTTGTCTTGACATTTTGCACACTCTCACACAAAGGTAAATCTACACGCTTATAAAGTTTTCCGGTTCGATCACCTTTTAATAAAAGGGTCGTGACCTTGTCGCGGAATTTTCCCCGTAGTGAATTTGTATAGTTTGATCCTCGGAGCTCTTGATCTTTGGGCCACCAATCAATATTTAAAAGTGCTTGGCATGTTTTTTTTTTCTTTCTTCCTCCCTTCCCCGAGTTGATCCTCGGAAATCAGTGACGGCGTAACCCTACTCCGACGTCGATGTCGGAATTATTATCCGGGAGGCTTTCATTTAGAGGCATCCTGCAGAATCGGATTCGCGGATTTTTACGGTAATTAGTAAAACGAGCACGACGCGTCGCGTAGGACTTTTTCCGTTTCCTTAACGTCCTGCCCGCAAGGCGCTGCCTAACAGGTTTGATTCGTACTGGTCAGATTTAGCGACGAGAACGACGCACGCTGCCTCTCTGGGAGATGTGACTGGGACTTGACAGGAAGTGGAGGTACTTAAACAATAAAAGGGAAGAACGAAATGAGCGTTTTCTCGTCGCACGCCTACACCATCTACCTTGTGTTTGTGCTGCGAGTCTTGAAACGCACTGTTGTTCTTGGCAACAGATGACAAGACGTCGCTACGGTTGAAAAACTCCATCCAGATATAAAAAAAAAAACCCACTGGAGGGCATGTTCAGGTCCACTTGCTTTTAAACACTTTCTTGGGTCTGTATTGCCTCGCACACTTCACCGAGTCCATAAACCCTGTTTTTTTTTTTTTTTTTTTTTTTTTGGCAATTCGGAACGAGGACTATGATGAACATCTCCCCGAGCTGCAATAGACTGAAAGATTACGCGAGCAGATTAATGATGAGTCCCCCTCCCCCCCCCTTTTTTTTTTCTTCTCTCCTTCTTTTCTGAGCTCATATTACATTTATTGTTACATTAAATCCAAGGTTGCACTCAGAGATGTTTAGACTACCGATGAACCCTGTGAGCCGGCTCTGTTTTTTTTTTTTTTTTGACAAAGGGAATAATTAATGAGTTATCGAATCAGAAAGCGTTGATAAAGACACGGGGCCTCGGCGCTCTTAGTGCTTTGATTGCACTTAGATTGGGATTGGGTTTCAACCACAAAAACCACGGCGGATCTTCCCGGCTTTGAGGAGCTTTCATTTTCTGTTGGATCATCTCTTAAATAAATGGATGGCGGGGAGGAGGAGGAAGGAGGATGGTGGGGGGTGAGTGGGGGGGGGGGGGGGGGTTATTGGTGACAGCACTCATAAGGTCGTTATCGCTGGTAATGGAGTTTTGCGTTCCTGGGAGGAGTCATAAGACCAAACAAGCATTGAATGGTATTAATCCTCCTAAAATCTCATGAATAAGCATTATTTATATGTCGCCGCTCACGTGTCGGAGGCAAGGCTGTGCAATAAGCCGGCTGATGGTGAGGCGAAGCATGAAACTGGTATACTCACTGAGCGAGAGAGCGTGAGAGAGGGGGAAAGAGAGAGAGAAAGAAAGGGTATCCATGGTAATGTGGTATAGGGAGACACTCACTGGTGGAATGGCTGATTTTCCTCAGGAACATTTTGGTGCAATGCACAGAGACGTTTACATTTTTCTTTGTAAATTCGTCAACAAATTACTGTCGTCTTCCATTATTATGTTGTCAAGTGTATACACATTTGTTGTGTCTACTTTATGAGGGTCAAGCCAACGTTACATGAGAGTGCCATAGTGAAATACAGTGCATTGCATTTACAGCATTCGGCAGACGCCCTTATCCAGAGCGACTTATAACTGAGGGTTAAGGGTCTTGCTCAAGGGCCCAACTAGTGGTAAGTAGTGGTGGTGCGATCTTCCGGTCCAGAAGCCGATACCTTAAGCGCTGAGCTACCACCTCCCTATATACACTACACACACCAAATTATTGGGACACCTGGTAGAGTTATGGTAAGAGTATGTCTTTGGATGTGGTTCCATTCGATTAAACTGTGGAACAATGCAAGATCTATGAAGTTATGGGTTGGAGTGGAAGGTCTTCAGCGGAGAGAAAAACAGAGAGAAAACCCCTGAGGCACGGGGAGAACATGCAAACTCCACACACATGGCCGAGACGGGAATCGAACCCGGACCCTGGCGGTGTGAGGCGAACGTGCTAACAACTATGCCACCGTGCCCCCACACAGTAATCATTTACTTTCTATATACTAATTATAATCACTTGCTTTTGATTTATTGATTGTAAAAAGTGAGTAAAGATATTCCAAATATATAATGTATAACAAATGATCTCTCTCATGGGACGTTCTTTCTCGCATGATAAATGTGGATAAAAATGATTAAAAAAAACAATGTCATGTTCAACAAGCACATACTAATCGGGTGTCCACAAACTTTTGTACGTATAGTGTACAGTCATGGAAGGCATGTACCAAAAAAGAGCAATTGGAAAGACCGCGAGTGTATTGGGCTCTTCACGGCTGATAGATGGCGCTGTTGTGACTTTTCTCAGTATTAGCCATGGAAGAAGAGAACATATTTAAATAATACAATATAGAATGCGCCGTATCATGCAGAAAATATCTTTAATATAATGTAACTCTTTATTATTTTGTATTAATAGCATATTTACTCATCTCAAGCTCTACATTTTCGGTTACTTTATTAAGTATTCGACTCTAGAACAAAGCACAGTTTTGAGGCCTTGATCAGAAACACATTAGTCTAGGGTCATCATAAGAGCATCACTAAGAACATTTGTGAAAACTAATCATTCTTTCATTCATTCATTCATTCATTCAAACTGTAGCCATATCACCCTCTAGCCCAAAAGTGGTTGCCCAATGAAGCTAAGCAGGGATGTGCCTGGTTAGTACATGGATGGGAGACCACCTGGGAATACTAGGTTGCTGATGGTAGAGGTGTCAGTGTGGCCAGCATGGGGCGCTTACCCTGTGTTCTGTGTGGGTCCTAACACCCCAGTATAGTGACAGAGAAGTTAAAGCGAAAGTACTTTTTGATATTATAGTGTTCCCATCACTATACTGGGGTGTTAGGACCCACAAAGACCACAGGGTAAGCGCCCCGTGCTGGCTCTCACAAACACCTCTTCCAGCACCAACCTAGCAGCCAGGTGGTCTCCCATCCAGGTACTAACTAGTCTCATCCCTGCTTAGCTTCAGTGGGCAACAAGTCTTGGGCTACAGGGTGATATAGCCATTTTACAGGCGTCCCATGAAAAATTGTATTCTCCCGCAACCCCCACACACATCAAATCTTGTCCCGTGCCTTGTTCTTCTTGTTCCCCATTAAATCTTGACTCAGTGCAGGTCTCTAGTTATGACCAAGTGTCCGTAAACTTTTGGTAAATTACCCTAGTATGAATTGAGGGGGGAGGGGATTGCATATATTGTTAATCAGATTCTTTCCATACTGTTACAGAATGCCATAGCAACCATGAGTAATGTTATGAATGTATTTGCTTTCATGGTCACACTATAGCCAGAGGACACTTTTTTATTTTTTATATTGTGAAAGGCCCGGAATGCTAAACTGGGGTTTGTTATGAGCTCTGCCCCTGGTGGCATTTATGGAAGCAAAGACACAGGGTGCATTTTATGCCTCTGATGAATTGGACGGCATATGGGAAAACATACAGAGAGAATAGTTCAGCCACAGGGGAGCCATACAAAGATGGAGAGAAAACAGAACAACAACAAAAAGATGGAGGAGGTACAGACATAGTAAGAGAACACTGTTGCTTCTCACTTCATCAATTACACATGGGAACTGCACATCTCACTGGTCCAGTGACGAACCGTCATTGCGTAAGCATGCTGCTGGAGAAATGAACTTTATCTAAGCCTGACAGCTTGTGTGTGTGTGTGTGTGTGTGTGTGTGTGTTTTTGTTCTTTCAGAAATCAGCGAGGAGACTTGGTGCTAATTAAATGGTCAGTGAAGCTGAGAATGAGAACGGAAACTTAATCTGAGAATGAGACGGGAATTTTTCAACCTTTGTCCACAGCGGACAGGATATGACGTATGCGTCACGTCGTACATATCTGAAATCCAACGCATTGTGTATTTTTACATTACGCGACCAGACGGCGAGTCAGGATGCTGCGATAGGTCACATGATCCGAGTTCTTCTCTCAAAGCATCCAGAGACACCGAGGTCCTGTCCCGCTGCACTCTCTGTGTTCACCCCACTGCTGCTGACGGTGGGATTCAAACCATTAAGGCAGTCAAACATCACAACCAGCTGCAGTTAATCATCATTGCTGCGAATGGATGGTTAATGACCAGTGCTGCGGAGTAACCAGGTAACGGTGTTGTGTAGTTTAAAAGTAACAGTGGGGGCACGGTAGTTTAGTGGTTATTACGTTATTACGGCCATGTGTGTGTGGAATTTGCATGTTCTCCCCGTGTCTCAGTGGGTTTTTCTCCGGGTTCTCCGGTTTCCTCCCTAGTCCAAAAACATGCACGGGTAGGTTGATTTGCACCTTGGTCTGTGTGAATATGTGTGTGTGTGCCCTGCGATGGGTTGGCATTCCATCCAGGGTGTATCCTGCCTTGATGTCTATAGACCCCTGAGATCCCCGTGACCCGAGGGAAGATCGGATAAAGCGGTAGAAGATGAATGAATGAATGAATGAATGAAAAGTAACAGTGCGAAAAACACATGTAATTTAAGTACAGTTACTTTTGAAAGACCACTACACAGCCACCCCCAACAGTTCGAAAAATACAACCCACTTTTTCTGAGCGCCACCTAGTGGACAAATAAAATGAATCAAATGTAATCAGTTACTTTACTTTTATAAAGTAGTTAGTGATGCTTGCAAAAGCAAAGCATTATAATCTCTCTCTAGCTTTGGTCAAATTTTTGGTGAATTTTAACTATTCCCGCAGTTTTTGTCATATCGTGCGACCCAATGGTGTGAGGTGTGCTATTACTTTTATAAGGAATCGTCCCGGAGAATTCCGAACCAGGGGGGCCAAAAAGTGGGAATTTTTTCCCATAGAAAATGAATGGGTCAGAAATTTTGTGCCTCACAGTTCGGCCTGTGAGCGTCCGACATGCACATATGGCATATACACTTGGAGGGGGTCCGGAGTGGGTCATGATCATATTCCCGAACCCCACCCTGTTCGGAATTTCGGGAAATCCATGACATTCCGTCCCCATAGAGAGTGAATGGGGACATTTGACGATCCGCTGTTTGGCCCGTGTTAGCCCGAAATGCACATTTGACATATCAGCACGTAGGTGAGATGGAGTAGGTTGCGAATATATGACTGCCGCACTGACCGCAATCATGAAAAATCTGCGAAACTGTGCACAGGGTCAAGTGACATGTCTAAACGCCCGGTACATCGACGGGAGTCAGACACTGGATAATTTGACTGGCCCCTCCCCCTACCGAAAAAAAACAACAAACAAAACGGGCATTTTTGGTGTCTAAACACTCTCCTCTCCCCGAACGATCTACAATTTCGAAGTCAACGCTAAATATTAAACGGACCAGGCTCTAAGTGGCCACGCCCAGAGCTGCTGTTTGCATCGGCAAGCATCACTCACATTTTCTTGAGGAAATGTCCCATGTTAAACAGTTACACTACTTTTCATTTTGAATAGGGACATTTGTAACCTATTACATTTCCAAAGTAACCTTCCCAACACTGCTAACATACGGATTTGGTCAATAATGGAACAAATGGAGACGTAGACACAATCAAATACAGTTAGAATCCAATAAATTGATCGAAATACGCCAAATAGAAATGACTTTTCGGTTAAACTTAATATACAGTGATGAACTGAATAATAATAAGAATAATAATGCTGTTATAAAACAGTACAGCACCAGTTTAACTTGGAGGCTGGTGAGTAACATGCAGAATTGCATTAGTGCAGCTCGTGGTGAAAAAGTCTTTTTTTTTTTTTTTTTTTGTAGAGTATGGTACAACGTTTTCTACTATAGTAATAACAGCTTTCTGCCTCCGCTGTGAATTGTTATAATTCACATTGCATTAGACTTGGCAGTAACTGGCTTTTTAGTGCTGTTTGAGTTTCTCTTACCGACTTTGAAAAAAAATCTAACCTGAACCTTGGGAGAGAGGAAAAAAGGAAAGAAGAAAGTCTCTGTCTGACACTTTGGAACGATTGAACCATATTGTCTATCAATCGATAACAGTAGGCAAAGCAGTCGACAAAAAAATCGTTGATATTTGAGTCTCTGTCCTTGAACTGTTTCACAACACCAAAACATGCTGATGCATGACACGGTTGTCGCGTTGACTGAGCGCACCAAATGAAAGCAGCACGTCCATCTTTATAACTCACTCGATCACTTGAGCAGAGCCCTAAACATGCCATGGTTTGATATAGGAGATAGTGATGTAACAGCTCATGAAAGCTTATTATAGGCCGCTGTGTTTTTTTCTTATCACTTAGCACTTATCACTTACTTATCCAGAGAAGGCATCCATCCATCCATCCATCCATCCATCCGGAATAGCTTGCATTCATGTATTCATGCCCTGATAGTATCATGTCATTACCATCATTTATAAAAGTAAAATAACTGATGACATTTGATTACTCTTTGATTACTTTCTAGTTACTAAAACATATTTCCAACTCAATAATTTCCAAACATTCATAACTTTACAGTAATACACAATTCTTGTTTACTGTTAGAATTTGGTCCTGTATGGAATGCCAACCCACACACACACACACACACACACACACACTCACATTCACACACTAGGGACAATTTTCCAAGGTGCCAATCAACCTTCCGGGGGAAACCGGAAAACCCGGAGAAAAACCCCCAGATCATGCAAACTCCACACACACATACACACGGCCGAGACGGGAATCGAACCCCCGACCCTGGAAGTGTGAGGCGAACGTGCTAACCACTAAGCCACCGTGCCCCTATATTATACATATCCTAGGTTTTTAAAGAAATGAACCCTATTTGTAATCTTTAACATTTTTCATAAGTAACTGTAATTTAATTACACATTTAACGAATTCCTGTTACATTTATTTTGTAATTAAATAACGTAACGCCGTTACACGTCACTATTTACTCCCCGACATGGCTTACCATTTACGTTTACATGCACAAGAAATTTATAACAATAAATTTAATAATATAACAAAGACTGAAAGGAAATAATAATGCACTATATATAGGAGTAGGAACAGAATGTACAGGTGTGTAGTTGTGTACAATTGTGTGTATAAATAATGTCTCGGGGGACGTTGTGTATTCAGTGTGTGTTCAGTTATGGTGTATTTCTGAATATTTGAATTGTTCAGGGGCACGGTAGCTTAGTTTTGAGCACGTTCGCCTCACACTTCCAGGGTCCGGGTTCGATTCCCGTCTTTGCCATGTGTGTGCGGAGTTTGCATGTTCTCCCCGTGCCTCAGGGGGTTTTTCTCCGGGTTCTCCGGTTTCCCCCTGGTCCAAAAACATGCACGGTAGGTTGATTGGCACCTTGGAAAATTGCCCCTGGTGTGTGAATGTGAGTGTGTGTGTGATGGGTTGGCATTCCATCCAGGGTGTATCCTGCCTTAATGCCCATAGACGCCTGAAATTGGCACTGGCTCCCCGTGACCCGAGGGAAGATCGGATAAAGGTTTAGAAGATGAATGACTGAATTGTTCAGTATAGCCTGCGGGGGGAAAAAAGGCTTTTGTGGTGCTCTGTAGCGCCACCTAGTAGGCAACAGTTGGATGAGGGAGAGTGGGGCTCGGTGTGTGGAGGTCCAGAGAGATCTTCTTAGCCCATTTTCCTCACTCTTGAGGTGTGAAGGTCTTACATTTAAGGCATTTGGCAGGCGCCCTTATTCAAAACGACTTACAACTGAGCAGTTGAGCGTTAAGGGTCTTGCTCAAGGGCCCAGTAGTGGCAGCATGGTGGTGGTGGTGGGGTTTGAACCCACGATCTTTCAGTCCAGAGGCCAATATCTCAACCTCCCTCTAGGATGTGATTTGGAAGCTGATCCAAACCAGACAGTTATGGCTGAAGTCTCATGAGTAATCGATTTCATCCGTGACTGCATATGAAAAATATATCCAGAAATGATTATTTTTTTTCTATAACAGATTACAAAAATATCTGAATCACCCCTTCTGGCATGACGTGATTCGTATACTTCTTGCAATACATCTTTTAGCTCAAACTGATGCAACCCACCTGGTGGCTTTATCATGAGGGTAAGCTAGGCTAGAGTATCGCCACAAGCGTCATCTACCCAAAGCCTGGCCAACACAGCAGTAATATTACATTTAGCTGTGGTGTGAAAAGCCATTAGAGTGGCACAGAGCAGACAGCTTTACTTAATCCGCTGCCTGCCAGCTCCCTCCGCTGCTCTGACTGGCACAGCAGGTGTCTGCTCCTTCAACCTGAAACCAATGCAGTGTGAAAGGTGGGTTCGCTTCCAATACACGTTTTTTTTTTTTTTCCTTCATAGGTCGGGTCAGTCCGACCCACAGTAGCTTACCGTTTATTCCTGGCATTCCACTGTATGTATAAAATCCTTGCCAGAATGTATGTGAGTCCATCTAGTGGCTGAGTGAGGTACTATATTTAAACTTAAGCCAAGGCACAAGAGTTGTTCCTTTCTTTGGCTTGATATTCAGTAAATGTTCATATGGTACAAATTGGAGTGATTTGATTCCTATAAGGTTATTGTTGATGATGCGGGTTCAGACGTACAAGTGACGTGACACATTTTCCAAAGTTATCAGTTTGATGGATAATGTATTATTTTTTTTTTATTATTATTTTAGATATTTTTTCATTTATAAATCTCAAAGGGTCTAAAAACTTGATATGGCATATATATATATATATATATATATATATATATATATATATATATATATATATATATATATATATATATAATATATATATATTATTTATTTATATTGTATGTTATTTCTTACAATCCTTATTTTTTTTTTTTTTTCCTGATTTATTGAATGATTGTCTAATTGACTTTTTACTTTAAAATTTTTTTTATTATTATTATTTTACTTTTTTACTTTAAGCTCCAAATGAAAATATGTTTATCATAAGTGAAACAATACTCAACATAAAGCATGAAGACTAGACATATTAAGATAAGGTTAATAGATGTTGGGGTTTTTTTTGTTGTTTTTTTTTTACATGCTAATGTCCATTAGACAAATAAAAACATAACAATATTATGTCATACATATATATATATCTTATTAAAGAAAGTACATTTAAATACATGTGTTGCATTGAAAGATTTATATTTCGAATAAATATTGCTGTACTGCATTTAATTTTACGCCGATAAAATGTATTTGCGTTAATGAGTAATTAACAGCCGTTATTTAGACGCTATAATATGGATTTGTACATGGTTTAATAGCAACATGAGTGAATGCATTAACACGACAGTAATAACCACTATTATTACATTCATATTGAAAACTGTTCTTGTCGATGTCGAGGCTTGAGGCTCATTTTTGAACATATAAATAGGTTCAACTTTCATAACAGAATTCTGTAAAACACGTTTCCTTGTGCGTTATACTTTATAGAGTGACATAGAGAAGAAACATGCAATCTGATGCTGCCATTACGTGTCAATATATAATATTCCGCTTTGGTTCAGTGGCATCGTAGGTGTCTGGCTGGAACACTTCCCTCTAATAGACGGCCCCTGAAACCCTTCTCTTTCAAAGCCATTAGTGGAAATGCGCGCTCGCTATTGTGTGTACAGACAAATTGGAGTCCTGCACCACGAATGAGAACAAAGGCGGATATTTTGCTCACGTCCAGCGTGCCTTGTATCGCCTGAATGATGCCACATGCCCTAATCAATTAGATTTGTGTCTAAGTGGTTGTTTTTGCATGCACAAAAAGGTCTTTTGTATATTCAATGAATGCAGCCTTATTAACAGCTCGATAGGCTAATTACCAAGTGGCTGAGTGTGTAACATGGCGGTTTTTTTTTTTTTTTTTTTTTTTTTTTTTTTTTTTTTTTTTTCTTTTTTTTTTTTGTAGGCCCTACGTTTAGCATTTTGGGCTATGTTGTTGGAACATGGACTGGCCAGCAGATGGCAGTAAAAGTACAAGAATAAAAAGGAGGAATGGCAAGACGGCACATAATCAAAGTGAAAGAAGGGGGTTTGGAAATGCGTCCATGCTTTACAAATAGTTTTTAATGTGTTTTTAATGTATTTAAAATGCAACTATAATGCGTTATGATTGATATTAGAATAGGTCTGTGTGTGATTTGGGACATTAGTCTCCGAAATCTAAGGTGCCTTAGTGAGTCAGCACTGACCGGTCTTTAAGAAGATGCAGGAGGAGTCAAATTATAATAACTATAATATTGTGGACTGAAAGGCAGGTATGGAGGGGAAAAAATAAAAACAACAACAAAAAAATCTAATCTATAACTAAAAGCAAAAAATCCAAAAAAAAGAGAGAGAGAGAAAATGATGAATAACAAATACAGATCGACTTTATCTAGTGCTTTGTTCACTGTAAATCCCCGGTGGCAGGTTTTCTTCATTTCCATAAAACTCCTCTGCCTTCATTTGACAAAAGGATGAAACACCTACTACATCTTTAGAAACTCGGCAGCCATGTGTGGGTTTGGTTTTGGGCTCCGAGATCTGGAATACCATATACAAAACAACAACAACAACAAAAATCAATTATTAAATAATAATAATAATAATATTAATAATAATGATGGGGCATGTTGGCTTAGTGGTTAGCACGTTCGCCTCACACTTCCAGGGTTGGGGGTTCGATTCCCGTCTCTGCCATGTGTGTGTGTGTGGAGTCTGCATGTTCTCCCTGTGTCTCAGAGGGTTTTTCTCCGGGTTCTCCGGTTTCCTCCGCCTGGTCCAAAAACATGCACGGTAAGTTTGATTGGCACATTAGAAAATTGTCCCTAGTGTGTGAATGTCAGATGGCGTTGTATTGTCTGTCCCTGTCTTAATGCAGCATAGATTTGTACCTTACAGCAGGTTGTATGAGGTTCACTGGTGAAATCACTTTTCTAAGGGCGGGCGGGCGTGCAAGCTTTTTATGTTGGAATAGTATCCATCCCACTCAGATAGATAGATAGATAGATAGATTTTTCTCTTTTCTCTTTTTCTGGAACATATAGCCCGTAACCTTATGACAAGCCTATTATTTGGGGCCGATCCGCAGCCCGGGGAGGACACACCAACTGTACGGTGTAACCCGGGTTTCATGATATTAAACCACTGTCTGTTACATAAGCTGAATAAACACAAAATGCAGAATGTTCTAGAAGGTCCCAGTCAAATGATCACAGAAGATAGGAACATTAAATGACGTGATAGTACTCACTTCGAATATACACGGCTTTGCTGGTCCACGTGCTATATTTAATAGAATAGTGGTGTTTAGTGATGGATCAAGTGAGTATGTAGTGTTTAACGAGGCTAATTATCTTGGACTGCGTGCAACACGCTGCCCCCGTGTCTAATTAGCCGATGAAGGATGTAAAAATCATACGTTTCAGAAATCAGGATGCAAAAGTTTAAAGATGTTAAAAAAAAAAACATACATGGAGTATAACTGCTTAGTAAGAAACACACACACTCACACACACACACACACACACACATGTATGTCAGCATGTTTTTTCAGTTTGTGGTAACGCTTGAAACGCACATGGTTCTTCATACTGGAGTGTCTGTCTGACTGTCTGTCTGTCTTACTGTCTGTCTGTCTGTTCATTAACATTTCCTACGAGTCTTTCATATTCCCGACAATCAAATCACACATTTCATGGCTACGTGTGTGACTGGTATTGATTACTTCCGGGAGGGAGAGTCGACATCTCCTGCAGTGATCACACTCTGACCATTTCATCTACATAAACCATAATCCAGACCAGGTGTGGAACAAGAGACGACACTCAGACTAGGTTCTCCTGTCCGAACCTCCTGGTGACTCCGC
>JACRUU010000007.1:12625369-12655369 GCA_030449085.1 Kryptopterus vitreolus
GGGAGATCCGGGTTCGAGCCCCGGTATGGCCAAGCTGCCGCCCTTGGGTGCTTGAGCAAGACCCTTAACCCTCTGTGCTCCAGGGGCGCCGTTTCATGGCTGACCCTGCACTCTGACCCCAGCTACCAACAACAAGCTGGGATATGCGAAGAAAAGAATTTATTTAATCGTATTTTAACTGGAAAAAAAACATATTTAATTCCATTTAAATTCTCTGATTTATCAAATTATTTGTTTATTTATTTTTATTAAACCCCCGTAGCAATCAACTTCTGGCGATAGCAAAAAATAATCATTCTGCCCGATAAAAGCTACAACGAAACGTCGTGTAACGACACTGCAGCCGTTCATTGTGTTGCAAATGATGTGCGTTATACTGAGGATTGTCGGTGACGTGCTCCGGATTTTCATTCCTGTGAAATTTAAGGAGCAGTTTGAAAGTGCGCGGTGTTTATATTTTGATTGTGTGGGCAGCACTTGATAGCCTGCCTCTGTGCCGTCTCCGTATGGAATCCGATGCCAGCACTGGGACTTTGTTGGTCTGGAAGCGGCAGCCCGTGGCGTGCAGCCAAAATCCATCTGCGAGGAAGCCATGCAGTTGTTTTTTTTTCGCAAAAATCTTTTTTTTTTTTTTTACGGCCATCGAACTTACATATCGGTCGCAAGGAATGAGAGAATGACGAGATAGCAACATCGATGACGCCGTAGATCACCCGTCTGTGTTTAATTACAAATATGTGTGTTGAGATTAAACTGGTGGATGATGATTTGATGATGAAATGAGTCACAGAAAGAGAAACGAGAGTTTGGGGAAACATCTGGACCATGTTGCGATGTTTAGCATTCACATGCATTATTTCCTCCTAGGCAGTGGAGCTTTATGGTTTCACTTCGGTTTGGCCCAATGAGCTTCCGTAGTTCTCCACCTCCCGCTGACGGCGCAGCTCTGACCAATCCGAAGAGCTTTTTTCAGAGAGGGGCGGGGTTTCATCAGTAATATTGTAATAAATATAAAATTTATATTTCCCATTCTTTGTTTACAGCAGGAAGTGAGGTGGTAGCCCAGTGGTTAAGGTGTTGGACTCACGGGTTCAAACCCCACCACCATAAAGCTGCCATTAGTGGGCCCTTGAGCAAGGCCCTTAACCGTCAATTGCTCAGTTGTAAGTCACTCTGGATAAGGGCGTCGGCCAAATGCTGCAAATGTAAATGTAAATGTACAGAAACTCCCCACACCTGCCCAAACCTTTTGCACAGCACTGTATATACATACACATACACCCACACCCAACCGACCAATCACAAGACCATGACGTCCTGGCTCTGGAGAATCACTGAAGTCTGTGAATGCGCTGCGTCACCATGACGTCACATCGATCTTCACTGAGGGGTTTCCACCTCTCAGTCTGTTTGAAAATGTGTCAAAATGTTGTAAATGAAGCAGCACGACTAATTTATTCCAGCACCTCAAACACAACCACGTTGTTGAATGGGGAGGTGTGTGTGGTGCTGCGGGAGAAACATGGCAGAGGCAATCCCCAAAAAACAGACTACAAACAGGTACAAATAGTGGACACCTTTTCCCACAAAACTGGAAATCCGTGTTTTTTCAGTGCTCTGAAGAATCCGAAGAGCTCGTTTCCAAGAGGGGCGGGGTTTCATCTGTCACGTGGAAATGGTTTGTGGCCACTAAAGGAAGCAGCATGACTCCTTTATTCCAGCCACAAACAGAACCACGCTGTTGAACGAGGGAGGTGTGCGTGTCGCTGACATGACCGAGTGCAAACTCCAAAACATATTTTCCCCACTGTATCCAAAATCGACAAAAAGCAAAGATTCAATTTATATGACGCATCACCCAGCTCTATGGGACACGGTGGTTTAGTGGTTAGCACGTTCGCCTCACACCGCCAGGGTCCGGGTTCGATTCCTGTCTCGGCCATGTGTGTGCGGAGTTTGCATGTTCTCCCCGTGCCTCAGGGGGTTTTTCTCCGGGTTCTCCGGTTTCCCCCCGGTCCAAAAACATGCACGGTAGGTTGATTGGCACCTTGGAAAATTGTCCCTAGTGTATGAATGTGCGTGTGAGTGTGTTTGCCCTGCGATGGGTTGGAATTCCATCCAGGGTGTATCCTGCCTTAATGCCCATAGACGCCACAGACTCCCTGTGACCTGAGGGAAGATCGGATAAAGCGGTAGAAGATGAATAAATGAATGAATGAATGAATGAATCACCCAGCTCTACCGCACGCTAGTAGCATGTTAGCTATCTACCGTTAGCATGTCGGTAATCTGAGAACAGTGAAAATATTCCGCGAATTCACAAATTGACTCCATTTCTAGGAACTTTTCTTGCTTCTTGCTAAATCAATTTTTTGTCTCGGGTCAGAATATGAAGTTAGACATGCCAATCACTTTTATTGTATAAAGAATTCCAATCAGCGTTTTCTATAAAACAGTGTTATGACGTCGGCCTTTGGTTAAGACCCCGGGAACGTGGAAGTATCGAAGCGCTGGCGGTGACCTTTTCACATTTTCACGAACTTTTCATTCTAAAGTGCTTAACATGAGCTAATAAAAGGTCATCGCTAGATGAAAAACCTTACTCCCATTTTCTCTTTTGGTCGTCTACAAGAACCAAAGTTTCGTACGTTTGCGATTGAAGCGAAACGTCCATAAAGAGTCTTAAACAAGCTCATATTCCAGCTACTCGAGTTTGTGTCTCTAAATAAATGCAGGTAGTGGCCGCTGTAACCCTGGCCCGCTGCCCTCATTGGCCATGATTGACTTTGCCTATTGGCTCTGAGGATTACTTTGACCCAGGGTGGAAGTAAATTGTCTCAGTTTGCATACATAAATTAACGGTTATCAATCCGTTATTATCGAGCCGGGTGACACGCGCGTTTGCATACACCCCCGTTTAAGCGTCCCTCGACCGAAGGCTTAAAAGAGATACAAGGCTGCGATGATGTAATCGAGAAATGCTCCCAGGTCCTTTTTCCTTATACATTCGCCTATTTTGCGATTGAAAGATCGGAAGCATTTTTCGGGTCCACTTGTGTGCTTTTTGTGTTGTTAGAACTGGTGCATCAGCATGATCGGACTGAAAAAAGATCTGATTGGGTTGCAATTTTCACATGTGCCTGAAACCACCGCTGCTGGCAAATGCTGCCAAACTGGAGCCGTGCCCAAGGCCATTTCTGGTGCTAGGATGCTGGTCAGATAGCTTTACATTCTGAGAAATAAATTAATCCAAACGTCATTAGGAAGACTGCCATTGCACATAATTATCCTATACGTTGTAGTGAACAGGTAACTAATATATGTGAAGTCAGCATTCCAGATCATTTCAACACATTTTGCAGGACTTCTCTCTTTTCTATATCAGCAGTGGTGGATTTCTATATCAGTATATTGTACTGGCACTGACAAATACAAATACAGCTTCTATGTTCTATTATGTTCTATGTTCGATGTGTAATGGTTAGCACTCTGCACGCTGAATCTAGTGATCTGAGTTGAAATGGGGAGGGGTGTATGGGGCGAATGTCGGGGGTTTGAGCTGGAGACTTGTGCAGCATGGATTTTTCCGCCTCGCTCCCGCAATTTTTTTTTTTTATTTTGTCCCGCACGCGCCCGCAATATTTAAGTTTTGTCCCGTCCCCGCCCGCTACGCCGCCCGTTCATGCATAAATATGTTATTTTATCTAGCAAGCAATTTTGAAGTCTCTCCCGACCTTGTGCCTGTATATCATTTCCTTGCATTTTAGTTGCCGGCGTTGCTTTTTGCAGTAGATTCATAACAGTTTTTAGTATATATATATATATATATATATATATATATATATATATATATATATATATATACATTTACATTTATGGCATTTGGCAGACGCCCTTATCTAGAGCGACTTACAACTGAGCAATTGAGGGTTAAGGGCCTTGCTCAAGGGCCCACTAGTGGTATCAGCTTGGTGGTGGTGGGGTTTGAACCTGTGATCTTCTGGTCCAGAGGCCAACACCCCACCACTAAGCCACCACATTATATATATATATATATATGTGTGTGTGTGTGTGTGTGTGTGTGTGTGTGTGTGTGTGTGTGTGTGTGTGTGTGTGTGTGTGTGTATTTAGTGTATATATATGCTATATATATATATATATATATATATATATATATATATATATCTATATATCTATACTATACCTACCGCGAATGGTAGTATTCTCCCGTAACCCGCACACATATGAATACATTCCCACCTGCAATCAACCATCAAATCTATCTTGTCCCGCGCCACAGTCATTTGCATTGGGTCCTGCAGGTCTCTAGTTCGAGCTTCGGTATCGTCAAGCTGCCACCCTTGGTTCCTTGAGCAAGGCACTTAACCCGTTGTTCTCCAGGGGGCGCTGTATCATGGCTCTGACCCTGCGCTCTGACCCTGCGCTCTGACCCCAGCTTCCAAACAAAATTGGTTATGCGAAGAAAGAATGTCAATGTGCTGTAATGTGACAAATAAAAGCTATATAGCTTCCGGCCTGCTCATTGTGGAGCTTTTGGGAGGAAAATATCAATCTTGATGTGTAAAAATGAATGAAATTGTAGATATTACTTGATTGGTTGCATTTACAAATCCCAAACCCAAGTCCCATGAAATCCCATGAGGATTTGTACTGGATCTATTCAATGTCGTCACAGTGCCATGTCCATCTGTGGTCCAGAGACACACGGCCTTTCTTTGTTACAGCCTTCATCTAAAAATCCAGCGAGTGAGAATCTCATCTTAATTTCTCTCCCATTGGGAAACTTCCTACTGGTATTCGAGTCAAAATTAGCAGTGTTACCCAGAAAGCACTTTGTTCTAACTTGATGGGATGACGAGCACGAGCCTGCACCGACCTGTTTAAAAAAGAAATCCACTGCGTTTAAAACTAAGACCTGTGTTTAATACAGAGGCTAGCAAGGCGCTGGCACTCTGTGCCACATTTCTGTCCTGTTTATTAGAATTCATCCGGCGCATCGCTCCTCGCCTACAGTGACCCCGTGCTCAGTGGAGCAGAAGGTGCAAATATGGAGTTCAAAGGGCGAAGAAATGGTGGCAGTGGTGGCGCTTGGCACCCGGAGCAAATGCGGAGACTGGGGAGGCTCCAGTGTAACAGATTACAACAGCTCCATTTCACAGATGGAAAGAGAGAGAGAGAGAGAAGGAGAGAAAACTAGAGAGAGAGAGACTCAAGTCCTGCAGACCATCCATCACCGGGCCTGTGTCTATACACAGCCTTAGGCTGGCTAAGCCCTGTGATAAAGGTGCATGTCAGCTCCCCTCTACCGCTCAACTGAGTCCAATCCCTGCTGAAATCCACCCGGAGGCCCAGGCCACTGCATGTACACACACACACACACACACACACACACACACACACACACACACACACACACACACGTTCTCTCTCGGTGTTCGACTCCACCTGCAGCCAAGTTCACACACCACAGAAGCCCTCCATGCATGCGAGCTCGACTTCTGTCTCTCTCTTGCTTCTTCATCTCCCCTGTTTCTTCTTCTGAGCCAATGTTGCTAGAAAAATCCACCCCTCTCTCTCTCTCTCTTTCTTTCTTCTTCTTCCCGTGTTTCTGACATGGTCTTCTCTAGGTTGCAGAAGGCAATTATATAAGGCAGAGCTTATTGTGTGGCAAATCCCTGATCGGCTTGCTCGCTCAGGGGGGGATGTCGAATTAATCCACTCTGAAAGGATGAACCCCACCCAGCTGCCTTTTTTCTTTTTTTTATGGTTTTTTTTCCCCTTAAAATACCATTACAGTAAAATGACTTCCATGCGTGAAAGCCTCATTCTGGTTATCTGTCTCTTGGCTTCAGTGGTTTGTTGGATTTAAATTGACAAGCAACAACAACAACAAAAAAACAGCAAATGTACTCAATAAGATCCAGAGAGATTAGATAGAAGTTGAAAGTTGGTAGTAAAAGTTGTAATATATACAAAATATATACAAAATCTGTCTCTAATGTATATAAAAAAGTGTGTATGTATATACATATATATACAAACCGGATTCCAAAAAAGTTGGGACACTATACAAATCGTGAATAAAAACTGAATGCAATGATGTGTAGGTGCCAACTTCTAATATTTTATTCAGAATAGAACATAACACACGAAACAAAAGTTTAAACTGAGAAAATGTACCATTTTAAGGGAAAAATATGTTGATTCAGAATTTCATGGTGTCAACAAATCCCAAAAAAGTTGGGACAAGGACATTTTTACCACTGTGTGGCATGTCCCCTTCTTTTTACAACACTCAACAGACGTCTGGGGACAGAGGAGACCAGTTTCTCCAGTTTAGAAATAGGAATGCTCTCCCATTCTTGTCTAATACAGGCCTCTAACTGTTCAATCGTCTTGGGCCTTCTTTGTCGCACCTTCCTCTTTATGATGCGCCAAATGTTCTCTATAGGTGAAAGATCTGGACTGCAGACTGGCCATTTCAGTACCCGGATCCTTCTCCTACGCAGCCATGATGCTGTGATTGATGCAGAATGTGGTCTGGCATTATCTTGTTGGAAAATGCAGGGTCTTCCCTGAAAAAGATGACGTCTGGATGGGAGCATATGTTGTTCTAGAACCTGAATATATTTTTCTGCATTGATGGTGCCTTTCCAGACATGCAAGCTGCCCATGCCACACACACTCATGCAACCCCATACCATCAGAGATGCAGGCTTCTGAACCGAGCGTTGATAACAACTTGGGTTGTCCTTGTCCTCTTTGGTCCGGATGACATGGCGTCCTAGATTTCCAAAAAGAACTTTGAATCGTGACTCGTCTGACCACAGAACAGTCTTCCATTTCGCCACACTCCATTTTAAATGATCCCTGGCCCAGTGTAAACGCCTGAGCTTGTGGATCTTGCTTAGAAATGGCTTCTTCTTTGCACTGTAGAGTTTCAGCTGGCAACGGCGGATGGCACGGTGGATTGTGTTCACTGACAATGGTTTCTGGAAGTATTCCTGAGCCCATTCTGTGATTTCCTTTACAGTAGCATTCCTGTTTGTGGTGCAGTGTCGTTTAAGGGCCCGGAGATCACGGGCATCCAGTATGGTTTTACGGCCTTGACCCTTTCTCACAGAGATTGTTCCAGATTCTCTGAATCTTTGGATGATGTTATGCACAGTTGATGATGATAGATGCAAAGTCTTTGCAATTTTTCGCTGGGTAACACCTTTCTGATATTGCTCCACTATCTTTCTGCGCAACATTGTGGGAATTGGTGATCCTCTACCCATCTTGGCTTCTGAGAGACACTGCCACTCTGAGAAGCTCTTTTTATACCCAATCATGTTGCCAATTGACCTAATTTGTGTTAATTGGTCTTCCAGCTCCTCGTTATGCTTAAATTTACTTTTTCCAGCCTCTTACTGCTACTTGTCCCAACTTTTTTGGGATTTGTTGACACCATGAAATTCTGAATCAACATATTTTTCCCTTAAAATGGTACATTTTCTCAGTTTAAACTTTTGTTTCGTGTGTTATGTTCTATTCTGAATAAAATATTAGAAGTTGGCACCTACACATCATTGCATTCAGTTTTTATTCACGATTTGTATAGTGTCCCAACTTTTTTGGAATCCGGTTTGTATATATAATGTCTGTGTGTGTGTGATATAGGTGTATGTATAGATATTTTGTCGCGAGTAACCTTCATCACGGTATGTATATATATATATATATATATATATATATATATATATATATATATATATATATATATATATATATATATATATACATATATATACACACATACATATACATACATACACACAAAGATGTGACACGTGTGTGTGTGTGTGTGTGTGTGTCTGTGATATAGGTGTATATATAGATGTTTGGGTACAAGTAACCTTCATCACGGTCCAAAATCGGATACACGGATACTGATAATGTGATTATACTTCAAGCATGACTGTACACTTTCAAGGATATCCAACAAAATATGCAATGGTTATTTTGAGTCATCATACTCTGCTGCTGATACTAAATTTATTACATGCTGTCATTGCACTTACCGTGTCACGCACTAAAACCCCAGATTATCCACTGTTTGGAGATCCAGCTCAGAATTCTTGCTGAATTTCAGCCCTGAACCTTTGAGTGTGCTGTCTTCCTGCGCAGAATACAAATAATGCATTGGCCTCAGCCATTTTGACTACTGCACACTCGATACAGTAGTGTTTGAAGATCAGAGAATCAAGAATACGTGGGAAAGTGACCCAAAAAAACAGAAAAAGTAAAAGAAAAAAAATATATGCATATATATATATATATATATATATATATATATATATATATATATATATTCAGCTTCACATTGTGCAGAATTCTCAACACCTTTTGCATTTGAATGCATATATAATATGTAATCCACTTTAACTCCTTTGATCATATGAAAGGAAAGGTGTAGCGTATGATGTTATTACCATCCAACACGACTGTAATCGTAAAAAGTCCAGAAGATTCTTTCTTTCCGTTTTTGTGGTAATTTCACTCCCGGACCTCGCGGGTTCGAAAACAGAATGAACAATGGACACCCTTTCTCCTAGGCAACCTTCACACCATAATCTGCGGCATCATGTATTAAAGTCTGAATCCTTTTCAAAGTCAAATGAAGATGTTTATGTAATATGTATATAATATTCATATATTTAAAATACATTCGTTCGGGTTCGATTCCCGTCTCGGCCATTTGTGTGGAGTTTGCATATTCTCCCCGTGCCTCAGGGGGGTTTTCCTCCGGGTTCTCTTGTTTCCTCCCGGTCCAAAAACATGCTAGGTTGATTGGCACCTTGGAAAATTGTCCCTAGTGTATGAATGTGTGTGTGTGTGTGTGTGTGCCCTGTGATGGGTTGGCATTCCATCCAGGGTGTTTCCTGCCTTAATGCCCATAGACGGCTGAGATAGGCACAGGCTCCCCGTGACCCGAGGGAAGATCGGATAAAGCGAAGATGAATGAATGAAGATGAAGATGAATGAATGAAAGAATGAATGTTACCTTACAGTGACAATAAAGCCATACATACTCTGTATAGACTGTTCCGGCATTTACATTTGCAGCATTTAGCAGACGCCCGTATAAGTGCTTTGAGTCTCTAACTAAGAATAAATGGTATGATGAATTAAATGTTCTGATGTCCAGGGGAAGATCATTCCACCACCAACACCAGAACTGAGAAGAGCCTTGATCCAAACTTACCTCTTACCCTGTGAGAAGGATGCAGTCGAGCAATGCTAGACGCTCTCAGGCAGCGAGGTGCGGGTTTGCGACATTGGCTGCTATAGCATGACATTGGCTGCTATATAACTCTCATAAACATACATTTTCAGCATTTGGCTGACAACTGAGCAACTAAGGGGTTTAAGGGCCTTGCTCAGGGGCCCCAGAAGTGGCCTCTTGGTGTGACTCGGATTTGAAATCACAAGCTTCAGATCCAAAGCCGTCCAATGCCTTCGGCCTTAAAGAGATTGATTGGATTTCAATTCCTCAAACTACATCACTCGCCCAACACCATTGTTGAAGAACGAACACAAGATCCAAAATCTATATAAAAGATATTTTTTTCGAAAAAGTGGATGTGATTGTAATAGTAAATGGGGTATTAAATGTTTATAAACATTTAAAAACATTTAATGTTTAATGGAGGGGGGGGGTTATGCCCCTCTCTTGTAGATCATCTTGGAAACGTCTCGATTCAGTGCAATCGTAGAGCAACCGACGATGATGGAAAGCCGACCTTTTCCTGCGTTTCACACGAATACAAGCTCTGTAGCGAAACATTTTCACTTCAGATCAGCAAACCCGAATAAAAAACCCCACAGAGAACACGGGCAAAAATAAACATGGTGCAATTACACTTTGAAGACAACAACTAGAGGAGATACAGCATTCAAAAAAAAAAAAACATGATCTGGTGTGTGGGAGAGACAGGCGCTAGTTAATAACAAACACCTAACACCTATTATTATCAGACGGCCAAGTGTGTAGGCAACCTATTGTTATTCTACCTTTTCTTTTTCCCTCCGTTTTCTGCTTCCGGCTAGGGTTTCTATGGCAGCTAATAGAAAAAAGAAAAAAAAATTTGGTCAATTCTAATCAAAGGGAACAATCTGGCCAACACCAGATGCTCCAACACCAACACTGGGCCAGATTTGATGAAAACTTTGGACATTTTTGGTCAAAACAACCTCCACAATTTGTGCACGTTTCAACAGATTTGGCTCGTATTATCTTGAGGTCCGACTGCCATTTTTTTTTTTTTTAACCATCTATATCTTTCCTCCTGCCATCAGAGAATTCCAACATTGTCTATTGTTCTCCCGTGTGAAACTACCAATCATATTCTTATATATATATATATATATATATATATATATATATATATATATATATATATATATTCTCTTATTTATTTATTTATGTAGTTATTTATCTATTTATTTATTTATTTTGCCCAAAGGTAGGGTTCTGATTCTGATTTCCTGCTTTTACATCGGGTAATTTTTTTTTTTCTTGGGCACTGAAAATGCTGTCTGGGCTATTTTTATATTATCATGATTATTATTATTATTATTATTATTATTATTGTTATTATTAGTATTATTATTATATTTTACTATACCTTTGGCTGCTGGGGAAAGCGGGAAAAACAAATTTGCACACACACAAATATATATATATATATATATATATATATATATATATATATATATATATTTTTTTTTTTTTTTTTTTTTTTACTCTGGAAATTAGGCTTTTTCTTATTAATTTCTTGTTCATTTCAATGTTATTTTTAGTGGTTGTTTGAATTGTAAAAAATGGGACGTGGCTCCTTTAAGAATTCTGTTCCGGTTGCTTTTCCATATAAACTGGTGGTACGTTTAGGTTATTCGGAAGCGCATTGCATTCCCAAAAGAAAACTTACGTAATACGGATTTGGGAATGCTATGTGCTTGCGTAAGGTTCAATACGGTAATATACGCTAATATAGTATAGTGAGTAGATGTTGTGAATGCGCAGCTAGGTGGCGTAATTCGGGGAAATTTAGGAAGCGTGAGTGGATGCCACTGAAGTTTCTTTATTCATTTGTTCTTTATTGTCCAGGTTTTGTTCAATACATCGCAGAGTGAAGGAGCAGATGACTCGCATAGAAATGTATTAAATTAGTGCATTAACGCATTAATAACTATGACAGCCCTCAAAAACCAGGACTATACCTACGATATACGATAGGGAGGTGATAGCTCAGTGGTTAAACCATTGGGCTCTGGACCAGAAGATCTCAGGTTCAAATCCCACCACCACCAAGCTGCCACTAGTGGGCCCTTGAGCAAGGCCCTTAACCCTCAATTGCTCAGTTGTAAGTCGCTCTGGATAAGATAAATGTAATAGGGTTGCAAAGTTCTTTGCAAACTTTTCTCTTTCCAAACAACTCTTCATAGCAATTCGCTTTCACTGCCTCCAGACTGAGGTGTGTAGCGAGACGGTGTTATAGACGGTTAAATTATCAAAAAAAAAAAAAAAAAAAAAACGCAGGTCCTAATGTTCTCCTCACTTGAGTCATGATTGATCTTTGCCTTTCATATCTGGATCTCGGCTATCTCGGATCGCAGATACTCGAGGAGCGCGAGAGCCCGCTCACTTCCAACTCTCTGAAGGTGGCGCCGATCTCGAAACCTGCCAATTTCGCCGCACACACGCGTCAGTCACCTCGCAACCCCCCCCCCCCCCCCCCCACCCCCCCGCCACCACACCACCCACCTTTAAGTGTACTCCATCACCTGATGCCAACAGATACATAATATCCAGATTCTTCAAGGTGATCCTTATCAGCCTTCTCTCATCCTCGAGGCCCATCGACACGCCGGCGTGAGATATAGCCGCCGTTCCGACGGGGAGAAGGACCTTATTAATGTGTTAATTTACAGGAGCGAGCATTAGTGTTCTGGGTTTAGGAGACCATCATTTTGAGATCAAGGGACGATGAGGCTTGGGGAGGAAAGCATTTCTATAATGACGGGGATCAAATACGAAGCATGAATTATTAATCATAAGCGTTTGGTTCCCAAATGCCTGGCAGGGTATAAAAAGAAAAAAAAAATGGCCTGCTGCTAACACAATCCCCATCTCATTTATTTTTTTGTGTGGGGGAAAGTTATTAAACTATGTACTTGAGACAAATGGGAGTTCAAGAGGAAACAGCGACGGAGCTCGTGACGCGGTCACCCGCACTTACGAACACTCAGCTAAACTCGCAGCGGGCTTTTTTTTTCTTCCGTAGCTACAATAATCCTTTCCTTAATCTACGACGCCGTTTATTTATTTATTTATTTATTTTGAGGAGCCGGAGCGGTGATGATGAGGAACATGCCGAGTGAGTTGGTAGCGGAGTAACTAGTTACATGTAACGGCGTTACCGTAATTTGAATTACAAAATAAAAGTAACAGCAATTTGTTACACTTACTAAGGAAAAAACGTGGAATTAAATTAGTTACTTTCAATAAAAGACCCCACCCATTGCCCCGCCCCCGCTCAACTAAAATATTTTGATAGGTAAACAATTTTTTTACCTCAGGATTTTATTGTTAACAAGTTATATTTATAAGTAGCGGCGTTCCGTAATTGAAGTACAAAATAAAAGTAACAGCAATTTGTTACACTTACTAAGGAAAAAACGTGCAATTAAATGAGCTACTTTCGATCAAAGACCCCACCCAATGCCCCGCCCCCACTCAACTAAAATGTTTTGATAGGTAAACAATTTTTTTTACCTCAGGATTTTATTCTTAACAAGTGCCACCTAGTGGACGAATGAAAATAATCCAAAAATTAATCGTACTTTTATAAAGTAATTGAAAAGTGACGCTACTTATTACATTTTTGAATCGCGTCATGTATAATCTGTAATTTCCAAAGTAAACTTCCCAACACTGGGAACACGATACTGCAGTGACGCATCTTGCTTTTGAGCCGAATAAGGTTTTTTTTTTTTTTTTGTTTGTTTTTTTTTTTTTTAAGTGCCATTGTTTTGACAATCTGGGCTGCATTTAGCAATTTCGCTAAACAGCCATAGGGTTGGAAATGACAGCTAACAGAGGGCTCAGGCCGGGCCATTGCTGACTGCTTACGCTCTCTCACCTGGCAAGGACGCATTAAATCCCACACAACTTATTGTGCTGCGAATGGCTGGCTGTGGGTGGGTGAAGTACATCACCTCAATCCGCATCTAAATGCTATTTAAACGTCCATATCTGCTGTCAAAAATGCTGTAAAAATGCCCCGCCCCCACCACACACACACACACACACACACACACACACACACACACACACACACACACACAAATGACATACAGGATCATTAAAAAAAAAAGGGGAAGACGGACAGACCAGATTGTTAATTGATAGTTGAATAATAGCATGTTCATGTAAATATTGATAAGCTGCTTAATGTGATTGATTAATAACTACCATGTTTTATCTATTACTCAATTGGCAGGTATTTAATTGCCTGTTAACAGGTGGCGAAATGTGGATAGCGATCAAACCATTAGGTCAAATTAATTAAATAAATAAAAAAGGGAGGGTCATTATTTTCTCCCCTTGATAATTTACAGTGACACTTGTGAGGCGTTTTCAGATCACGTAAAGATGAATGATGCGACAGCGAGGCGATATGCATACTGTGCACTTCATTTCCTAATTCCACAATCTAATCATGAATGACGGATACAAACTATACCGGGCCGTAACGTTGTAGCTTCCTGTCCTTCTTAGCGCCGACCAGTGATTTATTTCTGCGTTTATTCCGTCGCATGCTGCTCTTTTTATTCTTTTTTCTTTTTTTTTTGGTAGACGGATGAATCAATCTTGCTATCCGGTACACCCTGTAATGCTACAGCGTAGTGTGTTGATAAAGAAACAGGCAACTATGACCAGTGGTCAGGAGTGTTTATGGAAAGGCGCCGCCGTGGGTGAGTCGGGGCCGCGTGATTTACACGCCGTACAGCCGCCGCGGGGAGAACTGCCTTTGTGACACAACACTATTATCTTTTATGCGTCGTAATATGTAATATCTAAGGATGCATGAAGGAGAGTGGGTGTGGGGGGGAGGGGGGGGCTTTAAATATGGCTGTGAAATTGCTTTCCTTCTTGTCAGAAAGTCACATCTACACAGACAAGACAATGAGAAATAGATAGATAGATAAATAGATAGATGGATAGATAAATAGATAGACAGAAGGTTGCAAGTTCAAATCCTAGCACCAGCAAGCTGCCAATAATGGGCCCTTGAGAAAGGCCCTTATCCCTTGTTTGGTTGTAAGTCTCTATGGATAAGGGTATCTGCCAAATTCTGAAAATGAAAAGAATGAGAGAGAGCATGAGCGAGAGACATATATACAGACAGACGCACTGATAGATAGATGGATAGATGGATGGATGGATGGATGTGGTAGCTCAGTCGTTAAGGCATTGGGCTCTGGACCAGAAGGTCGCAAGTTCAAATCCCAGCACCAGCAAGCTGTCAATAGTGGGCCCTTGAGAAAGGCCCTTAACCCTTGTTCGGTTGTAAGTCACTCTGGATAAAGGCGTCTGCTGAAAATGCTGAAAATTAAAGGAATGAGAGAGAGAGAGAGAAAACGAGCAAGAGATAGACAGACAGACAGACAGACAGACAGATAGATAGATAGATAGATAGCTCAGTGGTTAAAGCCCTTAATCCTTGCTCGGTTGTAAGTCACACTGGATAAAGAGATTTCAAATTCTGAAAATGAAATAAATGAGATGGATGGACGGATAGATGGATAGATGGACAGACAGATTGATAGACAGATAGATAGATAGAAAGATAGATAAATAGATATAAATGAGAAACTGAAAAAAAGCATTGTAAACAAAATATGCGCACCTAATCAAAGTTAAATCATGGTGAAATTTAGGAGCCTAAAAAATACAAAACATCATCTTCTGCACCATAAAGCAGAGGTGACATAAGCGGCACATGGAAATCATTATATAATTAGGTATATTAAGCCGGTAATACATTCCGAGCCGGAGAGACGGCTGCATCGCTCCCATTCCTCACACATTTTTTTTATTCTTTTTTTTTTATTTCTTTAAATGACACATTTTTGTTCTTGGGAGAAATAGATAAGGCTTAATTGGACAGTCGAGAAGCCGGTGAAAGGAAGATATTGCTCGTGTTGCTTTCCATCCGGGATACGTGGCCGGAATACGTACCCGCGTGAGGCCCGTGCGTCTCTCCGGCGTGACCTTGCCGGATATTTCTCCCACTTTGTCTTGCCGCCTCCTTCTCTTGTTATGCTTTCCGCCCTGTCAATGAGAAACGAGATTGAGAATACACATGACACAAAAAAAAAACGAATAAAAAGCCAAAAAAGAAAATGAACAAAGAATAAAAAAAACCCCCAAAACCCCTGAAAGAAAAAAAACCCCCCCCCATCCCCCCCTCCCACCCATAAAAGAAATCAAACCAGAGCCCTACACCCCCCAACCCCATTTACACCTGACCCCACCCCCCCCCCCCCCCCCCCCCATGATACAGAGCAAGATGTAACAGACGTGTGTGCGGTGCGTTATGAATCACATTCGACTTGTCGATCAAGCTGTACCTGTCGCGCGCAAGATTAGCCGTCGCGTTAGCGGCTGAGAAGACCCTGTAAAGACCTACCCGCTCGAACGGACGCAGACGCGCAGGTACGCGTTCGCTCGCCGGGCCACATTTCTGAACACGCGTCCGGACTAATATATTACGCTCCGGAAAGAGCAAGCAGGCACGCTTTGTTTTATTTATGGAGGTATACTTATCTTACACTACAGAGATACAAGTCGGAAAAGCAATCGGCAATCCGAGGAGCAATCGAGCATTCGTTCCCGTGCACCGCGGCCCTATCTCTACTGACTACTGCTTCTGAAAGCAAGATTGTGGATGCTGTAATTCACTGTGCAGACCACATTCCAGAGTGACACCATAAGTACTATTCATTCACTCACTCGTTCCATGTCGACCACAGATACGGTGGCTTTATCTGGAGGAAATCTGGATTTTACAGCAATGCATTGAACAGAAAACATCTCTGTCTTTTGTATAAGGCTTATATATATATATATATATATATATATATATATATATAGATATATATATATATATATATATATATATATATATATATATATAATATATAGATTTTTTAAAAAGATTAATCTTATGCCACCATATAGGTCATAACAAGATTACCAAGGCTCTGCCCTGTACTGTGCACTTGTGCTAACCTGAACTTTTGTCTTTTCTTTTCTTTTGCTTTTTTTTTTGTTTGTTTTTATTTGTTTTTCCCCCTATAATATTTGGTCGGTTGTGGATAGTGTGGTGTGTTTTAAATAATTCAGGACCACAAACAAGCCTCTTCCTCAATACTATCTTGCTCCAGCCTGCTCCAGTTTTTTTGTTGTTGTTGTTGTTGTTTTTTTTTTCATATAGTACTCCAAGGCATACAATAAATCAATATAGTTCATGTGACAGAACGATTAAACCATTAATCACCCACCTGAATCCTGGCTCTATAAATATTTACACTTTTGATCTATACATGCATTTGATTATGTTTAATGTTTACAGCCATAGTTTTATGAACGTGTCTAAAATGGCATTGAGATCAACCATGTAGATCCTGAGTTTTGGTGAGATAATTATAATGATTTGAAATCAATATAGAAGCAAGCAGCTAATGTGCATTTGCTTTAGCTGACTAAATAAACATACTGAAATCTAGTTTCAAACATGTACTACGGTTAGAATCGCCGGGTTCGAATGCTTCTAATACTCTAACTGTAAGAGATGTTATAATTATATACTATCAAAATCTAGCCCTTCAATATTATTATCGATTGTTTAATATTTATTTTACTGTGAAAAATGCTTCTTTTAATATTCATTTCTTATTCATTCATTTCTTGTTCATTTCAATGTTACTTTGTTTAGTGGTGGTTTTAATTGTAAAATATGGGACGTGGCTCCTTTAAGAATTGTGTTCCGGTTCAATATAAACCGTTGATAGGTTTAGGTTATACGGAAGCTCATTGCATTCACAAAAGAAAAAAAAGTGTGATTTATTCCGTAATACGGATTTGGGAAGGCGATGCGCTTCCGTGAAGTTCCATACGGTAATATACGCTAATATAGTAAGGAGCTCACTTTATAGTTATAGAGCTAATTTCATTCTGATGCACCTCAATTTCACCCGCACTCTTCTCAATACTCACTCTGAGGGTTTTTTCCTTAGAATGTTAATTATAGTAAGTGGACAAATAAAATTCATCAAAAAGTAATCACATGTAATCCGTCACTTTTATTTTTATAAAGTATATATTTTTATAAACACTACTTACTACATTTTGTATAGGGTATTTTTTGTAATCTATTACATTTCCAAAATAACCTTCCCAACACTGTGCATTGTGCATTTTTTCAATTATTAGATGCGCTATACTTTTATTATTAAGCAAGTGCAACATTGTATATGTGGATGGATTTCTCCTCACTGAACTGTGTTCTCTCAGCACTACTGCTACTACTGTATGTGAATGTGACTTATCACAAACATTACAGAGACCTAGCCTCGTCCTGAGAGTCACATAAAATATAGATTAACACGGCAGAGGTGCATCTGCATTTTCTGGAGGCAGAAAAAAAGTCTTTTTTTAAATTTGCTTTTGCATGACAATAGGCGTGCTTGTGAAAGTGCAATGCGTAAAGAATTCAGAAGGTACTTAAGTAAATTTGTCTGAACCGAAGAAATCAAAGTTGACTATTTGTACCATATTGGATTGCACAGCATTATCGATAGTCATAGTAATCGATAGCTGCTTACATTTATTATTGTTTTTATATATAATATATATATATATATATATATATATATATATATATATATATATATATATATGCATATATATATATATGCACCAGTTGCACAGTTCCTGCTCTAATAAACCAGGAATGTTTGATTTGTAGCTCGGCAAGTGAGTCTGAAGCACAGTCGAGAAGTGCCGAAAGACCTTGACAATGGGACCACAATTAACACATAAAATCTCATCAGATTTACTTCCGTTTTGGTCACACTCGCATAGGAAGGAAGGTCAGCTTGTGTCCTTGTTCCTCTCTTGTTACTGGCTGTCTCTCAATAACACCCGTGCCCTGATAGAAAATATGAGCTTAATTAGAACATTACTTCCCTTTAAACCCTCAATAAATCCTTACCTCATGATTTAAAGCATTAGCCTATTAGCTGTACTTCAATTAATGTTATGAATTTAGCATTCTTGTCAAATGCCAGCAATCGGCGTGCGGAATAGCAAGGTTGATGCATTGACAGCGAAGGTGTAACGTTTCAGCATCTCGGAGCAAGTGTTGGCTGGGATGGGAGCTACAAAGTCAACAAAGGTCTGCAGTTTGGTCGTTTGGAGGTCATTTAATGGAATGAAAGTGTGCACTCCCATCTCCATTAAAATCCCCCACTTCCTTTCATTTATTAAGGTGCGCTTAAACGTTTATGAATGCAGCTGTGCTCCTGGACAACCGCCAGGGACTGGGGAGGAACAACTGGATCTGCTCTGGCGCATAAAACATGACCTCCAACCAACTAATGACAGAGATGGAGTATTTACTATAAATAAACAATGTATTATACTCTTTCGGACACTAATGGAATGTTCTAAGGGTAGAAGTGGGCAAGGGTGTTCAGTTGGTTTCAAACTGGGTTGGTGGGGCCGGGCGGGGGGTCAGCAGTGACTGGTGAATCTTCTTCCTGGGGGGGTATAACGAAAAATAATTGGGATGCGCTATCTTAAACAATAGGTTTCAATACTGAAGCTTGGAAAGAATATGCCTATAGTAGACGTATTATCCGTTAGTTCCATCTCAAAGCTAGCAGAATGTATCCCAGTACTGCCTTTACTGGAATTGGGGTCGCTATACTGGGATTTTTGCACCTGACCGTCACAGTGTTGTGAATCAGGAGGTTTCGTTGTCTTTGGGAATGTGGCTCTTCTGCTACGAGAGGAAACCATAAAAATCTCTGCTTGCTTGGATTCTCTCAGTCTTCATTATGAGAAAACTTGCCCTCTTTTTTTATTACCTATTGTTATTTATCAAACCTGGGGACTGGCCACAAGCCAGGGTACTATCAGATAAAGGTATCGGATAAAGGCCGTGGCTTTAACCCAAACAAGCGATTTAATCGGAGCTAGATCCGATAACAAGGAAACCACATGTTTGAATAGTGTCTCGAAGCATTACTTGAGTGTACACTATGCATCGCCAGTTTGAATGTTCACAACTAGTGGCTTGATTGGATCGATAATGAGGTGGTAGGCACCGGGCTAGCAGCAGGCACTGGGATGAACCAGGTTCAGGTCACAACACAACATGGTCTGTTGGCATTCCCCGACGCTTTCTGGAGCCAAGCGAGGTGAGTCAATGTGCTGAGGTTTTTGGCAGGATGAACGCATTGCAAGTGAATCACATGATCTGGCCCTGGGGTTGCACACTCTAGTGTAGAGATGTGGCCAGTATGAACCAATAGATTCTAGGCAGCCACTGTATAAGGCGTTTCTTAAAACCACCATCTCCAAATACACCCCCTAGATAATTCTTCTTAGGCCGAGTCACTACTGATTGTGTTTGGCGTACGCCTTGCTTCACGTTCAGCCCAGGAGACTCAATATCTCCTAGCATGAGTTTCCTCACTGGGAAAAGAAGCAGTGATAATGGGGCACCCTATGGGGTATTAACACCATTATTTTTGGTAGATAGGGGGAAGGCATGTTTGCTTGAATTCATTGTAAATGTACATTGTTTGCACCCGGCTGTTAAAACATTGTGGTTCTGAATAGCTGCAAATGCCCAGTGACTCATACACACACTCAAATTTCAGTCAGCCTTCCTCCTCTGAGAGCATGACTTCCTGTACCAGGGCTAGACATCGAGCCAGACAAGAGATAAAGCAGGCAGATGAGGATGACTTTACAGAAGTGAAGCGCCATTGATATACTCCATTGACCAGTTCTGAAGTGTTATTATGAAACAATGCTATGGTGCTTGTGACCAATGTAAAAACAGGCGTCGAATAGAACGCAAAATATTCTCGTAATATGTCGAA
The DNA here is from genome assembly GCA_030449085.1 of Kryptopterus vitreolus. Taxonomy (NCBI): domain Eukaryota; kingdom Metazoa; phylum Chordata; class Actinopteri; order Siluriformes; family Siluridae; genus Kryptopterus; species Kryptopterus vitreolus. The sequence goes on from JACRUU010000007.1 coordinate 12,645,617, forward strand.
AGTTGCGTTCGCTGACTGACAATAAACTGGTGATCCCTTTTATAATTAGAAGATAGAAGGTATGTATGTTGGTTTTTATATGGAAGGCATTTTTCACAACACGGCAGCCAGTTCTATTTATTATTTATTTATTTCTTTTTAAAGCTGTGGGCTTTAAGTGAAGACTATTAATATAATTTATTACCTTCAAGGTTTCCGCATAGGTTAATTCAATACCAATTATGCTTTAGCTATTGATTAATGAGTAGCACTATATTTGCTGTATTTGCGGATATTGATCTCAAATTGACATTGTTTTTTTAATGAATGAATGAAGCCTAAATGAGAATTGCCCAGACACATGGCTTCTCCATATGATAATTGGAAGATCTGTCACAGGGGCTGAACCTCATAGCTACTGAAATGGCAATGGACAGCATTGATATCTAATCTAATATATATATATATATATATATATATATATATATATATATATATATATATATATATATATATATATATATATATATATATATATAATTTGCATATGTTTGGTAATATATTTAAAAATAATAATAATATTTATATTATATTATATATTCTATTATATATATATATATATCTATATATATATATATATATATATATATATATATATCTATATATCTATATATATATCTCTATATATATGCTGTAGTATGGAAATACTATATATACTATAACGTGGTGCATCAGTAAAACAAATGTTTAATAATAAACAATATTTTTTACATCTCGCAAAAGATGAGACATTGTGAATAAACCTTAATTTCACCCTTTTAAAAAATATTTATTCAGTGCATTTTTAATAAAGACAGTCAATAAGAAATGTGTTATGAATTATTATGGATTATTATGAAGGAATAATGAATTCATGTGTTATTTATATACAACATATATTGTTTTTAGAATTCTACCAACTTTCACCAGTAAAGTACAGCTAGTTCTAGCAACTTAGAGGATCACATCATCACACTGCAGATGCTGCTACTGTCAAACCTGATATTTGAAAATGCATTGCGATGTTCTTGACAGTGAAAGGTTTGAGACTTAAACAGGAGGCTCAACACTGATTTCATTCTGATGTCAGGGAGAGGAAAAAAATAAATAAATAAAAATAACGATTCTCTGCAGCTCTCTTGGTGAAGTAATGCTGGGAGTGTTGTGGTGCATGTACAGCTGGCCTGGTCTGGTCTGGGGCTGAAATCCTTTTATAGATCTACTGTTTGGTCAACAGTGGATTTTTTTTTGCAGATGCCATGCAAAAAAACGACTGTATATGTCTGTATATGTACATTACATGGCCAAAGGTTTGTAGACCTATATGTGCATCCCATTCCAGATCTATTTTCTTGGAAGGCTAATGATAGATGCTCAACAACAGGGTCATTGATGATGTAATGTGAGGATGTTTGGGGTTCAGTTGATGTTTCAGATCATGCCACAGGTGTTCAGTAGGATCGAGGTCAGGAATCTGAACAGGACACTCTTTCCCTCCAGCCTCCGAAAGTCCACTAGAGAAGCGGAGGTTTGAACGTTATGGCATATAAAAAACATTCTATACCACTGAGCATCACTGTGGCAAGAGTTTGGCCGAAAAATCCCATAGGGGTGTGTTGGTCAGGGATGTACATATTTATCCATAAAGAAAATCAAACACCATTAAATAGTATTATTATTATTATTATTATCACGCACTGCATTGTTCCACATAAAAAGAAAAAGTCATTCTTTATCCCCATTTTAAGGGGTATAAATATACTGAGCCTGCATTCTGCTTCACGAGAGCATAATCCCAATTGAAGAAAGGATTTGGTTGGTATCTCAGCATGTAATATTTTAATACCCCCCTTCCACCCTCTCCCTCCCTCTCTCCCTCCCTCCCTCCCTCCCTCCTCTGTTTCTGTCTGGAGGGAAGATGGTGAATTTTTATGTATTTTTAGTCGGACCGGAGGAGGTGGAGGCAAGCAAGGAACACGCTCGTGTACTTTCCCCCGCCGCATGCTTTGTCGTGCGCCGCCGCCGTTGCCGTTCTCTTTCTGCTCTCGGTATGTTCGCCCTGATATGCACCCTCAGGCACTGTGCTTTTCATTATTTCTTTTGAAACTTTCATCTGAAGTCTCCGAGGGATTAGCCCTCTTGATTCCTGACATAGTCAATGAAAAAACAAGTCTTATACACTGGTGGGCTTACAGCTAGCAGAGCTTTTGCTCCCCTCCTGCGCGCCTCCCCTCCGTTTGCTCTTGCCCGAGCCGGCGTCTGAATTTCCAACTCGAGTGGATGCCTGGCTTGGAAAAAAAAAAGCTTCACGTTCAAACGCCGTTTGAATCCTTGCATTATGCAGAACAAACCGTGGCTTTAAAGCATCCGTCTACTGCTTGATAAGATGCACAGGTGAGTCTTTGGTGTGCATCAACCTGCAAAATATCTTAATGAACAGAGGATGGAAATATTGCTTTTACCCGAGTTCATGAATTATTATCTCGGCACACCTGGGCTCCAGGAGTTGGAGTACGTACTATATAGAGCGGACTCATTGATATCTTTTGGAATGATGCAAAGCTTACCGAGATGGACCTGGAAACTGTACGTCTAGCCTGGTAGGCATTTCCTGATTAGCCAGAAGGGATTCGCGTACTCCTTTCAGTTTAAAAATTGACAAGCGCCTTTCCTGCCTTTTTAGTGTAATAGTCATGTCTGTATGCGTGTACGTGGGTGACATTGTCAGCACGTTTTTTTTCTTCTGTTTTTTCTGTTTCTTTGCCCACTGAGCAACTGAAGCTAATCTATCTCGTTTGCCCTTCAGTTATGGTGAACCGTCCAGGGGACTGGACGCGAGTGTCTCCGGTAATCCCTTAATTAGCTGATGATAGACTGTCCGTTTAGCATGCAAAGCTACAAACCTTCGCTTTCCACTCTGCAGTTTTCCGTCTGCTGGGCTGCCACTAATGAGCTTAGCAAAGTGGCAACAATCCATTCCGTCGCTGCACCACTGCACCAAGGCCGTATTAATCTCGCTGGTGTGGTCTCACTACTGAATGACCCTGGAGCAGAAATCATAGCAGGGCCTGGCTTAATTATGCTAAAAAAAAAAAAAAAAAAAAATACTACATCTACAAAGTGAACAGACACGACCTCCATCACTGCCCTAGTGGTGGCTCAGCGTATTGCGTCAGCTGGAGAACTGGAGGGACTTCCTCTGGGAGCAGTTGCATCACTGTTTTATGGGGAGATGATGCATGGAAACTGTTCCTCTTATAAGCCACGTGTGTGAAGCAATGAGTTTCCCGAGTCATCAATCTGAGCCAGTGTCCCAGAAAGGGCCGCATTAGAGGCCTTAAATCTATTTAGACATGTCTTAATACGCTTTAAATGCTTTGAGGGATCTGCTCCGGCTGGATTGCTTTCAGAGTTGTTTTGACCATCTCCAGTTCCACCTGATTATCTCTCTCTCTGGAGCTGAGAGTAATGTTGAAAATTGAGTGCTCAGTAGGGTATTGGATTGGCTGAAGGTCTCCAAGTGTATAAATAATACACTTTCGCCAACAAGGTGAGCAGGAACGGTTCGCTCGCTCCTTCCAGACGAAACGGCAGCTTAAATATTCACATGCAATATACGTACAAGTTCTCATTCAAGTCTTCTTGTTTTCTGCCCGGTCAGTGTTTCCAATTAGTTTTAAAATTGTTGTTCGTTACATTTCAATCAACATTATAAAAATACACAAATGTACAATGCACATCTGACATCAACAATTGAAATGAAGGTTTCATTAAGGAAACCAAACCAGCGCTTTATTGTTAGTTTTATACAAGAATTAGAATATTGACATGATAGGATGTATGTATATGTGTTCATACATTGTATGCTATGCAAAAACACACAATGTCTTATTTCAATTTTATTTCAAATGTACATATATATAAAAGTGTATATATATATATATATATATATATATATATATATATATATATATATATATATATATATATATATATATATATATATATATATATATATATAAGTATGTCGTTAATTATGTCGTATGACGTACATTGAGAGCGAAACACACCAAGGTACCACTGTGTGTGTGTGTGTGTATATATATATATATATATATATATATATATATATATATATATATATATATATATATATATATATATATATATATATATATATATAGGGGCATGGTTTGCTTAGTGGTTAGCACGTTTGCCTCACACCTCCAGGGTCCGCGTTCGATTCCCGTCTGTGTGTGTAGAGTTTGCATGTTTTTGCATGTTTGCATGTTCTCCCCCCCGTGCCCTAGGGTTTTTTCTCCGGTCCGATTTCCTCCCGGTCCAAAAACATGCACGGTAAGTTGTTGATTGGCACCTTGGAAAATTGTCCCCATCTCCTGTGTATGATTGGGTGTGTGAATGTGTGTGTGTGTGTGTGTGTGCCCTGCGATGGGTTGGCATTCCATCCAGGGTGTATCCTGCCTTAATGCCCATAGACGCCTGAGATAGACACAGCACAGACTCCCCGTGACCCGAGAGAAGATTGGATAAAGCGGTAGAAGATGAATGAATGAATGATTATATATATATATATATATATATATATATATATATATATATATATATATATATATATATATATATATATATATATATATATATACACAGAATGTCTTATTTCAATCCTATTTCAAATGTACTGTTGGTAACTGTACACTTACATTACAGTCATTAGCAAAAAAAATAAATCTTGGAACATTTCAGAAACGCTATGCAAGAAATAACACATGACAGACCGTGCTATTATATGAGGGGGAAAAAATTGCCTAGGTGTTGTAATGCAGCACAACACACAAGTCAGTTGTTATATAACACCATAGTCTGGAGTGTTTTATTCGTCTGTGTCTAAATGATGAATGTATCAAGTTAGCAGTACATCACATTCATTGCCTGGACTTTTCCACTCGTATGGAAAAGAAATGGGAAGAACGGAACGGAAAGGAAGAAAGGGAAGTCTTTCTTCCCCAAACACTTAGTTGGAGGTACACAATTGTACAGGTCATCCAGGTCATTCCAAATATACGTTCTATCACCTATACGTTCCAGTATAATAACATCCCTGTGCACAAAAAGCATGCATTGGATTGGTAGATCTTGAGTGGATTCGAATGCAAACCCTATTGAACATTAGGAAATGGCACCCCAGGCCTCCTCCCCTTGACAACTGAATGAATATCGCACTACAACATAGTTGTGTTATGTTGTTGTTGTGCACTGTCTCGTGTTGTCTATTCCAGTCTGTTCTTGTTTTTGCGCTGTTTGCACCAGGTTGCACACGATGTACTTTATGTGTCTAGGACAACTTAGTCTAGTCCTCAGACTTTGTGTTCTGTAGCTCTATGTTGTGTTATATGTTGTTTTGTGCAGCACCAAGGTTCTGGAGAAACGTTGTCTCATTTCACTGTGTACTGCGTCAGATATATATATACAGTATATATATATATATATATATATATATATATATATATATATATATATATATATATATATATATATATATATATATATATATATATAGATATCACACACTCACATTCACACACTAGGGACAATTTTCCAAGGTGCCAATCAACCTACCGTGCATGTTTTTGGACGGGGAGGAAACCGGAGAACCTGGAGAAAAACCCCATCAGGCACGGGGAGAACATGCAAACTCCACACACAAATGGCCAAGACTACGGGAATCGAGCCCGGACCCTGGCGGTGTGAGGCGAACGTGGTAACCACTAAGCCACCGTGCCGCATCTTCCTAAACAAAGATGTAGGTTATAAACAGGGGACTATATATGGAACGGGATGTTCAAACAGTATCATACGGTCACACTTTTTCACAAATCGTGTTTTTAACGGTTGGATAAAACTGACACGTTACTGTTCTCACTTATAATTGCGCTCAAAGCATCTTTCTAACAAACAAGAGTGAAATGTCTTCCGATAAAACCCGTAATTAGATAGATATAAGGTTCAAATACAAATATCCTGAACACCTCCTGACCTTATCCGACTCTGCTCTGTGGAGATATAAACACACACACACACACCTTTTTTATTCCCAATTCAGACGCAGACTACAGAGCGCAGCTCACTGAGCTGAAGAATCCGGCTGTAGTCGAGTCCGTGTAGGAAGCCTGATCCCTTTGGGGTACTATTTGGTCTGACAGTTCCTCCACAGGGGGATTCCTTCGACCTCTGGTTCCTGCTAGTGCGATCCGATCCTCCCTAAGGTACCTGACAGTCACGCTCTCCCACTCTGTGAGACTCTCTCCGGTTTTTTGTTCCCCTGCTTGTGCTAATTCTGATCTGCCTGCACCACCCCCCAACACCCCCCCACACACACACACACACACCCAACACCGGCTAGCTTTTTGCTCTCAGGATACGCAACCCTCTCAGCTCTCCTCGAGTTCGTGCTTTGGCGTGAACCTGTCACCTCTTCACCACGGTGCTGCTTCTTTTTATGCTTAGAGTATATTGGAGAGGGAGTCTGTTCCGTGCTTATATTTACATGTATTCTTCTGACAGAGTTGCAACTGCGCCGGGCTCCAGGGCCTCGCAATGGCAGCTCGGCCGTACCGCGAGTTAAAAAAAAATAAAAAACTTTTTTCCAAACAGTGTTTCATAACTTACTTTATTTACTGCGCATATTTTGCCTTCCTAGATATTCGAACCTGGTCAGTAAATGCTAACCAGAGCCTGAATCGGATAAACTGGTTTTTTTTGTTTGTTTTTTTTTTTAATTGCATTCACATACAATACCGTTAGGATCTATAAGGTCAGCAGAAATGCTTCCAAACACCCCCCCCCCCCCCCCCCCCCCCCCCAACCCCCAGGACCATTTTAAGGGCCAGCTGAATTTTATATGCATCCATCACTTTTTATCATCTAATTAGTCCACACAATGGCAGGCTGTTCAACATGGCAAGAAAACAGAGCTATTGATTAGATAAAGGTCTGGTATTCATCATTTCACTCTTCCATTGACAAAATGTTGGGCCGTTTACTGACTTTCCTCCTTCTTTGTATTAGCAAAGTGTTTCTTTGCTTTTGTTTTTTTTTCCCCCGTCCTTCCACGGTGGTCCTAACCGTCTTCATCTGTTTAATATCACGGATGAGTTTCCAGTCCGACCCGTCCTCCTTGTCAAGGCTTGGCTGTCCGTCAAGTGCTTATGTGTACAAAGCTGTCAACGAAGAAACGTCTTGATATAGTGACTGACGATACCTTATAATGCCCCAAATAACTGTTACGTTAATGCCACTTGAAAAATGGAATGCTAGATATGCTGTATATGGTGATACCGAAGTCTAATGCGAAAGCCCTTTAGAGTGCGTTTTCATTCATTCATTCATCTTCTACCGCTTTATCCGATCTTCCCTCGGGTCTATCTCAGGCGTCTATGGGCATTAAGGCAGGATACACCCTGGATGGAATGCCAACTCATCGCAGGACACACACAATCGCACACACATTCATACACTAGGGACAATTTTCCAAGGTGCCAATCAACCTACCGTGCATGCTTTTGGACCGGGGAGGAAACCGGAGAACCCGGAGAAAAACCCCACTCATGCAAACTCCACACACACATGGCCGAGACGGGAATTGAACCCGGATCCTGGAGATGTAAGGCGAACGTGCTAACCACTAAACCACCGTGCCCTTTTAGAGTGCGTTTTCATCCCTATTATTGTAATGCCATATTTATCATATATATTTATCATATTTGTCTGAGATTTAAGATTTGTGATATCATACAATAATAGAATCGGATCCAGGCGCACACTTTCCAGTCTAAATGATTCGTCTTTAAATGCTCGAAAGTGTCCACAATAAGTGCATTGAACAGAATTTTATGTAGTCGGAAATGTGCACTGTATAATCCCATAGCCTAAAGTCATATTTCTGTTTTTTTTTTTGTCTATATATTTTCTATATTATCATATATAACTGAAACGTTACCGGCAGTTCATATTGAAAGCAACCAAAAACGGAACATAACATTCTTAAAGGAGCCACGTACCATATTTGATCATTAAAACACACAATAAAAGCTAACATTGAAATTAACGAGAAATCCGTATTGAACAATTTTCCAGAGTAAAATAAGTATAAAATAATCAGTATGTTCTATTATTCTACTATTCTATTTCTACTATTAATTTCTGAGCTGGTAGCTCAGTGGTTAAGGTGTTGGCCTACGGACCAGAAGATCCCAGGTTCAAATCCCAGCACCACCAAGCTGCCACTTGTGGTCCCTTGAGCAAGGCCCTTAACCCTCAATTGCTCAGTTATAAGTCGCTCTGGATAAGGGCTGCCAAATGCCACAAATGTAAATGTATTATATCTTTTGAGTGGCGTTTATAGAATTATAATGTGTTACAGTGTTAGAAACATGAAAAGTATTCGTTTATGGTACATTTAAAATGTACGATTAATGTGCGAGTTGGCTATCGTGTGATTAATTGCGATTAAATATGTTTAATCTATTAACAGTCCTAATAACTGTATACAAAAACATGCTTCCACGCTGAAAAACATGACGTCTACGGGTTCAGACGAACATGTTTGTTAATATTGTTTCGTTAATATTTAGTGAAAACACAGTTTATTTGCTTTAAACCTCGCAGCCTTCCATGACCTTCTGTACAATACTTTACTTGCCCATTCTTCTTAATAGCACTGGTGTAACTCAATCAAGTTTGTCGTCTCGTCTAGGATTTAAGAAGTGAAATGATTTGTGATATTATACAATAATAGAATCGGGCCCATGCTCACACTTTTCACCCGATTCCAGACCAAATGATCCATCGTTTAATGCTTGAAAATGTCCGTAATAAGTGCGTTGAAAAGACTTTTATGCGTTCTGAAATGTGTTCTGCAAAACATTAGAATCCCATAGCCTACAGTCAAATTTCTGTTTGTCTGGGTTGCTTTTTATTTTTTTTTTTGTCTCTGCAAGTTTAAAACATAATAATGTTATTATATGGGGTTTGTTATTTTCATCTTGGCCAGAAAATATGAGGGTAAAGGTGAGATTACTTCGTAAGATGAAATATACTAGTCCTATCAGCTGATTATCGATTTGTTTTCTGACAGAGGTGTAATATGTCTTAAAGCTTTTCATCTCTCTCTCTCTCTCTCTCTCTCTCTCTCTCTCTCTCTCTCTCTCTCCTCTCTCTCCGGCCCTCCACGTTGTGATCTCTCTCTCTCTCTCTCTCTCTCTCTCTCTCTCCGTGTGCCTCCACGTTTGTGGATGTTTTTGCCTTTGAGGTGTGCAAAGGTTCTCGTATTCTATCTCGCCTGGACAATGAATGCATCTCTGCCGTTGCCTCGAGCTACTGGCCTGTTGTGTACATCATTTGTTTTGTTCAGTGCTGTTCCGCTCCCTTGTTCCGTGTAAGGCGTACACATGTTCACATGCGATCAGACCCCCGAGAACATCGCGTCCACCTTCCTTCCTTCCTTCCTTCCTTCCTTCCTCGGCAATGCGTGCAAAAAAGAACTGTAACGTTATCGGTGAGTTGGTAAACGGTGTTTCGTGGAATATGCGATGCGGATAACTAAATCGTATTCGGTTTAAACCGTTTTTTAAACTTCGTATTCTAGATGCTATTCCGTGAACTTGCTTTTTTCTTCGTTAGGACAATTTGGTTAATTAATCAATGCTAATTCTCGAA
>JACRUU010000007.1:12660369-13175369 GCA_030449085.1 Kryptopterus vitreolus
TCCGCTCGGAAACGCTCGGATGTCAACATTAATGAAAGGCGTTTGAACGTGCGTTTGGCGTAAATTTCCAAAACGTGCGCTTTCGTATCTGAAGAGGTGGTCGGTCTGAAGCAGGACGAAACCGGATGAATGAGGTGTTTCTAATAAAAAAGGACACCGTGCTCAGTGCCACTCAACCTCCGAGCGCTGCTATTTATTTCCCTAAAGAGCCTAAGTGTAATCTGGGGAGCGCAGTCAATCCGGTGAATAATAAGGTCTGTCACACAGTGGCTGCGAAAAATGTGCCAAATGAACGTTAGCACTAAATATGCTTTTTCACCTTGAATCGGCCTCGGTTTCTTTTCCCGGCACAGGCCGCGGCACGCCGTCGGCGATACGTTACGCGCGCGCCAAGAGCCCTCGCTGGGTCCAAGCGATTTGAAAATTTCATCTGTCATCCATACATTTAAATCAGTGTTTTTGCACACAGACACACTGACTCATTAGCTCAGCCCACCCGCCGCGTTCCTCATCAAACCTCCCTGCTCTTTGTCACGCTTTCTGCCTGAGCACCGAGTCCCTAAACAGTAGAGGGCAGATGTGAGCTTCACAAATGTGGTCATGGAACAACGATCCATCTGTACTTATGGTAATTAGAGGTAAGAAATTAGTATCAGTATATGATTAGCATTAACCTTTTCAAAACAGACATAAACGCCATTTCTGCTTCGTACTGTATACTGAGTGTTGACATTACACAGTGCGATATCAATCTATCTATCCATCTTTCTATCTACATACATACATACATACATTATACATCCATATATATATATATATATATATATATAATATATATATATATATATATATATATATATATATATATATATATATTATGGCACATTTAAATTTCATACAATTTAATTGCAAATGGATTTTAAAGCCAAGTGAAGTTGTGGAGATGAAAAAATATCGCCGCATTTGCCCCATTTATCTGTTATTTACAAGCAGATTAAAATAACCTGAACAAGAGCTTATTACCAATTTCTGGACACGTTTTTCTCATTTCAGGCTTCGAAAAGTTTTTGTATTGACACCATTTTGCTTCATTTACAGTATTTCTAGATGATGCTCAATTATTTGCCTACTGGGCAAAACCGTTTCAAGCTTGAAATCAGTAACAATATTTGAAAATAGGTTTAATATTCTTATAATAGGAAATGGGCTAAATGAGAACTCCACATGAATTAGACAGTCAACAAACGATACTGTTTTACAGTATGTAGCAAAGTGGGAAATCGGTGGGTAACATGCCGGACTTCTATTCGGAAGATCAAATCCCGGCACCACAGAGCTACCCCTGCTGGGCCCTCGAGCAAGACCCTTGAGGCTCAATTGCTCAACTATATAAATGATATAACTGCCAGCTGTTCCACTTTCAAATGCAATAAAAGTACTAAGAAGGCCACTAAGATCCCCAACGCAGCATTATAATGCCCTTGTGAACAAAGCGAGCTCCAAAGACAAGGTCTGAGTGGGAAAACTTGAGGTGTCCTCTAAAATGTCCTGACCTTGACCCCACTGAATAGCTTTGGGATGAACTGGAAAAGCAACTGACTTCCGAATCCCTAAAGCCACATTGCAAAATGTAGCAGAATCGAAGTGTGGAACTTATGATAGGAATAAAGGGGAACATAACCATTCACGTTTCATTCATTTCAACAAATGTCACCAATCAGCTTCATCTTTAATCATGTTTTATTTATACTAAGCTATTATAACTATTATATGTATTTAAATGTGCAATATTAATTCCATTTTAACAAAGGTCCAAACTATAAGAAAGAATAAACTCAGAATAAACTGCATGTTAATAATGATCCATCTTCTAATTGGATGCAGCACCATTAAAAATACAGGATGGAAGCTCACCTGTTTTCTTTGCATGTTTGTTGAGCTTTTTGCTTAGTAGCTCCTTTGCTTTTAGAGAACACAGTCTCAGGAATGGTGGCATTAACTGGTTCCATTTGGACAAAGAGTCTAAACTTATGCAGCCCGTCTTGATTGGTGAACTACAATAGTTTACAGGGTTTACTATTACATAGGCCCTGCCTCCATTTCCATTGCCTAAGGCAATCGCCTGCTGCGCCAGTGCCAGCCCTGTGTTGGAATCTACTTTATACATTCGTAAGATTATCCCTGATGAAATCTCCATGAGATGGCAAGAGGAAGAAACCTGGAGAGGAACCAGAATCATGAAAGGACTCGGTCTCACCAAATGTCCAATAAAAGAATAATAATAGAATAGAATAGCCTTTATAGGGGCACGGTGGCTTAGTGTTTAGCACGTTCGCCTCACACCGCCAGGGTCAGGGTTCGATTCTCGTCTCGGCCATGTGTGTGTGGAGTTTGCATGTTCTCCCCGTGCCTCAGGGGGTTTTTCTCCGGGTTCTCCGGTTTCCCCCCGGTCCAAAAACATGCACAGTGTTGGGTCGGCATTCCATCCAGGTTGTTTCCTGCCTTCATTGCCATAGATGCCTGAGATATGCACAGGCTCCCCGTGACCCGAGGGATGATCGGATATAGCGGTAGATGAATGATGAATGAATGTCACAGATACACACAGTAAGTGCTTTTCCATTACCCTTCAAAATGCTCAAATTTAAATAGCAATGGAAACGCGTCAAATTCGCAAAAAAGTTCGCTCGCATGAGGTGTTTTTTTTTGGCGAAAAAGGAATAATTCGCAAAACTGTAAGGAAACAGTATTTCCAGGTCACATGATATACGTGTGATTGGCTGTGATATAAATAAACCTGCCCATATTTTTTGAGTGACATCGCGATAGGACGAGTTTTAGCCGCATGGTATGATTAACGGAAAAGCAGTTTTTCTAATCGACATTCCGGAAACATCGGCAAAGTTTTACACGAATTTGTAATGGAAACGTACCTACAGATATTAGTTTTCCATATATCCCAGCTTGTTTGGAAGCTGGGGTCAGAGCGCACGGTCATGTATGATACAGCGCCCCCTGGAGCACAGAGGGTTGAAGGTCTTGCTCAAGGACCCAATTGCGGGCCGCTTGGTGATATTCACTAGTTCTTGAGGTGTTGTTAAAAAAACAAAACAAACAAACAACAACAAACAAACAAACACAAACAAAGCTGTTGGCCATGCATGGTGTTTGGATGTCCTGTCATGATGCATAAGTATGAATGCATTTGCAGCTTGGCTATAAAGCGGCGGAAAAGTCCCGTCACATTACGCATCACAACGTTTCCTCGCATATGCTAGGATGCGTCCGTGCGCGTGTGTTCTTTTCTCCCATTAAGGCTACTCCGCCGGTTTGCTGAGCTCACGAGGCTTAAACGCGCGTCCGCCAATGGGCGCTCGCCGCCGGTACCGGGAAGGGGGGGGGTGGTTGGGGGTTGGGGGGGGGCGCACGCTCTCAGCCACTGAGACACGGCGACGCTTATTTATGCGCAGCCTGTTCACTTTGAGCGCGCACAAAGTTGGCGGCGTGTCGGGCCGGAAGGACGGCGCTCGCGCTATTGAGGGAGCGCAGGGGAACGCAGAAGAGAACCGACCCTGCGTGCGTGCGTGCGTGCCCAGCCGTACCCGTCCGTCCGACTCGTGCGTCATTTCGGCGACTTTGGTGCACATCCTGTTTTATAGATATTTATTTACACACTATTTTTTTTTTTTACCCCCCTCCCCTTCTCATACCTTTTTTGTGCGTGCGTGCGTACCGGAGCGTGTGCGCTCATGCATGCGTGCGTGCGTCTGTGTAAAATGACAAGTCTTGGCCCGTCACCGCGTGCGCGTGTCAAGCCTGGCCGCACGTTTGGAAGGACGCCCGACCGCAGCCTTTTCTCATCTGCAAGTTCACTCCGATGAATTGTGACAAAGGGCTGTCAGCGCCCGAATAAGAAATCGATGCTCGAGGAAGCGACGCGCGGCTCTCCTGGAATTTTAACGATCTCCGTGGGTTTTTTTTCTTTCTCCTTTCCCCCTCCTTTCTATCCCTCTCTCTCTCTCTCTGCGCGTTCCGCGCGTCTTTATAACCATGCGAAGTGTCTCTCCTGGACTCCTGCTCGCCGCTGCAAGTCGAGGGGGCTGATCGGGACCGATTACCGCTGTTGAGTGTCCATGCAAGACTCGGCGAGGGGAAGAGAGGAGAGGAAACATGTCTGGCCACTTCTCTGAGCGGATCCCGGCTACCAGAGATGGCATTTTTGCCCGGCACGGCGCTCCTTGCTTCTAAAGTGCCTCGCAAAATCCTGTTCATGTTCACGCTCTCTCTGTCCGTCACCTACCTGTTCTACAGTTTGATGAGCTGCTACGACTCGCTGCGCTTCCCCGTGCTGGAGAACTACGCGTACCAGGCGCCGGAGGTCACAACTTTGGCCACGCTGCGGGAGAAACTTTACTCGGGCCCTCCCCGCGCGCACCTCGGCCACGAGCTCAACGCGGCGACGACCGCCGCGGCCGATCTGAGCACGGAGACCCGCGGCGTCGAGGAGATCACGGCGGGATGGGAGCGAGCTCGGGCGGAGGCGGAGACGGCTGCTAGCAAGAGCGCGGCGGCGGGGAACGCGGAGCATCCGGAGAGCAGCACCGCGGCGGACGGGGGACCGGGGAAAGCCGCGAACTGCACCTCGGATTACGGGGAGAAGAAACTACCCCAGGCTATTATAATCGGGGTGAAGAAAGGGGGCACGAGGGCTCTGCTCGAGGCGCTGCGAGTTCACCCAGACGTGCGCGCGGTCGGGAACGAGCCGCACTTCTTCGACCGGAATTACGAGAAAGGACTTGACTGGTACAGGTGCGCGCGCTCGTTTTACCCCCGCACACACGCACGCACGCATGCAAACATACATATAGATTACAAATAATAATAATAATAATAAAATAATAATAAATAAAGACTGGTATCTAATTTGCAGATCTTGTGATTTTGTAAAATTCACAATAAGCATTTAACACAAATATCATTAAATGCATATTTTTATTTATTTTATTTTTATTTTATTTTATTTTTTATCAGACTGTCTTTATTTCGTTAAATATTTTATTGCATTCGGCAACAGAATAACTGCACAAAATAAAATCCGCCTTAAAATAGTAAGCAATATTTATGCCACGTTCTTCTTTTTAATTATTTTTAATTAGATTCAGTTTTTATCCTTTATACCCCCCCCCCCCCCCACACACACACACACACTATATCCATTCACAAACATCTTTCTATATCTGCGGTGCGTTTGGGTTAGACACCTCATAGAGCACCGTGGGTATGTTTTATCCCTATAATAATCCCTATAAACCGTTACACAGGTCTACATTCCAGTCATCGTCCCTCCCCTTTTACTCTTATTATGATATTATTATTATTATTATTATTATTATTATTATTATTATTACTACATGTTCCTGTGTCACAAACAGTCTTATACTTCAGTGTATACATACCTCCTTATACAATCTCAGTGTAAAAAAAAAAAAGAGTACTTTAGTGGGTAACAGGGATGCGTATCTCTACAGCGTGTACTAGTAGAGATCAGTTAATGGCTGCAAGTGTACAGTTTGCATTTCTCTGAGCTGCGACGAAAAAAGGGATGACCGTTGATCCTCATTTTACCCCAGAACACCTGTTGAAATATTGCCACCAGCACCCTATTACATGCTTTTTTTGCCATGTTGATCATGTCAGCACTCATGTGTATTATGACAGTCACACTGTTCTCTCCGGTAATTCTAATGTTAGGATTAAAATGTTAAGGATTAAAAATACATTTTTCCCTCAATTACCAATTACATTTACGTAAAAGACCCGGTTCAAACGTTCGCGTACAGTTTGTTCTGAATACCGCGTCTTAGTACACATGCATGAATTGATTTTAAGTTTGTTTTTGTCCTATCCACTGTGCTGAAGAAATATCCGACAGGAATTCGGTTCGGTTTTTCAATCCCTTTCCAACTGAGTTTCACTTCTTTTCTGAATAAAGCAGTGCATTACGTGGTAGGGGGCGTGTAAATATCCGATCACTAATTGAATTTCGATATTTTTGTTTTTAGTATAGACATAAAATGTGTCCGTGTTTCCCATTAGACAAAAATAACAATGCAAAAGATACAGCACTGTAATACTGGAGGCTAAATCGTACACAGTAAACACCTCCGCACAATATTTAGCCAGCTCCGCATAGCCCGCTGCTCGAAATCTGTCGGATAATGCAGATTCATTGAGGAATCCAGATCCTGGGCCTTCTAACCAAGAAGCATGTTTAATTTTTTTGTAAAGAATGATCGTTAGCTTTGTTATTAATATTGCACACAGTGTTTGTTGTGTTTAATGAGTAGCAGATTGCATGCCCTGGCCACTGAATCACAGTGTGTGTGTGTGTGTGTGTGTGTGTGGGTGTGTCAGGTGCAGCACACACACTGTTGCCCTGCTCTGACCAATTCCCAAGAGTAGCCGAATCATGAAGTGCTTACTCAGGTTCGAAACTGTTCACACAAAACCCTTCCTACGCCCCATATTTTCTACTTTACCTCCACACACACATACACACCTGGCACCTGCCTTCCTGATTTATGTTTTTTTTTTTTTTTTTTTTGGTGTCTAGTTTTTCTCCATACTATACGACGCTATACTATGCTTTAGATCCAAAGGTCCAAAGGTCAAAGGCATCAGTTAAACCGAGAAGGCATTAAGGTTTAATGTTGTGAGCATGCAAGCGTGTTTATTTATTTTTTATCCCGGACTGTAACTCGGGACTGTAGGGACGCACGAGCATCTGCTGTATTTCACTTCAGAGGGCAGCTTAACCCTGGGCTGTTCATTTACTGCGTGTTAACACAAGCCGTTTCATTATGCCCGTGGTTTGGGGCTCATTAGACAGAAGGATGACAGGCTTACATAAATAACACCAAACAGCACCAGGGTGTTTTCAGGTCCCTGGACCGGCCAAATCCCTTAAGTGGAACACAAATGTGCCCGGATGTTCCCGCAGCCGTGGAAAAGGTTAGCGCTTACACGACAAATCATTCATTCATTCATCTTCTACCGCTTTATCCGATCTTCCCTCGGGTCACGGGGAGCCTGTGTCTATCTCAGGCGTCTATGGGCATTAAGGCAGGATACACCCTGGATGGAATGCCAGCCCATTGCAGCGCACAATCACACACACATTCATATACTAGGACAATTTTCCAAGGTGCCAATCAACCTACCGTACATGTTTTTAGACCGGCGGGAAACCGGAGAACCCGGAGAAAAACCCCTGAGGCACGGGGAGAACATGCAAACTCCACACACACATGGCCGAGACGGGAATTGAACCCGGACCCGGGTGGTGTGAGGTGAACGTGCTAACCACTAAAACACCGTGCCCCACACATGATAAATCAACATGTACAAATTTAAAAGGAAGGTTTTAAAGGGTGTCGGCAGGAATTATACATGAGGTTTGGCAAACATTCTGCTAATTTCATCTGCTTTTCTTACCAAGTGTACCGCTCAATTAGCACTGTGTGTGTGTGTGTGTGTGTGTGTGTTGGGGAAGGGGGTTTAAGGTGGCGGTGGCTGGCATGTCTAGCATGTTTTGAGCTTACCACGGAAATGTCATGTCTGTTAATAATTTGCTCACATTTCCTACGGGTCGAGGCAAGCGAGGCATCTTGCGGGACGGCGGCGTGTAGCGAAACGCTCTCGCGCGTTGATTTGAATTCCGCCATGAAATCTCTGAGGTGTGAAAGGTGTTCATACCTATACCCAGATGCTCCAGCTAGGTGACTAAGTATATCTGTGACAGATAGCAAGATGGTCATGGATTCGACCCACACTGCTTTTTAATGAAGTCCCCGGTCCTTTATTAAGTACGTAAATGCGTTCTCCCTGTCAGGTGATAAAAGCCGCACCATCATTAGCCGAGTCGCACAATCTCTGGGGTTTTCACGGCGGTTTTAAAGATGTGCCAGAGAACAAGAGGGATAAATTAATGCTTCATTTGCAGCAGGGCTCGGTGTCGGTGAAATACCTGTAGTTCAGCGGAAACGGGAGAAAACGCTACTCGGCTATTTAGCGATAGCGACCTGCTAATATCTCGTCATTAGCTTGCAGCCGTGAGGTATTTTTTCCCTTCCCTCATGCTAATACTGTAGCAAACATGAAATAAAAGATCATTTCATGTACAACCTCACCAGCCTTTCATTCACTGATTACCACATAGTGTCTAGATCTGAAGATCCGGAGGCTGCGCCGTCACCTCAGGAGGATTTCTCAATTTTCACGTTTGCTCACGAGTGAGTAAAGGATGCAGCCTCTCGGCAACTTCAAATGAAAATCAGCACTGCCAGAACCGAGGACTTTTTACTTACTTTCTTTTCTCTCTTTTTTTTTCTCTCCCCTTTTCTTTTCGTTTGCCAAGAAAACCGAGTTGTGATGAATCCGAGATCTGTACGAACGTAGCCCACGCAGTGCTCCGACCCTGTCCAAGGTTACACAGCGAAGTACTCTTATTCCATTATCTATTTAACCACAGAAGCACTTTTGTGTGTTTTTTTTTTTCTTCCTTGCTACATGCTAAGCCTCGGCTGCTCGAAACAATTCCAGCTCGGCTCCGCTTCATCTGAATGGAATTCCTGTTCTGTTGACAGTAGCGGTACGTGCGACGTGTCTTGCGCGGACGGAGCCGGGTTGATGTTCGCGATCGTGTTGACAAGTTCCTCGGGAGGAAATGAGACACGAGTTCTGAGTCAGTGGCCGAGGCGTTTGTGCAGCTCGGAAACAACAGCGTTGCGTCGCAAATCCGGAATTTAGCTTCGGAGGCTAAATGCTCAACGCCTCAGCCCGTGACACCTTACCTACAAACTGGGGAAGAAGGGGAAAAGGGATTTGTTTGGGCTCCTTCCCAAGCCCTGACTGGGTGGCATCTTGTTGCTTGGATTCAACACAGCGGTGTCTGCCTTTTTTTTTTTTCCCTATTTTTTTTTTTCCCTAGGATGCCACAATCTGGCGGCCGGTGATAAGCCTTTGCCAAAACGTACAAAGACGCACTTCTGGGTGGTTGGATACCGGCGCCGTAGTTGCAGGAGTGAACTTTTTTTTTTTTTTTTTTTTTTTTAATTAGCAGCATAGTCTGGCGCACGTCAAGAGCCCGGACTTTGGCAAGCTGTTGTTTTCTTGGTGTTTTCTGTATCACTTGATTAAATTCAGCAGTGCCGGAGAAACCTCTTCTGTCTGCTTCCTCACATGTTTATCTCTGTCTGTCATCTTTTGACTAGGTGCGAGGGTGTGTTTGTACCACCTGGTTCTTTCTCCATTTCCCAGATACCGGGATTGGAAACACAACTGTACCGCCTTTTTCCTCGTGTTTTTTTTTTTTCCTTCCCCCCGTTTGCGCAGGGACCCGAGAGAATCGAGAAAGTAATTGCCCTTTTTGCGACGACCTTATACAGGTGGCATCTAGACACATCCCCTCCGAATCTGCATCTTATTGCGGGCGCATTTACTCGGACCTTAGGAAACAATCCCAGACAGTATCTTGACAGTTCAATTACATCGCGGATTTAAAGCCGCGGCGCCTTAAGGCATAAAGCGTTCAACGGAAGGGCATCTAGCGAGTGTGGGGGGGGGAGAGAAAGGTTCTCTGTGGCCTCCAGAGTCGCGGTATAAAGCAAGTTCATATCGTGCCACTTACTCAGGGGGTCAACCTCCAGGGTTACTCGAGTCCATTTCTTTTGTGCCACCGGAATTATAGTAGGAGTCACAACACTGTATCCTTGATGTCTGAAAAGAAGGAAAGAAAAGAAAAGGAAAGGAAAGAAAAAAAATTGCTAGGCGGATTTTCTTTTTTTTTCCCCACCCTTTACACAATTATGCCTTCGCTTGCTTCCTTCTCACCATCTCCTCCACTCTGACATTCATCTTTCGCTTCCTGCTGAGACTCATCCTGCTACCAGGATTCTAAAGCGATGATCATCATTCAGTTGCACAAGTTTAATTCACTTAAGCCAAGAATTGAATTTGGCAATTTAATTTGCTGACATACAAAAAAAAAAAAAATGACATTTGGTACACAGGCTGCCATTAATGCACAGCTTCTTCCCGCGTTTTTTTTTTTTTTTTTTTTTTGCATCTTTAAAACGTAGACAACCTGAGTATTTTTTTTCCCTCCACCACTTCTGCTGTCAACATTGAAGGCTCTTTATTTTAGGTTTGTGTGGCTTGGATAGACAAGTAAAGAAATTTTGTTCAATTATAACCGCAAGAAATCGGTTCGGCTTTGAAAGGATCCAGGGATTCGGTCGTTTTCCAACAGAAATTGCCTGGTCAGAAGACCAAGAAATTCCATTTGGGACTGTGGTTTTCTGTACTCCATGATTAAATGCACCAGGAGTGAAATAACCATGTCAGTCATGCTTGTCAACATTACATTTTTTTTCTCCCCATTTTACTACCTGTTCCTAGACACCGGAACCCGAAAAGTGAACTTGTACTGCTTCGACAGGGAGTCTGACATGCTGTGACCATGAAGCAAGGACAGACAGGTTGTTCGCAGCGTGTCGCGGGCGTTCTCGGCCTGACCTGACATTTACCTCTGCTGGGTTTTTTTTTTTTTCCTTCCCCGTGACTCCTCCGAGTCCGTGTATCAGACACATGACTGTTTTTCATGGCGTCTGACATTCAAGAGAACGGAAGAAACTGTATATATTGGGGGTTACATTTACACCCTTATTCAGAGCGACTTATTGTATAGTTTGGTTGTATAGTTTGAACCTGCGATCTTCTAGTCCAGAGGTCAATGCCTTACTACTAAGCCACCACCTTAGGTTGGTGGACCGTAATCAGACGTAGCATTTGACGGAGTTGGGACGGAATATAGGCGAGAGTCGAGTCGCGAGCCTGTCGATGTCGGGAGCTACGGTTTAACTGATCCATACCTCTGACTAGCATATGCAGCCCAGGAGATGTGACAGGCTTAATTCAATTACAGGGAGATGTGCTCAGTCTCTGGAGGTGTGAGCTAATTCCTGTGTTTACACTCCTGAGTCACTGCCATGAACACACACACACACACACACACACACCACAGACAGACACATATTCATTGGCCTCTGTAAAGCTTGTTTGCTCGGAGTATCCCAGTGCCTTTGAAGTTTCGTACTGCTTTATGCGTTTTATTTATTCATGCTCCTTCGTTCATCAAATCACTACGGGGTATTCCGCTAGAATAATTTTAGCACAGTGTGAGACAATGTAGCCACCAAGCACTGCAAGGGCAAAACTGCTGCTAACATCGTCTTGGAGGAAAAAAAAAGAAAGAAAAGAAATGCCCACCTTTCATTTAGAGTTTTCTACGACAAATAAGCAAGCAAATTGACTTATTTATTTAATTTTCTGGCCAAAGTGCAGCCAAGCACAGGGAATGTTACATGCACAATTAATAATGCCTCGTGTAATTAGGCGATTTCTGCATTTTCATAAATAAAAAGTGTTTGTGGGATGTTAATTATGCAAGTTATTAGTGCATCATGTAGACTTATCATATCGTATTATGGTTATTATTATTATTATTATTATTATTATTATTATTATTATTATTATTATTATTATTATTATTATTATTATTATATTTATTATTATTCATTCATTCATTCATTCATTCATTCTTCATTCATCTTCTACCGCTATATCTACCGCTTTATCCGATCTTCCCTCGGGTCACGGGGAGCCTGTGCCTATCTCAGGCGTCTATGGGCATTAAGGCAGGATACACCCTGGATGGAATGCCAACCCATCGCAGGGCACACACACACACACACATTCACACACACACATTCATACACTAGGGACAATTTTTCCAAGGTGCCAATCAACCTACCGTGTGCATGTTTTTTTTGGACCGGGGGGAAAACCGGAGAACCCGGAGAGAAAAACCCCCTGAGGCACGGGGAGAACATGCACAACTCCACACACACATGGCCGAGACGGGAATCGAACCCGGATCCTGGCGGTGTGAGGCGAACGTGCTAACCACTAAGCCACCGTGCCCCTATTTATTATTATTATTATTATTATTATTAATTGTAATTAAGGAAGCTTTCCTTGGTAAAATATTCAAAAAGAGCCAATTATAGCAAGATGGGTAAGGCATTATTGTATATTTGATCAGGCAGTTCATAATTTGTTATGAATTATGAGCTACATTTTTTAAGTATAAAAAGGAGAGATGTAATAATATCATTTATATTTTTCTTTTTGCAGTACCATTAACTTAAAATGTCGAAATGCTTTTCCCCCCAAGGTTCATTTTCCAGTCTTATATCGGAGTATATCCGTATGTTTCTATTTTTGCTAGAAATATAAACATTGGCAGCATTTGTCCAGTATTTCCTATTAAACTACAGAGCCAAAGGCGTGTAAACACTTTATCATTAAAGTGTACTCAATTTTATGATGTCAGTCATTTTGTTTATTTAAGGAGTTCACTCATCAAATAAATAATTGAGTCATTCTGATGAAAGTGAGTTAAGTACATAATCATAAAAAATTGCATTAAACATTTTAATATATATTACAAATTTTGTAATGTTTTGAAGAATATAAATGTGCATTGTATTGAATTAAAGTGTTAGCTTTATATATATATATATATATATATATATATATATATATATATATATATATATATATATATATATATAATTTTTTTGTTTTTATGTATTTTTTTTTTTATTTATTTATTTATATATTTTTTTAAATATCCTAATAAGCATTGCCTTATAGTATGCGTTTATGGAATTCAAATCAATTTAAAAATAAATTTAGTAAATAAAATTATATATATATATATATATATATATATATCTATATATATATATATATATATATATATAGATAGATATAAATATCTTAGAACAATTATTATAAACACTTGTTTTATAAACTTGCTTTATCCGATCTTTCCCTCGGGTCACGGGAGAGCCTGTGCCTATCTCAGGCGTCAATGGGCATTAAGTAAGGACACATCCTGGATGGAATGCCAACCCATCGCGGGACACACACACACTTCTCATTCACACACATTCACACACTAGGGACAATTTTCCAAGGTGCCAATCAACCTACCGTGCATGTTTTTGGACCGGGGAGGAAACCGGAAAGAACCCGGAGAAAAACCCCCTGAGGGACGGGGAGAACATGCAAACTCCACACACACATGGCCGAGACGGGAATCGAACCCCGGACCGTGGCGGTGTGAGGCGAACGTGCTAACCACTAAGCCACCGTGCCCCCTTATTTAAAAGTTTAATTAATTGTGTACAATAGATGACCATCAGACGTATCACCATCATACATATGTATATATGTATATATAATACAGTGTCTTATCTTATATTCCTCACAATGTTCTTGCAATCTGGTAGTAACTCTGCCACTGGGCAGTGCTGGTTGTGTCCCAGTGGTTGGGTACTTTCTTGTAGGAAACAGGTGTGTTTAAGTGCAAATGCATTTGTAAAAATAAATTTGAATATTCATTCATTCATTCATTCATTTATTTGTTCATATGCTCCGTTTCTTTGCTTCGTTACAAAACCACGTGCCTTAGATACAACTGAAGATTTATGGCATGAAATCTCTACACGTGCAAAAAAAAAAAAAAAACTCTGTAACCTGCAAGGCACGAAATGCATGAAGATAATTTCAGTATGCACAGAAAATCGAGTTAAGCTCCCCACGCATAAGTCTGATATAAATAACTTTCCATGCATACATACATATATATATATATATATATATATATATATATATATATATATATATATATATATATATATATATATATATATATATAAATAAATAATAAATAAATAATAATATAGGACTATACATCCTATATTATTTTTACCTATATTATATAGTTACCTATAGTCTAATAGAAATTAGTATGCATCGTTTTCTATATAAAATATTTTCTATATAAAATTGATATACTACAGATTATAGTTAATTTGTTGTCTTGGTATAATGGCTGAATTTGGCTGAATTTGGCTGAAATCAACATTTACAGTTTTCCATACAAGGAATACAGACTGTAGTCTGTTTAATTATCCATTTTGAGAAAACAATATGCCTTGGGTTTCTTTTTCAGAGAAGATGAAGTGGAGAGGATGAAGAGAGACAGAGAGAGAGAGAGAGAGAGAGAAACAGACAATGAGGGGGACTGGAAAGGATGAGGAGTGAGGATAAGTAGAGGACGGAGAGAGAATGGAAATGGAGAGCGGGAATGAAGAAAGAGAGAGGGAGAGAGAGATGATAGAAAGGAAGAGGGGAGAGAAAGAAGGGAAGGGCAAGACGGAGAGATTGGCAAGGGTAAAGAAAGAGTGAGAAAGGGACGAGAGAAAGCAGAGCGTCGGAAGAGGTTTGGAGAGGGGGCCTGAAGAAGGACAGAGAAGATGAAGAGAAAGAAAATGACAACATGAAGATAGAGAGAGAGAGAGAGAGAGAGAGGAGATGGTGAGAATGAAGAGGTTGAAGAGTCAGAGAGAGAGAGCGAGGATAAAGAGGATTAACACCTTGTATCCAACAGCAAGGAAAATAATTACACATGACGCGACAATCCTGCACTGGAACAAATGAACACATGTTTTTCTTTGCATATTTACAGAGACCTTTAGAGGGACACTGTTTACTTTCCTGCGGCCAATAGGCAATAAATCTGGGTCAGGAAATCATACTGTATGCGCACACACACTTATTATACTTAATATATGACCTCAATTAGATGTTTGGAGACCTCAGATTAATAAATGTGACCATTCCCGGCTAACCCCCCCCCCCATACCCCCCCGCTGCTCTCTAACTTACCTGTGATTTATCGGAATGGATAATCCCACCACACATTCACGTCCTGTCACACGGCTACAGCTCACCTCGCCATTCTAATAGAGATTCTTTAATTAAACTTAACGTCTCCACTGCTGTGCTTTAATGCATAAATAATAGTTATTGAACGTAGCAGTGTTTTAATATTACATGGGTTCATGGGTGGCAGTGATAATGCTAAGTAATGATAGCTACTGTAGCATTTGCAAACGTCCTAATTTTGCTACACAGTTTGCCTAATTAGCATGCGTACGGAAAATATTAACTCTTCCCCATGCTGTGCTTTTATATCAATTATATTTAACAAGCAAAGTTACCAGTGTACGGGGCATTAAGGGGCACGGTGGCTTCACACCGCCAGGGTCCGGGTTCGATTCCCGTCTCAGCCATGTGTGTGTGTGGAGTTTGCATGTTCTCCCCGTGCCTCGGGGGGTTTTTCTCCCGGTTCTCCGGTCCCCAAAGGTCCAAAAACATGCACGGTTGGTTGATTGGCACCTTGGAAAATTGTCCCTAGTGTATGAATGTGTGTGTGTGTGTGTGTGTGTGTGTGTGTGAGTGTGTGTGCCCTGCGATGGGTTGGCATTCCATCCTGGGTGAATCCTGCCTTAATGCCCATAGACACCTGAGATAGGTAGGCTTCCCGTGACCAGAGGGAAGATGGGATAAAGCGGTAGAAGATGAATGAATGAATGAAAGTTAGCAGTGTACGAAAATTCTCATGTCGAAGTAAAAAATGTAATAATTTTAAATATATTTTACTAAGTTAAGTGTATGGTATTGGGTGGATTGTGGATTGTCTTGCTCAATTATACGTAAGTTTCATATTAGCGGTTCTGGGATTTGAACTTGATACCTTCTGGTCCAGATTTGAATGCCTTAACCACTAGGAACCCTATTCCCCCCCCAACTAGCCACCTTTACTCTTTACTAGTGGGTTGGGGGAACGCAGTGTAGTACAATGAGATATAAATCACAAACTGGTTGTTTTTAATTGAATCAACAACTTTGCAAATTAAATGCAATACATGTTTCCCGCAGTGACGAATCCAAACACTTTGATTGGACGCTGCATTCTCAATTTACTTTCTCAAATTTTGTACTTAGCAATAAATTTGATTTCAAATGTGTTTAAGTAAAATATTGTAAATAAAAGATTTCTTTTGAACGATTCTAAAAAAAAATACTCAATTTCAGTAAACAGAGTACATTTTTTACTATCCACTTTACACACTCTCTCTCTCGATCTCTCTCTCTCTTTTATTGATGTCCATATATTGTCCCTAGCTGTTATTTATTTTATTTATTTATTTATTTATCTATTTATTTATCTATCTATTTATTCGACTTAATAAGTCAATCTGACTTAATAACATGGATTTAACATGACTAATGTCAAATAAAGGAACATAAAAGTCTATCTATCTATCTGTCTGTCTGTCTGTCTGTCTGTCTGTCTATCTATCTATCTATCTATCTATCTATCTATCTATCTATCTATCTATCTATCTATCTATCTATCTATCTATCTATCTATCTATCTATCTATCTATCTATCTATCTATCTATCTATCTATCTATCTATCTATCTATCTATCTATCTATCTATCTATCTATCTATCCACACACAGTGCTGGGGAGTAACGGCCTTACGTGATTTAATTACAAAACAAAAGTAACAGTAATCCCTAACAGTAATCTAGAATCATTCTTTGTTCACGTTTTAGTTTCTCTTTTTACTTTTTATTGAGATGTTTTGCAGGACAATTTTATTTATTTATTTATTTATTTATATTATTTTTATTTTTTTAAAGAAACCGAAAAAAAGAACAACCCTCACTAATGTTTGCGAGTTATTTTTATTGACAGAATCATTGATGAAGGGGGCATCAATGGGTTCGATTCCGGGTTCGATTCCCGTCTCGGCCATGTGTGTGTGGAGTTTGCATGTTCTCCCCGTGCCTCAGGGGGTTTTTCTCCGGGTTCTCCGGTTTCCTCCCGGTCCAAAATCATGCACAGTAGGTTGATTCACACTTTGGAAAATTGTCCCTAGTGTATGAATGTGAGTGTGTGTGTCCTGCCAAGGGGTGGCATTCCATCCATGGTGTATCCTGCCTTAATGCCCATAGACGCTTGAGATAAACACAGGCTCCCCGTGACCCGAGGAAAGATCGGATAAAGCCGTAGAAGATGAATGAATGAATGAATGAATCATTGATGCAAAATTTGGCAATAAACCGAATTACTGATCATTCCCTGCACATCACATGATCTCTAGATAACTTCTAAAAAGAAACATTGGGATGAACTATCTATCTATATATCTATCTATCTGTCTGTCTGTCTGTCTGTCTCTGTCTCAGTAGTAGAACAGTAGAACAGTATAGAATAGGGTTTAACATGGTAACTCTGATCTGTGAATCCTAGCAGAACTCATCACCAGCTGTTTGTAGATACAAGGTAGACATTCAGAAAGAGGTTTGATGTTTGTGTGGTGGGAAGGCAAAGCAAAACAAAACTCTTCCTGCGATCAAGAATGGCCTTGGCAGCATTGTGCTCTGGGCTCGCTATTGTACACGCTTTGTCTATACCAAAGATATAAATGGAGACTGAGGCAAAATTTTCCATTTAAAGTGGCTTTGGAACTTTCTGTGACCTGCCGCAACTGGATACCACCTCCAGAGACATCGCTAACCAGGCAGCTTCTTTTGTGATATTTATTTTCAAATCTATTATCACTATTTAGATAAGAGCAAGAAAGTGTGACACGGTTCTTCCATCTTTGATTTTTTTCTCCCATCTGTCACACATCCGGTGGATGAGCGTAAATGTGATTCCTTACTGTTTTTAATTAGTTTTTATTTTTGTGTATCTTGACTCATGTATTTCGTTTAGAGACATGTTGACATTTTAAAAGTCAAATATCTTACTTTTGACTCAAATACATTTTACTTGTTACTTTTGGTTTATGAGTAGATAAAAATGCAATTATTGCTATTATTGGTATCATTTTAGTAATTATATAGAAAGTGAAGTTTTAAGTCTTCAAGGATTTCCCGTGGCTTTAAATCCTCAGTGAATAACACCTCACTCTTATTAAACACTGCAGCACAGCACGGATACGTGTGTCATTTCACCATCCTGTGTATATAGAACGCAAATACTTTTATATTTTTATATATAGAAGGCAAAATGTATATATATATATATATATATAATTTTTTATATTTAGGAGGTAAATACTTTTGTATTTTTATATATAGAAGGCAAAAGGTATATATATATATATATATATATATATATATATATATATATATATATATATATATATAACATATATAAAATGCTTATATTTAGAAGGTAAATACTTTAGAATTTTTAGTAAAAGTGAAATTTTAAAGGACACACCTTTACTTGAGTAATACTTTGCCTTGTTCTTTACCTTATTATTTACCTTTTACCTTTACTTTATATATACCATTTTAATATTTAGAAGGCAAATGCTTCTGTATTTTAGCGAAAGTGAAATTTTGAAGGACACACTTTTACTGGAGTAATATTTTACCTTGTTGTTTACCTTATTGTTTACCTTTTACCTTGAATTTTTATATACAATTTTTATGTATAGAAGGCTAATACTTTTATATTTATAGGGAAAGTGAAATTTTAAAGGACACTTTTACTGGAGTAATATTTTACCTTATCGTTTACCATTTACTTTGAATTTATATATAATTCTTTTATATAATGAAGGCAGATACTTTTGTGTATCGTTTCTTTTACTGGTTTGTTTTATTTCGTCCACCACTGCACACATCTCTACACAATATATGAATTCACACGATCACCAAACACTTTGGAGGCAAAACACAAAACGTCTTCGCACTACGTTTGTGGTCTCCGGCGTTAACGCGGACGTGAGCAGCAAGCAATGGAGCAAAAAGTGTAGTTTTATCGCCCCGTCATTGAACAAAACCAGAGCTAACATTGTTCATTGTTACATTGTACCATTGTAATGGTAGTCATGATATGCGATCTAATGGCTTTGTTCCTTGCTGCTTCGTGAGAGTGCTATCGGCACTTTCTTTTCGGAAAAGAGGGGGGGGGGGGGGGGGGGGGGGGGGGGGGATGAACCATTATGTAAGCCAAATTCGATTAAAATCAAAAACTCACAACACATGAAAGATTTAAAAAAAGAAAAAAAAAAGGATCTTTTGTTGTGTGGCCTCTCTGGAGCCGCAAACTGATTTCTTTCATTGTTTTGACACGTGTAACGTTCAGTGAAGAGTTTTAAAAATCCTCGAATTGATTTCTCGCTCGAGCTGAAAAACTATTCCGGCAGCCCGACAGGTTTCTTTTTTCCGGGACTTCACAACCGAGTGGATGGCAATTTGGATATCAAGTACTGAGCAATTTTCAATATGATGAAGATTGCACTACGGAAAATCCTACCAAAAAAATAATATTAATGTAATAATAATAATAATAATAATAATAACAAAGAGACAAAAAAATTTTAGCTAAAGAATGACTTCATCAATCTTAGACCAGCCGTAACTCCTACTACACAAATAGTAACTGTATTACAGAACTTGTTACGCACATTATGTGGGTGTGGAAGTCTATCTATCTATCTATCTATCTATCTATCTATCTATCTATCTATCTATCTATCTATCTTTTATTTTCCTGGTGGAGCTGAAAAATCTGTGAATTGCACTTAATGATACATGGTATAAGGTAAAACATCTATCTATCTATCTATCTATCTATCTATCTATCTATCTATCTATCTATCTATCTATCTATCTATCTATCTATCTATCTATCTATCTATCTATCTATCTATCTATCTATCTATCTATCTATCTATCTATCTATCTATCTTTTATTTTCCTGGTGTAGCTGAAAAATCTTGCACTTAATGATACATGGTATAAGGTAAAACATATGTATCTATCTATCTATCTATCTATCTATCTATCTATCTATCTATCTATCTATCTATCTCTATCTATCTATCTATCTATCTATCTATCTATCTATCTATCTGTCTGTCTATTTATCTATCTCTCTATCTATCTATTTATCTATCTATTTATCTATATCTATCTGTTTGTCTGTTTCTATCTATCTGTCTGTCTGTCTGTCTGTCTGTCTAGCTAGCTGTCTGTCTGTCTGTCTATTTATCTATCTGTTTGTCTCTATCTGTCTGTCTGTCTGTCTGTCTGATTTATTTACAGAAATTGGTGTATTTACTATAATATCACATTATTGTTATTATCCTGTATATTGGGGTCCTATTTACACTGTTTTCTTTTTATGTAAAATAATTGAGCTGCTGTTTTGTTAGAAGGTGTTTATTCTGAGATGTGTTTTTGCAGTTTGATACAAACTAGACCTGTGTGTGTACTGCAGGCTTCTCACTTTAACTCATTAACAAAACAACAACAACAACAAAGACACTATTTCACTTGTTACACAAATTTAAAGTGTATAATCTGCGGCCTATTTAATCTACAATATTACTCAGCATTTAAATGCATTATTGCATTGTTTTATGAAATGTACGATTGCTTTTTTAACCTGAAGTGAAGAAAATAATTTATAGTTCATTCTTGGTCGCCGCAGTCACATTCCGATCCTACGACTCAAATGAAAAGTGCTACACTCCTGTTTTTTTTTGTACGACAGGTTTGGAATTGCGCGGTGTTAATCTCCTTTGTTGCTTTGCTTCCTATCAGTACGGAAGGTGATGCAACCCTTGCAACTGAGTCCTTTTAATGGCTAGTCGTCATTAAATCTTTCACACACATTAATCGTGTGAGACGGGTTAATGCCATTGTTTATAATTCTGTCGCAGTGATATAGGAGACCTCTGAACTACACTGAAGTCTCAGGACTGGGAACTGTTTTTAAAACCCAAATAACGAAGAATGATGAGTCCTGTCCTGTCCCCCATCCCCCCCCCCCCAAAAAAACAATCTAACTTACAACTTAAAGAAAATTTCGGTATCTCTTTTATGAATACAATTAAAAATTTCATAAAATGTCACATTTTGACTTTAATGATTCTAAAATCTACTCTCCAGATTCAGCGCAAACCCGGAGAATAAACCCCTTAGGCACGGGGAGGACATACAAACTCCACACACACACACACACACATATATATATATATATATATATATCTAGAGGTGGATATATCTAGCACGGTGGCTTAGTGGTTTAGCACGTTCCCCTCACACCTCCAGGGTCCGGGTTCGATTCCCGTCTTGGCCATATCTGTGGAGTTCTCCCCGTACCTCAGGTGGTTTTTCTCCAGGTTCTCTGGTTTTCCCCGGTCCAAAAACATGATTGTTGGAAAATTGTCCTTAGTGTATGAATGCGAGTGTGATTGAGTGTGTGTGTGTCGAACGATGGGTTGGCATTCCATCCAGGGTATATCCTGCCTTAATGCCCATAGACGCCTGAGATAGACACAGACTCCCCGTGACCTGAGGGAAGATCGGATATAGATGGAATGAAGATGAATGAATGAATGAATATATATATATATATATATATATATATATATATATATATATATATATATATATATATATAAAAAGACTATATATATATATACATATATATCACAAAAAGACAATATACATATAATTTGCAGTATCTGTGAACAATTATTGTGTTCATTCTAAGGGAAAAAAAATGGACCAAATAAGGTTGTGTACTTTGCAGGGGGTCTGCTGTAATGCATTTTTGCTGTATTATTAAAGATAGTTGTTAAACATGTAGAAATGACGTATTACTTACTAACAGCTCACTATTTTTATTAACAATTGTAATATATAATATATGATAGTATAAGACATTTACAAGATTGTGCCAAAACTGCTAAAAATGCTAAAACCTGGCGCTTCAGATTCCAAATCAGATCCATCACCTAAACTTTAGATTTAATGACAAGATTTTGTTTGTTTTCAAAGAATTCTTTTAAAGAAAACCCTTTACAATTGGCTCTACTTAGTATACTGTTGTGTTAACTGCAAAGAATTTTGGAAAAGTAACTTTTAACACAGTTGTTAATAACCCTTCCAACATCACCGTAACGAGGGAATTCCAACAATGTTAATATATGTGAGATTTTTCTTTGTGAAACGTAAAAACAGTCTTTTTTCTTTTCCCTTAATTATTTCTTTTTTGGCACCTCGAAGTATACACACATTCTTTCTCACCATTAGCAGAGGGGATACGATTATAACGCCCGATAAAAGGTTCTAGTTTTAAAAGGTTCTATTATTTCTATAAATGAAATAATCAGATAAATCTTAGCATGAAAAAATATTTATTTTAATTCACAATGTCAAGGTGAGGCACGGTGGTTTAGTGGTTATCACGTTCGCCTCACACCACCAGGGTCCGGGTTCGATTCCCGTCTTGGCCATGTGTGTGTGGAGTTTACATGTTCTCCCCGTGTCTCAGCGGGTTTTTCTCCGGGTTCTCCAGTTTCCTCCCGTTCCAACAACATGGACAGTAGGTTGATTGGCACCTTGGAAAAATTGTCCCTAGTGTATGAATGTGTGTGTGAATGTGAGTGTGTGTGTCCTGCGATAGATTGGCATTCCATCCAGGGTGTATCCTGCCTTAATGCCCATAGACGCCTGAGATAGACACAGACTCCCCGTGACCCGAGGGAAGATCGGATATATAACGGTAGAAGATGAATGAAGGTCAAGGTTTCCTTCTTTAACATGAGTGGAACTGGAAGTGGGATTATGAAATTTTTCATTGTGAAAAGGAAGGAAAATCGTCGTTGTTTACTTACGTGGATACTCGGGTCCGTCCCATTCTGCGTTAGTAAGCACAGCCTCATCCTTGCATCCCTCATGTCAGTTTCCCGGATAGGAAGTCTTGAACACGAATTGACTTTTATATAATTGTATGTTTAACTCGAAGCCTCTGATGCGTTTCCCCTGCGCTCATTTTAATTGATCCGGATGACGAGCGATGAAAACTAGCCTCCGTTCTGTTCGATGCAAGGTCACTTTGTAAAAAAGGAAAAAAAAGAAAAAATGCCGCGCAGAGTCCTCCGGCTCCTTCAAACGCCCAACAAACCGTGAAAGCACATCTGTGGCAGAGGTGAGAAGGCAGCAGTTCTGTGACTAATAGGTTTATTTAATTTAATTTACAGCTGCGGCTCAGGATCACAGAAGGCCTGCTGGCCAGACGATGATGATCGAAGTTGCTGTTGAAAAGAAAGCAAGCTTAACCGTCTCTTACTCTTTTTTTTGTTTGTTTTTTTTGTTTGTTTGGTGCTGTTTTTTTTCTTTCTTGTTTTTCTTTTTTTTTTTAAGGGCAAAATTCACTCACCTGTCATGGTGAATTTTCTGGCCGAGATGCCGCGCCGCGGAAAATTCGCCAGAACTAAACGAAAACAGGTGGAATGGGGTCTCTCTCCCGCTTCTTTCTGACAAGCCTCCTAATCAACGTCACACTGGGGCTGTGCTCAGTGGGCCCGCGAGCTGCTCATAAACGAAAAGCTTTGTAAACATGTCTTCGGAAGGAGGGGGTTGTGGAAGGGGGGAGGGGACGACTTTAGCCAGCGCATCCACCTCTAGATTCTAAAAAGGGAAATAAATAAATAAATAAATAAACGAGAGCATTGCACCACACCAAACCGCAGAGTAAATAGCGCACGCAGGCGCCGGAGGACTCCCGTAATCGTTTGTCGAACAAAATCTGGTATTTACAGGCTGGCAGAATATCACAGTCGTGGTCAAGCATGTGCCGTCCTCGTTAACGCATCCTAATTAGGGATTTGTGTTTGACACTGTTATGGCGCTCACGTGTCACTGAATATCTGTTTCTTTGCCACAAAGTATTCCCAATTAACAAGCAAAGGGAGAGAGAGAGAGAGAAAGAGAGAGAAGGGGAAGAACAGTGTCTCTGAATTTCTGATGTAATCTGTGGAATGTAAATGAAGCAATCCCAGCAGCCTCTGGCTTTGCAACTTCCTGAAGCGCCGATCTGTTAGCAATAAACCCTACTTCTTTTTATTTATTTATTTATTTTTTTTTTTTACCAGACTAAACACACACATTTTACCTCGTGTAAATCCAATAAAAGCTTCAGGGCTTGGAAGAATTAATGTACCGTGATAATTAGTTAATGAACAGAGCACCACCAGAGGAGGGAACGTTATACCTTGTATTTAATAACAGATAGTTTAATTTGCCACGCTCATAAGGCATGCACATCCTTTCATGCTGCGCTCCTCCATTCCCTGTCTTACTCCTTCTGTTCAGGCCGGCTCAGACGAGTATTTATTTTTTTTTACACAAGCAGATGCATTCGGTGCGCTCGGGCCCGAGACACGGGGTTTTTTGGCTGTAATAGTCGGGGAGTGCGCCGTACAAATCGATGACGGCTGACTGCAAGGCTGACGCACGGCGATGTCGAATGTCTCTCTCGGCTGGTCGCGGTGCCTTTCAATAAGCTCTAGAGCCGAGTTTGGCTGTGCCGAGGTTTATAATGCACCGGATGCTTTTGGGATCCATCATTCACGTGCGTCGGCCTCAGAGCTGTTGCTCGATATGATTATTTTATAGTATGGGCCACAGGGCTTCCATTAAGTACTAAGGACAAGATCCATTTAACCTCTTATGGGAAATCAAATTTCATAAGCTTCAGCAGGCAAACACTCGTTTTTTTTCTGTTCAATGTGTTTCCTTCAATACTTTGTTTTTTTTTTATTACCACAGCATAGTTTGTCGTTACTGATTTTAAAATTTTTATTTAATTAATTAATTTTAATTCACAATGTCAAGGTTTCCAAGGGACACGGTGGCGTAGTGGTTAGCACATTCGCCTCACACCGCCAGGCTCCATGTGTGTGTGGAGTTTGCATGTTCTCCCCGTGCCTCAGGGGGTTTTTCTCCGGGTTCTCCGGTTTCCTCCCGGTCCAAAAACATGCACGGTAGGTTGATTGACACCTTGGAAAATTGTCCCTAGTGTATGAATGTGAGTGTGAATGTGTGTGTGTGCCCTGCGATGGGTTGGCATTCCATCCAGGGTGTATCCTGCCTTAATGCCCATAGACGCCTGAGATAGGCACAGACTCCCCGTGACCCGAGTGAAGATCTGATAAAGCGGTAGAAGATGAATGAATGAATGAATGAATGTCAAGGTTTCCTTCTTTAACATGAGCGGGACTGGAAGTGGGATGGTTTATGAAATTTGTAATTGTGAAAAGGATAGATGTGTGTTTGTGTGTGTGTGTGTCTGTGTGTGTGTGGTGAGGTAATAAATATCTTCAAAATTCCCGGTCATTGTTCAAATCAAAATCACATTTCATTTGAAAATCATGGCGTCATCTAAAGCACTGATTTTTGTTCAGATGAAACCCCATTTGTAATATTTATCATTTTTATAAGTAACTATAATTTAATGACACATTTTTTTCTCAGTAACGGTAACGAATTCCTGTTACATTTATTTTGTAATTAAATTATGTAACACTGTTACATGTAAATAGTTTCTCCTTGACACTGCTGATGGTTTTCTTGCACTTCGAAATCTTCCACGACTATGATGACCACCGCCGAATTATATAATGAACAAAAATACAACCCTAAGTGCACATTGTGTCTAACAAACCGAACCAATTATACAAAAGGAAACCAGCAAAAAAAGAAAAATGAAACGTACCTCGCTGCACGAAACCGTGAGGGGATGAGTTTACATAATGAAAATGCAATTCTTACTATATTCTATACACAAACAACAATAGCTCTCTCTCAACTCGTCTGTCACATCGCGAGGTGCTTCTTTCTAATAAAAGGTTTGTGCTGCAACACTATGTTGTGCGGAACACAATAAAAAGTTCCCAAATAAATAATAAATATAAACTAACAACATGATAATTATTAGCAACAAAATCACATTCAAATTTCTAATGAAAAGAAAATTATAATTACGGAAAGGGGGATACTACAGACAATATAGACAATATACAAAAAATATATGGAGAATATACAAATACTACAGACACTATGGAGAATATACAAATACTACAGACAATATAGACAATATACAAAAATTACAGACAATATGACATATGACAATATACAAAAATTACAGACAATATGGAATATACAAATACTACAGACAATATAGACAATATACAAAAATTACAGACAATATGGAGAATATACAAATACTACAGACAATATGGACAATATACAAAGAATATACAAATGAGAATATACAAATACTACAGACAATATGGACAATATACAAAAATTACAGACAATATGGACAATATACAGAAATTACAGACAATATGGACAATATACAAAAATTACAGACAATATGGAGAATATACAAATACTACAGACAATATGGACAATATACAAAAATTACAGACAATATGGAGAATATACAAATACTACAGACAATATGGAGAATATACAAATACTACAGACAATATGGAGAATATACAAATACTACAGACAATATGGACAATATACAAAAATTACAGACAATATGGACAATATACAGAAATTACAGACAATATGGACAATATACAAAAATTACAGACAATATGGAGAATATACAAATACTACAGACAATATAGGACAATATACAAAAATTACAGACAATATGGAGAATATACAATATACAAAAATTACAAATACTACAGACAATATGGACAATATACAAAAATTACAGAATATACAAATACTACAGACAATATGGACAATATACAAAAATTACAGACAATATGGAGAATATACAAATACTACAGACAATATGGAGAATATACAAATACTACAGACAATATGGACAATATACAAATACTACAGACAATATGGACAATATACAAATACAGACAATATACAGACAATATGGACAATATACAAAAATTACAGACAATATGGACAATATACAAAAATACAGACAATATGGACAATATACAAAAATTACAGACAATATGGACAATATACAAAAATTACAGATAAATACTACAGACATTATGGAGAATATACAAATACTACAGACAATATGGACAATACGCAAATATTACAGACAATATACAAATACTACAGACATTATGGACAATATACATATACTACAGACAATATAGACAATATACGAATACCACAGACAATATGGACAATATACAAAAATTACAGACAATATGGACAATATACAAATACTAAAGACAATATGGACAATATACAAAAATTACAGAATATGGAGAATATACAAATACTAAAGACAATATGGACAATATACACATACTACAGACAATATGTAGTATATACACATACCACAGACAATATGGAGAAATAACAAGATATTAGGTTTGCCAAAGTTAATGCGTTTTTAACAACAAGAAATTAATATTAAACGAATCATTGCCAGTCAATTAAATATGAAATAGTCAATAATTTTTTTAGAGATTTTGTATCTAATTAGAAGTTCTGTTAGAGTTAGTTAGAGTGTTAGGAACATGAAAGGTATTAACAGTAAATTGAAAACGTGCAATTAATATGTGTGGTACACACACACACACACACACACACACACATACACACACACACACACACACACATATATGTATATGTATTATTTATATATATATATATATATATATATATATATATATATTATTTTTTTTTATATGTGTGTGTGTGTGTGTGTGTGTGTGTGTGTGTGTGTGTGTGTGTGTGTGTGTGTGGGTATGTATGTATATATATATATATATATATATGATATGATAAGCTTTTAAAAGGCTCTAAAAGGGACTAAATGGAACACAATGACATAAAATATACATTTACACAATTTATATAATCACTTTCTATAAAAACTTTAAGCTACTAACAAGAATAGAAAAACACTAAATGAGAACTATGACGCCATGACGGAAGAGTAGAACTTGATTTCTCCCACATTAAGAAAATTCATTAATAGCCATATTAAGAAAGTACTGCCCATTCAGAAAGTACTATTTAATGCAAAAATTGTTAGAAATGAAATGAACAAAATTTAAGGATTTGTGAGTAAAATAAAGATTTGCCACAAGGTGAACAAAGTGAATATGATGACTGGTTTATCCAAACTTACACCTATTTTTTGAAAGGTACAATGTGTCCTAATTAAACAATAGTATATGTGGCCCTTTGTGTATTTACCTCTGAGACACAAACACGTATAACGCCACGGTGCCAATTTCACAGGTCTTTGTGCTCTCCCAGACAAAGGTGTTATGCACTTCGGCAGCTGTTTGCATTTCTATAACATCTGTTTCCTCACCTCCTATGCTGGAATATAAAGACGTCGATGTACTTTATACAACTGATTGTGTACAACAGCATCAGTATCACCCAGTCGCCATTTTTGGGCCCTTAAACCTTTGTGCTCCAGGCGGTTTTATCATGGGTGATTCTTTGCTTTGACCTCACTTTCCTAACATTGCAAACATTGCAAGTATATGTGAAGAAATAATTTCAGTGTTCAGGTAAAAAAAAAAAAAAAAAAAAAAATATATATATATATATATATATATATATATATATATATATATATATATATATATATATATATATATAATTATCGCTATTTTGTGAGGGAGTGTGAAGTTTTCACTCTAACACCAATTTGCATAGGCATTAAAATATATAAAATTATTGAAATTTAATGGAATGAATATATTCCATTAAAAAACATAGAAAATATAGAGTATATATGTGTCCAGTATATATATATATATATATATATATATATATATATATATATATATATATATATATATATATAGAGCGAGAGAGAGCGAGAGAGAGAGAGACACACAGACACCAACAATCCATAAAGAATATAGCATATAAAGATTAAACATTATGTTTTTCAGTGTAAAAAAAATATTAATCCATAGCAGGATGATCCATAAGAAGGTGTTTTGTTGTTATTTTAATTCACTGCACTGCAAGTCGGGCGCTTATTCACTCCCACATCTTGCATAAAATTATGTAATGCACACCTAAACCCTAAAGCATACTGTACCTTACAAACACACAAACACACACACACACACACACACACACACACACACACACTTTCTCCTAGTGTGATTACATTAGGGTGTGTTGTTGCCTCAGGGAGACGTGCATTTTTATTTTTTTTGTTGCAATTTTTTAGCATTTCTATAGTTCTGATAAGTTTTACAAAACACGCCTTGACTTATCAACACGGATGCGATTACATTTTGTTGTTTACCTCAAATAACTGAAGCATGCGGTCGGATTTTTATTTTATTCCATCCATCAGAAGATTTTCTTTATATTTCAATTGGATAATTGTATTGACTTCCTTCCTGCGGAATCACGGCCGCAAACATTTGATTGTTGTTTGTTTGCACGGAGTCAGATTCCTTCCCGTTGCCTGAAGTGAAATCTGTTTATTCCGTCATTTCTTGGTGATGTTTGAAGGTACTGTAATATAACTTTCATGCGGTGCGTTATACCTCGAAATACTCCAACTTGCTTGGGCTGTTTGCTAGACATTATGATGGTCTTGACAGAAAAAGTATCGTGCATGACAGACAGCTGAAGTATGAAAGGCCATAAAAAATAAATGTAAAAAAAAAATAGCCACCCGGTTGAAAGCCGTGAAGCCCCATCGCGTTCCTGTACTTCTCTTCTACATTTTCTCTGCTAGTTTACTTTTCTTCTTCCTTCTGCCACATTATTCCCGCGTGAAAGACGCAGCCAAAGTTCGCCGCGTGCTCCGTCAATTACTGAAAACGCGGTGGCGCAATCCTGTTGTGATAATGAATGTAATCGCTGACGTTCCCACGGCACGAGAGCTGTAATAGGAACCGCGGTGAGCCAGTGTACTGCCGCGCATTGTAAATTACACCAAATATAACTTCACTTTTCTTTCAAAAATGTTTTCGACACTTTTGGGAAATGACGCTTCATTTTTTTTTCTTTTTCTTTTCTTTCTTTCCTTTTTTGTTTCGTTCGTTTTGCAGAGATTTAAGTAGACTTTGAAACCAAATTGCATTCTATTGCATCCACTGTAGTCTACTTAATGTGTTGTTCGACATACGGATTTATAACGTTTTATAAAAAGTCTATTTCTCCCACGGAGGATTGTGTTTTAAGCTCGCTCTTCTGTAGCAGGAACGCACATGCTGAGCTCCTCAGATTGCTCATTTGGTTTACAGGGTGAAAAAAATGATATCTAATCTCTGATAAAATACGAGCAGATAAACCTTTATTTGTCCCACAGTGGGGATATTTCGATGTTCCAGGATGTTATAAAAAAAAAAATAAAATCATACAAAAATAATCTTTTTTTACACTGAATAAAAACTGAGGTAAAATAAATAAAGAAAATTTATATAAGAAAAAAAAAAAAAAAAAAAAAAAAAAAAAAAAAAAAAAATAAAAAATAAAAAAAAATATATATATATATATATATATATATATATATTTTTTTTTTTTTATATATATATATAACCTAATGCAGAGATGTCATCATAATGAAAAGCAGATCTGTACAACGAAGAAGATACACTATAAATCATCCAGGTGAAATATTTGTAATTACTTTTAAATTAATTTTAAATAAATAAATTTTTTAATTAATTCATTTATTTATTCAATTCTTCAATTTATACAATCCTTTATTCATTCATTCATTCATCTTCTAGTGCTATATCTGATCTTCCCTCGGGTCACGGGGAGCCTGTGCCTATCTCAGGTGTCTATGGGCATTAAGGCAGGGATACACCCTGAATGGAATGCCAACCCATCACAGTGCACACACATATTCACATTCACACACTAGGGACAATTTTCCAAGGTGCCAATCAACCTACCGTGCATGTTTTGGACCGGGGGGAAACCGGAAAACCCGGAGGAAAAACCCCCTGAGGAACGGGAAGAACATGCAAACTCCACACACACATGACTGAGAACCCGGGTTCTGGAGGTGTGAGGCGAACATGTTAACCACTAAGCCATATGTATCCTTTATTCAATTGATTGTAATTTAAATACTTTTAAATAAAAGTATGACTTTATAATTAAAAGTAATAATTGAATACTTTTATACTTTGAATTGAAAAGCTGTCTCCTGCCACACAGAAGCTGATATTCACTTACAACTCTGTAGGCCACATTTAATGCGGCCGCGTACGCTGCAACAAATGCCCTCCTTGAAACTCACTAATATCTAGTTAAAATGTACAAAAATCAAGCAAAAAAAATGTCTACCAATGTAGTAAGCAAATTTGACATGGTAAGGATTCATTTTTTATTATTTTATTATTACTTTATAGATCCTGTGAGGGAAATTCTTTTCTTCGCATATCTCAGCTTGTTTGGATGCAGGGGTCAGGATCAGCCATGATACGGCGCCCCGGAGCACAGAGGATTAAGGGCCTTGATCAAGGACCCAAGGGAGCAGCTTGGTGATCCCAGACTTATCCATTCAGTATCCCAGCGCCTTGGATTGCTGAACTACACCGTCCCACTGAGCCCCACCTCTCTAAAAAAGTAGTTTAAACTCTTTTAGTGGTTTTTTTCGGTGGTGATGTCATTTGTCACCTGTGATATTCTGGTCCAGGAGCCAATACCATAACCACAACGCTACAGTACCAGGACCCACTAGCCTCCTTCCTCCGTTCTAGACTTTATAAACACAAGGCAAATCTTTTCCAGGGCAAAAATTCGTAAAATTCGCACAATACAACCTTTGAACGTTCACTTTATTCGTGCACTTTAAATCTGCCACTTGTTTCTAGTGAAATTTTGCTCAAAAAGAGTTCACGTTCACTTGCCCAGACTTAGAGTCTTACTTTAACATTTATAGTCTAATGTGCAATGTGAGTTTTAACACTTTTTATCTTTGATGGCAAAAAACATGATGTATTTTCCAAAAACATTAAGATTTTATTAGCTTTCTTAGACTTTTTTTTTGCAGTG
The DNA here is from genome assembly GCA_030449085.1 of Kryptopterus vitreolus. Classification (NCBI taxonomy): domain Eukaryota; kingdom Metazoa; phylum Chordata; class Actinopteri; order Siluriformes; family Siluridae; genus Kryptopterus; species Kryptopterus vitreolus. Next base: position 12,692,241 of record JACRUU010000007.1, read on the forward strand.
TCGGTACTGAATCTCATATTCTTTTAAGAAAAAGTCCCCCGATTTTAAGTTTTGCTCCTTTTGAGAGATTCTAAGTCTGTCAAGGGACACCAGATCACTAGCCCTCGATATGACAGATTAAGACCAGTTATTAATTCTCCCGGCAGTGTTTATGGCAGCCGAGGCTCTTGGCTTGTTATGTCTACGTCCGTGTTTGTTTTGGCTGAGGCCCTTCACCTCGCCGATCGTCTTTATTACTACCGGGCGCTTATGCCTTGATTTAATGCGCTTCCTCCTTGACCCATTAATAACAGCAAACAAATCTGGAGGATGCGCAGTAAATTATGCTTCCTGGCATTTTAGGGCTGCTTGGAAAGAACATCCAGACCATTTATCACAAGAAAGGCGCGAGTGCGGCGAAAACTCGCGCCGGGGGCATCGTTTTATACATATTCCCCTGCAATTTGCATGGCGACCCTGTTAGTTGCCATTCGTGGTCACCTTTGCTGTGATCGAGTTCCGAAACACCGTAACGCACATTGTTGTGTTCTATAAGCGTGTGTATGCTGAGCGTTGTATATTACTTTAATCAGTACCTAATAAATGCCTAGAACATATGCTGCGGAACCATACGCATTGTTTCCCACTCGGACATCTGTTGGCCGGATGTGTTTTTATGCACAACAGAATGCATATAATAATAATATTCTCATTTTTTCTGTTTTGTTTTGATACGAGCTGTAAATCCGTTAACATTTTCAGTTCATTCCCATATTATTTTGTGGACTTTTTATTTTATAAATTATGCCTTCAGCTACAGGACGGTTGAAATAAGGGAGGTGGGAGCTCAGTGGTTAAGGCATTGGTCTCTTGGCTGGAAGGTCTCAGGTTCACCATGCTGCCAATTATGGGCCCTTGTGTAAGGCCCTTAACCCTCAGTTATAGGAGCATCTGCCAAATGCTCTAAATAAAACCGCTTATTATAGTGTTTTTTTTTTATGAAGTTAAAAGATTTTTGAAACACTTTTTTTTACAACTAATTTATATCAATGTTAATATTAATTATATTAATGCTATTTATCTCAATACAAATAAAAGAATTGGCACATCAGGATATTTCGTGAACCTGACTTTAAGATTTAATTTAATTGTTTTTTTTTGTTTTTTTTTAAAAGTAAAACATTGTGTTGTCTTATCACAAATCAAATGATTCTTCTTAAAGATATTTTGTGTATGATGATGATGATGATGATGATGAGGGTGTTAGTGTTCATTCTGGTTGAGGTCTGCTAAGTTTGTAGAGCATAAATACCATAAAGATTGTAATATATTAATATTGTTTGAGATTTAGATTGTTTTTTAATATCATTTTCAAAAAACAGCTAATTGTAATATCATCTACATGTTCCTTTTCACCTATTAACAGTAAATGTATCTCTTTGCACCTCACTATTAGACCCACGTTTATTCTTCCACGTTTATTCATCCAGATTATGGTTTTTAATATTTTTATACATATTGCATGCACTTCTGCTCTGAATAAATGCCAGAAATGCCACAAATCTTTGTCCCCCTGACTGATCACCAATTGCAATAGCCACTGAAAAAAGCTACTTGTTGATTTATATTGAAGTGTTAAGTAATTGTGTTTTAGTGATTTAAAACATAGCTTCCAAATATTAAAAATGATGCTGACGTCGTTTCCGGTAGAACATTTTCTCATGCAAAAATGGGGGCGATGTAGTTTTTTTGACCGTTCAACATTTCCAGTCAATTTGTTATTAAACTTATTAAATAAGATTCGCTGGACTTGTAATGTTTTTTTCCCAGTTCAAACACCGCTCACAAGAAAGAAGAAAAATGTGGATATTCGATAGATTGCTAACGAAACACCAATGATTTAATATTGCAATCTTTAGAGCACAATCTCTAGGGGACTTCGCCCTCTTTCCACTTGATCTGAGGGGTTTGTGAGGCTCTACAAGCTTAGCAGACCTCAACCTTCGTTTTCACCACCATCACCCTCATCATACACAAAATAAGGAAATATCTTTCAGAAGACCGCTGAAGACGAATCATTTTATTTGTGATAACCCAACACAATACTTTGCTTCCTTTTCTAATTAAAAATAATACGAAAAAAACTGTATTAAATCTTAATACAGGTAAGGTTTAAGTCGGCGTCACTAAACATCCTGATCTGCCAATTCTTTGATTTACAGTATATTGAGTTAAACCGCATTAATGTAATTGGGTTCTATTTACAAATTACCAAATAAAAAAACATCCACCCTAAAATAAGCTGTTTTATTTCAATTTAAACATAATAGTCATTTTTGTTTTTTCGTGCTACAGCAGCAGGCCCAGGTCAAGCATGACTGGTTCGGGTCAAGCAATGTAGAGAAGTGCACTTCTTACTGCTGGTGCTAATTCCTTTGAGTAGATGGAGCAGGGAAACTGTGACGGGGACGGTGGTGGAGGTGGTGGTGGTGACGGGAGGTTGTTGTTAGGCCGGCGTGGCATCTGCACTAGATCTGGAGCGCGGCTGCTGCCTAATGCGCTGCCTCTCAGCATTACAGCCTTTGAAGGTGGCAGCATAATGATGTATTGGGGGAACTTGGGCTGTAGAAACGACAGATCATATTCGCACTCAAAACAAAATGTGACACGAGACAAGGAGTCGGGGGTTGGGGGGGGCGGGGTTTGGGGGGGGTTAAAGTGTTCCCCTGTCTGTTAGATGTAATTCCTGTCAGGTCGCACCAGTCAAATTTGCTGGAGAATAAGCAGATTTTAGCCCAATAATCCGATTAAGAAGCAGGGATACGAGGGGAAGGGACTGTTGATGCCGAAATAGAATCGATTTCTTGTGGGCCACGCATCGCATCCGCGCCTTCGTTTCCCGTCGTGTACGAAAGTGCTCGCTTTGTTACGAACGGCTCACTTTACAAAAAAAAAAGCAGGCAGCGCGTTTAATTTGAGCGCAACAGCGACATGGCCCGCGCTCGGATCCGCTGCTAACGAGGAGCAGGCGATGGGGTTTAAGTCGTTTGTTCGAGCTGTACACAAAGACTAAAGGGAAATACATTATCCGGGAGGGATAAAAATAAATAAATAAATAAATACATTCGCTGGTCATTATGCGAACTAGGGTATAGGCTATATTATGGGATGGAATAGGAATCTCAACAGAAAAGTTTGAGCCGACAGGTTCATTAGGACCTAATTCCAAGCGTCAACAACGAACTCCTAATGCTGTTTCTATGACTACTAGACTACTTAATAGAACGGTGTGAATCACCGCCTCATTGTGTTTAATGAGTCTGTGGTCGGTATTTTTTTTCCCTTCTCTATTTATTATTAATTTTTTTTTTTGCCACACAGGGTTGCAGTCAGACTGAGGAAATTAAGTCTTTTATCAAGGGATATCAACATGATATGTTTGTATGAGTGCACTTGTGTGTGTGTGTGTGTGTGTGTGTGTGTGTGTGAGATGCATATAAATGTACACTAAATCATCACCGCAGGATCAGAGCCCCTTTGGGGTTTTCTCTGATCTTTCACAGCTGTAAGCACTCAGGTGTGACTTGTAGTGCAGATGAATCGTGTTTTACCTGTAGGATGCTTCAGCAAGCGCTGCTTTATGAGGCAAGGGAAGATAATGTTCAATCACTCAGTCAGACATTTGTATATAGTCAAGGCGGGCAGGTAGCATACACTCATGACACTGAGTCACATGATGAGGTGGGGGTGGGGGGGGGGGGGGGGGGGGGGTGAGGGAAGGGGGGAGGGGGAAGCCTTTCAAAAGACTCTCTAATGGCATCTGTGATTAATGGCTTTGTCAATGACAGGAATTGCCGGAGAAGTGCATATGACTCGACTCCTTGCTTATCCGCCCTTCCATATTGTTTATACCCCATTAATCTCGTTTCTCCAGGTCTCGTGTATTAAAAAAAAAAATACCCCCAGCGCTCCGGCCCCGGATTTCCCTCTCTCCGATTCCTCTGCACCGGCCGCCATGCAGGAGAATAGCCTTTACTTGTCACATATACATTACAGCACAGCAATGATTTAATATTACAATCTTTAGAGGACCATCTTGTACAATCTCTGCGGGACCCCGCCCTCTTTCTACTTGGTCTGAGGGGTTTGTGATGATCTATAAGCTTAGCAGACCCCAACCTTCGTTTTCATCACTACCACCCTCATCATCATCATCATCATCATCATCATCATCATACACAAAGTGAGGAAATATCTTTCAGCAGACCTCTGAAGACCAATCATTTGATTTGTGATAAGCCAACGCAATACTTTGCTTCCTTTTCTTATTAAAAATAATAATAAAAAACTGTATTAAATCTTAAATCCCACTCCGGCCCCGGATTTCCCTTTCTCCGATGCCTCGGCCCCGCCACCATGCCTTTATTTGTCTCATATACATTACAGCAGAGTGAAATTTTTCCTTCTCATATCCCTGCTTGTTTTTTTTTGGAAAGCTGGGGTCAGAGCGCAGGGTCAGCCATGATACGGCGCCCCCTGGAGCACAGAGGGTTACCGGCCTTGCTCAAGGTGGCAGGGATGGTGGCAGCTTGGCGATACCGCGCATCGAATCCCGAACCTTCTGATCAGTAACCCAGCACCTGAGCTACATCACTGAGCTACACTCCATCGGAAGAGAATGTTCTCCGTTCTCCGAGAATGACGGCCGAGCTGCTGTCATCAAGGCAAAAAAAAAATGGCCTCCTTCAGGTTTTTGAGCGGTGGAGAGAGGGGTGGGGGGGAGAAAGGAAATTATTATTATGCTAAGCTCTGAATACGGAGTCGAACGAGTGCGGAATTGGGAATGTTCTTGCTTTCAAGCGCTGAAGTGAGAACAAAGAGCGAACATTAATTACACACATCAAGCAAGAAATCTTTTTAATAGCTATCAGCATCAAAGCTAATGGAGGACTCAAATGGGATCTGTAGAGAATACTCATTTGTCTCACTGTGTGTGTGTGTGTGTGTGTGTGTGTGTTTTGTGCGTTTTCAATATCTTCAAGGCTAGGAATATCTGACACTTTTGACCTTGACATTTTGCATGGACCGTGTATCCCCCTCTCCCCGGCTCAAGTTAAGGTTAGAGCTATTAGCTGCGAATAGCGTTAATTACGCCAATCTAATACGAATCTTGTACTGTACGCTTTGCGCGTCGTGACTAGTCTGTAGGAGTCTGAATACGGGGAGGATGGTTGCTGCAATCAGACGAGCGTTTTTTTTTCCCAGTTCAATCTGTTATCCTTGGAAGATGCGCCCCTTTGTGCGACGAAAGCAACATGTTGGCAACGCGGCGCCCGGAATAATCAACATTATCCGAAAATGCTATTCTACTCGGCTCGCTATTAAAAATGAACAGCCCCTGCGAGGCACCGTGTCTTGGCAGGCATGAACTTGGTACGTTTTTTTTTTTTTTTTTTTTTTTTTTGCAAGGGGACCAGCGAAACGGCTTTGCTTGCTCAGATGTTATGATTTATAAATTATGCAGAAAGCAGCTGTTCCAGTGCTTCGCCTGATGTACGAATTTTTTCTTAATGGAAATAAAGAGGATGTAGTCTCTTCATTGTGGACTATAATCATATTCTGGCAAAGGCCATGAAGGAGGGAAAAAAGGAAAAAAAAAAAAACGACGTGTGTAGAGGCGTTGCAGGATTCTGTTCTACTGCAGTGTGCGAAATTATTAATTAGCTCACATCTTTACCTTAATCTTCCGAGTGCAGGTTGCCTCGTTTTTGTGTTGTTTGTTTGTTTTTGTTGTTTTTTTTCCTCCTCACGACTAAATTATGCACTGCCAAATTGTTGACGTGGGGAAAATTGGCTACTTTACTGAAGCATCTCTAAAATAAAGGCTCAAATTTAATTGGCATCCACCGAGCAGACACCTAAAAAAAAAACCAAAACAAAACGGAAAAAGAGGGAAAAATCTTTTCTCAAACTCGTTGTTGAGTTTTTTTTTTACGGAGGCTCGTCCTTTGCGGCACGGACGGTAGATTGCGTCGCCCCGCTCTTTCCTCTGTGAGCTTTGCGGCGGAATGAAAGACGAGGGAGACGTTCGGAGCGATGCGGCGATAATTAGGGTGTTGCCGGAGCTCGAGGGATACAAGGCTTTGCGAGAGAGCTTACTCAGAAACGGAGACACTTTTAAGAGCGTGCACGCCGTCTGAGGCACACACATATTCTTGTAATAGTGCTTAAGCACATAGCCTGTGGTCGGGTTATATATAACACACACACACACACACACACACACACACACGCTTACACACAGCGTCCTGTCCTCTAAGTGCTGTGTGGCTTGTTTACCCAGGAAGATGCACTTGAACAAAGATTCATGCTTTTCCTCTGCATCTAATAAATCATTGATTGGCTGATACGCATCAATAGCTTGCGCGCTGTCAGTTTAGATACTTGATTAGCATTTCTGTCACTTTGCCTTACGCTTAACATAACTCCAGCTGCGCTTCTCAATTCGACCTGTTCATCGGCATGACAATGACAAGCCATTGCTCAAAGTGACAGCCGGGAAAACCACGACAACATGTACGGGAGGGGTTCGCCTGTGTGTTTGTGTGTGTTCAAGGGCGCGTGGGGGTCTGCTCTGGGATTTGGGGTAACGATGAATACATTGTGTCTACCTAAAATAAATATCGGAATAAACCTTCTGTCCTTCAAGTGATCAGAGCAAGATCCACATCACAGATCACAAGTTCATCTGGCCTAGATGCGTTAATTAGTAGAGGGGGGGCTTTAAGAAAAAAAATGACTGCCAGCTTTGCTGAGACGGGAGTGTCAAGTAGGAAGTGATTTGTTTGACAGCATCAATGCATATGTGTCTTGAGACTGTGCTCGCACCATATGTGCAGATGTGCTGGAGCTGGGATTTATATATACGCCAGAGTACTGTATATAACTCAATAAGGCCGTTTTGGATCTAATTGGATTTTGTAAACAAACGGTGAATCAAATGCAAAGTATTTGTAGTACAAATACTGCCATAATGTAATTTTTTCACTATTTCACTTTTTACTTTTACGCATAACATTTTTACATCAGTAACGATACTTTCTAAATTCTTACGTTCTCGATCCATTTGATTTCAAGTCAAGTAGACTTCCAAGTAGACTCAAGTAGACAGTGCAGTATACAGTGAAACGAAACGTCTCCCCATGACCGAGGTGCTATAACAGACAACGTAAATTAACAAGACACAAGACGGTACATAATTCTAAACTAATCACAAAAGAAAAGTAGAAAAAGCTAATTAGGAATAAAAACAAAAGGCAAAGTGTAAATTCATTCATTCATTCATCTTCTACCGCTTTATCCGATCTTCCTTCTGGTCACGGGGAGCCTGTGCTTATCTCAGGCGTCTATGGGCATTAAGGCAGGATACACCCTGGATGGAATGCCAACCCATCGCAGGGCACACACACTCACATTCACACACACATTCGTACACTAGGGACAATTTTCCAAGGTGCCAATCAACCTAACATGTATGTTTTTTAACCAGGAGGAAACCGGAGAACCCGGAGAAAACCCCCCTGAGGCACGGGGAGAACATGCAAACTCCACACACATGACCGAGACGGGAATCGAACCCAGACCCTGTCGGTGTGAGGCGAACGTACTAACCACTAAACAACCGTGCCCCTAATTCGAAAGTAGTTTGGTGTTAATATAGTACGATGATGGGAGTTAGCAGCATAACACTAAAACCCCTTAAGGCAAGGGGAGAACATGCAAACTCCACACACACACATGGTGGAGGCGGGAATCGAACCACGACCCTGGATGTGTGCGGCGAACGTGCTAACCACTAAGCCACCGTGCCTCTTGCTAGCTAATCTATCACATTCAATTATTGATCGTCAAATTTCTTATGACCGATATTTTTTAGCGTCACATGACTTTAAGTTAAATGTGCCACAGGTAACAATGTCGTAAGAATCGTAAGAGAGCTTCTCTGACTGTCTAGTCATCGACTAGACCGCAACTCATTCTTCAGCTTACAGCATTACAGTTATTCGAAAGTGTCTAATCTAAAAGAGCACTTCCTGTCTTTTAGCGTCAATCCGTCATAATAAGCACTGGCTAATATTTTAGCTAGTGTCTTTCCTAAATCAATTTCCCGGTCCGATCCGAACCGAGCAGTATCAGGTTGCTAGGCTAGTCGGGGCTTTTGGCAGTAAGGTTTTGCACAGATGTCTCTTTTTGTTTACAAACAAGGGAACAGTCTATTCCTTGCATGAGCTAGTGTACTTTCCCAATAAAGCACAATTCTGCAAGACACTGACAAACTGGAAATAGCAACAGCGTTCCTAGTTCTAGACTTTGCTGTTGGTCCTGCCGATCACAATCCTGCTTTCGGTTCTCCGTTGCTTTTTCGGAGCTCGCTTAATGCGCCTTTTGCCAACATGTTATAGCTGTTTAACCTTTTCTAAAAAAATAATAATAATGCTGTCATCGGGAGGTTATATTATTAGCGCCGTGTTGCGCCGCCGAGATCCGAGTTTGTACGATTCGCATCTGGGTACAGCGATTGCTGGAGATCTTGCACTTTTTTGCGAACATCTTAAGTCATGTCGGCGTCATGCCTCTGGAGTTCGGCGGAACTTGGCGAGAGCAGCTCGTTGACAGGATGTTTCCCTGCAGACCGGCGACTGATGCAAATCGCTGCCGATTCTGGCACCGCATCCAAAAGACATGTTTATAAATAAGTTGCGTAATTAGCGGAATAAGCATCGGGCGGTTATATTGGTAGGCGTCGTTCCTTGGGTAGAATGCGCCTCAGAGTTTTCCTCCTTTCCAGTGTTGCGCCTTGCCATATGGTCAAATGAACTGGGGTGAACCAATCTTATACGATGAATGAGCAATGCGTGGTAATAGCTCGCGTTGCTCCAGTTGCCGCGTCACCGATGAGCTGATCCTGTTATGTGCTGGTCATGTTTCGCTGAAGATTTGGCTGCGTTTCTGTGCTATCGAACAAGTTCAGGTGGTTGGCTAGGCAGGAAGTAAACAAACAAGCTATCCAGCCAAATGAGGTGAAATTATGTTTGTTTTTTTCCCTGTACATGCACCTCGTTCTTTTTTCCTCTCCATCTCTCTCTCTCTCTCTCTCTCTCTCTCTACTGCAAGTAAATCCAGCTTAATTCCCCATTCTAGTAAAAGTAGCATGATGGGAATTAAAGGGTATACTGGGCACTTTCCTTCCTTCTTTTCTCCCCTTGGTGCATTTCTTCACAGTACATTAAACACACAAAAGCCAGGTCCACACGGGCGCAGAGGAGTTCTCTGATTCTCTTCCAGACTTGCTCTGCGAATGCAACGCCGGTGCCTGACCCTTGCTCGGAGGCAGCTGACCTACATACTGTGGGACACAAGTAGATCTTCTTTTGTGCCCTTTCTGTCGGAGCTGGTATGAGATGCAAGAGTTAAAAGCGGATAACAAAATGCCGCTGTAAAGTATTCAAGCGGGTCCGAGCTGGAAGGAAACGAGGCAAACAACAGAGACAGGCAGGGCGCCATTTTTATTTATTTCCGAAGACTGCGTGCCGGTCCTTCGCCAGACGTCGGAGGGAGGCTGAGAGTGCTGGGACATGGCCACAGTCTCACGGCTCGGGAGCTTCCACCCGATGTCTGGCGATGCCCACTCCCGGACCAGCACACAGTCGGCATCCGCCCGTCTCTTACCCTTAGATCGTCTCACTTCTCTCGCATCCCCTCGGGTCTTTTATGGCCCGGCACGCCATTTCCCCTGCGTCCACCCGCCGGACCGGCACGTCACGTCCGCATTCGTCTCCCGCCGCACTTGTCAGCTTGCCCCGGCTATCGTTCCGCTCTCTGGCCGGTGACTCTCTCCTCGAGGCCCTCCACTCTCGACGTGCTGGCACAGCCGTCTTTAGATTGGAATATACTCCAGGGGATGGCAGGGTGCTTCGATCTGTCCACTGCGATTTGAAAACAACAAAAAAGACTAGTACCAGAACAGTTCAACACTGGCTCTGGTGCAGAGATCATTTCCAATAAGGTGGACTTGTTCATTCATTGCACAATTAAACCCACGGGCCCGCTTTTTTTTTTTTTTTTTTTTTTTAAACCACCTTAATTGGAGCCTCCCTACTTGTCTTTCATGGCACATGGCAGGGGGGAACAGATTACACTCATATCACAATGCAGAGTAAGGCTTTTGAAAACTTCCCTGACCCAGCTAACCTGCACAGTGACTTTGACTAATTGGATGTCTCGCGACCAAACGAAGAACCGCCGCTGAATGCAAAGGCGGCAATTAATATTCGCCTGCGATCAGCTTAACAAGAGAATTGACTTAATGCGGGCTAAGTGCTTTCGCAACCATTGGGTCATCACTCGGGCGCTCCGCGTCGTCTTATTCAGGGAGTCTGGTGCAGACGTTGACATGCTGGTATTATTATAATAGCCCGATGTTGACACAGTTTGTAAAAGAAACTTTAAAGATATCCCACAGAGTCTATAGGCAGTACATTTGAATTCAAAAGGGTTTAATCTGTAATAGCCGCCTGCGTTATGAGCGAGCACCCCACCGTGCCTTGCTCTTTGTGAAGCACATGGTTTTCTCTTTTTTTTTTTCCACAATTCCACTAATAATGCAGTCCTGTAATGCTGGCTTCTGTACGACTGTCACACTGTTACTGGCTTCCAAACATTCACTAGTGAAGCTGTGGGTAAAAAAATGGAGTAAATGCAATTTGCAACTAGTATGATTAAATATGTAAGTATTACATTTAATTTTTTTTCTTTTTTTTTATAATTATCACGTTAATTACACTTTTGCATGTGTGGAATGCTTTGTAGATAATATGATTTATCAAACAGTTACTAATCCTACAAACTTCCTGGCAGAGCTCAGTTAAATGAACACAAGCACATTTATATTACACGTTTTTCATTTTTAAAATCAGAATAGCCATTTTAACGTGTGATAGAACTGATTTTGCGGCCTTAGTAAGCGTCTGCGGTTGGAGACCATCCACCTGAAACCGCTTTTCTGCTCAGCATGGTCTTCAATTAAGTTTTATTTGAATAGTGCTTTTAATAAAGGGCAGGATTACAGAGATAAAGCTTTTATAAAAGAATGTGTTCGTTTGTTCCTAATAATTATAAGTTTGTTCCTAACGAATGAACCAGTGAAGAATGTGGGAAGGAAAACTGCCTCATGTGGCATGAGGAAGAAACCTAAAGAGAATCCCGACTCACAATTTGGAATCCATCCTCATCTGGGTGGCATCGATTGTCTGATTATTACAGTTGAGTTATGCAGTGTCCTATGTAATGTTCAGTATTAGAATCACGTTTGTCCAAGTGTATTGACACACAAGGAATTTGGTTCCAGTTATTGGTGACTCTAAAAAAAGTAAAGGCATAAATAAAGGCTGTACAAAAACGATAACAGATTATGCAGACAGTACGAGATAATGCGAGATAATGAGACTATAGTATACAGACTCGAAGTGACTATACAGACAATACGATATAAGACTATACAGACAATACGAGACTATACAAACAATATGATATAAGACTATACAGACAATACAAGACTATACGGTACTATACACAAAATATGAGACTATACAGACAATTTGAGACTACACAAGAATATACAGACAATATGAGACTATATGAGAGTATACAGACAATATGTCACTATACAGACAATACGAGACTATACAGACAATTAGACACTATACAGACAATTCATGACTTTGCATTTAATACATGACTATATAGACAATATGAGCCTATACGAGCCTATACAGAAAATTTGAGACTATACAGACAATATGAGACTATACGAAACTATACAGACAATATGAGCCTATACGAGACTATACAGACACTAAGAAACTATACAAACAATTTGAGACTATACAGACAATATGAGACTATACGGACAATACAAGCCTATACACACAATACATGACAATATATAGACAATTTGAGACTATACAAGACTATACAGACAACACAAGACTATACAGACAATTGGGGACTACAGACAATTTGAGCCTATACAGACAATGACTATACAGGCAATTTGAGACTATATGAGACTATACAGAGACTAAGAAACTATACAGATGATACAGACAATATTAGAATATACCCACAACACATGAAAATATAAAGACAATTTGAGACTATACAAGACAATACAAGACTATACAGCCAATATGTGATTATATAGACAATAGGAGACTACAGACTATTTTAGACCATACAGATAACACAAGGTCATGCCAACTATACAGATTAAATAAGTTACTACAGTGAATTAAACTACAGTATATACCATTTACTGCGTATATCCATCTTGGCAGCTCAAACCAATCTGACCATTCATCTCTGACCTTTCTTATCATCGAAGCATTTGCATCAAAAGACCTGTCAATCATTTTTTTTTCTATTTTGGACCATTCTGTGAAAGCTCAAGAGACTGTCGTGTGTGAAAACCACAGCAGGTATTCCAGAAGTTTCTGTAGGACTCCATAGCAGTCCATCTGGCACCAATGTCACGTTAATGCACATTTCTCCTATTCTGATTCTGAATATTGCGTAAAGCTCTTGCACATTCTGCGAAATGATTGGCTGGAAAACCATGAATATGCTGGTGTTTTTAATAACAGCCAGTGGACATATTGTTTAGTAAATAAACTACATATACTGTACACCATCAGTCTGTTGCTTTTATGCTACATCTTATTCCATTTAGTCAGACTTCCTAACAGTGGTCTACCTGTCATTAATTCTTCTACGGAAAGAAAACACTGGAGATGTAAAACTACATGCAGTTTGATTGGCATTGCAGGAATGTACTGAATCCAAGGATGAGATTTGGCCCGTAAACTGTTTTTAAGAAGTGTAAAGCTTTTGAGTGTCCCAGTGGGACCACAGTAGCAGCAAGTGAGTCACAAGTGCAGGAAGCATCGAGCAGAAATAGAACATCGGGACGAAGCAGACAGAGTCGTAACTCACGCTAACATCTGGCGTTCCAAACATGTACATGTTCGGATGAAATAAAAACGGCATAAGAGCAAACTATTTATTAAAAGACAGCTGTGGTTAGTGTAGCGTTGCATGACATTTAATGACAGCGACTCTATAAATAATGTGGCCATGAAACGATCCTTGTTGGTTTCAGAGAAAAAAAAACACTCAAAGCTGGTGGCAAAGCAGTCTTCTGTAGAATTAAGCGACCCCTGGCTTGGACTCCTGCGTGTGTTTTCTCAGTGTGATGGTATTACAGGAAGCAGGTTTCGGATAATGGATTTCGCACGTCGTTATAATGGAAGGTCAAAAAATTAAAAATAAGTGCTATTCAAACCCGGTGTAATTGAATAGTTGAATGGCCAATTAAAATCCCTGTTGGAGGTTTAGATAAGGGGAATTAGCTTTCCTTTATGCACCTGCCCTCAAATAGTCATTCCTTTCATTCGCTCCTTCGTACCCAAGCGTGGGAAAAGATTTTTCTCTTCATTGCATGTTTAATGATAGCAATGGAAAAAAAAATCTTAGTACCAGTCCTTCTTTCCTGCTGGGGAAATGGTCCGGGAAGAATGAATACCCCTTTTTGATCGAACGACTCCTTGTGTCTGCGACAATACAGCTCATGGGTTTGGCACATGAAATTAGCCACACATATTGCGGGGGAAAGCGTCCGTACGTCACTGTGAGCTACCCAAACGCTGGCTTTCTCTGTGTATGTGTGTGTGTGTGTGTGTTTCTTCTTCTTCGTCTTTTCTGTTTATTACACGCGGCAATCAGCTTCGTTGCATCAGGCTTTTGTGTTAACATTACACGTCGCATTATTTTTAGAAGTGCAGTTAGCGAAAGCACAGCAATGAGTGTGTTTGCGGAGGTGGGACGAGGGAGAGGTGGAGGGGCGGCAGTTGGATCCTTTGAATGTGTCTGTGTCGGCACCGAGTACCAGCCCTGTGATTCCAGTCCCCGTGCGCTTCGCTGCTGAGAGAGAGAGAGAGGCGTATTTGCAAAACTGAAAATAATTGGCTCACTGTGGGACTGAGCAGGTTTTCAGCACCTCATCTGGTGAGGTCTCAGTCAGAAACAGTTGGCTTGTTCACAGACGACGCTAATTGGTTTTGTCAGGTGAGTTGATATACTTACCAATATGTGCTACTAAGTTTATTTTAGCGCGAGGCGAAAGTGATGTTTTCTGAGAATACAAGAATACAATGGCGCGAGAATGCAAGAACACAATACCGCGATGCTTTCTAGTTCCACTATGATCTCAACGCAACTCAAAACACAAAAGAAAAAAACTATATATATATATATATATATATATATATATATATATATATATATATATATATATATATATATATATGTGTGTGTGTGTATCTGTATCTATAAGGCTGTCAAAATGAATGCATTAGTAACTAATAACTAGTCTGCATTACTATGTGAGTAATCTGCTCCTTCACTCTGCATCGTGTTGCCTATTAAACAAGACCTGCACAAAAAACACTTCTCTGGTCATCAAATGAATAAAGAAAATTCTGTCCGTGTCCTTCCCAGATCGTTTACAGCATTGACCTTTCCTCAGCCTCGCTTACCGCTCGTAATGTTAGGATGGAATATAAAAGAGGCGATAGATGTGTTTTATTAACAAAAAAACACCAGCAATGTGCATCCAATCACACTTCCTAAATTTACCCCAATTACACCTACTAGCTCCCGCATTCACAACAGGTATAAACCACTCACTATATTACCGTACGGAACCTAAACATATCAGCCAGTTTATATGGAAAGCAACCGGAACAGAATTCTTAAAGGAGCCACGTACCATATTTAAAGTTTAAAACAACCACAGAGAAAAATGACATAGAAAGTAATACGAAATTAATTAATGAACAGGAAATGAATACTAAAAGGATAATATATAGAGTGAAATAAATATAAATTAATTCATTGTTTTATTTTGAATGAAATTTATATATTTATAATGTTGCAATTAATTACAGTATTAAAGACAAACATATCCATGTATGGTACAGTGAGAACAGAAAATTATGTGATTAATAAGTTAACTCAAGTTAATCGTGCTATATATATCAAGTTAATCGTAATATATATATATTATATATATATATATATATATATATATATATATATATATATATATATATATATATAGATATATATATATATATATATATATATATATATATCAAGTGTGTTGGGGAGTAACTAGTTATATGTAACGTAGTTTCCATAGTTTAATTACAAGATAAAAGTAACAGTAATTTGTTACAGTTACTGAGAAAAAAGTAAATGTAATTAAATTACAGTTATTTATGAAAATGTTAAAGATTACAATATATATAAATATCGTGTGTATTAGAACATATGATTAAAACTAAAGTATGTTTT
This sequence comes from Kryptopterus vitreolus, assembly GCA_030449085.1. NCBI lineage: Eukaryota > Metazoa > Chordata > Actinopteri > Siluriformes > Siluridae > Kryptopterus > Kryptopterus vitreolus. The sequence continues at coordinate 12,707,691 of JACRUU010000007.1, forward strand.
TTTTTTTTGCTATGAAACCTAATAAAAAGCAGCCAGTGTTAAAGGTCAGTGTCGTACATATAGCTTCCTTTTTTTCATCCCGACTGTTTACTTAACTTGGTGCTGAAAAGCGAATTGTCTCGTTCAGCCTCACCTCCTTTAGAAAGTGCTGTAAAGCTGCAGTTGATCCCTTCTCATTCCTGAGCACTCAGCTCTGTGTGCCCATAAAGCCTCGAGCGCTTGGAGAAGCTGCACTCCAGCCTACCTCTTGCGGATACGTTCCACTTTTTTTTTTTCACCTCCGTTACCCTCACTATGGCAAAGAGAGCTGGATGAAACAAAGGGATGGATAGTCCCCCGAGGGCCACATATGCACAGGGGGGGGGCTCCGTGTGCAAGGTGAAAGAGTTTGCCCAGACCGTGAAGCTTTGGAGAGGGGAAGCTCTCCCGGACGCTGGCTAATCTTCTCATCCCCTGACCTGGAGGAAGAAGCTTCTCTTCCATCACTGTCAGAATTTGGCCTAATGAGTGTCACTGGGCGCGGGGGTCAATGACTAAAGTATGTTGATTTTCCTGTTGATAAGCAGTGGCAGTTGGACAGCGCCTCATCTCTCTCTCTCTCTCTCTCTCTCTCTCTCTCTCTCTCTCTTCTATAATCTAATCGTGCCGGTAAATATCTTTGACAGAGACCTTCTTTAATAACACAATAGCCGGGAACGAGCGAGACGCCCTTCTTCCATCACGTTACAGTACAAAACCCATCATCATCTTTTTTTCTCTCCCCCTTTTCTTCCCGATGATTGTACGGAAAAGAATTACCTTGTCTTACAAGGGGCGTGTCTGATCTTTTGTCATTCATAACGCTGCAACAAGTGACGTGAGACAGAAATTGCCCCCCCCCCCCCTTCCCTACCATGTTCCCAACGCCGTCGAAACAGATAACCGATTATAGGCTTTGCCTTCATTTGCATACATTCATGCACCTGTTTTGGCGCAACGAGAGCGTGTGGCTGTAATTGTGTAACTTTTTTAGCGTATAATTATGCAGCCCCGTTTGCACACTGTAATCGTAGATTCTCCGCAAACACTTTTGTTGAATTAATTACAATCCTGGGCTGTTTGTTTTCTGGATTAGTGCTTTCTCTTTTGGGGAGTGTGGCTTTATTTATTTATTTATTTTGCTGTAAAAGAGACACACATAGTGACACACATGACAGCGTATCCTCTGGAAAAAAAATGTCTCGGTTTCTCCTCTTGTGATATATGGTGGCATTGAGATTGTTCCCGTGGAAGACTCGGCTTCAGACAAGAGGATGAGGGGAAAATATAGTCTTGAGTAATTATGCCAGAACTTTGGGGGGGGGTTGAAGAAAAGAAGCAGTTTCACCTTCACTCGGTTCCACATGGAGTCACTTACATGACCTGATATAAAACAGAAATGCCACTGAGCGTACATTCGGCGTACACCCGCCTGGGTAGGGAACTCCCTTACCAGAGCGATCTTATTGTACTTGTTCTTTTTGCGGCTGAGTCGGTCTCAGCTTGCTGATTCCAGATTGATGCCTTTATTTGGCAAGGCCCTTCCTTGTTGAATGCTTGATAGGGCTTATTGGCAGCTCTGGGGAAGACTGGCAGCAGGTGTAATCAATACGGCCATCCGGAGTCGACACAAGACAGCCGAGCCCGAGGGCCAGCCATCCATCAGAGCTCCAATGGGCCCACCTGGTCGAGCCTAAAGACGTGCAAGAAAGACGTGCATAAATAAAAAGGGTTGCTTTAATTAGGCGCACGGCTCGCGACGCTTCTTCGATATCTCTCTCTCTCTTCCTCCCTCACACACTTTCTGACTCGCTCCCTCCAAAGTGCCATTAAGAGATTTGTAAATAATGCATCGGGTGTGCGAGGAAAGGTAGACTCCCTTCTGTTGCGCCGTAAAAAAAAAAAAAACAACCCTTGGACAACAACATTGTTTCCCGGGTCCCGTCCTCTAAGAATTTCCACCTGCACGAGTGTCACGACGCTTTCGGAAAAAATATTTTGTGCCAGTTAGCTATTCCGAACAACAGTTGAGACATGTCTGCAAAGAGGGTGTTAAGTTCACCGAGCACAATGTGGTGGCTTCATGGGGTGCCATTTCTAATAAGCAGGATTAAACAGCAGCGGAAACATCTTTTCTGTAAACTAAGCCACGGAAAAGAAAGGTAAAAATCCATTAGCTTGACTGCCCGGGCACTGCCACCAGGACTACTCCTGTAAAAACAGGCCACCCATGCTAAGCATCCCCTTGCCCTGTTGGAGTTTACAACCTCTATAGCCGGTTTTAGCCGCCGCCATTTTAGCAAACAGTCTGGAACATGTAACGTGGAACAACGGCAACTTAGTACCTTCTGGCGAGCCAATTACCATTAACCGCCTCGGAACGAGCCTCCGAGTGACACTGCTAATGTGCCAATGGCGTCGCAAGTTTCATAATAGCAAATTAAAGTGGCAGAGGCAGGAAGCATACACTCCGATGGCCTCCCGCCGCGCCTGCGGTAATCAGTGTTTGTGGGAATGAAGGAGGCAGTGATTAGCGCGAGTAAACAGAGCGCGTGCTGCCCTGGTCCCCACTGTGCTCATCCTTCTGCCGCTGCCGCACCACAAGGGCTCATCCTAATCCCGTTCCGTCAATAACACACCGCCGCCCGCCACATGCTTCTCCCGTCGAACACCTTTGTTTGTCCTGCTTAGATAAACATGAACTAGGCACATGCGCTCGTCTCGGGCCCACGTTACCAGCCTGCCTTTCGACGTAACACCAGCGCTCGGCTAAGGGCCGCTCTGTTAACTTTGTTTTCGGGATCCGTCCTTCGCTCAAGTTTTTTTCCCCCCTTTATAGAGCGTAATCACTTTTGAATAAAAGGAGTATGAAAGCGGGACATGAGCTTAATACTTATTCAGCACAGCGCGTGACAGTTCACCCCACCGCCCCCTCAGCGCCCCACCACCTCCAACCCGCTGCTATTCACTCGGAGGCTAATAAAAGCAGTATTGAGAGTAATCCAGCAAAGGGTCTATGAATACTAATTACCTGCTGTTTACCCCCACCTTTCTTGGGACAATCAATAATCACACACAATGGATGGCGAAATCAAATATGCCTCTGATAACCATTCAAATGAATTTGGATGGAGTTCATTAGAGATTCTCGTGGCGTAACGTGTAATATTCAATATTAAAGGCAAACGACGCTTCCTTGGGCTCCCTCTCTCTCCCTCTCTCTCTCTCTCTCTCTCTCTGTCGTCCTGCCTCCTGTCTCATCTTTTCGTCTTTTGTTCTCGTTCCTGCATGAAATCCAGATGAAGCCAAATCTTAAGACAATTAATTAAGTCGCAGACAATAGGCCATCTCATATATTGCCTTGCAGCATCTGAGGATGATGAGATACATTTGATTCCCAGCTTTTCCTGAGTCTACCTGGAGTTCCTCCTCAAAGAGAGAGAGAGAGAGAATGCTCGTAAAGTGGTTTTCTTTCCCCTCCTCTTCCTCCGCCTTCCTAGCTTCCCTTACATCTTCCTTTGGTCAGGAGAAAGCTTTCCTCTCAGGCAGTGTGCCCGTGTTTGACATCCATCAACCAGCAAAGCTCGAATTTTTAGGTGGAGCCGATCGTTCGGTACAAATTGAAACCGATTGATTATTTGACGCATACATTATAAGGACAAAACGTATTAGGACTGCCCGACGTTTCCAGGATTTAGGGAGGGTGTAGTTCAGTGGTTTAAGGTTGGGGTTCGAGTCCCGGTATCACCAAGCTGCCACCATTGGATGCTTGAGCTAGGCAATTAACCCTCTGTGCTCTAGGGGGCGCCGTATCATGGCTGACCCTGCTGTCTGACCCCAGCTTCCAAACAAACTGGGATATGCGAAGAAACAATTTCACTTTGCTGTGATGTACATGTGACAAATAAAGGCTATATGATTCTTCTCCAAAAGTTTGGTAGGCACACAGTTGTAGAGGATGTCTTTAAGTGTGGCGAAATTAAACTTACCCTATACTTGATCTAGGAGACCCAGACCCGTTCCAGTATGTCCGTCGCATGGTGTACATGGGTTACACAGTTAGATATGGTGTACATGGGTTAGAGTAGAGTGAACCCCAGGGCCTCCTCACCTCGTTTTCATCAGGACCTGACGTTACTGATACCCCCATAATAAACTTTATTATAGGGGAAATTTCTTATGGCCACGTGTCTGCAAACCCCCCCCCCCCTCCCATATAATATACTTAACCACACAGTATAACAGGCATTGTTTGTTTGCCTGGTCTTTGATAATTCAATGGAATATAATGCTATAAATAATAGTGTGGTGAAATCAAACGAAATATCGTGATAGAATATGAAGTATGTAGAATATGGAAATCGTGTACCTTTCAGGCATGGCATTATGACCACCTGCTTTATATTGTGTTAGTCCTCCTTTTTTGCTGAGAAAGCAGTCCTTACCCTTTCAAGCCCTAATAACATTAATCTCTTCAGCAGTGTGAGCTAACGTAACTCATCTGGACCACACGGGCCAGCCGTCGCTTCCACACTGCATCAGTGAACCTTGGACGCCCATGACCCTGTCACTGGTTCACCACTGTTTCTTACCTTGGACCACTTTTAATAGACACTGACCACTTGCAGACCGTTTTAGAAAAGTCCCTAAAATCCTTATTCTTGCTGTTTGTATATCCCACTAACAGGTGCCATGAACAGATATTTATTCACTTCACCAGTTATAATGTTATGTCTGAGCAGTATATGTATGAATAGAGCTATTCAGATGTAAGAATAGGGTCCTTGTTATTATTATTATTATTTTTGTTTTGTGAGGATTTGTTACAGGATAGACTGCCCCGGTCCTTGGGTTAAAAAATAAATAAATAAATAAATCGAATGTTCTGGTGATGGAGAGTCCCATTAATCAACACACCCCTGAGTTAGTTGGGAATAAAATATGACGCTCTGAGGATTATAAAAGCCGCCTGCACTTTACTGTAGTTCAGATTTTTCGCTTCGGAAGAGCAGCGGGATTTTTCCTCCGAGCGAAATATAGACGGCCAGTCTAACGGTTCCATAAAAGACAAAGATATGACCAGTACATGTAAAACTGTCATCTATGTGCCATAACAGTTTAATCATGAGCTTCGTTTATCTAAATCAAGTTTCGAGTTTTTACAAGATTTTTGTGGTTGAATTTGAGATAATAGAATTTTGCTTGCAAACTCTTTCGGAGCACTGTTTAATAAAAATTGAAAAAAAAAAAGAAAAGAAAGAAAGAGAAAGTGATTGAGCACGGTGTTTAGCTTGGTTGCACTGAATATGTATCACAAATGTTAATACATTTAAATCATGCTGAAAGATGTTGGCAATTAGAGTAATTATATGCGCATGGCACTCATTAAATCATACGAACCGTTCAGCATGACTGAAACACGAATTAGCATTGCTCTGTTTACCTTTTATTTGTTTGTACCATGAAAATGTTTATTACTGATGGTTTTAGCGATCCTCGAAATTTGATTGCATGTTTTTTTTTTTTGTTTTTTTTTTTAACTTGAATATGAGCTTGTTTTGCAGTGCGTGTGGGGGTTTTACGAGTTCGTGTGGAGGAGTTGGGATTCAGGGGGAAGGTAAAATATCTTTATAGTGAGAGGATGGTGTCAGAGGTTGTGAAGTCCTTACAGTGATATTGAAACTCTGTGTGTGTATGTGTGTGTGTGTGTGTGTTTCCGAGTTATTGTGAGTTTGTGGCAATCTGGGGTTTGGTGGTATGGGGTTTGAGGGGGGAAATGTCCTCATAATGATAGGATGGTGTCAAATGTTCTCACAGACATCTCCTCCATACTGGGATAGTAAAACTCTCTTTGTGTGTGTGTATGTGTGTGTGTCTGTGTGTGAGAGAGAGAGAGAGAGAGAGAGAGAGAGAGAGAGAGAGGGAATTTGGGGTGAAATAAAATGTCCTAACAATCCAGGTCCTTACAGAGATATTACACCTTGAGTTTGTTTGAGAAGGAGGAATAAGTTTTGGGGTTGAAGCCAGATAGTAAGGAAGTTGCAAAAATGTCCTCATAATGATAGGATAGTGTCAAATGTCCTCACATTCCCCTATTTTTCTTTCTTTTATTACATATATAGTAAATCTCTATGTATATATGGACAGACATATTGAGACACCTGATTTTTTTCTAGCCATATGTGTTTCTTTGGTACCACAAAGTCGTGTCGCACATAATTGTATAGCATGTCTTTAAGTGTAGTAAAATTAATTCCCGTCACTAGGAGAGCCACTAGGAGAGTGGGGTTGAGTCGTGAAATGTCCCCATAATCACATAGTCCTTACAGAGATGGTAAAACTGTGTGTCTGTGTGTGTGTGTGTGTGTGTGTGTGTGTGTGTGTGTGAGAGGGAGTTAGGAGTGGGAATTTGGGGGTTTAAAAATGTCCTCATAATAATGGAATAGTGACGAATGTTCTTGCACTCACAAAGTTCCTACAAAGACATTAAAACTCCATACGAGTTCATACGAGTTTGTATAATACAGTGTAGCAGGAAGGATTGGGGGTGGAGTTAGGTGACAATGGTTGGAAACAATGTCCTCATTATTACAGAAGAGTGTCAAATGTCCTCACAATCCCCCGATATAAGAAAACTGTGTGTGTGTGTATATATATATATATATGTGTATGTACATGGGGGGAAAAAATGTTCCTGCCTTATATTATTTTTAATAGTTTAATATCTTTAAGACACATATGTTTGCAATTGATACAGTAGTAATTAGGACTTTGTTGATAATCATCTGCAGTCAAAAACACTGCTTTGTGGAGATGAAACATTGTTATATCTGTTATAGCTCTGAAATGCGGCGCACAGTCCAGGAGGCAATGAAACCCATTCTGTACGAGCATTCTGTGATTCTGTGATTATTTGAATTTGCTTTAAAACATAAGCTTAAAAAAAAAAAAAACACCTGCAAAACTAAAAAGCGAGAGAGAGGACTCCCAGCACCTCAAATATTCCCCAGACATCTGGAGGCCGTTCAGAGGAGCTTCGACGCAGCCAGGTCACCTGTCATCTTGCATCGATTCCTTAACCGACTATAAAAAAAAGAAAAAAAAAAAGAAAAACGGAGGCACAGGGGGGTTTTTAAGCCGGGCTGCTTTTTCCCCACAATGCCGTGCGCACTTTCCACCTCTCCTCATAGCCACTGAGCCATTTTACTCCGATTATAAAACCCTCTGCTGAACGTCTTCATTTTTAATTTAGCGTAGGCACCCGATACTGTAAATGCTGTGTGCGAGAAATGGAAACTCAGCATTACCTAATGTAAGCTTCATTATTGTACGCTTCACTCCCGTAGCTTCATAAACGCTTTTTATGTCTATATATATAATGTATACATATAATGCTGTAAACAGAGAACGATAATGATTGTTTATTTTTGTCAATTTACAAAATGCAAAGTGAACGAACAAAATTGAAGAAGTAGAAGTAGTGGAAGTGACGGAACAGAGACCCCCACAGAGTCCTGATCTCAACATCATGGAGTGTGTGTGGGATTCCATGAAGAGACAGAAGGATGTGAGAACGTCTCCATCCACAGAAGATCTGTGTTTACTTCTCCAAGATGGAACAACCGACCAGCCGAGTTCCTTCATAAACACTGTGTACAAGTGTACCTAGAAGTATTACTGCTGTTTTGAAGGTAAAGGGTGATTTGATATCTCGTTTCTTCATTCACAGCATTTTGTTTATTGATGAAAGTAAATAAGAACACTTCCATTTTTGAAAGCATACTTTTTTACAGCATTTTTTCACACCTGCCTAAATCTTTGTGCCTCAGGGGTTTTTTCTCCGGGTTCACCGGTTTCCCTCCGGTCCAAAAACATGCACGTAGGTTGATTGGCACCTTGGAAAATTGTCCCTAGTGTATGGATGTGTGTGTGAATGTGAGTGTGTGTGTGTGGAAGATCGGATATAGAGGTAGAAGAGGAATGAATGAATGTATACATATATATATATATATATATATATATAATATATATATATAATATATATATATATCTATATATATATATATATATATATATATATACTATATATATATATATATATATATATATATATATATATATATAAGCGATATATATATATATATATATATATAAATGTTTTACCTTATGATACCAGAGCAGAATGTTTATACAGATATCGATTATTAGACAAGTGCGCGAGACTGAATGCCTAATTATAATCCATATATAATTTCACTTGTATAATGTTCACTTGTTCGCTCATTAATTGCTCGACTGAACATTTACTACAGGAAAAAAAACAAAAACAAATCTGATTGATACGCTGGAGTGCTTTTGGTTTGTTTTGTTTTAACCAGATGGCTCTTGCTATAATTGCTATCAGTACAGGAACCCTCAGACAGACAGCACACACACTTGCAAGTGGAAGTTTTGCACTTTTAAGGACAGAGATGTGTCTTAAACAGAGAAAAGGCATGACTTCAGTAAATATATAAACAATACAATCCTTATTTTACAAGATAAAGGCATAGGAGTTGTTTTATGTATTAGCATTGTAGCTCATGATAATGTGCTAAAGCTAGATGTAATGGCTTTGACCACCACACACACACACACACACACACACACACACACACACACACACACACACACACACACACACACACACACAATACAATTTCATGACATTTATTAAGTATCTTGTGGTTTAAGAAATTTGCTTGAAGAAAATATAAGAAGGAAAAACAAAGAAGTTGTTTATAATGGATTTATATATATAAGAAAGCCGTGTTGGTAAATGGACCCAAATTATCCATGAGATGATCACAGCTGTACAAATGTCTGCCGGTTAAATAAATAAACGTTGCGTTTTGATTACGTAAACACTTCTTCAGATGATTTTCTGTAGTAAATTTCCTGCACTACTTTCCTTTCTCTGTCGGCGTGTTTTATTTGTTTGTGTATTGCTTGGGACTCTTTGGAGGTGTGAACTAGAGAAAATCACAGTGGCAATATTTAGACTCACGTCACTTTTCTTTCGCTCTTTCTCTCCCTTTAACATCCTTTGTGGTCTCTTCTTTTATTAATATATCTCTCACTCCATCTGTCTCTCTTGTTCTTATTCTCTTCCACTTCCTCGCTCGTTCTATGTCCCTTTCCCCTCCTCTTCCTTCGCTCTGTCTGTCTCTCGCTCACTATATGTATGTATGTATGTATATATATATATATATATATATATATATATATATATATATATATATATATATATATATATTAGAGAGAGAGAGAGAAAGAGAGAGATAGAGGGATATACATATATATATATTTATATAGAGAGAGAGATAGAGGGATATACATATATATATAATGTTTTTTATCTATCTCTCCTCTTCTCTTCTTCTCTCTCTCTCTTTCTATTCCAATTTCTCTCTAGTACTATCTGCCTTTATACTTCCCCTCCTTTCCCCCATCTCTGTCTGTCTGTCTTTATCTGTCTCTCTCCCCCTCTCTCTCCATCTGTCTCTTTGGTTCTCTTTCTCTTCCATTTTCCCTCTCGTTCACTCTTCCTTTCTACTTCCCCTCCTCTCCCCATCTCTCTGTCTGTATCTCTCGTTCACTTTTCTTCCACCTTTTCCTCTCCCTCACCACCATCCCCTATCCCTCTCTCTGCCTGCCCCCTCTCTCTATTTGCTTCTCTTTCTCTCTTGTCCAACCTTCCCTTTCCCCCATCTCTCCCCATATCGCTTGTTCACTTTTCCTTCCACTTTGTCTCTAACTCACCACCATCCTCTATCCCTCTATCTGTCTGTCAGTCTGAGTGTCTCTCCCTTCTCTCCATCTCTCCTGTTCTCTTTCCCTTCCATGTCCTCTCTCATTCAATCTACCACTTTGTGCTCTTTCTGTCTCTCTCTCTCTTTTTCTTCTACTTTTTGTCTTACCACCATCCTCTATCCCTCTCCCTCTCTCTCTCTCTCTCTCTCTCTCTCTCTCTCTCTCTCTCTTTTCGCTCTCTCTCACATAGTTTAGGGAAACCCTACTTTACGTACACATGACTTAAATGCACGTCTGCGCTGCTGATACTGCATTCCTCTACTATAAACCAAATGTTCCCTCACTTCTTGATCTCTCCCAAGAGACATTTTGTTTTCAGGGTTCAGGAGATCACACACTTCATTCAGGGTTTCAACAAGAACATTGTTTATTCCTTGACAGCAATGCGTCTGAACATTTCTGCTTTTGAAATTCTCTTTATATATTATTATTTCACTCTGATTCGATTTTGTCAGTGTATTCCACATCAGGAGAATTATACATTTTTCTTTTTTTTTTTCTTTTTTGTACTCATGCAACGTGGTGTGTGAGACGTCGAGTCTTTGTTTTTGATAGTGATCACTGAAGGCCACTGATAACCTTTTAACACACTTTCCCATGTCTTCTTGAGTGCTTGATGAAAAAGCGCTGGAGTGGAGTGGAGTTTTTCGAGAGAGAGAGAGAGAGAGAGAGAGAGAGAGGGAGAAAGCGAAGAGAGGAAAAGCACTCCTCGTGCCCTTCCGGTGACATTATCTTAAGTGAGACACAAAAGAACAGTGGCCTGAAGTAGCGGGAAACGTCAGCGTCATCGGGGGGTGGGGGAAGAAACGGAGAGAAAAAGGCAACAGAAGATAACATTGATCAAAGAGACAAATAAGATCTCGGCAGAGTGCTATTCATCATTACTACTCTTGCTCAAAACACCAGCTCAGGGCTGCAAATGCAGATGTTAGTCGGGCGATGTGTGCGATAAAACGATCTGTTTTTCGTGTTGCCGTCGAGAAAGATCAAGTTAGCACCTGCTTGGCAACGTGGCAGCGATTCAAATTCGCGGCTGGCTTGACTGATAGCTCGAGTGACGATCAGCAATATTTCTACATTTAGGAAATGGATGTCCTCCAATAACCACACATGCATAAATACACAAACTCCGACACCCACATATGCTGGTTTACTTCGCTTTCTTCCATTAGGTTCATTCAAGAGCAAAAAGCATTAGCTTTGGTCTGGCCGTCGCTTTTAGCGCCTTTACACCCGGGGCGTATTGCTTACACACTGGAACACAATATGGCCATAAAGTAGAAGAGTTCGTTCATGGGAATGTTGCAGCTGTTATAAAGTGCCTTCTGTGAAGATGTCCCACATCCTTTAACAACAAAAACAACTCTATGAATTACTAAAAAAAAACCTCATGCATGGTTTAGCAGCGCTGAAGAGAAAAGAGAGAGGGAAAGTGTGTGTGTGTGTGTGTGTGTGTATATATATTCTATATATATATATATATATATATATATATATATATATATATATATATATATATATATATATATATATATATATATATATATATATATATATAAGCATTGTGAATTATACTATATATATTTAGTGAATATATATATATATATATATATATATATATATATATATATATATATACTATATATATATATATATATATATAAGCATTGTGAATTATACTATATTATTGTGAATTATATATATATATATATATATATATCTATATATATATACTATATATATATATATATATATATATATATATATATATATATATATATATATATATATATATATATATATATATATATATATATATATATATATTCTAATGCTTTCAATGCTTTCAGGACATAAGAATTGCAAACCTGGGACAGGTTTACAGGACCTGTAAAAAATGTTAAATATATATAGGGTAGAAATATTAGCACACTTGTGATATATAATGGAACAGAAAAAAGGTGTGACCTAGTTAAGCATTACTAAAATGCATTAAAATATAATTTTAATTGCAGCAAGATCTTACACTGTTTAAGAACCATGAAGAGGTGGGAAATAAGACCATGAAGACCCAAAAAGCAAAAAAGGGTCACACAGTAAAGACCCTCACACCTCCCCCCTCACACACAAAAAAAAATAAAATTATATATAATTTTATATATAATAACTTTGTGACTCAGCACAGGAAATTGTTCTTATAGGCATAAATATGAAGTATCACATAAGCCCGATTCCCTTAGTCATTCATCACAATGAGTAAGACCACTGAATGTAGCTGTAATGTGCACAAAAGGTTGTAGAGCTTCATAAAATGGAAAGTTACAGTATAAGTAGCTCGTTTTCACGGCCTTAAGATAGCCATGAGGTCAGAGTATTTTTGGTGAGCATTCTGAACAAAAAAGCGAAAGGTTTTTTTAAACAATGAAGATGCACAGCCTGCTTTCCAATTTGCTCATATTTACGGTGCTAATATAAGTGTAGGGCAAAGGGTGTCTGCATGGGCAAAAGTATTGGGACAACAGCCTTGTTATATTTTACTTTACTTCGTATGGTTACTACAAAGATGGTTGGCACATGATAGTATATATATATATATATATATATATATATATATATATATATATATATATATATATATATATATATACTCAATCCTGTTTCCAACATGACATGGACCCTATGCACAAAGCCAGCTGTAAAACTGATTCAAGGACTTAATTGCTGGAAATAGTAATATCTTTTATGTATCTGTTTATTTTTCATATATACGGTAAAAATGATATAATTTACAAACCGGATTCCAAAAAAGTTGGGACGCTATACAAATCGTGAATAAAAACTGAATGCAATGATGTGTAGGTGCCAACTTCTAATATTTTATTCAGAATAGAACATAACACATGAAACAAAAGTTTAAACTGAGAAAATGTACCATTTTAAGGGAAAAATATGTTGATTCAGAATTTAAATTTTTTGTAATCCGGTTTGTATATATATGAAAAAGATACTGGGCTGCTTGTGTTAAAAAGCATTTCCTTTTAAAAAGGAATAACTGCCGTGCCATTTTTTCTTTACAAGTATTTCATAATATTTATATACAGCAAAATGAATATCTGTAGATTATTACTATTTTATGCGTTTTTTATGAATAAATAAATTATTCAAAATTTCTTACATTTAGTAGTAGAATCATGCGTACGCGCATAAACAATGCAATAGGTCATTTTCTCGTGACTATATAATTAATGTTTAACACCAATAAATATTACTGCATATCATGTGACAATTTAGAAACGCGTTGTTTATAATTACAGTAATTATATACAGTATAATGATGTTCATTGCATGGAGCTAAATGAATAGATCAAGGAATCAATGAATGAATGACTGTATACAAAACCAATTACAGCAATTATCTTCCGAAAATAATCGCATTGTTTACAATGCATTACAATGTACAGAAACATAAGAGTGTTTTAAATCATAGTCATTGGGAAAATGGCGTATCTAATACCATGTTGTATGTTTAATAATGTCTTGTATCTTATTTAAGGAACTTTTTCTTTTGCATTCTAATTTGATTTTAAAAGCCTAAAATTAATGCAACCCTAAGTCCCCAAAGAGGTTATTGTGTACACAGTTTTTAATTACTTTCATATACATAAAGAATAATTGAAATACACAAAACACTGAATGTGATGTGATTTTTATATAATGAAAGAATATCCTACTGTAGCTGTGTTTATTATTTGTTTGTTTAATGAAAATAAACCCCTCCGATTTGGTTGCGTTGCGGCATCTCGTGCGTCTCCAACATATTGATGTGTACGCGGAGTAAACGTTTGATGCTAGCAAGGATTTGTATTTCTTCGCAGCATTTTATGGATAGTGTAAAATATAGATTATTACTATATTATATAGTATATATATTATACTATAATATATAGATATATTACTATATTATACCAATAAATATTACTACATATCATGTGACGACATAGAGACGCGTTGTATATAATTGCAGTAATTATATACAGTATAATGATGTTCATTGCATGGAGCTAAATGAATAGATTACGGAATCAATGAATGAAAGACTGTTGAAAGACAGTATAATGTTTAGCATGATATTTTTGCTATTTGTGTGCCCCTTCGTTATAAGCCTCTTACCCCCCCCTTGCCCCCCCCCCCCCTTGGCCCCCCCCCCCCCAATTTAGCCATTAAATGTAAAATAGTGCATATTGTTTAAAGTACGTTTTCATTCACTTGTCAAGCATGAATCATCACAACATAGTAGCTATAACAGATGGCTACTATATTTACAGTCGTTCTATAATTATGTTTTACACACGCTCGTCACGTCTCATGACACGTGGTTGGGTTTGTTCGTGGCTTACTATAGTCGCGGATATGATATTTCCTTTTAGCTCCATCCTCAATCTGTGTACAAGGGCACTGCAACCCACTTTGCCCAAAATAAGTGCTCGTAAATATTGTTGCTTTACTCAGGGTCATGTGATAAATTCCATGCAATAGTTTATACACAGGACAAGCGTCTATGCCTTCTTGCACTGGTTTAGTTAAATCTTTAAATGCTGACCAGCAAAGCTGGATTTGTTTATTTTTTTTTTTTGTACCATTATAGATGGTATAAACATGCAGTATAATCACAAAATGGTTGTTAATCCAACACAATTGCTTTCTGCTCGCAATGCTCTCTGGCAGTGAATTTAACCCATTTTTATCGTAATGCTGTTTAGATTAAGATCCAATCTGCAGAATATAGCATTAATAGAAAGAAAATACAGGAGAATCGGTGGGCGGGCGGGTTCGAGGTTTTACTATGTTTTGAAAAATGAAGCACAGGCCAAAGACTGTTAAACTATTTGTAGACACAAACACTTTTTTTTTTAATTTATCATTTACATTACATTTACACCATTTGAGTATTAAAATATTTACTCATGATTTATTGCACATTAATCACGTTTTCAATGTACCATAAATGAATACTTTTCATGTTTTTGTAACAGATGTTATAATTATGTCAAATTTCAATTAATAAAATACAACTATCGATTATTGAATATTTGTTTTGCTCGGGAAATTATTCTTTTAATATTAATTTCTTGTTAATCTCAGTGTTTGTTCGATTGTAAAATATGGGACGTGGCTCCTTTAAGAATTCTGTTCCGGTTGCTTTTCCATATAAACTGGTGATACCTTTAGGTTATACAGAAGCGCATTGCATTCACAAAAGAAAAATGCGCTTTATTACGTAATACGGATTTGGGAATGCAATGAGCTTCCATAAGCTTCCACATAAGTAATATACGCTAATATAGTGAGGAGCGCATACCTGTTGGGAATGCGCAGCTAGGTGGCGTAATTCGGGGAAATTTAGGAAGCGTGAGTGGATGCACTGAACTTTCTTTTTTTATTTGTTCTTTCTTGTCCACGTTTCGTTCATTCGCCAATACAATGCAGAGTGAAGGAGCAGATCACTCACATAGTAATCGCGCATTCATAAAATTATATATATATATATATATATATATATATATATATATATATATATATTAGAATATATAATAAATGTTTCCTATAATTGCATTCTTAGAATATTATTGTATTTAGCACATGCATGTGCATGGAATGGGGAAGTGAATGACTTTGAATGGCAACAAGAATAGCGAAAAAAAAAAGTAAAGAAAGAAAAAAAGACAAGAGAGACGGCACCTGACATTTTCGCAAGTAATTATGACGGAAGGCCACGAAATGCTGTGAGGAGTGTGAGATTTCATTATCAGCTTTGCTAACATGAAAATGGAATTGCTTCATTGCCTTAAAATCGGTTCACCTGTTCAGTACTTTTTGCCAATTCCCTTTTTTTTGCCCTCGTTGCATGTTGTATTGCTGCAGTCATGACATTTACAGGTGTTCTGTCAGTACAAGGTGAACAGGACAGCGAGACATATTGCACAGCTGTCGTTCACCACGCCTGCTCATACATTGTTTATGGCACACTTTCGGTGTTTCGATAAACTCAGACCTGACCTCTTGACTTCAAGTGTGAGGTGAAGTGCAGTGTCCAGGGAGGAACATCAACCAGACAGATGGGAAAAGCATGTTATTTTTATGATAAATATTTAACATTAAATTTTTAGATAGTTGACGGGTTGATGCGCATCTTTTTGGCCGTGTGGGACTGTGTTATATAAAAAAAAACATTTTTATATTTATATAAAATGTTTCCAAAATACAGTATGTTATATAGAAGAGAATCCGATGATTAAAGGATTTGAATGTTTACAGGAGGTAGTTAATGGATAACACAATGTCGGTTTATTTTGCCTTTGATGGTGGGTAATGAGGATATCAATGTTTATTTCTTTTAAAAGCTAATTATTGCTGCTTTTCCTCTTTGAATAGAATTGGCAGGCATTGTCTACGTGTATACCGATAGTTTAACTAATAATACAAATCATTGTTTTAAATAATACACAATCATACTTTTTGGACTCCTGTTTAAATGAAAACAGTAGCGTTGAAAACAATGGAGGAATTTTTTGTAGTAGACGATGGATTTTTTTTTTCTTTCTGGTTCTTTTTGCCTTTCCGAATTGCTCGGCAATCAGTCGATCCAAATGAGCAATCGTTAAAATAACATAGAAAGGGAGCTATAAATCTGACTGTGCTAATTAACAGTTAAATGTGATTTGCCATTAAGGGAAGACACAGGCATGGGTTGGGGATCATCATCTTCTATTTTCAATCAATTGCCCTAATGAAGTGATTTTATTAGCGCTGTAAATCGATCAAAATATTTCAGCGTGATTAATCGCGTGATTGCCATTTGTTAACTTCTGACTAATCGCATATTTTTATCTGCTTTAAATGAATATGTTTAATACTCGAGTCAACGCTAATGGAAGTCTAAATAATCTGATAAATGATTAAATTATGGAGCACGGTGGCTAAGTGGTTAGCACATTCACCTCATACCGCCGGGGTCCGGGTTCGATTCCCGTCTCGGCCATGTGTGTGTGGAGTTTGCATGTTCTCCCTGTGCCTCAGGGTTTTTTTCTCCGGGTTCTCCGGTTTCCTCCCGGTCCAAACACATGCGTGGTAGGTTGATTGGCCCCTAGTGTATGAATGTGTGTGTGAATGTGAGTGTGTGTGCCCTGTGATGGGTTGGCATTCCATCCAGGGTGTATCCTGCCTTAATGCCCATAGACGCCTGAGATAGGCACAGACTCCCCGTGACCCGAGGGAAGATCGGATAAAGTGGTAGAAGATGAATGAATGAATGTATAAATTAATTATGTTTTTCGTAAATGACATAAATGGTCAGGACAGTAAACGGAACTTGTTCCGTGTTTCCACAAGGACGGTTTTAATTGCCGGATACTTGGTTTTGAAACTTTATTAAAACGAATGTTTAGTGACTAAAAATGAGTTTAAAATGATAAAGAAAGGATGTTGTGAATGAATGTGTATTGCCTTAAAAGTTTACATTTGATAAAAATGGTCAGACAGAAATGCTAGCTGCATAAATCATGTGTTACTGAAATCAGTGCCCTTAAAACGACTTTACTTTCAGGCAAGCTTTTTGTAATGTACAAACTTTAATTATAATTATATATTAACTTTAATATTAATTTAATTAGCGTTAGAAAAGACTCTTAAAAAACTCTTAAAGCAAAACTGAAATGTACCAGGAGAGTAAGAGGAACAAAAATTCTAGAAGGATGTTGATTTTAAACACATTTAAGCAGATAACGGATCAACCTTATAAACGAATCGTCTGATGGGCAGAACTTTCTGTTGTCTGCATTTTTAATGCTGTAATCTGTGTAAATCCTACAAGCAATTTCAGTAACAGCTTCAACTTGCTTTTAATGGCAATGCTAAAAGTGAGATAATCCTTGGCTATTTTCGAATTTCGCCATCTTAACCACTTTGGTTCTTCACCTCCATGTCGTGCATTAAAGTCGCAAAAAGCACATTGATGATACCTACCCTTATAAAACATTTAATATAATACATTTAATACATGTTATATATATATATATATATATATATATATATATATATATATATATATATATATATATATATATATATATATTGAGATTTAGCAGCATGTCATTTTATAAATGAGTCCAGCACATGTGGAACGCTCTGTATTAGCAACCTCTGTATTAAGTGCAGCTGTGTGTCGTTTTCATTAATGCACACCAAAGAGACACATGATATACTGCCCCCTGGTCCATAGCTCTAGCGCCACAGACAGATATTTTTTCGCTTTCCGCTGAGTCCGGTTGTTAATCAATTAAGCGTTATATCCACCTCGTCACAGAGTTATCCTACCCTCATGCCCTACTTCTCATAAATTGGAAAGCACTTTATGATGGTAGTTTCTCCATGAGGAGCTGAGCTGCTGAGGACGGCTGTACATGAACTGCCCATAGATACTGTACATCAGATTACTGTGGAGCGTTCCTCTCCAAAAAAAAAAAAAAACCCTAAAGGTGGATTTGGACTGTAATTAATAGGAACAGTTTGCTGCAGTGGCTCAGAGGCATAAAGAGGACCTGAAAATCATACTTTAGAAAATGTATAGATGTCTCACTGCACAGTGGAGCACATTACACATAAAAAGTCACTTATTCCAATATGACTTGAGTAAAGAGTATCTTCAACACTGACACCTGACACGTGATGGTGAAATATGCACATATATATATATATTATATATATATATATATATATATATATATATATATATATATATATATATATATATATATATATATATATATATATATATATATATATATATATATATAGGTATTTTTTTTTTATAAAGTATTTGACTAAATGTAATTCAATAGGCTTTATTTACCACATATACATTACAGCACAGTGTAATTTTTCTTGTGTTTGGAAGCTGGGGTGGGTGAGAGCTCAGGGTCAGCCATGCGCAAAGGGTTAAGGTTCTTGTTCAAGGACTCTAGAGTGCTGATACCCTGGTGATATATAATAGGTTTTATATATATATATATATATATATATATATATATATATATATATATATAAAATAGGAGACCAAATCATTGAAAAGGCATATCATTATCGCCAAGCTGCCACTGTTGGGTCCCTGAGCAAGGCCCTTAACCCTCTGTGCTCCGGGGGGCGCTGTATCATGGCTGACCCTGCGCTCTGACCCCAGCTTCCAAACCAGCTGGGACATGTGTAGAACAATTTCACTGTACTGTAATGTATATGTGACAAATAAAGGCCATTCGATTCTATCACTCCTAAAGAAATTGCTGTCAAAAAAGAACAAAAATATTCCGGAACAATATGGACCGACCCATGTTATTTATTTTTTTCCAATCGTTAAGGAAACACTGAATGATATTTACTTGTGGTCTGATATGGGTAAAGAGCATTAAAAAAAAAACAAGGTCAAGAATATGACATTTCTAACGAAATGGAAAAATCCACAAATTGTCGAAATGATCAAAACATTGTTGACATTATCTGTGTGCATATTAACGTGATGACATTGTGAGACGTAGAACTCGGTGAAGCTAATAAAACAGAAAGCTCATTGAAGACACCAGGATCGCTCCTGGGTGGACGATGAGCAGCGGATAAAACATTAGGAATGGCTCCGAATTTGTGGATTCGATCGATTCGTACAGATTCTTACAAAATGAGGCCGGCGTGGGTAAAAAAAAAAGTCACTCCCAGGTGGCAGATGTGGGTAGCGGAGTGTCGAGCTTCAATGACATCTTCACAGAGGGGCAGAATTTAATTTTTCCACATATAGTGGAGTCGATTGTACATAAACATAGTTGACTAGAGAGTAAATGATGGAATGTGTATTTTTGAGACTCAAACAAGAAAGTAGTCAAAAGAATGACAATGTGGGGGATGAGGAGGGGAGTAGATCAGTGATTAAGGTGCTGGGCTACTGATCGGAAGGTCAGGGGTTCGAACCTGGGTATCGCCACTCTCGAGTCCTTGAACATGCCCCTTTACGCTCTGTGCTATAGGGGGCGCCATATCATGGCTGACCCTGAGCTCTGACCCCAGCTTCCAAACACAAGAAACAATTTCACAATTTCACATATATTCATATATATATATATATATATATATATATATATATATATATATATATATATATATATATATATATATATATATATATATGATCACTCAAGTGCCCATTAGTGAACATTTGCTAATTAAAAAAAAAAAGAATGATGGGCCTACAGTGTATAAATAATATATAATATAATATATTATATAATAAGAGGGGGCACGGTGGCTTAGTGGTTAGCACGTTCGCCTCACACTGCCAGGGTGCGGGTTCGATTCCCATCTCTTCCATGTGTGTGTGTGTGGAGTTTGCATGTTCTCCCTGTGCCTCAGGGAGTTTTTCTCCGGGTTCTCCGGTTTCCTCCCCGGTCCATAAACATGCACGGTAGGTTGATTGGCACCTTTTGTCCCTAGTGTGTGAATGTGTGTGTGTGTGTGTGTGCCCTGTGATGGGTCAGCATTCCATACAGGGTATATCCTGCCTTAATGCCCATAGACGCCTGAGATAGGTACAGGCTCCCCGTGACCCGAGGAAAGATTGGATATAGCGGTAGAAGATGGTAGAAGATGAATGAATGAATGAATGAATGTATAATAATAAATAATGGAGATTGAACAGTGTGACCGAAATGAGTGTTGTAAAATTGATCGTCGTAGTTTTATTTTTATACATCTGCTTTGTGAATACTTCTGTGGGTAAAAGTGATTTTAAAAAGTAAGGTGAGAGATTTAGTTTGGTTTATTTAGTTATTTACTTTTTAATCTATTTTTTCCCTCAGAATTACGAGTTTACTCATTCTATAGGGTTTAACTCATTTTAGAGTTTTGACATCGGGCTTCCACAACGTATCAAAGTGCAGAACTCATGGTCACACACTCACATGTTCATGGTATTTTTCACTAACTGGTGTTTTGTATTATTTATAATCACAATTCCCCCCTTTTTGGATCCGGGTCCTTGAATGGTTTCGTCCTCATTCCATCTAAGGGAGTTTTTCCTTTGCCACAGTCGCCCCAGGCTCAGCTCATCAGGGATAAACACATACTTGTAAATCACTTATATGTAAATTTTAGTTCTATTATCCTTACATTCTGTAGAGCTCCTTCGAGACAATGTCCACTGTGAAAAAGCACTAAAGAAATAAATAAGCCATGAGATGTGAACACTGGATTTTCATATATATATATATATATATATATATAATATATATATTATATATATATAGGGGCACGTGGTTCGTGGTTATCATGTTCGGCTCATCGCCTCAACACCAGTTTGATTCCCGTCTCAGCCGTGTGGGTGTGGAGTTTGCATGTTCTCCCTGTGTCTCAGGGGTTTTTTCTCCGGGTTCTCCGGGTTCTCCGGTTTCCCCCCTGTCCAAAAACATGCACGGTAGGTTGATTGGCACCTTGGAAAATAGTCCCTACTGTATGAATGTGTTTGTGAATGTGTGTGGGCGTGTGTGTGTGTGTGTGTGTGTGTGTGGGTGTGTGTGTCCTGCGATCAGTTGGCATTCCATCCAGGGTGTATCCTGCCTTAATGCCCATAGACGCCTGAGATAGGCACAGACTCCCCGTGAACCGAGGGAAGATCGGATAAAAGCGGTAGAAGATTAGAAGATGAATGAATGAATGAATATATATATATATATATATATATATATATATATATATATATATATATATATATATATATATATATATATATATATATATATATATATATATATATATATATATATACAGGGCACGGTGGCTTAGTGGTTAGCACGTTCGCCTCACACCGCCAGGATCCGGGTTCGATTCCCGTCTCGGCCATGTGTGTGTGTGAGAGTTTGCATGTTCTCCCCGTGCCTCAGGGGGTTTTTCTCCGGGTTCTCCGGTTTCCTCCCCGGTCCAAAAACATGCACGGTAGGTTGATTGGCACCTTGGAAAATTGTCCCTAGTGTATGAATGTGTGTGTGTGAATGTGTGTGAATGTGTGTGTGTGTGTGAGTGTGTGTGTGTGCCCTGCGATGGGTTGGCATTCCGTCCAGGGTGTATCCTGCCTTAATGCCCATAGACACCTGAGATAGGCACAGGCTCCCCGTGACCCGAGGGAAGATCGGATATAGCGGTAGAAGATGAATGAATGAATGAATATATATATATATATATATATATATATATATATATATATATATATATATATATATATATATATATATATATTCTGATTTTGCCCTCGACTGTTAGTTAGTTAGTCAGAATTCTTCTGACATGAAAAAAAAAAGTCGACAGCCTTGAAAGCAGACAATCAGCATGAAGAACAATGGAAAGTTGATTAACAGGGGTTTGCCTATAGGGCACTTTATACTGTGCATCACCACATTTATTCATTCACCGCCAGCAAACATGTGCTCACCTTTGATGATTTTTATACCCTCTGTGAAACTCTGTGCCCTGTGCCGGACATGTGTCCTTTTCCTCTCCTCGCAAAATGGTAGGTATAGAAAATAATGGAACGGATAGAATAAAAGGGGGAGGAGTGTAGACCTTTCTATGGGCTGTAATTGAATATTTGCTTTTGCGCTTGCCTGTTCAATTTATGCAAATTACTGGTGTAATTGAAAGCTTTCATTCCGGACAGTTTTATTTCATTGTTTGCGTCAGTATTCGGCGGGCTGCGAGGACGGCCCTCTGGAGATTTAATTGGCATTCAGGGAGCACTGTATTGTCCATTAATTTTTAATACCTGCGTCATCCAGTGTGCTTTTGCCCGGGAAATGGCCTGTGAGCGGATTTTTGTTCGATATCTCCAGCACAAAATGTGCAGAATGTATGACCTAGTTTAAAGCGTACAGCAGATTCGGTTATAGATTGACCAGCGTGTCTCTTTTTTCTCAAATAACCCACAACCAATCACCATTCTTTCTTTTATTTTGTGTGTGTGTGTGTGTGTGTGTGTGTGTGTGTTGGGAGGGGGGGGGTTAAATCTATTGTCTCTCCTCCATCCCTCTTATCAGCTGCTATTTCTCTTTTAAACGCTGATAGAGACCACAGATAACGCAACGGGCAGCTGATGAAAAGCATCTCCAGGATCCCTCTATTCTCAGAACGCCTCCCTTGTTCTTTCCCTTGTTCTTTTTTAATACCGGACTGATTTTTTTTTTTTTTTCTTTCTTTTTTTTTTTTTATCATCACCCATTTCAAATGTACCTTTGATCACACATATCTATTTTTTGCTGTCCTTTTGTCATCGCAAAAGATGAGGGTTTCAGAGAACAAACGCCGAGTCGAGATTTCCGCTTGGAAAAAAAAGAAAGAACATTTTAAAACCAAGGCAAATTTTTTTAATTCATATTTATATTTATATATATAGATATATATAGATATATATATATATATATATATATATATATATATATATATATATATATATATATATATATATATATATATATTAGATTCATATTTTTATTTATTTTTTATTTATTTCTTCATTATATATATATAGATATATATATATATAATATATATATATATTTTTTTTTTATTATTCATTAATTTTTTTTTTTTTTTTTTTTGTTGTTTTTTTTTTTGTTTTGTTTGTTTTTTTTACACGCACTTACACTGGGATTGATTTGAGCACAGTTTGGTGACAGGGGAAGGTTTGTAGCCAAACAGCAGCTTTAATTCGATCGTGATGAGGCGCATGTGTGTAGGAAAGATACACCTCATTTAGGGTTACCATTTTAGTCCCAGTGTGTCATGGATTTTCTCCCTGCCTCGTCCGCCTCACTGTGTCAGTTGCGCTGATTGGTGTGTTTGTGTAGCCGGCACGCAACTTCTTTTCTCGCGTTTTATTAAAAAAAAAAAAGCTCCCATGTCCCTCTTTTTCATTTCCTGTGGTACATCGGGTATTTCTCTATTTTGCAGGCCGGACAGTTATCTTTGAGGAAACTTTTTGTCTGCCTTTTACTAATAATCATTGTCCTTTTATTAAGGAATAAAGTAACTGCAGCACGAAGCCTAGCCTCCCGCCTTGCTGTCGAGTGAACATGTTTGCTGTCCCCTGTGGCTGTCTTCAGCTGGAGGTGAATGTCTCTACCCCAAACATCTCCCGCTGCACTTGATTGATCCGCGGTGCGCGTGCGGGAGAAGTGCCGACTATTGGCAGGCAACTCCCCGGTGTATCTGCACAAATGCGCTAAAACATCATCGTGGTCACGATACCCAACAGTTTGCCCAGATGCTTGGACGTTGCCGGAATTTGAGGGAATTAACGAGCAGCTCGGCACTCCGCCAGCTCCAGATGTTTTCCCTTGCCGTGATTGATGTTAACTCCCTGCTTGCATGTGGGCGGCTTTTATTTTTACTTCAACTCCTTTACTTCGGTGCTAGGGAGGCTGCTCGAGGATGCGACTGCAGCCTAGAAGATTCTGCATCTATAGTTATACACGGCCCACACGGCCTTAGACACTTCGGAGGCTGGGGACAGTTCCATGGAGACACCCCACACACAAATTCTGCCTGCACCCAAATGAGGATGGGGTTCTCTGTCGAGTCTGGTTCCTCTCTGGGGTTCTTCCGGGTACCGTCTCAGAGAGTTTTTCCTTGCCGCCCTCGTCGCCTCGGGCTCGAGCGGGAAAGGAACAATCAGGGACAAAGTGATTTTCCATTCCCACACGCCATGATTAAAAGTGTATTTTGTAAAGCTGCTTTGTGACAATGACAATTGTAAAAAGCGCCCTAGAAATTAATTGAATTGATTATTAGAATTTCAACCAAATATTTAAGAACGTACATGCGAGCAAAATGCTTAATAGACATGTAACAGAATATCAACGCTACGCTTCCTCTCATCAAAAATGCTTTCTCCGTCCCCACTGTCGGGGAAGGTTACTATGGAAATGTAATCGATTACAGATTCCAAATGACCATATTCAAAAATTACTTTACAAAAGATACTGATTACTTTTTGATGATTTTTAATTTGTCCACTAGGTGGCACTTTAAGTTAACAATCGAAGGAAAAAATGTTCGAACCCTTGTAAAAATTAGGTTATTTTTTTTGGAAATTAAACTGGTGAAGAAGAAGGGAGAAGGGAGAAGGGGGGGGGGGGCGGTCATGGGTATTTTCTTTTTCCATCCGGGGGACGGGGAATTGTTCTACATGCTTGTTACACTTCGCTGTATTTTTTCATCATGTTACTCCCTGAGTATACTCCGAGACTGAGAGCGCCACTGCCACCCACTGTAGCGGATGTGCAATTACCGTATATTTTATTGTAGTATGGCAAAAAAAAATAAAAAAGTATTCCCCGGGGTCACACTTGGCATCGAACTATTTTAGAATCACTACTATTTTAGTAGTCTACATCATATCCTGTTTGTAATCTTCAACATTATCATAAGTAACCGTAATTTAATTAACATATTTTTTCTCAGTAACTGTAACGAATTGCTGTTACATTTATTTTGTAATTAAATTACGTTGCGCCATTACATGTAACACCGTAACACAGGAGAAATGTCTCACCAGCGGGAAAAGAAGGAAGAAATTCACATTCTCTACTAAACGATTAGCTCCTGGTTAGCTCCTTCCCCCTGGTTCGTCCAGTGATTGCATCTCTTGCACAAGAGCACAAGTACACAACTTCAACTGATGAGTGGCAAAAAAAATCCTCTTAAGTCCTTTGATTCTTTTTTTTTTTTCTCTCTCAGAATATACATGGAGTTTTTATTCATCTGGGCTTGAGCATAACTTTTTGGAAAACCTCCAGATAATTATTACAGAACAACATTTTTGTATGTGACAACACATTTTAGAGCAAATCGTGAATTGCTCCGATCACATGGACTAATTTGTTTTCTGTTTATCGTCTCTCTGAAACAAATACGATCTGTCCTTTTAAGGAACATTCCATGAGAACAAGTCGTTTTTGCATATTTGAACTTTACCCAGGGTACCTTCCAAGACCTGTACAACCACGGGTAATTGGGCGGTACCGTAGTGACTGTATCTTGACAGTATGTCACTTTATAAGCATAATATAAATATAATATAAACAGTATTTTCACATAATACATACAAACAAAATTAACAAATAATATATCAAACTGATTTAATTAGCAATGATAAATAAACAGCATTTTGCACTGAAATACAGATAAAACATGAGCATACACAGAGAAATCATGGACTAGGATGGCTATCTTTGATGTACTGAAGAGTAGATGTAAAGTGCTATACCTAAACGATTCATTTATTGCTTTAAAAAATGATGTTTGTTTGTGAAAGAATAATTTATAGTGCGATATTTGCGATCCACGAAGCCGGAAACATATATATATATATATATATATGTGTGTGGGTGTGTGTGTGTGTGTGTGTGTGTGTGTATTGGGGGGTTTACTGTGTGTGTGTGTGGGGGGGGTGGGGGGTGGTATATATATATATATATATATATATATATATATATATATATATATATATATATATATATATATATATATATATATATATATATATATAGATATATATATATATATATATATATACACTGAACCTTCCTAAATCCACAAATAATCCTTAATAAGGCCAAGATTTCCAGCAGTGTGCTATGATTCAGATTTTCCAAAAGAAAAACCAACAAAATTGATTTTATATATATATATATATATATATATATATATATATATATATATATAACACAGATTTGTCTCATCAACAAGACTGCACAGCCAAAACATAAGCGACATAAGTCCTTCTGTATGTGTCATTTACTGCAAATCCCTGGCCGCACAGCTACTAAAAGATTACACATTTCTAATCCTCTACATTCCATTTGCTATAATAAAAATAAATAAATAAAAAAACGCTTAGAGCCCCTAGAAAGCAGAGTGTGCAAAAATAAAATAAAAAAGTGTGTGTGAGAGAGAGTGAGCGAGAGAGAGAGAAAGAGAGATCTAGGGGAGATAACAAATCTACATAGTAGATTAGTCTGCCATTTCCAGCAAATGACTTTCCATTTCCAGCAAATGACTGTTATTTTATATCTGTATTTCTCATTTCTCCATAACAGTATTACCATGACGTGTTTACCAAGTGAGCAAAAAAAAAAAGAAGGGCAAAAAGCACACACTGAGCTGAGGCGTTTAGCACCAAAATAAACAAAAATATATTTAAAAAAATGAAAAATATAAATAAATGAAGACCTTCCCTGATGCCCTGCCAGTTGTTGCAGCCTTTCTGC
Source organism: Kryptopterus vitreolus (assembly GCA_030449085.1). NCBI lineage: Eukaryota > Metazoa > Chordata > Actinopteri > Siluriformes > Siluridae > Kryptopterus > Kryptopterus vitreolus. The sequence continues at coordinate 12,734,915 of JACRUU010000007.1, forward strand.
CCTTTGATGAAGGTCTTGTGCAGTTATCTGGTACAGTGGCTCTCAGTCAGCGTGCTGCTTCTGCAACATAAGCGAAAACAAACCGCTGTTACACGCTGGGCTTTAATTAGGCCGCTGACTTGCTTTATTTATTTACAGAGCTCGTAGAGATGATAAAATTCACCCGCCGTGCACCGATTAAGGCTCTGACACGCCAGAGACTCCACCCCTAACCGCTCGGCCCCGCCCTTTCAGTGTAGATGAAAGTATTGACAGTGTTTAAGCCGAGATTTAACCCCGAGTCAAAGTGTAATCTGACAGACACATGCGATTTGCCATAAAAGTATCTCACCTACGACTTTCTTTAATGCTTCATTACTATCGTATTTTGTTGTTTGTGTAGTCGATTGAAAAACAGTGGATGAAAACCACCAGGTTTAAGAAGGAAACAATGCAATACTTATGCAAACTATGGTGTTTGATTTTGTTGAGACCCGTTTCCAGGGCGACGTAGCAGCCGATAAAGGTTTAAGGATTTGCTTATAGATCCTCAGAGTAGCAGGTACTATTCCTGGGATTTGAGCTCATGACCTTCTGAACTGATGTCCAGCATCTTAACCACTGATGAGCTACCATTGTTGATAATGGTCCAATAATGTGCCGTTTCTAAATACATCTCAGCCTTTAACATTTCACATGTAAACAGAATGGGTCCGAATACATTGATTTATTACTGTAAATACATTCATGTGACACCCAAACACCTAAATATTTACTTTATTGTTTTTCTACACAATCTGCAAGTATAATACATTTATATTGAGCTTTTCTGGACCCTCAAAGCGCTTTACATTGTCAGAGGGGGATCTCGTCATCCGCCAAAGTGTACAGCAGAGTACCTGGATGATGCGATGACAGCCATAGTTGCGCCAGAACACCCACCACACACCAGCTTACTGGTTGAGAGGAGACACAACGATAAAGCCAATCAGTAGATATGGTGGAGGTTAAGAGGCCGTGATGGACAGAGGCCTATGGGAGAATTTGGCCGGGATTTGGTTCTTTTTCGCAAGACATCCCTTCAGGACCTTGGATTAACGTCTCGTCCAATAGACATCCCCGCCACTATATTTGGGGTGCTTGGACCCATGCAGGCCACAGGGTAAGCGCCCTCTACTGGTCTCACTAACACTTCTTCCAGCAGCAACCTAGTTTTCCCAGGAGGTCACCCATCCAACTGGCTCCTGTAGGCAAGCAGTCTTGGGCTACAGGGTGATATAGCCACTAATAATACCGTTACTGCGCCAGGTTCTAACAATCCCCCCCGAGACACAACGTACCGCGGATGCTAATATCGAAAGCCTGCCCCATTAGCAAAACAGGACTCACCCACATCCGTGATGTGAGGAACAGGCCGTCACGACCAATATGCAACACGCTTCCTGCGACCGCATTATAACCATTAGCTAAAACGCTTCAGTAGCTTTCAGACGACACCTGTTCTGCACCTCTGCAAATGATGTCGCTTTTTAGAACTTTATTTTTAGCAGAGTCGGAACCTCAGGGGATGTGCGGTGGTGTTTGACGTACACTTTTTTCCCCCCATGTTGAGTGCGGAGTAGAAATTCGGCAGCGTAAGTATTACAGCAAGTTCTCGTTTTACATTTCCTCTCGAGCAAGAGTACAAACGGAGTTGCTGTTGAATGAGCGCAAACGCAGTGATCTGCGAGAAACGTATTAGATTAATGGATGCAGTTCCGGGGGTCTATTCGGTTGCGTGGCGTCCCTTTTTTGCGGAGAGAGTTTTTCTTGTGTCATACACGGAGCGTGGTGGCTTAATGGTTAGCATGTTTGCCATGTAATTCAGTGGTTAAGGCATTGGGCCTGATCCAGAAGGTCACAGGTTTGAATCCCGCCACCAGCAAGCTGTCACTAGTGGGCCCTTGAGAAATAATTCACCCCAACCTCTCCTTTGCCTGCCCTGGGTAAGATCCTCCAGGACCTGGGCGCTCTGGAGGTCCGAAAACCAAAGTGGGAAAAAAAAGAAAAGTGGGGGAAAATAAATAAATAAATCCCCCTTCCCCCAGTTGTAAGTCTCTCCGGATAAGGGCGTCTTCCAAATCCTGTAACTGCTGTTATTTTCCAAGGCGCCAATCAACCTACTGGGCATGTTTTTGGAGCAGGTGGAAACCGAAGAATACATGCCTTACAATGGATGGAATGGGCGATGAGAGATCTGATCTCATCTATACCGAACACTTTTTCGGGATGAATTGAAAGGTCTCCTCACCTCACCGTACATCAGCCCCTGACTTTCCAAACACCCTTGCGGCACCCTTGTCTCCACAAAATCCATGAGAACGTCTCTCCGGAAGAGCAGAGGTTATTTCAACAGCAAATAGGGATCGGAACGTAATGTTCACAAGAATCATATGCCAGGCGTGCGTTCACCAACTCCCGTCCTTATAGACGATGTGTACGTGTGTGTGTGTGTGTGTGTGTGTGTGCAAATGAGCACGACCTGTTCCTTCCGACTGTGTGCGAGGATTGTAAGCGGTGGGGGCCTGTAACTCAGTATACCGTGTTGACATTGATGAACAATAAAAGCAAGCGCTCGCACTTCAGTCACTTATACAAGCCTTCTTCAACAGCCGGTGTTAATGCTGTGTCATGTGACCAGTCCGGCACCTTGGACATGTATCCATTGATTTCTCGAATGCCTCGGTGGATGTTCCCACGGGGTCCATTGACTACACGCGAGTCTAATTTACTAGGTTACTCCGATATATCACCCTGACTCTGGTGTTTTTTTTTTCTTTTTTTTTTCTTCTTTTAACCATTCCAGAGAAACCTTTCATGTAAGCCTCCCTCATGGTTGCCATGGAAACCATTTGGAGTGGATGAAAGTTTCGCTGCAAAAAAAAAAAAAAAAAAAAAAAGTCTCCCACATAGGTTTTGTGGCTCTGGCTCATGAAAATAATAATCACAATAATAACAACAACAAGAAAAAAATCCATTCTATAGGTCCGTTTTTTGTTTGCTAAAACATCTGGGTTTAGGGGAAAAAAAAAAAAAAATCTATATATATAAAGAGGTTCCTGCTACCTTCATCACGAGACACATGAGTGCCCAGCGCTGATAAAGTGACGAGTTTCAAATTAGAGATGGGATCCTGAAAGTAGAACCGTGGAACGGATGTGGCTTCTCTCGAGATTAAAGGAACAGACTTGAGTTTGTGGAAAAGAGACGCGTCACAGATCCTCCGAAACACCTCCGGATCCTCTCAGCTTGTTTGGAAAATTGGCAGGCAGCAAAATAGCTCGGCGTAGACTTTGAGATTTCAATCTCTCCTGTGGATTCAACTTGGGCTGCATCCCTCAACTCAAACATTTGCTTTAAATCTGCACAGTTATAGTTATATAGCAAGCTAATGATCTGCTGCGTGATGCCACTTTTATAACCAAACGGATCCTAAAAACGCCAAATATCCGCTGATACATATAATAATAATTATCATTTGTATTTATCTTCTAAGGAGGCACGGTGGTTAGCCGTTAGCACGTGTGGAGTTTGCATGTTCTCCCCGTGTCTCAGGGGAGTTTTTCTCCGGGTTCTCCGTTTTCATCCCGGTCCAAAAGCATGCACGGTAGGATGATTGGCACCTTGGAAAATTGTCCCTAGTGTGTCTCTTGTGATGGGTTGGCATTCCATCCAGGGTGTATCCTGCCTTAATGCCCATAGACACCTGAGATAGGCACAGGCTCCCCGTGACCCGAGGGAACATCGGATATATAGCAGTAGAAGATGAATGAATGAATGAATTTATCTTGTAAGATTTAAATTGTTATGTTAATGTATTGATTTGCAGTTTGTTTTGTTTATTTATTTATTTCCATTTTGCACGAGATGTGTCATTGTTCTACCTCTTCTTCTTCTCTTTCTACCTATATACCCACAATGATCAGGGAATGTCTAAAGTACGTTGAAATCAAACATGCCCAGAGCGCAACACATTAGTGGCACCAAATTTGGGACCTATTTGAAAAAAAAAATGACTTTGACATCAAAATGGCAGCAAATGAAGTGTGAATACTCCAAATGCTTTATGAGCCAATGAATCTGAGAGTGCAGCCTCCAAACATTGCAAACGAAGGCAAAGCGTGGTACATAGGAGTGTTCAGGACCATGCCCTTAGGCTAGGCAACACATTTCCTGGCAGAGGTAGCAATAATATGTTGGAATTGCTTGCATGTCGTTTTTTTTTTCTTACTTCTCCTCTACTACTTGTCCAGTGTAGCGAATTTTCCACCAAATACTAATATATTATACACAGATAATATTATACATTATACATATTTTTTTTTAAATGTATGGAAACACGATTAGTTGTCATCAAAAATGCCATTTCACCTCCATTTTGAATGTTTTTTTTTTTGTTTTGGCTTAGTGGTTAGCACGTTCCTGCCTCCACCATGTGTGTGTATATGTGTGTGTGTGTGTGTTTGGAGTTTTCATGTTCTCTCAGTGCCTCAGGTTTTTTTTTTTTGTCCCTAGTGTGTGAATGTAAGTGTGTGTGTGTGTGTGTGTGTGTGTGTGTGTGTGTGTGTGTGTGTGTGTGTGTGTGTGTGCCCTGCGATGGGTTGACATTCCGTACAGGGTGTGTCCTGCCTCGATGCCCGAAGACGATTGAGATAGACACAGGCTCCCCGTGACCCGAGAGAGAGTTTGGATGAAAGCGGTAGAATGAATGAATGAATGATGTTCTGCAGACAAGATCTGCAAACAACATATGCTTAAAACATGAGGGTGGTGCTCAAGCATTGCTCTTACTGTGTCCTCAATATTACATATGATATACATTATATATCATATATATATATATATATATATATATATATATATATATATATTATATACATGCTGTGCAGTTGCAGCTGTTCAGTGCGCAATTTGCTAATGTACTAAGATTGATTAATGCAATGAAATAGATATAGATATATGCAATAGATAGACAGATAGATAGATGTACAGTACTGTGCAAAAGTTTTAGGCGGGTGTGAAAAAATGCTGTAAAAAAGAATGCTTTCAAAAATGGAAGTGTTAATTATTTACTTTCATCAACGAACAAAATGCAGTGAATGAAGAAAAGAGAAATGAAATGAAATCAATATTTGTTGTGAACACACTTTACACTTTACCCAAACCAGCAGTAATGCACTTCTATGTACACTTACACACAGTGTTTATGAAGGGACTCGGCTGGTCGGTTGTTCCATGTTGGAGAAGTAAACACAGATCTTCTGTGGATGGAGACGTTCTCACATCCTTCTGTCTCTTCATGTAAATCCCACACACACTCCATGATGCTGAGATCAGGGTTCTGTGGGGGTCGTGCCATCACTTCCACTATTTCTTTCGCTTCGTGAATATTTCACATTAGGTTCCCTTTTGAGGAAATTGTTTGAGCCACCATAGTGTTAGTAAAGTCTGAATTAGGTGAGGTGAGGAGGCCTGGAGTGTCAGGCCTTTTTTATTTATCCCAAAGACATCAAGATCTTCATGCAAGATAAACATGCAAACCACAACTTCATAGTGTTTCTTTGGAAAACAGAAAACATCCTGTACAATTGTGCAACTGCAGTAACGGTTTGGCCTTATAATGACTGTAAAAGTCACATATCTCGGTAGTTTTCTTTATATTGTGTATGTTTCCGGGCTTGGTTCTTTCAAGGTATTTAAGTTGGGTTTTTGGATTACACACATTTGTGAAAACTGCTGTATTATAATCAAACACCATTCACTCTGTCGATTCCTGTTAACGTTTCCGAGGACTGTAGGAGTCTCTGTGTTTTATTCCCCATTGTGGTCTCACTGGATGGCAGAAACAAAAGCATTTACTTGGTCAAGCAGCGTTTAGGGAGTAAGACAGTCATTCATATTTTATGACTCTGTTTGTTTGCGCTTTTGTTCTTCAGACTGCCAGTCTGTCTGGCTTCACTTTTAGCACTGGGCTAGGATTTTTCTCATCGGAAAATTGGTGTCATTTTCGTTCATTTTTGCCTGGTGGCGTTTTTTGGGTTTTTTTTTTTCTTGGTTGTTTTTTTGCTGCCCCTTTGTTTTTTTTTGTTTTTTTAAAAAAGCAAACCAAGACCCATGCCTCTACGCTAGCAATATATGAGTAAAAAAAAAGAGTAAACAGAACTGCACTTTGAGGTCAGTTTGTCTGCCTTCACACGAAGCATTTTATTTCGTTTTATTGGCCTGGAAAGGGCACGTGCAGGCTGCAGGGTTTAGGAGGTCATGCCTGCCACCTCATCCTGAAGGTCAGCAAATTCTTAATGCAAACACTAAAAAAAAACAAAAACAACAAATACTAAAAAAAACTAATAATGAATAAATATTTATTAGTGCCTCCTGTTGTTCTACTCAGCGGTCTTTCAATTGCCAGAACATGAAAGTGCTCCAATGACCCGATGACGTTCCTGTCAATCCTTTCCATATGATATCATTTACAAGTCCGACGACATGACCATTTATTTTTCTTTGGTGCTTCGGATCTACCCAATCCCCCAAGCGCCCCCCGCTGGCATTTCACCATCTTCCTAATATACTGCATTCTCTTTACTTTCACTTGAGTATAAAATCTCTGACTTCACTATATCACAACACCCATCATAACGTTTCGACCTGTGCAGGTAATGGCCTCCCTCACCATCTCGCTATGCTGCGCAACCTTTTTTTGAAATGCCTGCATTTGTGAGGAAATGACTGTCATTTGTTGCACTAAGATAGCTTTGCTAGTGGGCATGAAGAAGTTTGCTTCTGGGAGTTTTTATGGCGGTCCGTTCGGTGACGCAGATCCTTCTGTACGCTGAATGTCAACGTTCTATAACACTGTGTCATATCCAGGGTTGGGTGAGTAAGTAGTTTACATGATTTAATTACACAGTAAATGGAACAGTAATTCGTTACGGTTACCGAGAATTTTTTTTATTGATCATTTAATTTAATTCATTTAATTAATTTGAATTTTTATTTGAATTTTTTTTTATTGATTATTATTTTGTAATTAAATGACAGTTTTTTATGAAAATGTTAAAGATTACAAATAGATACATCCAAACAGTTTCATGTAAAAATCAGTGCTGTAGACGACGGCATGATTTTCAACTGAAACGTGATTTTGATTTGACAATCTGCTGCAGTTTGATGTTGCAAAATATGTTTTTTTTTTCCGAGGGTTTGAATAATTTTTCCGTAGAACGTTAACTTAAAGCACCACCTAGTGGACAAATGAAAGTGATCAAAAATGTAATCTTTTATATTTTTAAAAATTTTGAAAAGTTACACGACTTTTTACATTTTGAATAGTCATTTGTAATCTAAGTCAAATATATATATCAACCTATATATGTATATTATATATATTATATATATATATATATATATATATATATATATATATCTATATATATATATATATATATATATATATCAGTGTATTTTTATTTATATAGGTTTATTTGTTTATTTGTAAGGAACACACATATAGGAAACAAAAAGGATTATAACGCTTGACTTTTCCCTAAAACCAGAGGCACACAATTGGATAGGGAGTTCCCTATACTTTACACCAATACTTTACGCTGTTGTATATACATATACTATATATACATATACTGTATCTTTACATATACTGTACATTGTTGGAGTGGAAGATTTCGAGTGGCTTGAATAGGCGCTCTGACTGCAACCGCGGTCCTCCTCACCTCCCCGACATCAGAACCTGATTTATCTCCTGCCCTTGTGGCTAAATGAGTAAAATCTCCACGAAAAAATCGAGTGGAACATTTTGCTAACAAAGTTGAAGGTTATTATAACAGAAAAATGGGTTGTAAAGAGAAATGAAATGTTCCGAAAGAAACAATTACAAATCCTATGGCCTTGGGTCCACAACATTTTGTTTGGAGGATGAATTAGTATTAGAGCCTGTTTTTTCTTTTTTTTCTTCAGATTGTATTGTTGGCTTTCTAGAGCTTATATAAAACTCTACTCAGCGTCCTCCGTATCTGAGATTTAGAGAACACTAATTTCGAGTCCATCTACAATGATGTTTGCAATGAAACAATGGGGATTTGTTTCTTTGACTGCCGCTAAACAGCGTGTATCTGGAAAAAGAAACATCCTTGAGCTACAATGGAGACATGACACCAATGTAACGTCAAGTCGATATATGTCCTAGCTTACCCAGAATACTACAGAATACTAGTATACTATCATTTCTAAGTAATTTTTAGACGTCCAGTATATCATTTAGCAATTTCCCCTAGCGTAATGTATACATTTTATGGTTAAAAATTATGTGGCAACGGGAGCATGGACGCTTTCCTGGCGGCTTCTTTGAATATATGTTTGTGTTTCAGTTACAAAAAAATGTAAGAGATAAACTTTGAAACTTCCAGAAAAACACAGAAAAATATATGCACAAGACACCTGAACTCCACCGGCAAATGGCAACACATCCATGTCCAGTGTAGCGAATTTTATACCAAATATTAATAAATTCATTCATTCATCTTCTACCGCTTTATCCGATCTTCCCTCGGGTCACGGGGAGTCTGTGCCTATCTCAGGCGTCTGTGGGTATTAAGGCAGGACACACCCTGGATGGAATGCCAACCCATCGCAGGACACACACACACACTCACATTCACACACACACACACACATTCATACACTAGGGACAATTTTCCAAGGTGCCAATCAACCTATCGTGCATGTTTTTGGACCGGGGAGGAAACCAGGAGAACCCGGAGAAAAACCCCCTGAGGCACGGGGAGAACATGCAAACTCCACACACACATGGCCGAGACGGGAATCGAACCCGGACCCTAGCGGTGCGAGGCGAACGTGCTAACCACTAAGCCATCATGCCCCCTATTAATAAATTATACATAGATAATACTTATGCATTATACATATTTTTAAAAATAAAAATGCTTTTGCATGGAAACATGTTTAGTTGTCATCAAAAGTACCATTTCATTACCATTTTGAATGTTGAATGTGCATTTCAAAATATATCACTTTGTATTTTCCTTTGCTGATATTGATCCAGGGGGTACGGTGGCGTAGTGGTTAGCAACACATGGCCTGCGTCCTGGCAGCATGCGAAAGTGTCATAGAAAACCCAAAATGCTGCATGGAAATTCATATATTTTTGCATTTTGTTATCTAATGAATGAGGTATAAGGAAGAAACCTTGAGATGAACTCAAAAAGGGGAACTTGTATAAAAAAAGTCGAATCATCACTACCCAGGTACTTGTTATAAAGTATAAAGCCTCCCAACCCACCACCACCACAACCTCCACCTCCGCCTTTCCCGTTGGAGCTGAGCGGGTTAAAGGCCATGTTCAAGAGCCAACAATGGAGGACTGGTTGATAAAACAGTAATCCAGACTGCTGGATTAATAAACCTCTTGCTGCCTGTGCGGTACAGTCTGTTTTTATGTAGGTTATATCTTGTACATCTCATTGCTCATGGATAAAACTCAAAGTTGTTGTTGTGTGTTGTTTTTTTTCAGTTTGGTTACATTTTGCGTGAAAAAAAATACACTATTTGTGCTTGGATGCGCCTTTCAATTTCCGTGACCCGCGAGCACGCTAGTGAAAGTTTGATACGTTGCTACTTATCGCATGCTTGCACCAGAATGCTTTTATTCAAAGCATGGAATTGCATTCAAACGTTTTATTTTATATATATGTGTGTGTGTGTGTGTGTGTGTGTTGTGTGTGTGTGTGTGTGTGTGTGTGTGTGTGTGTGTGTGTGTGTGTGTGAAAAAGAGAGAGCGAGAAATATAGAGAAAAGACTGCCTTAACATTATAAATGTAATGCCTCAAAGAAAAAAAAAACATTTAAATATTGCTAAGTTTCATCTTTCCGAGCTGTGAATGCTTTCTATTCCGGTCTATAATACTGTTTAACCCATGCATTGGAGAGACTAAATTCCCCAAAAGTCTGAAATGAGCCTGTGAGAAAAGACATCCGAAGTGTTATTTTTGTACAGCAGAAGTTTGGGTTGACTCGGACAGGGAGGAACAACAACAACAACAAAACAGTATCTCTAAAAGAGATCCGATAGGGATGAGGAACCGTGCCGATAATGTGGTTACTTTCTCGATGCTAGGGGATTTCTTTTTCATTCCTACTTTCATTAAAAAATAGTGGGGGTGGTTGTACTGCTGAGCTTGTTACAGACGTGATTTTCATCATGGCGAGTCGAGCCATCCAGTCCCAACTCCTCCTCCTCCTCCTCCTCCTCCTTTTCCAAGTGGCTTGGACAGCGAATAATCATCTGATTTGGGAGTCCTTGAGTGAAGCGAAGTCTTATCACATATCAGTGCATCCCTACTGCGCCCGAGGCAAAGATCCGTCCGAGTGACATATTAGCGTTACAGGAAATAACATGAATCGAGGATGGAGAGAGAACAGACTGCGCATCATTATGGAGTACGTAATGACTTTACTAAGCAGGAGGTGTCCGTGGATTTTCGTCATATTCCCCGGGATCATTTTTCATGTCATAGGTTTCGGGGATGCATACAGCTATGCCCTGTGTGTGTGTGTCTGTGTGTGTGTGTGTCTGTGTGTGTGTGTGTGTGAGAGACGATTTGAATTTGTAGCACTTACCCAATGTGTGTGTGCATATATGTGACAAACTCCATTGAGTTTCGTTCATCAGCATTGGGAAAAAGTGTCAAGCTCACCTGCCGGGGTCTGCGCTGACAGTTATGCCGGAGTCGGAGGCATTTTGAGCGAGCCATGAGGTAGTCTGAGGGCTTTCAAACACGCCAAATCCCGGGGCGAGATGCCACGTGTCACTGTGTGACGGCTGAAATGGAACGGATGCCTGGCTGAAGTATTTTATCCCCCTCCCACATCCTCTTCCTCCTGTCTTAAAACACATGGAGGTAGATCAGTCGCTGAGAGAGAGAGAGAGAGAGTGTGTGTGTGTGTGTGTGTGTGAGACAAGCCTGAAGCAATACCTCTCTGTCATCATCAGTAAGGGTGACAGCATGACAGGTGCAGGCTTCCTCTGACTCAGCCTCTCACACAAACCTAGACGCGTAGAAAAGCCCTTAGAAATTTCTTACCTCATATCCTTGTATGACCAGTAGGGGCTCTCGATGAACTAGATCACATGTCGTACCTCATGCGTCTCTAATTTACATGTGTAAAAGTTAATTAGTGTGCAAAAGCATCACTATTATAATCTCTCTCTAGCTCTGGTCAAAATCCGATCGAAATCCGAACCCGGAGCCAAAAATATTTTACCACAGAAAATAAATGGGGCTGAACTTCCGTGTGTGTGCATCCGACATGCACATATGGGGGGTCCAGAGTGGATCACGATCAAATACCTCCCGAACCCCACACACGTTCGGAATTTTGGAAAATCCGAACATTCCAGTGCCCCAAAGCCCGCCCCGCTATAGAGAATGAATGGGGAAATTTGACACTCCGCTCTTCGGCCCGTGTTTGCCTGACATACATATTTGACATATCCACTTGTGGCTGAGATGGAGTGGTCGTGAACATATGACTGCTGTATGTCGTTACATTGAAAAACCTGGAAGACGTTGAAACTCGGACACAGGGTCATGTGACATGTCTAAACGCTCGGCACATCGACAGGAGTGGGACGCTGGATATTTTGATGATGTCACGTGCGTCACTGGCCCCGCCCCCTCCCGAAAAACGCCCCAAACTTGCGTTTTTGGTGTCTAAGCACTCGTCTCTCCGAACAAGCTAGCATTTCGAAGTCAACGCTAAATATTAAACGGACCAGGTTCTAAGGGGTTGCGCCCGGCGCTTCAGTTTGCATCGGTAAGCACCACATTTTCTTCAGGAAATGCCCCATGCCCAAGTTTGCCCTTAAATTGCCACATTTCTATTTTCACTACCCCAGTCGGTGAGATTAATAGTTCCTTCTTATGGTTCCAGAAGTACATGTGATATATATATATATATATATATATATATATATATATATATATAGGGGCACGGTGGTGGTTTAGTGGTTAGCACGTTCGCCTCACACTGCGCCAGGGTCCGGGTTCGATTCCCGTCTCGGCCATGTGTGTGTGGAGTTTGCATGTTCTCCCCGTGCCTCAAGGGGTGTTTTCTCCGGGTTCTCCGGTTTCCTCCCCCGGTCCAAAAAACATGCACGGTAGGTTGATTGGCACCTTGGAAAATTGTCCCTAGTGTATGAATGTGTGTGTGAATGTGAGTGTGTGTGTGTGTGTGTGTGTGTGTGTGTGTGTGTCCTGCGATGGGTTGGCATTCCATCCAGGGTGTATCCTGCCTTAATGCCCATAGACATCTGAGATAGGCACAGGCTCCCCGTGACCCGAGTGAAGATTGGATAAAGCGGTAGAAAAATGAATGAATGAATGATATATAGTATATATATATATATATCTATATATATATATATATATACATATATATACGAATACACAAGAATAGAAAACAGTTCTATGTTCTATGCATTTGCTGTCTGTGAAATGTTGCAGCCTTCCTTCCTTTCACACACACACACACACACACACACACACAACAGAGGAAACAAATACACTGGAAGAGTAAACAATCGAACCCCCAAACGTGGAGGTGTGAGGCGAAACGTGCTAACCACAAAGCCAGCATGCCCTCTTAAAATATATACATTTATTCGCTTATATGTAAGCTTTACAGAGTAAACATGACTTTGTTAAATAACCCCCGTGAACAAACCGGACTTGGAACAGACTTTCTGAGACTTCCTGATAAGCGCTGTTAATACGGCACATTACCAGCCTCTCAAAGCATTTCACAGTGGACGTGGTGAGTGCCGCCGGACACTAGTCGTTGAAAAAGGTCACTTTGTTTTTTTGTTGTTGTTGTTTTTTCCTTTAAGAGTAGAATAATGGCGGTGTATTAAAGCAGGTAGAGACTTTCAAGTCTTCAAGAGAGACAGAGATTAAAGATGGGAGCAATGCTGCGTGCTAACTTTTTTTTTGTTAGAACAAAGTGTGCTTGTGTTGGGTTTGATGTTGAATTAGAGCCTGGAAGAAGACACAGAAGGCACAACTTCCAGTGAGGTGTTAAAGAGTGACATGCTTTTAAAATAAATAAATAAATAAAATGTTTAAAAAAAAAAAGGGGGGGGGACTTAAAATGAGCATTTTCACTCCATTTGATTATCTGTTTGGCTTCTCAACTAGTAATTTGAAATCACTTAAGGCCGGTGCTCTAACAGCACTATGCTGAGCTTTTACTCCTCCCCCCCCCCCCCCCTTCTCTTTTTTTAAACCCATCCTTTTTTTCACCCCTTCTTTGTAAAGCTAGACTCACCTAACAAATGTGATCCTGATATCGGCCTGAGAGCACTCTGAGCACTGTGGGTAATTATACGGTGCAGTCGGATAATGCGTGTGCGAGCGCATTTGTGACAACGGCGTAATTCGCAGAGTGTTGGCGCCGGCTTTATATTACGGGTTTTACGGGGGGTTCAGGGCCATCAGGCTGGAGCTGTTGTCACATTTTTATTAATAATGAAAAGACACTCTCGGCAGTCTTTTGCTAGGACTGCATGTCTGTGGCATCACAAATGTCTCCACACAGCAGCTATGCCTTTAGCTTCCGTTACACACTCATCCGTATTAACGGGTGCAAAAATCCAATGATCCAGGCCAGCGATAAACATGTTGATCAATTATGCCAATCGTTTATCGCCTAGCAATGGCAGATATCATAGAGGGAAGACAATTGCATGAATCGAAATGCGGTGCATTATAGACGCCCTTATGTCTGCTGGTAACATGTTATTGTATCAAAAAGAATCAGACAGAGTTTTATCGGAGGCTTTGCCGGGAAAGCCGAGTCAAATTTATTTTTTTAAAGAGTAGGATGCGGTTTTGATACCATCAAAATAATCCTGATGCCTTGCTTCCTTAGAACCAGTCACGAGTTTTGCATTATCAGGGCGAATCCCTGATTCTGATTTTGCTTATCTGGGCGAGTCCCGGATTCTGATTGGTTTGGAAGGGTTTACAGTTTGCATGGTAGGATTTTTTGTATACAAGTGCTGTAACGTGTGCCCATTCCTATATGGTTCTGTTTCTATAGGAACAGCTCATACAAAAGACATAGATAGTAGACATAGTCTGAAACTATTAATAAACAGTTTATAAAAAATTATTATTTAAAAAAATGACCATTTCTCAAGTCATATTTAAGGTGTTCTTGTGAAAAGACCATATCATGGGATTTTCATTGGTATTTTTTTCTTTTGAATATTTTAAGGTGGAATATATTGATGCCAAGCTTGTTTTGCTGTTTATATACAGTAATACATATCCGTATTGTAACTAAATTATTCGGGGCCATATCTGTGTGAAGATAAGAAGCCTTCACTTCTCCATTAAAACCTGTATAGATTTACTACACCCTTTACAACAGCAGCAGCAGCTTATATATATGTGTGTGTGTGTGTGTGTGTGTGTGTGTGTGTGTGTGTGTGTGTGTGTGTGTGTGTGTGTGTGTGTGTGTGTGTGTGTGTGTGTGTGTGTGTGTGTGTGTGTGTGTGTGTGTGTGTGTGTGTGTGTGTGTGTGTGTGTGTGTGTGTGTGTGTGTGTGTGTGTGTGTGTGTGTGTGTGTGTGTGTGTGTGGCAGCGTTTTTTAAAATGCAATTACTTTCATGCTTTCAGACAAAGTTTATTTCCTGTGGTGAAAGAAGTTCATCTGTGGATTCCTATAGTTGAGTAAAATTATAAATATTGCGTTTAAATGTCGCATCGTTGTCCTTTTGAGCAAAAGGAAAAAGAGTTTCCACAGTTTATTGTCATATGAACAAGAAACCGATACATATGACGGCATTGCATATACATGTTGTAAATATAAATGTTTAAATTGTGTTATTTCTTGTGCCATTCATGTCATTTAACCATTTAAAGTCTTTGTGTAACTTTCGTAGTTTTTGCATACGAAGGTTTCGTACGGATGACGAGAATCGTGCCGTGAAAGTCAAGGTTGGTGATTTTCACAATAAATAAATAATGTCACATTTCCATAAAGTGATTTAAGGCTGCACTCATTCGGACTGTGTTATTTAATACAGTGGCAGAGAGACGCAAGTCAATACATATTATAGACAATTCAAAGCTCATACCACAATGCAGAAATATGTCCTGTGAACAGGCAACATTCAGTCACTTGCAAGATTTAGACAAATTTCTCTCAAGATTTTTAGTTAGCAAGTTAGCATTACCCAGCTAGCCTGGTACATGGGTGTTCTGACCTATCCGCACCATTTGGAAAGGCTATCGTGAAACTACACGCTTCAAACCCTCATAATCTATCACTTTGCATCACCGTACTTACAGTACCTTTGCACAACACAACATTATTCAACTCTATTCTACAAAAATAGCAGCTAGCTAGTATGTTTGGCTAAGTAGTTTAAATATGAAGAAATAAACCATAATACAGTGGGCAAAAACAGTCAAGGTAGCTTCAAAAAATACTTTTTGAAATAAAAGCTTTTCTGGTGTGACCGTTAAATGCAGTAAAACGTTAAACTTGCAGTAAGTAGACATTAGTGGGAGTGTTGCTAAGACACGGCAAATGCAAGAATCAAACAGAGCCACCATTAGCCAAACGCCTAGCATGGAATAACTTTATGTACTAAATATATGAATGGATATTGTTGTTGGATAAATATGATTTAAAATTGGTATTATGAAAATGTGTAAATCTTCCATAGTCTAAATGTTAAATGGTAAATGTGTAGCAATGCTAATGCTATTGGAGTGTATTTCCTTATTTTTCAGGTTTGCATGTATGTTACTTTTTTTTTTTGTATTCGTTTTGGGTTGTCTTGATCAACCCAAAACCTAGCTATTCAGTAAGTGTCTTTCCAATTGGCATTGGACCTTTACACAAAGGCTTTTCATTCATGCGTTGGAAATTTAGCCACAAACCTGGTTATTCATTCATTCATTCATCTTCCCTCGGGTCACGGGGAATCTCAGGCGTCTATGGGTATTAAGTCAGGATACACCTTGGATGGAATCTTAACCCATCGCAGGACACACACACACACACATTCATACACTAGGGACAATTTTCCAAGGTGCCAATCAACCTTCCGTGCATGTTTTTTGGACCAGGTGGAAACCGGAGAACCCGGAGAAAAAACCCCTGAGACACGGGGAGAACATGCAAACTCCACACACACATGGCCGAGATGGGAATCGAACCCCTGACCCTGGCGGTGTGAGGCGAATGTGCTAACCACTAAGCCACCGTACCCCCAAACCAGACAAGATTATCGCTTATTATTTCCTTCTGTTCTATAGCTACGGGTTCTTTAGGTAAAGTCTATTTATTTTATTTACATATTGACAAGCAAAAAGTTTCCGGGTTTAAATCTGATATAGTTATCATTTGTGTCCTCATTTGCGTGTCTTGTTATGGTTTTTTTTTGTGCATTTTATGTTTTCCCAATTGGGATGTCTGTGTAGGCAACAGTTGGCACGTCTATTTTAGGTTCACTTAAACCAACTGTTTTGTAGGAGGCTGTTGAGACTTGTTTAATTCACAGAAGGGATTGTGCAAGGTGTCGTCATTATTCAGTCAAAAAAAAAAAAATACATGAACCTATTAAGGAGCCCTAATCACAGCAGATTAGTTGTGTGCCCATGGCAAACACTGAGAGCAGGAAGAATCATTCGCAATTTGTCTTCATCAGCTAGCAATCCATTTCGAATGTGTACGCTGTGCTCGCTATTCAGCACATGGCATCCAATTTATTCCTTATGGCTCATATGCTTCACCTTATTATATAATGTGGGGGAAAAAAAGAAACAAACAAACGAAAGATGGGGGATTATGAGCTGTCTGTCTTGCTGGTGGATTTAAAAGCCTGACTGTGTCATTCCAGATAGTTCACAGGCAATGGATCCATAAGAGATGATTAAATCTATTTTTCAAACTTAGACGCAAGAGATCGCATGCTTTGTACATTATATTGTGTGTAAAATGCCAGGCCGTTTGTACATTAATCCCCAGAATTGTAATATATACTAATTTTCTAATCACATGATTATAAAAGATGGAGCAGAAAAGTAAAGTTCTAGCTTGGTTCTATTAGAGCGCCTGTTTCCATTTCGATTACACTAAATATGTGCTTCTAACTTTTTGTGTTTTGTTTTAATAACATAAAAGCATGTGGGGAATTGTGCATAGAGGTCCATGGGAGATGAAATGAACTGACACGACAGGGATTATTTAATGCGCTACAGTAAGCGGGCGTAGATTCCGATGCGATGTAATGGTGTTTCATTCAATTATATGCCATTATATTATAAAATCACATGCAAACACTCCCAGTCCTGGTGGGCGGGTATCTAATGTGAACTACATTCAGGTTTTATCACTAGGTGATAAGAGCTTACAGTCTGGTGACTTGGTCTCGCGAGGCATTCCTTAAGATTGCATGGGGTATTTGTGCCGTTTGCATTCATTTATTTGTTTATGTTTCATGAGGGTAATATATTAATGTAACGTAATAGATTAAAGACTCGCATTCCGTCAATGGACCTTTGGGAACATTCAAGCAATCCAATTTTTTTTTTTGGCTTTACTCATTTGCACATACTATAGTGACGCCCATAATGCTCCATACAAGGTCATGAATACAGACAATTAGATACATGGAAGGATCAATAAGGGATAAAAAAATGGTGTATTTTCATTCATTCATTCATCTTCTACCGCTTTATCCGATCTTCCCTCGGGACACGGGGAGCCTGTGCGTATCTCAGGGGTCTTGGGGCATCAAGGCAGGATACACCCTGGATGGGGTGCCAACCCATTGCAAGGAGCAAACACGCACACATTCATACACTAGGGACAATTTTTCCAAAGTGCCAATCAACCTACCATGCAAGTTGTTGGAGAAAAAACCCCTGAGGCGAGTGGAGCTCCACGGGATTCGAACCCCAACACTGGTGGTGTGAGGCAAAAAGCAACCACTAAGCCACCGTGGTCCTTGGAAGATAGTTTGACTTATGATAATCTAAAAAAACAAAACAAAAATGTAATAATGTATGTAAATAATAATTGAGGTATATGTTTACAAAGTGAAAAGTGAAGAGGAATTGTTTCTAACTTATGGAGCCTTCTAATACATTGTGTGGAGATGCTACTGTAGGAACCAGTTCTGTGTGTACTATACTACTTAGCTTGTTCCCTATAGATAAGTCTATTAATGTTTTAAAAAAACGCACAGTCATATCTGATGATTGGAAGGATGCTTTTTTGTAATCTTACGAACCCGTGCACGGATAAGTTTGTCTTGAAAAGATTTTTTTTTGTTGTTTGTGAAATTAAAAATGAAATTGTAGTGGATTAACAGATAGTGTGCAGGTGTGCTTTTCTCCATGATGTTTTCCAACCTTTATGTAAAATTGCTGAGTCAGACAGTCTGTTCAGGGGGAACAAGCGCTCCATGAACAAACCTGTTAATGTAAAAAGAAAATAAATTTAAATAATTGAATAATTGAATTGAATTGAAAAAAATTATTTATTTATTATTACTATGTATTAATTATTATTTACTGTCTATAATTTTCTGCACAATTTTCTGCACAACTATGGCAGAAGTTGTACAACTTCATGTGCAAAACATTTGAACACACACACATTTATATATATATATATATATATATATATATATATATATATATGATGGGTTATATTCAAGATAACCCATCTTGATTATGCATTCTGAATTGTCTGAATTAAGCATTTCTTTCTTTTTTCTTTTAGAAGGTTCTGGCATAAAGAATAATTCTGTGTGTGTGTGTGTGTGTGTGTGTGTGTGTGTGTGTGTGTGTGTGTGTGTGTTGTGCACAAATTCTTTCTCTTTTAACATTTTCCATGTTTTTCATTCTATTGGGAAAGAAAACAAAACCAAAAAATATTAATAAATCCCCACAAAATCGCCACAAAATGCCACAAAGTATTGCTGTGACTTGGGAATACTGACTCACCAGACCTTAAGCTTATGCTACCGAGCGGTAAACACCTGCTTCCAAAATGAATTTTGTTTCGCTCGTATAAAGAAATTAGACAGAATACCAACTGTTAACTTGGCTAAATGGGGCACAACGAGCCTGAATGCATGCTGATATTCAAAACAAAATGGCTGTTAGGAAAAAAAAAAAGAAAAAAGAAATTAAAAATTAAGGCACTTTGTCCATCTGTTGTGTTGAGGAGAATTCTAACCAGGTTTTGAAAGACCTAGGTCTAGACATGATCAATCAGTGGATTTTACACGGAAATAATCTGACATATATATATATATATATATACATATATATGTATGTAGAATAATATATAAGATATATATATAAGAATAATTTGGGACCTCCGTCCACTGTGCTGCACCATCGACAAGCACAAACACACACTCTTTGACAACTGATAAACATTTTTTTGAATGAATACATTCCATTTACACTACATGCCTGATTTTAGACCAACCGAACACGTATTTACAAGCTTTTGCGGTGGGAAATCAGGAATACAGACTCACCAGACCTTAAAATCGGTGACATTTAAGCAAATAAACTGCGATTAAGTAATTATCTTCAGTGCTCATATTGTTCTCCATAATAACAACAGCAAACATGCTACCGGTTAATCTTTGAGTGTGAATGTCAGGGTGCAGAAGAAGCCTGTAATAATTCCAGGCCTGCTTGTGATCAGCACAATGTTCTCTTTCGCTGTGTGTTTGCATGGCTAATTGTCTTATTGTAAATGTCACATAGATGGGTAAAAAAAAAGGAATGGAAATCACATGGTGATTTGTGTGGTAAGGATAGTCTTTTGTTTTGGTCCCCGTGTTTGACACAGTAGCCTACGAAGTAGTAGTAATCTACGAAGTAATATACATACATTATTGGACATCATATACAGAGTTTATATGAGTCCATGTATATTAGCGCTGTGAAAGTTAATAACGCTTTAACCCAAATTCACTTTAACAGAACTCATTTTATTAACGCTCGGATAACGCAGCGTGCATTACTGTGTGAGTCATCTGCTCCCTCACTCTGCGTTGTGTTTGCGCATGAACGAAACCTGGACAACAAAGAACATAAAAAGAACAAGTGACTAAAGAAACCATCCACTCACGCTTCCTAAATATCCCTGAATTACGCCTAGTAGCTGCACACACACAACATTAAGCAACTGGAACATCATTCTTAAAGGAGCCAAAAAGGAGAGATTTTGAGAGAAGTTTATATGTTACAGTTAGTGAAAGTATTAGAAATACATGTAACGTATTCATTTATGGTAACGTGCGATTAATGTGCAGTTACTCACCAGTTAACTCACGGCAATCTTACGATTAATCGTGATTAAATATTTGAATTGAAATATTTGAGAAAATTATTTATTAATTTTCATACAAACATAATTCATAAGTGACTTCTAACTTGCACATTACTTGCCATACGTATCTAGATAAAATAATATATAAACAACAAAGAAACATCTCTGCGTGTGTATGTGTGGTGTGTGCAGTGTATATATATATGTACAGTGTATATATAAAGAGAGAGAGAGAGAGAGATAGATAGATAGATAGATACATTTACGGCATTTGACAGACGCTCTTATCCAGAGCGAGGTTTAAGGGCCTTGCTCAAGGGCCCACTAGTCGTAGCTTGGTGGAGGGGGTGGGGTTTGAACCTGCGATCTTCCGGTCCAGAGTCCAACACCTTAACCACTGGGCTACCACCTCCCTAGATAGACAGACAGATAGATAGATAGACAGAGAGACAGATAGATCTATATAGGTGTGTGTGTATGTGTGTATTGACAGAATTACAGATTAAAGTGACCCAGTGTGATAGTCACTGAAGACTTATTAGATTGGGCATGGGTTGTTCCAGGATCTTATAGTCCCAAGAGTGCTATAATCACACTAGAATATTTCACCCGACTCAGTGCAGATAAAACTGTTAACGTAATATATGAAAGCATGTCAGACTAAAAGGTGGCAGTTTTATATAAAGTACCATTAACAGACATTTCGAGCTATTTGGCCAGCTAGCAGACTCTCTATAATTGCTGTTTTGCAATCTGTTTATGCAATCTATCTATTTATTTTATATATTTATTTAGGAAACTAGCTAAAAAATGTTGCCTTACCGTATGCAATTGGTTTAGTAATTCATTATATATCTCTGGTTGATCTAACTGTTTTATTAAATCAATATCACAGCTGCGTTTGTGTTATAATGATTAATCCATTAACTTTGTCGATCACTATTTATCAAGGGAAATGGTATACATGGTTAAGTGTTCATAGTTGAATTATACTTAGAAATATTGTTCTGTCTATTTATAATGCAGTGCATTGTAAGTGTTTAGGGAATGCAAACATCCACCAGTAAGTTTGCTTCAGGGTTTTAAACCTCCAAAGCCCAGTTTTGCTGAGCACAGGAAAAATGCCACCTAGATCCTAAAACTTATCATTTTAATGTAGCCGGGATAAAATGAATTCCCTTTCACCCATGTGAAAGATAAGGCAGTATACCTGAGATATGTAAGCTAACTGTTACCTTGGCTGACCTGGGCACTATGGGCAGGACACAGAGTTCTATAATTGGTGCATTGGAGTGATCTTAGTTTGAGTTGAAGGTCCATCAATCACAATTGGATGCATGGTTTTTACCAAGCTTTAATAGATTCAGGGTTTGTCAAAAGTGACACACTTGAATGCATGCTGGTTATCAAAACGAAAGGAACATTAAATAAAAGACAGAGAGAGAGAGAGAAAGTATGTCCAACATTGTTAAATAGACTTCTACCCAGGGTTTGATGGGTAGACATGGTGACTTGATTTTTTCTTTCTTTCTTTCTTTCTTTCTTTCTTTCTTTATTTTTAGATAGGAAAGGAAGCTGAGGTGATGAGTGGTGAGAATGTATTCAATTAGTTGAGGTGGAAAAAAAAAAAGAATTCCCCTAGAGAAGCTGGTGGATTTCACAACAGATGGAGCTCTAGCAATGCTATGCATATGGCCAGGATTTGCTGCGAAGATTAAGATTGTTTATTGTTGTGTCAATCATCAGCAAACACTCGCTGTCAAAAGTAAAGGAGTTTTCGCACGTTATGTCAAAACCGTTAATTCAATCAGGACCGAGTGACTTCACAATGGCTTGTTTATGCCTTGGTGACTTTCATTTATTTATTTATTTATTTAAACTAATGCTTGAGGAACAAACGAAACGACAACGTTACTGATTTGTGTCTAGAAATATAGAAGTCTAATCAGTGCAATAGGTGCATTAAAATCGTGCTGTCATTATGGAGAGCTCAGCGAGGGAAGAAGAAACCAACAAAACGCGACTGACCTTGGGAGAGTTTATTCTGTGCAGCACAGAGATAAGAATGCTTTCAAGGTTTGATCAAAACTGGAATTCAGAAACTCGTTTTTAGGAATGGACTGACATTGAGGCTGTTGTGGGCTTGCAAACCTCTTCCTTTACACAGGTATTGAGAGAAAATTCATCTATTCACATGGACTTTTTATCCAGGACATTTGGTGAAATCTGCGTTATATCCATGTTGCATTTGAATTCAAACCAATGATTTCTGTCTGCTTATTTTGGAGTAATTGGTATTTTCATACCCAGCCATCATACTCTCTTACTGACGGTCATCTGATGAATCTCAGGCTTTTACAGTCATGCAGTCGTTCCAAAATCCTTGATCAACTGGTTTCCAATCCTTCACAGAAAAACCTCAAAGCAGCACAATACATAGAGACCACCTTTCGGACGGTCTGAGAAGTCGAAGCTAGATCAACGAAATGCCACCAGTCAAGTCAAGTCAAGAGGTTTTATTGTCATTACAACCATATATAGCTGACGCGGTACACAGTGACATGAGACAACGTTTCTTCAGAACCCTGGTGCTACACAAAACAACATATAGCACAACATAGAGCTACAAACAACACATACCACAACATAGAGCTGCAAACAACATATAGCACAACATAGAGCTACAAGAACACAATGCTGAGGACTAGACTAAGTTTGTCCTATCTGCATAAAGTGCATGTCGTGAGTTTTTGTCGCATGATATGGTTAATGGAAAGACCGTCATTTCCCAAAAGTTTTTTGTTGACCTTTAGAAAATAGCTCCAAAGTCCAAGAATGACGTGTCCATCCTTAAGAATCTGACAGCACAACATTCTATTCGTTTGTACCGTACCTGGAAGTTTGAATCTAGTGACATGGAGAAAATATCTGTCCCTATCTGCTCAATGCTGGTGTCCCGCAAGGCCTAGTACTTGGTCCTTTATCCTTCTTATTCTTTACCTGATATCTCTTCGAGGTCAAGTCATCGCATGGTCTCTCGGTCAACAATTATGCACTTCTTAGAGCAAATCCCAGATGATTCAACCTCGTTTTTATTTATTTCTTTTTTTTTTCTGATATCACCTTCAGTCCTTCATGCATAATCAATTCTCCTTTACAACATCGGAAAGATTCATGCGCAATTATTCACACAGGTTACTCACGGGTTTCTCCAGTCCCTTTTCATCTCCTGACCAAAATTCACCTTCTTGCCTTGTTTTCCACTTCCCACTCCACAATGCTCTATTCAGTCCTCAACCACTGCTCAACTGGTCTCACTGTCTCTCAGGGTGCAGACCAAGCATGCCTCAAGAAGAAGAGTCTTTATTTGTCCCATATCCATTACAGCACAGTGAAATTATTCTTCGCATATCCCAGATTGTTTGGAAGTTGGGGTCAGAGCACAGGGTCAGCCATGATACAGCGCATCCTGGAAGGTTAAGGTCTTTACTCAAGGAGCCAGTGGTGGCGATACTGGAGCTCGAATCCCAGTCCTTCTGATCAGTGTCCCAGTGCCTTAGACCAGTGAGTTACACCCCTCCATCTTTGTTTTAAATAAACCTTCCCTAGTTGTCTGAGCCCTAAAGTAGTTGCTTTATCATGTTTGGTTAAAATACAAGTGCTTTTCTTACCTCATTACCTCCTCAACATTGTTTTAGACTGATGGTATTCTTAGTGACCTAGTGAACCAGCTTCAGGAAATATTTAATGAGAGACTTCAAAGCACTTGGGTCGGTTGGTCCGGATAAGGGCTTCTGCAAAATGCTTACGTTTATAATTCTGGCGTTTGGCAGGCGCCCTTTTACAGAGCTCATGCTAGTTCAACTGACCCAAAATACAGTTACGGTTAGGTTAGTACAATGTAATGTAGTTTAATAGATTAAATAAATACCATTTCACAGCCTGCATGCCAGGACAGATGAAGTTTAACGTGAACAAGATGCCTTTGCTAGATGCCTGAAGCGACTGTAGCTACGAGAAAATGCCATGTTTAGCTTTGTAGAAAATTGTCTTGTGAGCATTTACGGAAGCTGAAACACACAACAGCAAGTCAAACAGTCTTGACATTATGTCTATTATACACAGTGTTGGGGTGGTTACTTTGGATTACCTATTCAAAATGTAATAAGTAGTGCAACTTTTCAATTACTGTATAAAAGTAAGTGATTACATTTTTGATTACTTTCATTTGTCCACTAGGTGGCAGTTTAAGTTAACATTCTACAGTAGTCTGATAAAGTTGAAAATCATGGCGTCGTCTAAAGCACTGATTTTACATGAAATTGTTCGGATGTAACCCTATTTGTAATCTTTAACATTTTCACTAGTAGCTGTGATTTAATTACAGATTTTTCACAGTAACCATAATGAATTACTGTAATTAAATTACGGAATTTACACTGTGTTACATGTAATTAGTCACTCCCCGACAGCGATTATAGATGGCATAGATAAAATAGAAGATCCTTTATTTGTCAAATGTACATTACAGCACAGTGAAATTCATTCTACACATATCCCAGCTTGTTTGGAAGCTGGGGTCAGAGAGCAGAGTCAGCCATGATACCTGAGGCACAGAGGGTTAAGGGTCTTCATCAAGGACCCAAGAGTGGCAGCTTGGTGATACTGGGACTCGACCAGCCCTGACCTTCTGATCAGTATCAGTATCAATGTCTAATGACTTAGACATATTGTTAGCTCTGGGGTTATTGATGTTTATGTTTTAAGAAGTGGTTTATGATTTAGAAAAGAAAGAAATTTGTGACATATACATTACATTACCATATACCATATATATATATATATATATATATATATATATATATATATATATATATATATATATAGTATAAAGACATATACTCTTTCTTCGCATTTCCCAGTGTTTGTGATTTTAGTTGGGTTCAAAGAGGGAAGTTGGGGTCCGAGTGATACAGGGTCACTCTTTGTCAAGGGCCCAACAGTGGCAGCTTGGCAATATTAGGGCCCTCTGATCAGTTGTCCCGCATCAAAACACTAAGCTTTCAATTTAATATAAGATTCTCTTTTTTTCTTTTTTTTTTTTTTTTTTTTAGGAGAAATCATGATATTGTCTTTTCAACCATGTATGTCCGTTCTGTTTGAATGGCATTGTGTACTCTCCTCCTTTCCCGTGTAGAACTGCACTTTTAGGAATGCTTCCATTTAATAAGCACAAAAGAGCTTTTTTGAAATAGTTGTCAGTGATATGCCCAAAAAAACAACTTTTAGTCAGTGACAACAATGAAACTGTGATGCTGTAAAGCAAAAAGGTCCTGAGTCCTGAGTGAGATTAAGCTCAGAAAACAGGCTTTGGATAATCCTGCAGATACACGAGTTGCTTTAAGTCTAATCAATGTCAAATAAATCAGCGGAGATTGTAAACGATTTATACAATCCCCACCTTTCTCAGGTCCATAGATGTGTTGTTTTTTGGGGGGGGGGGGGGGGGGGTTTGAGTGTGACCAGAGATTATTCCTTTATTCTCGTTACACCTTTTTGTCTAAATAATAATAAATCTAATTCATTCGCAGTTTTTTTTACGTGGAAGATAGACCAGTCAATCGATTGTTTAGATCATGAACGTAATATTATACCGCTTTATCCGATCTTCTCCTCTGGGTCACGGGGAGCCTGTGCCTATCTCAGGCGTCTATGGGCATTAAGGCAGGATACACCCTGGATGGAATGCCAACCCATCACAGGGCACACACACACATTCACACACACACACAATAGGGACAATTTTCCATTGTGCCAATTGTGCATGATTTTGACCAGGGGGGAGTTGGGGGGAAACCGGAGAACCCGGAGAAAAACCACCTGAGGCAGATATGGAGGTGGGAATCGAACCCCCAACCCTGGAGGTTTGAGACAACATGAATGTAATATATTTTCTTAAAAAACACTAAATAATCAGCGTTTTGTTCACTGACTGTTCGCCTCCAGGCTCCTGGTTCGATTCCCGTCTCGGCCATGTGTGTGTGGAGTTTGCATGTTCTCCCCGTGTCTCAGGGGGTTTTCCTCCGGGTTCTCCGGTTTCCTCCCCGGTCCAAAAACATGCACGGTAGGTTGATTGCCACCTTGGAAGATTTGTCCCTAGTGTATTACTGTGTGTGTGAGTGTGAGTGTGTGTGTGCACTGTGATGGGTTGGCATTCCATCCAGGGTGTATCCTGCCTTAATGCCCATAGACGCCTGAGATAGGCACAGGCTCCCCGTGACCCGAGGGAAGATCGGATATAGTGGTAGAAGATGAATGAATGAATGAATGAATGATAAACCAAATAAAGGAATGTCATCAATCACAAGATTTGATTTCAAGCTCAGGACCTCCGATTGACTTTCCAGACAGCGTCTTCATTTGAGGAGTGTTCGGGGGTGTAATATGAAGCACAGCATGGAGCACGCCTTATTTCTATTGTGCAACAGAAAGCACGAGTCGTAAATGATCCCCTCAAATAAGGGGGGTCTGAAGATTTGCAAGCGCTCTCGCATGCACGGTAAAGCACCGCCGGGTGGATTTGATCCATTTGAGCCGCATGCTTTGGGTTTATAGCAGTGATTAAAGAAGACGATGGAGAGCCCTCCTCTTTTAGTATGATGACACAGGTTATTTGCAGCTTTGAGGCGCTGTGCAAAGGAGATATCCCACTGACCCCGCCTTAATGTCATAATTTTCAAATGCCTGGAAATGGTTTATCTGCCATGAACAGCCCTGGGAAAAAAAAAATAAAAATGCACCTGCCTGGATGGTGTATTTGTACGCTTATCCATACAGGAAATAAACAGAATTGTAGGAAGTAATTCCTCTGTTTCAAAAATATGATATATCTAATATAGATTCAAATATTTAATCGCGATTAATCGCATGATTGCCACGAGTCAACACATCAATCGCATATTTTCTGTTAACGATGTACCATAAATGAATACTTTTCATATTTTTAATGCTATAACTAATTGAGACAGATGTTATGTGAAGAAAAATCTCCCTTCAAAATAAAATGATGAATTATTTCATATTTATTTCACTCTGGAAATTATTAATTCTTCTAATATCCATTCGTTAAGATCTTATTCATTTATATGTTATTTTTTTTGTGGTTGTTTTAAACGTTAAATATGGTGCGTGGCTCCTTTAAAAATTATGTTCCAGTTTTGGTTGCTTTCCATATAAACTGGTGATACGTTTAGGTTCCGTACGGTAATATAGTGAGTGGTTTATACCTGTTGTGAATGCGGAGATAGTAGGTGTAATTGGGGGTAAATTTAGGAAGTGTGATTGGATGCACATTGCTGGTGTTTTTTTGTTAATAAAACACATCTATCGCCTCTTTTATATTCCATCCTAACATTACAAGCAGTAAGCGAGGCTGAGGAAAGGTCAATGCTGAAATGATCTCGGAAGGACACGGACAGAATTTTCTTTATTCATTTGTTCTTTTTTGTTCTTTGTTCTCTGCGTTTCGTTGATCACACACACAGTAATAAATGCTGCGTTGATCGCTCGGTAATAACATTAGTGTCATTAAAGTGAATTTGCGTGATTAGCTTTGACATATATCATATTGAAAATGTTGAAGATTACAAATCCCAAAGACCACCGCACAACACTGGTGTATGTATATATATATATATATATATATATATATATATATATATATATATATATATATATATATATAGATAGATAGATAGATAGATAGATAGATAGATAGATAGATAGATAGATAGATAGATACCACATATATACAGTGTATGTCAGTATATGTTTTACAATTTTTCAAAAGACTTGATTTGACCCCAATAAGAGAGAGGGGGGGAAAAAAAAGAAAAATCCAGTACTGAAGGATAATATGAATTTCACCCTCGGATTCAACTGTACGGAGTAATTTCACGGTGGCACTTTCGAAAATTTGTAGATTAAAAAAAAAAAAAACAAGAAAATGGTGCCCCAAAAGTTTCTTTAAGTGGGTCATGATGATGCTGTCGAGTTGGAAGGGTTGTGTGTTAGATCTCCTCTAATAGAAATATACACAACGACGTGTCATGACATGACACTTATGGTACTGAATAAGGGTATATTGTCAAAAATACCCTTCCTAATAAATGTTAGGATATTTTAAGAGATGTAAAAAGTTTCAATACCTACAATAAGTTTGTGGGCGCCAGACCATAACGTTTACATGAGACGTCCTTATCCTGAGCGACTTGATTTGATGGCTTGATGACAATTTGATGGCTAAGGGCCTGCTCAAGGGTCCACTTGGGACCATAGTGGGAGGTGGTAGCCAAGTGGTTAAGGTGTTGGCCTCTGGAGACCGGAAGATCACCGGTTCAAACCCCACCACCACCACCAGCTAGTGGGCCCTTGAGCAAGGCCCTTAATTCTCAATTGCTCAGATTGTAAGTCACTCTGGATAAGGGCGTCTGCCAAATGCTGTAAATGTAAATGTCCACTAATAGCAGCAGCAGCTTGGTGGAGGTGGGATTTGAACCTGCAATCTTCTGGTCCAAAGGCCAGAGCTACCACCTCCCCCCCCCCCCACCCCCCCCCCCCCCGGCCCCCCCCCCCCCCCCCCCCCCCCAATAAGATTTATATATATGATTTATATATGTTGAACAGCACATTTCACATTTAGTCCTCATGTTTGTGCATGTTTGTGCCTCATATTTCAAGTCAAGGGGTAATTCTAGTCATTCTTCACAGTTGTGTGTCTTCAAGTTTGTAAAAAAAATAACATCATCAGTGTCGCAGTAATTTTTTTGTTTGTATCATGAAAAATGTAATATTAATAATGTTTTGTAATATAAAACAAATTATCTGATATTTAATTGAGAAAACACATATAATATACTGTACATGCACACAACACACAATATTTGTCATGTTGGATATTATATATATATATATATATATATATATATATATATATATATATATATATATATATATATAAGGTTTTCTTCATATCCAACATTAGTATGAATATAAAATATGTTGGCATTCATTCGTTCCATTCACACACACGTTTCCGCTTAGAGAATCGTTATAGAGTATGTGTTACGAGCACATCTTTATAGTTGACTTGGTCAAACACTAAGTGCACCACTGAGACCATTTTACAAAAGCCATGTCATGGCATAAAATTGCTCATAAATGGACACGAATACAACGAATCATTTAATTATGAAAAAAATAAATGATGTAATATGAATGAAGGATGTGTTATTTTTGTCTGCAAAATAAATCTTGATCTAACTAATGACAGATTTAATGCCTAGTTATACTTATTTCTGATTAATGTTATATAATATTAAATGTTTTAATTATCGAATGGACTTGGAAGAAATAATTCTTTTCTGTTTTTCAGCCGTTACCCTGATCGTTCATTTATCCATAAATTTATTTATTTATTTATTTTTGCTTCTTCTCTCTGTGTGTGCTCTTGACCTTTTATGAGGTTTTGTGGGCGTCGCTTTATGTTAATGAGCTGTGTCAGGTTTCTAACGTCTTTGTAAAGAAATTATAGTGCTGCAATCAAATGTGCAGCTGATCTTTTACTTCTTTTATATTTAAATATGTATATGTGAAATTATTCCAGCGTAAATAACCTTCAAATGGCTTGAGAATTTTTCAATCTCTAAACCCATTCTACACTAAATCCTAAATTACGGAAATAATATATTGTCCCAAATACATTTTTTAACACCGAAATCAGCTGTATAATGCCTGCATAACTGTCTAGAAAATCACTATTATTCCCAATTTATAAAAATAATACCCACAAATTGTATAGGTTTGTATCCCTCCAGCTGAATAACTAAATCTATTTGGATTTTAAAACACCAAATATTTCATCAGTGACGACTGAGTGGGGGTTATTTGCAGCAATCGGATGCTGTATGATGCTCCTCAGTGTTCATCTCTGCTTTGATATTAATCACAAATTTGAGATTTGCTGCATTTTTATTTTTTTTTAGTACCACACTAAATCAATGCAGCAAATTCATTCAGCTACATAAAGCTTCCTGGCCTAGAAAACAGTATTGATGGTTTGGTAAATCGAGCATACACTATTTATGCTGTTTGTTACCCAATTATTCTAGAAAAGACCCATCGAGGGCTATTAAAAAAACAATGATTTTTTTTTAATGATTATGAATTTTTACAAATAGGGTTGCAATGAGCGCATTTTATTGCACACGCCAACAAGCCTCTTCGAACAGGCACTTTCCTTCAGACTTAGTTAACCCCTTGCTGCCTTGAATTTATTTACAGTCATATAAAAAAGGTAATTGTTTTTGCTTTCAACCAGATACTATTGTTGCGCAATCAATGCCTCTAATATGATCTATGGTACGTGTCAAATATGCATCAACTGGCCTTGGAGGATTAAATACATTAAATTAGCTTTGATGCGATTTCGCGACAATAGTCCCATCTTAATTCTCCGCATCTTAGGTCGCCGGCGCCATCTAATTCTCAAGTGGCGCCGGTGAGGTCGGCTGCCGTCGCGACTGCTCTGACCCACGTTACCTTGTTTTTGTTTCGTAATTTAATTTCCGCCAACTCTAGACCGGTAAAGTCATCACCATTGAGTGCATTAGGTACGATAGAGATACTCTTATTTCTATTAGTCTACAATGTACTTACAATTCGACGGTTTTAAACTCCGGATCCGAGCTGGCCGAGTGAGATCCTGAGGGAAAACAAAGGACGCGACGCGAAGCGGCGGCCCCGAGGGAAACGAGCTGGCGTCAGGAACAGGCTGAGAGTCCGTGCACACCGCACACCTCTGCCTAGCATCCTGCTCGCCAATGTCCAGTCCCTGGAGAACAAGCTCGATGACCTCAGGGCCAGGGTAAAGTTCCAGAAGAGACATTCGGGACTGCCATCTCCTCTTCTGCTTCACCGTGGCTGAACCAGCGGTGGCCGGACCACACGCCATTCAGCCGGCCCGAGTTCTTCTTGTTTCACCGCATGGACAGGACACGGGACTCGGGGAAGACAAGGGGAGGAGGCGTGTGTTTAATGGTGAACAACAGCTGTGCAGCAGCGCGAGCGTTATTCCTCTTGCACGCTCCTGCACTCCCAACCTGGAACTATTGACCATCAAATGTCGTCCTTTTTATCTTCCTCGGGAATTTACATCGGTCATAATCAGCGCCGTTTATATTCCACCACAAGCGGACACGGACACTTCCTTATGCGAGCTGCATGAGGCACTCACACATCACCAAACACAGAACCGGGACGCTGCACTTATTGTGGTGGGGGATTTTAACAGTGCCAACCTCAAACGCGCAGCGCCTAACTTTATCAGCACATCACCTGCCCAACCAGGGGCGAAAGGACACTGGACCACTGCTACACATCAGTTAAGGACGGCTACAAGGCACAATCTCGCCCACCGTTTGGGAAATCCGACCACGCCGCCATCTTCCTCATGCCAAAATATAAACAAAGGCTCAAACAGGAAGCTCCGGTTCAGAGGGAGGTCGCGCGCTGGACAGACCAAATCGGTGGCCGCGTTACAGGACGCACTTGATGACGCAGACTGGGACATGTTCCGACACAGCTCCGATGACGTCAGCATGTTTACGGAAGCGGTTGTGGGATTCGTCGGGAAACTAGCGGATGATACCGCACAGAAAACTACCATCAGAACGTTTCCCAATCAGAAGCCTTGGGTGGACAAAACCATCCGCGACGCTCTGAGATCTCGCACCGCGGCCTACAATGCGGGACTTGCGTTCGGGGGACATGGAACCAGTACAAGACTGCGTCATACAACGTCCGGAAGGCGGTGAAAGAGGCGAAGCAGCGCTACGGGAGGAAACTAGAGTCACAACTCCAACAGAATGACTCTAGAAGCCTGTGGCAGGGAATAAGATCAATGAACGGACTATAAAGCGCCAACATCCGGGATGACGAACGCGGACATGACTCTGGCAGACGAGCTGAACACCTTTTATGCTCGCTTCGAGGCTGCAGCTAAAGACGCTAGTGTTGCTAACGCTAATGCTTGCGGCGCTAACGCTAATGCTAGCGGCGCTAACGGCTGCAGTCAGGAAGACACTGCCAGCACCGGAAACGCGTTCATCATCTCCGAACATGACGTGAGGAGAGCCTTCAGGAGAGTGAACACCAGGAAAGCAGCAGGACCAGACGGCATCTCAGGACGAGTCCTCAGAGCCTGCGCGGACCAGCTAGCACATGTGTTCACAGAGATATTCAACATCTCATTATCTCAGTCGGTGATCCCTACATGCTTTAAAGAGTCCATCATTGTTCCTGTCCCGAAAAAACCCCATCCTGCTTCCCTCAATGATTACAGACCCGTAGCCCTCACATCAGTGGTGATGAAGTGTTTTGAACGGCTGGTCAGAGACTTCATCATCTCCTCACTACCCAACACCCTGGACCCATTACAGTTTGCATACCGCCCGAACCGCTCCACAGAATGACGCTATCGCTCATCTCCTCCATACTGCCATCACACACCTGGACAATAGGAAGGGGAATTATGTTAAAATGCTTTTCATCGACTACAGCTCAGCATTTAATACCATAATTCCCTCCACACTCTCCACCAAGCTGGAACACCTGGGACTCAACTCATCCTTGTGCAAGTGGATCTCCAATTTCCTAACTGGGAGACCACAGGCAGTAAGGATGGGTGGACACGTCTCAGGCTCACTCACTCTCAGCACTGGAGCCCCACAGGGCTTGTGTTCTGAGCCCCCTGCTGTACTCCCTGTACACACATGACTGTGTGGCCACCACCAGCTCCACCACCATCATCAAGTTTGCTGACGACACCGTTGTGGTAGGCCTGATCTCTGACAACGATGAGACAGCCTACCTGAAGGAGATCGGGAATCTGGAGAACTGGTGCCAGAGGAACAACCTCCTTCTAAACGTCAGCAAGACAAAGGAGCTGCTAGTGGACTTTAGTACCAAGCAGGAGAGGATCTACCAGACCCCCGTCATCAACGGGAGCCCAGTGGAGAGAGTGGACAGCTTTAAGTACCTCCGGTGTTCACATCACGCAGGACCTGTCATGGTCCTGTCACATCAACACCGTGGTGAAAAAGGCCCGACAGCGTCTCTACCACCTCAGACGCCTGAGAGACTTTAGACTGCCCTCTAAGGTGCTCAGGAACTCTTTACTCCTGCACCATAGAGAGCATCCTGACGGGGAATATCACAACCTGGTTCGGGAACAGCACCGTGCAGGACAGACGAGCCCTACAGAGGGTGGTGCGTTCAGCTGAGCGCATCATCCGATACTGAGCTCCCTGACCTGCACTCCATCTACAACAAGCGGTGCTGGACCAAGGCCAGGAAGATCATGAAGGACCTCAGCCACCCCAGCAATGGACTGTTCTCTCTGTTGCGGTCTGGAAAGCGCTTCCGCTCCCTCAAGGCCAATACAGAGAGACTGAGGAGGAGCTTCTACCCGCAGGCAATAAGGTCTCTCAATCAGTACACCAGACAGTACTGATCCACTTACACTCACACTGGACATTCACTATGACAGTGGTCACTCGTGGTCACTGCTTACTCACGGACAGAAAACACACAACACACACAATATGCACACACCACTTTATAAGCAACCATATTGCACAAACCTGGACTTTGTTGTTTGCACACAGATTTCTTCTGGTTTTCTTTCATTTTTCTCTTCTCTTTTTTAAAGTCTATTTTATATTTTATATTTTTTATATTTTACTTTATATTTGTATTTATTTTGTAAATTCTGTATTTTTGGATTTGGTAAAACAATCCACTCTTGAGGTCAGGGCAGCTGCCCAAGCATTTCACTGCGTATCATACTGTGTATGACTGTGTATGTGACCAATAAAATTTGAATTTGAATTTGAATTTAGTCTGCAAGGGGTTAAAACGAAATAAGTAGATAAGTCTGATTCGCCTCAGACCCCCAGGGTCGGTGTTCGATTCCTGTCTCGGCCATGTGTGTGTGGAGTTTGCATGTTCTCCCCGTGTCTCAAGGGGTCTTTCTCTGGGTTCTCCGGTTTCCTCCCGGTCCAAAAACATGCACGGTAGGTTGATTGGCACCTTGGAAAATTGGCGTAGTGTATGAATGTGTGTGTGTGTGTGCCCTGCTATGGGTTGGCATTCCATCCAGGGTGTATCCTGCCTTAATGCCCATAGATGCCTAGATGCATAGATGGCACAGGCTGCCCGTGACCCGAGGGAAGATCGGATATAGCTGTAGAAGATGAATGAATAATGACAAACAGATTCACATTCACATTATACCAGATAGACACATTCACATTATACCAGATAGAAATCAGATAAATTCCAGATAAAACAAGATAAATCCCTCTCAATACTATTTTTTTCCAGTATTTGCTCTTTCCTAAGTAAATATTTATGAAATTTTTGGGAAAGAAACAGAGATATTTAAAAACAGTGATGCTTCTTATCGTGTGACACAGACATGTGACCAAATCACTTCAATCCTTCAAATGGGCAACATAAAATCCACCCGCTTTTGCCAGCCCAGACATGGACATAGAGTCTACAAGGGGTTAAAATCAAATAAATAAACAAACAAACAAATAAATAAAGTCATTAATGTTATGAATGAGGCTACGTTCACATTATTCAAGATAGAAATCAGATAAAACTACTTTTTTTCTCCAGTAAAAAAAATGTATAAAAACTAAAACAAAAAAAAAACACATTCTCCCAAGCAAATGATCATTTTTAGGGTTTTTTGTGTGTGTGTGTGTGTGTGTGTATGAATAAACAGAGTTATTTAAGTAACTGATAACATCTTGTCATGTAACACAGCCAAGTCAAACCTTCAAATCACTTTATATTCAATGGTCAACATAAAATCCGCTGGCGTTTGTCAGCCGAAGATCAAATTTGAATTGAACGCATAAATAATAAAGCTACATACATTTTGACTTGTGCACTGTATGGTGCTTCAACAGGTTTGTAGAATGTGTACAGTATAATACCATAGTGTTTCAAGGTTTAATGTGTTTCTCAAGGACCATTCCTTATATATGTCTCGGCCTTGATCATTAGGTGTATCCAGAAACTTGTGCCCCTGTTCACATAGCAAGCGCCACGAAGTTATGGTTTACTTGGGGTGAGATGGAAGCAGAGACTGGAGCTCTGACCTTAACTCTGTTGAACACCTTTGGGGATGAATTGAAATGCTGACTGCATCCCAGGCCTCCTCACCTCACCTACATCAGTACCTGACTTTGAATGAGCACAAAATCTACACAAGTACACGCTAAAATATAGCATATAATCTTCCCAAAAGAGTGCCGGTTATTAGAACGGCAAATGGGAAATGCTGTTTGAAACAAGTGATGTTCAACAATATATCTATCTATCTATCTATCTATCTATCTATCTATCTATCTATATCTATATATATATATATATATATATATATATATATATATATTCGCCTCATATATATATATATATATATACCCCTCACACCTCCAGGATCCATGTTCGATTCCTGTCTCGGCCATGTGTGTGTGTGTGGAGTTTCCATGTTCTCTCCGTGCCTCAGGGGTTTTTTCTCTGGGTTCTCCGGTTTCCCCCCAGTTCAAAAACATGAACGGTAGATTGATTGGCACCTTGGAAAATTGTCCATAGTGTATGAATGTGTGTGTGTGTTCCCATATAATTCTGGAAGCCACCTCTTTGAGCTCCTCCTCTGGGAATCAAAGGTAACTTGTATTAATGTCATGATATCTCAAATCTGAGTGTTCATATATTTCTTCAACATTTTCTTTACTTGAATTGCGTATACATTTTATTTGGGGTCGACTCTGTACATTATACACAATACAGATCTTGTCCCGCCATTAGAATCTTTCTTATTATGCAAAGGTAATCTGCAGATCTTGAAACCATTATCCTGCTTTATTTAATTTCATTTCATTTCTTTTCGGAGCCAGGTGTTCCTGGCAGATTGGCACGCTGCAGCAGAGTCGTCGTCCCACCCCCGGAGATTAAAGATGTGTACACTGATTTACTGGCTGTACTTAAACAAGCTGCTCATTGGCCCAAGGCCATCTGAGGGCTGTTTTTGAGATCTATCCAGTATTACGCTGTATATCTAGATCCATCTCCTCACTGTGAGCCAGTGAACTGTTCAATGACTTGGGACAGCCATTTCACAGTCGGCATGCTCTGTGTCGCTCTCTCTAAAGATAAAGAATGATACTCTTTTTTTTTTTCCTCCTTCTTCTTCTTCTTTTTTTTTTCCTCCCGCTTCTCTCATTTTATTGAGCTGGCACTGCATGGTGCTAGGGAAGATATAATGCTGAAGTTTGACAAGAAAAGCACCCAGCGGTAGGAGTGGGGGAACATTCAGTGGATGTATGTACTTCTCCAATTCAGTAACTCGAGTATTTTCTTTTATAGCCCGGAATCCAGAAAATGGAACGTGAAACTTTATTTATTTTTCCCCTTTCGTTTACAGTGTGTTGTAACGAAAGGGATTTAAGACTTTGCTCTTTTTCTTTTAATTCGCCCCGCAAAGCATGCGACGTAACCCAGACATATTGTTTCTACAGGCAGGAAACAACATGGCACCTGTTCTCTACTGCAGTGCTTTAGAACCAACTTCCATGTGGCAATAAGTCAGAATTGCTTTGGAAAAATATTGTAAGGAATTAGCAGAAAGTTAGCCGTTAGCTAGGCGTCAGCAATCACTAAACATGCACATACGGTATTCTGAGCCAAACGCTCTGGAGTCAAGCCACTCCGCTACCGGGACAGATGACCGCTCGATATCTGCTCTCCCTCCCCACTCGTGGGAAATGGTTGAATTATACCATACGGGATGGAGTTAATCTTCCACCTGCTAATAAACAGCAACTTCATCAGGTCATGCTGCAAACCTTAAATGTTTATTCAGAGGCTCGGCAGCACAGGGTGGCTCTCTCCGGCTTTTCCGCCAGAGCAGTCAAGAGCTACTGCAGGAACACCGCTTCTTATGTTCCCTTGCTTTCTTGTTCAAATTTCCGTTCTTCGTAATAACGTGGTGTCGAGTAACTACAACAAAAAGCGTCTTAGGAACACACAGAGAGTCGTTAGGGGAGGGACGGATGATACAGTAACCTTCTCTAGATTGATGGATCTCGGAAGGTGTTGATTTCAGCAGCTAATGTTGCACCTTTGTGAGTGGGTGTATGGGTGTGTGTGGGGGGGTGTGTGTGAGGGGGGTAGTCTGTGTGGAATACTAAGGAGCCAAATTGTGTAAAACCTAAAAACCAGACTGCTAGCTCTCATCACTTCAATGAGCCGAGAGATTGATTGATAGCTCTAGATCATCGTTATGATATTTGTATGTGGACATATGAATAATATCAGTAAGATGCGGAAAAAAGTGCGTTTTGCTGTGTAATTTCCAATCTGTGTCCAATCAGGACTGGTGTTGCTTATTATTTTATCTCAAGTCTATTACAAAAAAAAAAATCTCGGATTGAGGTTTTAGCTCAGTGGTGTAAGGCATTGGCCTTTGGACCAGAATATCGGAAGATTGTAGGTTCAAATCCCATCATGACCAAGCAGGCGTTAGTGGTCCCAAGGGGACATTAACGGGCAAGGCCCTTAACCCTCCATTGCTCAGAGACGCAAGGAGAAAGAAATGAGTAGAAAGAGAAAGAGTAGAAAGAGTACGGTATCATTTCTTATGACATACTTGTATGAGCGTCAGAGAGCCAGTCAGTACAAATAGATAGACAGACAGACAGACAAACAGACAGACAGACAGACAGACAGACAGACAGACAGATAGATAGATAGATAGATAGATAGATAGATAGATAGATAGATAGATAGATAGATAGATAGATAGATAGACAGACAGAGAGACAGATAGATAGTTAGATAGACAGACATAAAGAAACAGACAGATAGACAGATAGATAGTTAGATAGACAGATAGACAGATAGATAGATAGATAGATAGATAGATAGATTAGATAGATAGATAGATAGATAGATATATAGATAGATAGATAGATAGATAGATAGATAGATAGATAGATAGATAGATAGATAGAGATAGATAGATAGATAGATAGATAGAAAGAAAGAAAGAGAGAAAGAAAGAACACCAGCAGAACAACTCTACCAGAAGTACAAATAATAGTGATGTGAAAATAGACATGGCTATATAAACAAAGTAAGTGCGTGTTTATGTTTATGTACCGTATTAATAGTTAAACCTCAGATTTAGCTTTATGATTTTCCTCATCAGTTCTTTATCAATTCATCTACAAACAACAGGAAAACAATAGTATGCTGTGTCGGCTCATACCTTGTCCGAGACTACAACACTATTCACACAGCATACATACCATTTGAGGAAAATGGCAAATATCGCCCACAGTACTTTTATTTTATTTTTTAATCTACACTATAGTTCAGTTTTAATGGTAAACTGTAATGGTACTGTCAGGATTTGCCACTTTTATTACACTATTATAAGCTTTGTAGTTTAGCTATTGCTCTTGTACTATAATGTCCTATTCATTCATATAAAAAAAGAAAAATGCATTAGTGCTACACCGGCTTATGGGCTGAGAGGTTTTTTGAAAAGGGCTGTATTGCTTAGGGTTTCTTGCAGTGACATTGCTGTTATTCTATTTTGTCTACTGCTGAAACGCAAGGGTCATGTCTCAAGTCTTCACTATTGTAAACTCGAACACCGGTCACTGAGTCGCTGTATTACACCGCGACGCTCTACCTTTAAGACTGCACCAAAACGGAAAAATCCTCACGCAAAGCAGAGATTAATGATGCGTGTTTGAAAAAGGTGTCACATCAAGTAAACAGTAGTTATTTTCCATATGTTGCTAGAGAATATATGATAAATGACTAGCTTACTGTATAATGATCAACAGCACGCCCTTGGATATATGCTTCTGTTCGTGTGTGTGTGTGTGTGTGTGTGTGTGTGAGTGTGTGTGTGTGTGTGTGTGTGTGTTATATACATTTTTTTTGCAACCACCCTGTCCTTCAAATAATGAACTTCAAATCATATTGGAAAACCTGATTGGAAAAGTTTAATTGAAGTTTCTCCGAGCTCCGAAATGTTAAACTAACCAGGAGCAATTATATCAGAATATTTTCTCTTTCTTTTTTTTCTTTTTTTTTTAATAGCTTTTCTTGTGAATAAGGGATGGGATAAACATTCAGTCGGGGAATAACATGTGCCAGGATTATAACGCTGGCTGTTGGGTGTTTTTCAACGCCGTTGCTTGGCGGTGCGGCCGAAAACTAATCACATTTCTCATGACATTTTATTTATCAAATTCAGACTATTGAAATTCCAATTTCTAAGACTTTCTTTGCCATATATCCTGCAATAAACTTTATGAGGAACTAAATTCAATGTGCTGTGCCATGAGCACTCGGATTACTCGGTACATAGTTTCGCCATAATACATTTCGCGCAGGGTTTCATCTGTGCCAGTAAAACACACAATTTGGATTAGTGGAGGTTTCCAGTATTAGGTCGGATTAGACCTTAATGGAGCAGCTTAGGCCCCTCGGTACACGATTATAACATTCTTACTGGTCTATTTCCATCAGGGCAGATGTTCTGAAATGAACAGTACCACATGGCGGGAGCTCGTTGGTGACTAACACCACCATGATCGAGTTTTTAAGTGACCTGGGTAATAGCAGTTTTGGAATCAGTGAAGAGACACTGTGCAATTACTAACTATATATATATATATATATATATATATATATATATATATATATATATATATATATATATATATATATATATATATATATATATATTATAAGTATATATATATTATATAGAATATATATTTCTCATTCATTCATTCATCTTCTACTGCTATATCCTATCTTCCCTCGGGTCACGGGGAGCCTGTGCCCATCTCAGGTGTCTATGGGCATTAAGGCAGGATACACCCAGGATGGAATGCCAACCCATATCGCAGGGCACACACACACATTCACACACACAAATTCATACACTAGGGACAATTTTCCAAGGTGCCAATCAACCTACCGTGCATGTTTTTGGACCAGGGGGGGGAACCGGAGAACCCGGAGAAAAAAAAACCTCCTGAGGCACGGGGAGAACATGCAAACTCCACACACACATGGCCGAGATGGGAATCGAGCCCGGACCCTGGCGGTGTGAGGCGAACGTGCTAACTTCTAAGCCCACCGTCTAAGCCACCGTATATATATATATACGTATATCTATATATATATATATATATATATATATATATATATATATATCTATATATATATATATATATATATATATATATATATATATATATATCAGGTTATAAACAGGTTATCGCTGTTATTTACTTTACTGTACTGTCACTTTTTACTGTCCATCTGGCTTCTGGAGGACTTCATATTAGCGTGCGTTTGAATCCGATCGAGTTCTGAACGCCGACTCCATTTCTCACATCGCAATGTTCTCTTTTTTCCTGTTTAAAACAATGGCTATCACGGGTCAGCACATTGAGGAGGTGTGACTGGTGTGTTAGTTTGATGGATTAGTCTGTAAGCATTTTTCATCTTCACTGACATTCTGCTTATTAGTGTTTGCATAGTCAATTAATCATCTATAATTATGGACGGAGAAAATGCTAATTCACTTGTTCAAGCAAACTTCATGTTTTGTGTGTTTCTTATACACACTCTCTCTCTCTCTCTCTCTGTATATATATATATATATATATATATATATATATATCTATATATATATATATATATATATATAATATTATATATATACACACACACACAGGACTTTGCAAAAGTTTTAGGCAGGTGTGAAAAAATGCTGTAAACAAATAATGCTTTCAATAATGGAAGTGTTAATTATTTACTTTCATAAACAAACAAAATGCAGTGAATGAAGAAAAGAGAAATGGAAATGAAATCAATATTTGTTGTGAACACACTTTACCTTCAAAACAGCAGTAACACTTCTATGTACACTTACACACAGTGTTTATGAAGGAACTCGGCTGGTAGGTTGTTCCATCTTGGAGAAGTAAACACAGATCTTCTGTGGATGGAGACGTTCTCACATCCTTCTGTCTCTTCATGTAAATCCCACACACACTCCATGATGCTTGAGATCAGGGCTCTGTCGGGGTCGTGCCATCACTTCCACTACTTCTACTTCTCCTAAAGTTACTCACACCAAATATTAGTACCTAACTTATATACCTAATATACTATATATTATATATTATATATGATTATATATGATGTACAATGAGGAGGTCTGAGGTTCATTTCATCTCAAAGGTGTTAAATAGTGCTGGGGCAGAGCGCTTATAGCAGGCCACTCAAGATGTTCCACTCCAATACATGATGTATATATCTTCATGGAGATTCCTTTGTTTTCATTGGTTCAAGCAAATGGAAAATGTAACACTACTAAACTAAAAAAAAAGAGGGAAACGTCTGTCCGAATACTTTTGTCCCTATAGAATACTTTTGAACTGTTTTGCATTCCTTTTTGAGTGCGCGTCATCTGTATTCCATATGTAACACCGTGCATGCCAGCCTTCCGTTTGTGTGCTGTCTGCACCTCATACATAAGCATTCAAGAGGGAGGCTGACACAAAAAAAAGTGCGAAGCCGGAAAAAGAAAACAAAAGTGCGACTGATTAAACCTTGGCCAATTATGATCTTCAAATTGATCTTGTATTTCCTATTTAAGATTACTGTAAACCAAATATTAGATTACAAATCCTATTT
Source organism: Kryptopterus vitreolus (assembly GCA_030449085.1). Classification (NCBI taxonomy): domain Eukaryota; kingdom Metazoa; phylum Chordata; class Actinopteri; order Siluriformes; family Siluridae; genus Kryptopterus; species Kryptopterus vitreolus. The sequence goes on from JACRUU010000007.1 coordinate 12,777,209, forward strand.
GGAGATATGTTTTACTATTTGTTTTACTATTGGAGCTTTTGATTGCATTTCTGGGGGGGGGGGGGGGGGGGGGGGGGGGGGAAGAAGAAGCACAGGTTTGATTTTTAGGAAAATGTATCGAATACATTATAGAACTTGTATTAAGTATTACCTATATTTATTCTAATTTATCGTGCAGTAATTCTACAGAACGACAACAGTACATGATGTAGATCGATTTGAAGGGTGATTCTGCTGATCTTTTTTAAAAGTATATATTCAGAGTGATCGTGAAATCCGTTCATCGTTCGGAATGTGTCTCCGCGCCGGACAATTGTATAGCTAAGGTAGGGTGCGATAAATATCGCCACGACGGTTGACTATTTTAGATTCGGCAGGCATGATCGTTCCCTCGCATATGAGTCAGTGATGGAGCGGAGCTATTGACACCGTTCGCTCTGAGGTGGGAGTGAAGTTGTGTGATTCACTGCGACTCCACGCGAGGGAGTAATCAATGAACAGAAAGAAGGGAGGAGGAGGAGGCAACGGCTAGCGGCCATTTCCACAGCCGAGTCATTTCAGTTACCGAGTCTGCTCCAGTGGCCTGACTCTAAGAAGACCTGAAAAAAGAAAAAAAGAAAAGAAGAATCGATTGCGTTGATATCCCCCGCTAAACCCTGTTCGAAAATAGAAACGTTACAACTCTTCTATAAGATTCTGGACGTGTTGTGTGCAGGGGGATAAAGCAGCACAAAACCTCAGGAGGTCTCTTCTAGCCACTGCGTCGCTTACTGATGGAGGCATTGATTGACTCCTATAGTATAAAACATTCTGGACCATAAGATTTGCATTTTGAACATCGCATTCCACACTTTTTGCAGTTAGACTTACCTTCACACTTATGGGAAGATGATGCTATTTTTTAAGGGGGTTTGTGGAAATTTGTGTTCATTTAGCTACGAGGGTGTAAAGCCAGGTACTGATGTAGGGTCAAGAGGCTCAGGGTGCAGTCCGAGTTCCAATTCATAAGTTTTCAATAGAGTTTATAGCAAGTCCACTCAAGGTCTTCCACTCCAAAACTAATTCAGTTGTATGCCTTCAATTTCTAAAGAACCACATACTGTAGGATCCTTGTACTTTTGTCGATATAGACAAAATACACACACACACACACACACACACACATTATATATATATATATATATATATATATATATATATATATATATATATATATATATACTAATATATATATATATATATATATACTTTAACAAAAAATGACACCTACTAGCTGCGTATATACCATATATAACATATTACCATATGTTACCACTATAACTAAAGTAAATGAGTATCAGAGTATTTCAAACTGTTTTACCCGGTTTGGAAAGTAACCAAAACCGGAACATAATTCTTAAAGGAACCACGTACCATTTTTAACAATTAAAACAACCACGGATTATATATGCTTTAACAAAAAAGAACAAGTGTATAAAGAAACTTCAGTGCATCCACTCACTCTTCCTAAATTTCCCACGAATTACACCTACTAGCTGCGCATTCACAACAGGTATGAGCTCCTCACTATATTAGTGTATATTACCGAATGGGACGTGTCCGTATTACAGAAGTGCATTTCTCTGTTGTCAATGTGCTTACCTATAACCTAAACATATCAGTAGTTTATATGGAATATATATATATATATATATATATATATAGATATATATATATATATATATATATATATATATATATATATATATATATATATATATATATATATATTATATATATATATATATATATATCTCATGTTTAATACTCAAAAAATGAAAATGTCCCAATTTCATAAAAGCGTTAATTATGTTACTCTGGAATTGATTCTATAAGTATGAATTTCTTATTAATTTCTATGCCCGTTGTTGTTAACATTGTTAAAAATAGTACGTGGGTCCTTTAAGAATTATGTTCCAGTTTTGGTTACATTCCAAACCAGGTTACATATGGTAATATACAGATATGGTAACTAGTAGGTGTAATTCGGGAAACTTTACGAAGCGGGAGTGGATGCACTTTGCTGGTGTTTTTTGTTAATGAAACACATCTATCGCCTCTTTTACACCCCATCCTAACATTACAAGCGGTGAACGCGGCTGAGGAAAAGTCAATGCTGAAATTCTCTGCGAAAGCCACGGACCTCAAGTTCCCTTATTCATTTGTTCCGTCTATTTGTTCAGCATGAACAACGCACATCGTAAACAACGCGGCTGCCCCAAACACTAGTTTTGCTGCGAGCTATTATAAGAAAGCGCCGTGGACAAATGAGGCCTTTCGATGCTGACTCAAGCAAGTCTCAGGGCCAATGTGGGTCTGAGAACACCGTGGGACTTATCTCTGCTCATCAAGCAGCTCAGATAAAGCGGGCAGCGTGGTGTTATTCCGTTGTAACTGCGCACTTTTGGGACGACGTGTGTGTTGTTACTTACATGTAATTCGCTCGAATGTGCAATTCCGGCATCCCGCTTTACTGCAGATTTTGCAGAATATAAATGTTGCATTTGAGGGAGTGATAAAAAAAACACACGGACTTGCGCACGCCACACCTGACTTAAAGGTGTAATTGCTCTCTATACTGTAATTTGCATGGTCTTGTACTGCATGTCTTGTTCTAGCTGTGGATCTGCTTCATGCTATGTGCACTGGTGTTTTGAGCGTGGATGATGTATCTCAGTGCCTTTTTGAAGCATTTCTGTAAGACGATGCATGCCATATGCTCCGTGATTGAGCAGGATTTAGCGCCTGTGCCTACACGTTTTCCTCCGCGTTAATAGACGCCCCTTCGCTGCTGTTACTCACACCGAAGGCTTGCATAAAGAAGCCAGAGAGTTAATGTGCATGGCCGCGAGTCAACCCTCCCTGAGACAGGGGGATGAAAACTCGTCCATTTTCTCTCTCTCTCTCTCTCTCTCTCTCTCTCTCTCTCTCTCTCTCTCTCTCTCTAAAACCGATCACATCCAATATGTCAAATGAATCAGTTCTGCTTAAGTGGACCAGGTGTGCTCAATTTTCTGGATATAAATCGCATAGCCTTAGCCTCAGATGTTCCCAGGTGTGAATGCCAATTACAGTTTGTGTGTTGGTTTTTTTTTTTTTTTTTTTTTCCTTCTTCTTTTTTCGCATTGCCAGGAAATGTCTCGGGCTGTGACATTGAAAACACACAAGGAAAAAAAACGAAAAAAAGCCGATCATTTAGTTTGTGTAATCGTCAGTCACACACCGACACATCTACTTGCGTCCGTAATCATAGACTATCGAGGGGCTGTTGTGCGCAAATTGCATGTGTGTAGCCTCAAGCACTCTCAGCAGCTCATCCAGCGGGATGTAAACAACATGAGGGTGAAACGCTGCGAAGTAAACGTATAAATATTCAAATGAGTGGGTGTTTGCTGCTGTCCGGCCTGCGCGAGTGATAAAGCAAGCCAAACGGATGTGTCGCTGTTGTGTGTTTTTTTTATTTTTTTTTTTAATCTCGCTCCGTCCTAGCCAGAGGTGCATCTCGGTGTTTTTTTGTACATGCTGTAAAGAAAAACAACAACAACAACAACAACAGAAAAACAAGCTCATTTACAAGATTATATAGTGGGTGCTTTCATAGAGCAATAATCAGGTTTATGGTGATCATCCGAAGATCCATAAAGTCCCCCCACAAACCCCAAAACAACCCCCCCCGCGCCGGTTTTTGTTTCATCATCTTTCACGTCCGAGAGGCAAATAAATATTTAATTTGAGCGTTGCAGCCGAGTGGCGGCGTTTGGAGAAAGTGTCAGGCGGCTGCACTGTTGGATGTTGAACGGTCTTCTGGGGAAATTGCGAGAGAGGAGTGGAGAAAAGAGGGGTTTGATCAAGACCAGCTGTCAGTTCTTTCTCTTTACCAGTCTTACTGAAGCAAACGGTTCAGGAGCAACATAATGGGCTTATTTGATGCTGAAAGGAAGTGGCGAAGTTTTAACTACTCTCACGTACACACACTCTCTCTCTCTCTCTCTCTCTTTCTATCTTTTCCATAACCATATTCACAATACTGCTACACTCACACTGAGGCCACAGAGAATGTATGTAAAAAATAAAAGTATCCAGAACCAACCAGACGTCAGTGAATGTATATGATTCTAAACGCTTTTCAACCAATAAACTGGACAAAGCACGACATATATTTTAATCTTCTCATAAACATAGCATCTGTCTCTGCCATTTTATTATAACATCCCACACAAAAATTATTTCCACCCATTTTACGCTAACCGGGTTTATATAAATTGAGCGCGCAATCCTTTTTGTCTAAGCTTTAGGGCACGAGCAAAGATGTAGTACGTTGGCGAGCAAGCTAATCACAGAGTGCTAGCATTTATCAGTAGTACTAGCGTAGCATAACTCTTATGTAGCGGTCCCCCGGAACACTGCAACCCCCGCAGACTCTGGAACGGTAGTGAATTCATCTAGACATTGTTATTTTTTAAACGTAAAAATGTCTATAGAATTATTTGTCACATATACTTGTTATTTCTTTGTATACCCCATGTAGTTGATACTGGCCTTCCCCGTATCATTACACAAAGTTTGTTGATCAGAGGAGAACTGCCTCCCCCCCCCCCCCCCCCCCCCCCCAACTGAGCTTGGCTTCTCCCGAGGTTTTCTTTTCTCCATTTGTGTCACGGATGGAGTTTTGGTTCCTTGCTCAGTTGGGGACACCAAGCTCTATTGTACACAAACATAACACAATTCTTTCTGTGTATTATTGATATATGACCTTCCTAGTTACTATAATTGACCGTATTTAACAAAATTTGTATTGTTAAAAGTGCCATATTAATAAAGACTTGGAGAACAAAGGGTTAAGGGCCTTGCTGAAGAACCCGAGAGTGTCAGCTCGGCAATACCAAGGCTTGAACCCCCAATCTTCCGATCAGTAACCCAGCACCTGACCTGCTATTACCTATCTTTACTGAACATTCGGTCCCGCCGGAGATTCCCTGGAATTTAAAGATAATCCAGAAATCGCTGTTACTTTATGTTCGAAATTACAACCCGCAAAATTCTGGTTCTGAGTTGGAAATCACCGGAGGTGTACAGAGGTTCATTGAATAAAAAAAAAAAAACAAAGGTATTTCACCATTTTTGTTTTGCCAGAATTGTTAAGAAGTCTATTTATTGTGGACACACACTTTAGAGCACATGGTTTAGCTGGCTAGTTCCCTTTAAATCGTTTGTACATTACTGTTAATCGGCTTGTTAACTGGAACTTTCCTCTGTATGAAGAAAAATAAGTGTTTCGGGGGGAATAATAATAATGAATACAGAATGTAGAATACTAAGACGCTGACTGTGCTTTCACTTAGTTTCAAGATGCAAAAATAAAAAATAAAATATCATGTTTTATCAGTAGATAGCAATGACATAAATATATTTTACATTACAATAATTATAACAGAATACAGAAGTAAAAAGATATAGATATTTGTGTCAAAAATTGTAGTTGAGAGAAAATCAACTCTTGCCCAAAAAATAGTGAAGTTGTGATAGCAGAAAACTCTATTGAATATGAAATATTTCCAACCAAAAGCATAAATATATATATATATATATATATATATGTTTTATTTCTTCATAATTTATTATACAGGATGAATTATATTTATTATATTATATAAATATAGAATTATATATATATATATATATATATATATATATGATATATATATATATATTTCTATATTTATATAATATAAATATAATTCATCCTGTATAATAAAGTATGAAGAAATAAAACATTTAAGTCTATATACACTGATCATCAGTTCACAAGTTATTTTGGTAACACAAATGAGAACTACGCAAGTAGATCAGTCATTATCTACTTGTGTAGTTCTCATTTGTGTTACCAAAAAACAGCCGTGACTTGTGAGGCATGGACTCCAAAAGATCTCAGTGTATGTGTTGCTGGATTGAGGCTTCCATGGATAGGAATTGTCTGTCTGTGCATGATGAGACACATTTGGAGACTAAGTCACCTGTTGGAGGCCAAGTCAGCACTGGTTAAGGGTCAACGGTTCGAGCCCCGGTATCGACAAGCTGCCACTCCTGGGTCCTTGAGCAAGGCCCTTAACCCAATGTTCTCCAGGGGCTGATCCTGCGCTCTGAAACAAGCTGGGATATTCGAAGAAAGAATTTCACTGTAAAGTATATGTGACAAATAAAGGCTGTTCTATTCTACTTGCATACCTGAAACTCTTAATGAAGCGTTTTGCTGGGATAGCTAGCAAAAGTGGTAAGTTGCTACAGTAGGTAGCTCAGTGGTTACGATTCTGGGCTACTGATCAGAAGGTCAGGGGTTCGAGCCCTGGTATTGCCAAGCTGCCACTCTTGAGTCACCTTTAACCCTCGGGGCTTAAGACCAGGGGGCGCTGTATCAAGGCTATTCTATTCAGTTGACCACTTTGGACATAGATATCTGGCCCACTGCAGTTTTTCCAAAGTATCTCATATTCACATGCCTATTTTATTTCCTCCTTACAGCGCATTAACTTTGAAAACGGACTGTTCATTTGCTACCTAATGTCCATCTCTTCCACTACATTGCGACAAGATGTTACCTCACCTCCCACTGGTTTTATAGTTATGGCCAATCAGTGTTCATTGAAATGTAATCCCAAAAGCTATTTATTCTATATTCTATATATTTCCTTCCGATATATCCGATGAAGCAAATGTTTTAAGTGATATTGTTCTCGTGCCAATACTGGGCATCTCTGGGCATAGCCAATCAAAATGTTGTAAACAATTATTGTAAAATATGTTGTAATAACATTGTCTGTCCATCCTTTTCTTAAGCGACCCGCTTTCGGAGAGATGCTCTAGAGCCCTTCCACAGAGTGTGTGTTCTTTCATTCATTCATTCATTCATCTTCTACCGCTTTATCCGATCATCCCTCGGGTCACGGGGAGCCTGTGCCTATCTCAGGCGTCTATGGGCATTAAGGCAGGATACACCCTGGATGGAATGCCAACCCATCGCAGGGCACACACACACTCACATTTACACACACATTCAGACACTAGGGACAATTTTCCAAGGTGCCAATCAACCTACCGTGCATGTTTTTGGACCAGGAGGAAACCGGAGAACCCGGAGAAAAAACCCCTGAGGCACGGGGAGAACATGCAAACTCCACACACACATGGCCGAAACGGGAATCGAACCCGAACCCTGGAGGTGTGAGGCGAACGTGCTAACCGCTAAGCCACCGTGCCCCCGGTGTGCGTTTTATAAATGCCAAAAACAAGGCTACACTGCAGTGTCTGTACAAGACATATGACTCCGTTTGCGTAAGATTTCCGTAAGCAGTTCCATCGTAGTGAGTAAGAAACGGGATTTAAAGAAGCGAGTAAACCCGAGTAAAGTGATTGGGAAGATCGTTCTGTCCGTCGCTCGCTGAGAGTGGCCATTAAATTGCTTTTAACTTCAAAGCACTAAGAGCAAATCTACAATCAAATGTCCTTCTAAAGCAAATGCAGATTATTGCAATTCTGTTGCACGGCTCTGCTACAGGTTTTAATAGCAATACAGTGAGTTCAACCTAAAACTTTTCTCCAGAACTTGCTCATTTATGGCTTTTATGTCTCTTTTTTTTTTTTAGATTCGAACTGTAATCTATGTAGTCTTGTTTGCTATAAGGGCCAAAAGTAAGCGTTGTATAACACACCAAGCCATGCGAAACACAATCGTTTATTGTGCTTAAGTGTCATAGCCAGGTGTTATACAAGCACGGCGAAGGTCTATAGAACAAAAGGCCACAGGATGTTATGCGATTTTGTCTGAGTAGGTAAACAGCAGATGGTGAGAAGTGCCTTTTCCAGTGGTGCATGCTTTATTTATCTGCCCACCTGAACGACCCATGCCTGGGCACTTTAGCGTTTCAGGGTTAACCGTTTCTTGCCGCTCTGGCTGAGTGCACGGCCGCCAGAGGCGTAGGTAAAAAATCAGCTTGTTTATCAGCATCATTGTTCGCCGCTCCACCGCCCCGTCCCGCTTGACATTTTCGATGTACATCATCCATGACTGATTCTCCCGCAATCCAAATGAGTTCGACCTCAATCACAAATGAAGGTATCGGGGACCCCTTTCCGTAATCTCCATATTTTGGCAATTACACGTATAATGAGTTGCGCCGAGGCTTGATGAGGACAAAAGGCTGGTAATGGGCCCATCTTAAATGAAAAGGGTTACCTTGAGCTGGAGACGCATGTCCTGCCGCGAAGCATGACTGCAATATTAAGACAACTTGGCCTAAAGTGGGCGTGATTTTTTGAGATATTTCCAGATGATACACTTTTTGTCATGGCATTTCCTTTTCTTTTTTTTTGTCCTCTGTGTGACTTGTGGTGGGTGCATGTAGTTAGTTTTATCATTTGTGCTTGACTGGACTCAAATAGTCCTGGGCCTTGAGCAGATACAGGGAGGGGGTGAAGGAAACTGTAGCTGTTCATAAGCATAGTGAGGAAGATGGCGTTACTGATGGTGCATAATGAAAACTAATACAGCGTCTAGGTTCCATGCAAGCCAGAGATTTGTTTTATATCTCATTATATCCCCAACGGCCAAAGCTCAATACCATGTATAGCCAGAAATAATCCATTGGGAAATAACCCACCAATAGTGCAACGCTGGTGCGGAAATGAAATTACAAAGCCACTTGTAAGTGAGTGTCTGTATGTGCTGAGAGGCCAAAAGGGCTCTCTCTCACTCTCTCTCTCTCTCACTTACTTTCTCTGTCTGTGTATGTGTGTGTGTGTTCACCATTTAAGTGTCAAAATCAAAAATAGAAAACAGCTCTATAGAACCAGAGTACTGATTCTGCAATATATATATATATATATATATATATATAATATATATATATATATATATATATATAGATATATATATTATATATATATATATATACTAGCTAAGCCTTCACAACAGCACAATGGTATGGGTATGAGCTCCTCACTACATTAGCGTATATAACTGTATAAAACACTTTGCATAGCATTCCCAGATCCGTATTACAGAAGCGTTTTTCTTTTGTGAATGCAATGCGCTTCTTTATAACCTAAACGTATCGCCAGTTTATATGGAAAGCAACCGGAACAGAATTCTTAAAGGAGTTCCCAAAATTCTTAAAAATTCTTAAAAATTCCCATATTTTAACAATCGAAAACTAAAAAAATAATAACAATAGAAATGAATTAGTTTTAACATGAAAAATAACATTTATAAGAATCATATAATCATATAAGTGTATGTGTTGTTACACAAATTTTTGATGAATGAATGTATGAATGAATAAATTATATATATATATATATATATATATATATCTATATATATATATATATATATATATATATATATATATATATATATAGTATATACAAAACCTGTGACTGCATAAAAGTTCCACAAAGCATAAAGCACAGAGGTGCTATTTTTTTATCCGCATGATTTAATGTAAAGGTAATTTAACCTCTTTGATCTTTTACAGGATGTGAAATTATTAGTCAGATATTACTATATTATAATCCATGGACTTCCCTTCCTGTTACTTTATCACCATATACAATTTGCTTTATTCTCTACTGTACAATTATATTATATTATTTTATGAGAGCTGGTACTGTTTTAGTGAAGCCACTCAGAAAAACACCAGAGTACAATTTTCTTTTCTTTTTTTTTGGCGGCTCTTCCCATTAGGGGTCGTCACGGCGGATCATCTGTCTCCGTATCACTCTGTCCTCTACATCTGCCTCTTTCAAACCAGCCAGCTGCCTGCATGTCTTCCCTCAACACATCCATACACCTTTTCCTTGGCCTTCTTTCTTTTCGCCAGAGTACATTTATTATTCAGTAAAACACAGTGTGACATTTTCAGGGTTCCACCAAAATCAGGACTAGACAGCATTAACCATCAAACTCTCCAACACACCACATGACAATTACATCACATTGATTGATTGATTGATTTATTTATTTATTTTTGTGGGTCTGTTTTTAAGTTACAATTCTCTTTATATTTTTGCTCGGTTTCCGTGGTTTCATGTATGTTTTCAGTTTTTCCCAGTTGCTCTGGAGCATTTCTCGATTAATATTTGCGAAATACAGAAACAACACAAGGATCCACCTTCGACCTGCTTTAGAAAACTAGCTGATCATTGGTCAATCGGCTGCGGTACGCCTGCCTTCGTCAAGATTCATCGGCACAATTTATTCATTCAAGACACATTAACAAAAAAAAGTTTACTAAATATATCAAGAAAAAGGGGTTTTGCAATGACTTTTGCAAAATAAAGTGGGGGACGGTGGCTTAGTGGTTAGCACGGTCGCCTCAAACCGCCAGGGTCCGGGTTCGATTTCCGTCTCGGCCATGTGTGTATGGAGTTGCATGTTCTCCTCGTGCCTCAGGGGGTTTTTCTCCAGGCTCTCCAGTTAACTTCCGGTCCAAAAACATGCACGGTAGGTTGATTGGCACCTTGGAAAATTGTCCCTAGTGTATGAATGTGTGTGTAAATGTGAGTGTGTAATGGGTTGGCATTCCATCCATGGTGTATCCTGCCTTGATGCCCCAAGACACCTGAGATAGGCACAGGCTCCCCGCGACCTGAGAGAAGATCGAATAAAGCGGTAGACGATGAATAAATGAATGAATGATCTAAGAAATAGTCAAATGCATCTGAGGAAAAGCTGGAATACAATCCTCTAAATGTGATGTTTCTATTAGTCGGACATTTCCAGATGATTAAATCATCAATGGCAAAATTTCATAATGCGGAAAGAAATCACGACTGGAGAAAAATCTATCTCGCCCAAGCAGGAAGTGCAGGTCTTGTTATCTAAATATCATACAGTGTCGGACCCCTGAACCCAAATGTCGATTTTGATCCAACAGACACAGTGGATGCTGAGCTGTACAACACCTACACACTTTACCCTATAAAAGGATTTATCCAGACTTGGTTTTAATGACATATTGGCCAAAATGAAACCCTCGAAACACACTTACACTCGTTCCTCGCTTACTTGCACAGCATGAGCGAGGAAGAAAGGCGTGCCGCGAATTTCTGCAGATTACGTCTGCGTTTTATCAGACCGTCGACGGATTGAGACACAGTGGGGTTTTCTTTTTTTCCCCGCGAACGCCTCGTGCCTGCTCATTGATTCATCTTTCAGCCGAGTCCCGAGGACAAAGTTGAACATAATATTTGCAGCAGTGGCAAATTGCTCCCTACTATCCCTCCCGATAAATCTCTGTAGTCGGAGACGTTTCTCTTCTGCTACAAATGATCCGAGGGAACGTCATAATTAATCACCACTCCTCCCTAAGCTCCCCCAGAAGCGCTCTTTAAGGCAGGCGGACGGAGGGTAGACTACGTCTTGACAGAGAAGACTTACTGTAGGTGTGTCCGCAGAAGACAGGGCCCTACTGCCCGAGTTCAGGGGGAAAGACAGGAAGACGAATCAATTTCCTAGCCGAGAAATTGTTGTGTGTTCGCTGCTATTTTTTTTCTTCTTTTTTTTTAATAAATCACCAAAGCAGCTACTAATTTATTCATTCATTCATTCATCATCATCATCATTCATCATCTACCGCTTTATTCGATCTTCCCTCATGTTGCTGCGAGCCTGTGTCTATCTCAGGGGCACCAAGGCAGGATACATTCTGTATGGTGTGCCAACCCATCACACATAGGTTCCAATCAACCTACTGCGCATGTCTTTAGACTGTGGGGGGAAACCGGAGAACCCTGAGAAAAACCTCCCTGAGGCAGAATACAGGAACTCCACACACACACACACACACACACACACATGTCGGAGGCAGGAATCGAACCCCCAAACCTGGAGGTGTGAGGCGAACGTGCCAAGTCAAGTCAATTATATCAAGTCAGTTACACAGTGAGGAGGCACGTTTGTTTTTTTGCTTTGTGTGTCGTGTGTTGTGTTCCATTAGCCTTTGTTTGTCGCGGTGTAATTAGCTGTGCATGTTGGACTATGTACGGTTTGCCTGGTGGTTCTCAAATAGTGGGGCGATAGTCTGCGATGCCAGGTTGTGCTTTTTTGCCACACTGGAATAAAGTGTAATTGCACATCCATTACAGCAGGAGGCAGTGTCCTTCGCATTGTTGGAGTATGCGCAGGGAGTATCATGATGAAAATAGACCGGTGTGTTTACCGTGTATTAAATTGTTGCTGCATGAAGCCTAATAAATTCAACGAATATGCCCAGAATATTGCAAACAAACATGCCGCTTCGTGAATTCTATAAAGGGGGGGCTTCCTGGCAGGGGATGGAGGGGGAGTAACTGGGGCAACTTCTTCCTAGGGGGGGCATGACAGAAAATTATTGAGGGGTTATATACAGGGTTAGTCTTTACCTTTTTTTTTACTGTGTTTTGTAGCTCAGTGGGGGAGGGGTGTAGCTCAGTGGTTTAAATAGCTGGGCTACTGTTCAGAAGGTCTGGGGTTCAAGCCCGGGTATTGCCAAGCTGCCTGGTCCTTGAGCAAGGCCCTTAACCCTCAGTGCTCCAGGGGACGCCGTATCACTCTGACCCCAGCTTCCAAACAAGCTGGGATATTCGAAGGAAAGAATTCCACCGTGCTGTAATGTATATGTAACTAATAAAGGCTGTCCTATGGAATACAGACTTAACATGCTTTTTCTGCTTGCTTTCCAGGGACCTAATGCCATCGACACTGGAGGGCCAGATCACCATGGAGAAAACGCCCAGCTACTTTGTGACAAACAGTGCTCCCAAGCGCATCCACACGATGGCCAAGGACATCAAATTGATCATCGTGGTGCGCAACCCAGTGACTCGGGCCATCTCGGACTACACGCAGACGCTCTCTAAGCGGCCCGAGATCCCCACCTTCGAGGTTCTTGCTTTCAAGAACCGGACGCTGGGATTAATTGACGCCTCCTGGAGCGCGCTGCGTATCGGGATCTACGCGCTCCACTTGGAAAACTGGCTCCAGTACTTTCCCCTGTCGCAGATGCACTTTGTGAGCGGCGAGCGGCTCATCACGGACCCGGCCGGCGAGATGACCAAGGTGCAGGACTTCCTGGGTCTCAAGCGCATCGTCACCGACAAGCACTTCTACTTCAACAAGACCAAAGGCTTCCCGTGTCTGAAGAAGCCGGAGGACAGCAGCACCCCGCGGTGCCTTGGCAAGTCCAAGGGCAGGACACACCCCAAAATAGAGCCGGACGTCATCCGCAGACTGCACAAGTTCTACAAGCCCTTTAATAACATGTTCTACCAAATGACAGGGCAGAATTTCCAGTGGGAGTTGGAGGATGGAGGTGACTCCCCTGGCCCCCGGGACTGACAGACTGGTGACTCATCACTCCACCAGCTTAAACCCTCCCCTCACTTCCTTTAACCAACCACCTTCATTCTCCTTAAGCCGTGCTACAGCACAACCAATCAAATACTAGCTGTCTGTATTTAGAGCAAAGATTTCACCCGTTTGCTCTTTAATTCCATTCCCTAAAAAAAACAAAAAAAACGCCTTCACGGTGGCAATTTGTTGTATATATATTATTCAGTACATAAATATATTTATATTTGTGAAAAAGAAGACGCTTTTATTCATTTTTGATTTTGAACACATCGTTGCTCTAAAATCATGATGATGATGATGCATGCAATGAGTTAAGTGTCCTTACCCCCTCAGCCATATGCATTTACTGGCCTGTTTTTTTCTTTGTTTGTTTGTTTGTAACATATATATGTTCCACCTTGGACACCTGCTGAGGGGTCTCTCTCTCTCTCTCTCTCTCTCTCTCTCTCTCTCTAGCAACTCATTGTGTCCGGTCATGACATTTAGGCGTTTTCAAAATTGGACGGAGTTATTAACAAAAGGAAGTTTGTGACGGAGGAAGGTTCGGATTGGTTTCCCAAAATTGCAAAAAAAAGTGTCTGTATTTTTCCACTGACTTTCCTTAATTTTTTTTTTTCATATTTTATTTATTTTTTTGTCATTTCTTTAATTGGATTTAGGACTGTACCCAACATATTCTCACTCCCAACGTGGCAAATACTGAAACATGGTGCAGAAGCCTGCAGTGTCACTGCACGCACAAAAAAGGCGCCTTTGGCTTGACTAATTTGACGCACTCGATAATCCTATTTAAAGCCTATTTGCTTCATCTCTCCGGCACGAAATGGCAAACACATGTACTGGCTTTGAGGATGAGCCTTGTGCTTCAAAGGTCTGTTACACAAAAGGTGAAAGAATGAACAAAGCACAGTCCATAAGAAAGGAAAACTCTCCCGTGACTTTTTTATTTTTTTTATTTTTTTTATTATTATTATTATTCATTCGGTCAAAGTATTTAACTCCCCATATTTAAATGGAGACACAATGCCGTTATTAAGTTAATGAAGACGTTTTTGTTGTGGGGTCGAATGTCCATTCCGGATGTCCGGATGTCCAGCACATCGAAGTTCCGTCGCTTTTATTTAGCACTTTAAACATTTAATATTAACCAAGATGCTTGGATTACTGTTAAAAAAAAGCACATTTGTGGTGTTATGCCAATCAACACAACTTTCTACACGCGATACAAAAAAATATTCCTTAAGATTTATCAGAAGAATGTATTCAGTCCCTATGGATCAGGTTTTGCACAGACTTTTTGGAGTTCATATCATATATATATATATATATATATATATATATATATATATATATATATATATATATACACAAAACCAAATGCTAAGACTTTTTCATGTAAATATTCTCTAAAATATTACTTTCCACTCAGGTTATTGCTGATAATATGATTTGTGATTAAACATTTTATACGGAACCTGCAAAAAGCATTTTCTTTCTCAGACTTTTGGACCTCAGCTTTACTCTACACAGCCAGGAAATGTGTTTGCTCCCTTTTTTATTGTTTGTTTGTTTGTTTGAGAGATGACGCAGATGTACCTTCGTTGATCGCAGCAGGATTATTATGAGTGAGTGTGTCTAATAGTGGGAGGGGGGGGGGGGGGGGGGGGGATCAAAATACAAAAAAAATAAGAGTCTAAGCTGACTGTAAAAGCTTCAATATGGAATGCACTGGGAATGAGAATGGCTTTAATTACTGTAACATGCATTAGCATACCTTACCACAATGACCTAAGGTTGAATGTGAAGCAGTACACAGCATTGTGGGATATCTTCATCGGGTCTAGCTTTCGATTGACATCTTACCCTTTATAACTAGCTTATTATTATTATTATTTTATTTTTATTATTATCATTATTATTTATTATTATTTTATTATTATTATTATTATTATTATTATTATTTAACAGAACAGAATAACATTGAGCAACAATACATGACCTATGATTGTCATGCATTGGATTAATCAGAAAAAAACGTCAACGAGGCAATATGTATGCTTCGGAACCAAGCAAACTCGGTCCTCTGAACAAATTTGGTCTCTGGTGTAAAACGCACAAGGCAGCGCGATCGAGTGTAACGATGATACATAGAAACGGGGAGGTAGGGCGTCGGCAAAACATCTGCTGCATGAAAAGCTCAGATGTTAAAGACAAAATTGGTCCACAGGACGGGTTTTGCAATGTGGTCGTTGAAACTTTGCAGATTATTTGGGTTTCAGGGTTCAAAATGCTGTTTCGTATAAATCAGTTAACAGCTACAGTGTGGGAACTAGAATTTATTATTATTATTATTATTATTATTATTATTATCGTCACATTATCCTAAAGCCATGCTGATAAATATACTTGACCACATTTGTAAAAAAACGATTTTTTTTTTTATTATTATTTTTCTGCACAGATATTAGCTGCTATTCACCCCCCTAGAATCATGAATGAAGTCCTGTATGACGGTAGGAAGTTATTAAATTCATTTACCCCTGGTATTTTAATATGAACTGCCGATGATAAGGTCGGATGTGATACATTTCCTTTAATTAAGTCGAAATCCACCTCATCACAGGCAGCAGAATGGAACCCTCAACATGGGGGGAGGAATGGGGTGGGCGGGGGGGGGGGGGGGTGGGGGGGGGGGGGGGGGGGGGGGGGGGGGGGGGGGGGGGGGGGCGTTGTTCAGGGGTTACATGGGTTCAGCCTCGACTCCAATTTTGACATGGAGAAGAAGAAAAAAAAACCCTTCATACACTACTTAATATAAAACGAGATATGCTGATCCTGTTTCTGAACTTGGCCCTGTATAAGTCAAGAAATATTGTAGTTACATTTGTGTTATGACATTTAAATCGAGCCCTCAGGGTTGCGAAAATGAGATAAGCATTAACAGTTCGCTTTGGCCCGCGGTTCATTTATTTCCATCAATTATTTATTTCAGACACTCGATCCATCAATCAAGGCATTGTGGACGACTGCTTGCCCCGGAAGCTTACTTATCCCCACAATATACCAGACGAAGAAAAATACACTTCACTTTGTTTTGCTCCATTGTGGAGGAATAACCCCCCCCCAACGCCCAACAACAGCAACAACAACAAAAACTCTCCCTTTTTCTTTCCTTTAATCAGGAACGAAAGTGATTGTCGTTCCCTAACACGGCCGTGATTATGATAACAGGGTGTCATTACCGTCTCCTGCTTTTCTCATAAACATTGTTTTAACCTTCAACTGCAATTAAATTGCGCCTCGATTGCTTGTTTGTTTTCGCCCCACCCCCCCCATACCCCCCCACCCCCCCCCCCCCCCCCCCCGCCTCGCCGTCCTAGTTATTGCTGTGATTTCCTTCCTTTACGACGACTTCGACAATCAATACAGACATCGAATCGATAAACGCAGCCCTGAGCCACATCTTTCCACCGCCATTGGCTGAGACACATCGTCACTGCGTTGGGGGAAAAAAAAGACACTTTTTTTTATACTGTAAATCATTTTGTTGTTATTTATGTTAAGGAAACAACACAATAAATATTTTTTTCCTACACCACCACAGGGATCCAATTGGGTCATGCTTTATGAAGCATTTAAAAAGAAAAGAAACAGAGATGTAGACGAATACATATTTTAATTTATGTATTAAATTTTTTTTTTGGGGGGGGGGGTTGCATTTATGTTTTGATCTAGAAACCAGCATGGGATGCATTATTCCGAGTGTTTTCACATCTAACATGGGCATCGTGTTGTATCCGGGGAGGGAGGGAGGGAGGGATGGAGGCAAAATGTAGGGCTCGTTCGCGAGAATCTGACTTACAGATGTGCCGCGCTTTATGGCGTGATCAAAAAATTACATGCACAGTGCACTTCGGGGAAATAATGATCGGGAGATCAGCGCGTCTCTGCACAGCAGCATCACAACGACATTCAAATGAGCGCAGAGAGCGAGTCATGAGATTATGTGCGCGGTTTGTTGTTGTTGTTTGTTTTGTTCCGGGGTTGTTTTTGTTTGTTTGTTTGGTTTTTTTTTGACTGTAAGCTGCAAATAATGGAATGAATGCCGGTGAATATTGCATTTCTGGCGTATTAGACCGGGGTCTAAAAGCAATTACGCTTCCTAGGTGCCCTGCGCGAGCATATGAGAGGTAATTTCTGCTCTGGATCGCTATGTAAGTGCTGAAGCGTTTTTATTTGGTTGTGCTGAAGAGCATTTTAAGGAAGAAAGGAAAAAAAAATTCCTGCATGGAGCCGGGCAGAGTTTGGTGGGTGTACGACGTGGGCTCGGCGGGCCGGCGTTTTTATAGCCGGAGGGAATTCCATGGCCGCAGGATAGTTACACAGTGCAATTGGTTCAATGAGTAACTGCCGCGCTGCCCTTTACAATTTCGCACCCGATCACTCGTCTCCGAGCTTGCCGTATCCCCACACGGTTTAACAGGCTCAGATGTACGGTGTTCCCCTTGTTCCCATCCTGTACATACGCTTTCATATTTCCTCCGTTTTCTGCTTCCTGTCAAACAATAAGAGAGAGAAAAAGGTGACGCATGAGGAGCCCATTCTACACACACATACAGTATATGGTTTTTTTTTAAATGTATTTCTTTATTTATTTATTGCTCTTCCATAACCAAGGATATTTCTGTGAGACTACAATCAAAACACTGTGTGATGGGAAGGAGGAATGTGCGTATGTGTGGGAAGGCGTGTGTGTGTGTGTGTGTGTGGGAAGGCGTGTGTGTGTGTAGAAGATGTGACATTCTTATTGTCATAATTGGAGTGTCACTAAGGAAGCAAAAGAAAAAGTAAGAAAAATAAGATTTTAGGAGATCCGAAGGCGGTGTGTATGTGTGTGCGTGTACGTGTGTATGATATGCACTTTGATCTACATTTCAAACTGAAAAGGCTGTTTTTTATTTATTTATTTATTTATTTATTTTTGCTGCAGTGTATATAATAAAGGTATATCATGTATATATATGTACAGTATATGAGGCCGGTCTTTTCAAATGGAAACAATGAATAAAAAGAGAGAGAGAGAGAGAGAGAGAGAGAGAGAGAGAAGAAAAGAACGAGCGATGATGTGAATGAACCTGAATTGCTTTGGTTGAACGAGGGACAAGAGTTGGAGAGGTGGGAATTATGGGAAAGGGGGGGGGGCATGGAAAAGGAATAGAAAAGAAGAGTGTTTATTTGTCTCATATACATTACATTCATTCATCTTCTATCTCTATATCTGATCTTCCCTCGGGTCACGGGGAGCCTGTGCCTATCTCAGGCGTCTATGGGCATTAAGGCAGGATACACCCTGGATGGAATGCCAACCCATCACAGGGAACACACACACACACACACACACACACACACACACACACACACTCACACACATTCATACACTAGGGACAATTTTCCAAGGTGCCAATCAACCTACCGTGCACGTTTTTCGACCCGGGGGAAACCGGAGAACCCGGAGAAAAACCCCCTGAGGCACAGGGAGAACATGCAAACTCCACACACACATGAGGTGAATGTGATAACCAATAAGCCACCGTGCACTTCATATACATTACAGCACAGTGAAAATGTTTCTTTGCGTTTGCCAGCTGGGGGTCAGAGCACAGGGTCAGCCATGATACAGCACCACCATGGAGCACGCAAGGTTAATGTCCCGATGGGGGCAGCTTGGCGATACCGGTATCCCAGTGTCTTAAACCCCTTAAAGGAGAAAAGGAAAGAAGCAGGTCATGGAAAAGGGACTTTTTTTTTTTTTTAAACACATTATAATCGTATATAAGCTATCGCCTCTCTTCTCTTTGAGAGCCCTTTGAATGGTAGCTTTTTGTGTTTTTTTTTTTAGTTTATGGGAAAAGAGTGGGAGGGAAGTGAGTTGGAGTGGTGTGAGGGAAAAGGTAAGAGAAACTTGAAAAGGGATTCTTTTTTTTTCTTTTTCTTTCCCTGAACACATTATAATCGGCGTCTCTTCTCGTCTGTTCGGGAAGCCCTTTGTTTGGCATCTTTTTATGGTAATAAAAGTGTAAGCAGGAGGATAATGCAAATCCGAGCTCGCACTTAGTCCTGAGTTAAATCACAGGCTTTATATTGCAATCGGGACGGGACGCTGTCAAGTGTGCGGAGCGCGAGCACACAATGGTGCGTCGGATCAGCCCTTATCTGCCTTGTGATAAACGCGGCAAAAGCGGCTCGCCGAGTTTCAGGCCGTGTTTCAAAGCCCTCATTATGATCCCAATGCACAGATATGGCCGGTCTATGTATGTGTGTGCAAAGTGAGAAGTGAAACATATCCTATGTGTCTTAGAATATTCCAAACCCCCAAATATGCTCTATTATAAACATCAGATCTGATGACAACATACTGCCCTGTGTTATTGTTTTACTATAGTTAATCGTCCCATAACGATGCCCATAAAGAGTTAACATTACGATTGATTCACATTCAACGACCATAAAAGCATTAAGCAAATGGTAGGTTTAATGACATTTTATTGGCTGCCTGCTGCTCTGGTAAGAAACCTGATTTAACCAATCACTGGCACAATTTTGGCGTGGAAGCTAAATAAACGAGACAGCTAGCTACATTCGGAAAATAAAGATATATCTAGGTCACAGATAATCTTCTCTTGTAAGCAGACTAAAAAAAAAAAGGAAATCGTGTTGGCTCTAACATTTGCAGAGGAGCTGCCAAGTAGGTTTTATAGCCGCGTTGTTAATACGGTGAGTGTGGAGATTTTAATAGCGAGACATCCACTATACACATGCAGTTCATTAAATGACACAGATTTTACTCGTAGATCATATGTTGGTCTCTAATGGATTCCATTTGTGACCATTAGGGCAGGGGTGTGAAACTCATTTTCACTGCGGCGCCACATCAGCGTTATGGTGGGCCTCGAAGGGTAACTATAAAACAGTATATACTCTACGATGAGCGACGCCGCCTCATAACACAAAACACAAATAGCGTTTTTTCTCCATCAAATACAAACATGTATTCACTTTCCCATCTTTCTTCATCAGTTTTTCGCTTCCTCTTGGAAATTTTGTTTGTAAACGCTGATGTGGGATACACTGCCCTCTAGTATCGGGAATGGCGTCACTGCACGGGTAACAAGTCGCATGCATTGTGGGAGATGTAGTTTATTGCCAGCGCATGCTTTAAAGCAGCGTAGCCTTGTTTTAAGACAATCACACACCTTTTAAGCTCTTGCAGGCCGTATACAATGACGCGGAGGCCCCCACAGCCCTTGAAATTTGACGTCGTGCATTATGGAACATCCAGTTTCCATCCAGCATTGAACCATGGACTGGAAGGTCTCAGGTTCAAATCCCTTTAGCTGCCTAGTTATAAGTTGTATCTAAGAGCATCTGCCAAATGCTGTAAAGGACGGACAGGGCGTAATGGAAACCACGTCAATGGATAATGTGTTTATATTGCATTTGTAGTCCAAAAAAAACAACAATAGGATTTCTGCAATCCCTTGCTTTTTTTTTTTTTTTTTTTTTTTTTTTTTTAGCAAGCATATAATACGGGTCAAATAAATCTATTCAAATGAAACCTCCATCATTGCTTTTCCACTTTTTTTTTTTTTTTTTTTTTTTTTTTTTTTTTTTAAGGGGACAAGTTAGTTACCGATACGAACTTTTCCGTAGCGTGACCCGGGAGCGGTGAGCAAAAGTCTCCGAAGTGCAAAGGCCTGCGTAAAGTCATTTCAATCTTTCATTAGTAAGCCTCCTTTGCAATTTAAAAAGCGCCAGCGCTCCTTAATTTAGTTCTGTAATCCCTTCTCAGGTATGCACAGGCTGCATTCAGAGGAATAATGGCTTACAAGAGATCTATTGCATGAAAGACATGCAAAGCTGTCCTCCACGTGTGTGTCCCTGTGGGCGGTCTGGCAGTGTGTGACTCGAAGACATTGAGCGCTCTCTCACTCTCTCTCTCTCTCTCTCGGAGGTTGCCTCTCTCCCTCTCTCTCATCACGGTTGCTGAATCAAAGCTGCATCTCTTTCTTTTTTTTTCTTTCTTCTTTTCTTCCCAAGTGCTACAAATCAATGTATGTCACTTTATTCCGAGTCAGGAGTAAGAATAGGCATTTAGAGTTCGCGAGAGAGAGAGAGAGGTTGTTTTAAGTGGTGCCGATGACACCGTTTAATAAAGTACCATCGAAATAATTCAACACCCAACGACAACGGATGGCACAAATTCGACGGCTGACACCAAATTACGGGATATAGAGAACACAACGCAGCCGGCCTTCGAGGAATCGCGCCTCCGTCTTATCGCGAGTAATTCGCGGGATTCTGGTTAACCCTCAAGCGCTCCGGCTCGCGAAATTGCAATATTTATATTGATTTATTTTTGATTGATTCATTCGGGCAGACTCCGGGGTTCTTTGACTCGTTCTTTCTCTGCAGTCTTCTTCAAAAAAGATTTTGCAAGAAAGCCAAAGGAAAAAAAAAAAAGAAAAAGTTTATGACTTATTTATTGCCTCACAGAATCCTGTGTACTGTTGTTGTTGTTGTTTTCTTTTTTTTCCTCCTCTCCTTCCCCTCTCCCCACCCCATCCCTTCTTTAGGCTCGTGGTGCAGATGAAGCGAAGGCATGTTGAAGATGTAAGAGAAATATTTAGATTTATACATCCCGTGATGTTTAAAAGGCATGATCATATAAAACCCCTCCAAAATCAATCGTAATCTTAATACAGAGCGCACGCTTGGAGGAACGTGATGGACGTGTGTCGTCTGAAACGTATGCTTCTCGTTGTAGCATTAAAACATGCTCTCGGATGCCGGGGGCGACGTTTATGATCCGTTCGACGCTTTCTTTCTTTTTGTTTGTTTGTTTGTTTGTTTTTTCTTTCTCGTCAGTTATCTGAACATGCAGACTCGTATGAACTATAGTTCCTTTAACCTATTTTATACGAAAAAATATTATTCCTCCAGTATATTCCCATCTCATTCATAATTAATAATGTTTTTTTTGTGTGTGTGTGTGTGTGTGCCAACAATACAGTATACAGCTTATTAGGTGCAGACAAAACAACCACACAACTGACTAGCGTTTGTTCCTCCGTGCTGCTTCCATAGCTTAAGCAAATAATATTAAAGCCGCCATCCGCTCTCCTTATTTACATACTCTCCCTAATGAAACAATATATCATCCCGAAACCTAAGCACAATTTTTTTTATCTTTTTTTGGGGGGTTTGTTTGTTTTGTTTTATACCACATGAAGGTTTAGATTAACCATATTTGCATGGTTTGCAAAAAAAAAAAAAAAAAAAAAAAGAAAGAAAGAAAGAAAGAAAGAAGTAAAGAGTAAATTTGTCTGTGTCAGCTCTCATTGCAAACTCTCTTGATCTTAATGGGGCAAAAATACAAATTCATGCAGGCGGGAACATGTAGATTTTACATTTTCTTACAGTGTTAAAGTGATCAAATAAAGGATTACGTTCAAGATCACGTCAATTCAGTTTAATTAATTTATTTGTCTATTCCTTATAATTGTAGTTTTCCCTAATGAGCAAGGAAAACTACATGAAGTGTCATCAGGAAGAAAACTTGCAATGAACCAGACTCAAATATCCAGCATGCAATATCCATCCATCCATCCATCCATGCATCCATCTATCCATCCATCTATCTATCCATCTATCCATCCATCCACCTATCTATCCATCCATCCATCCATCCATCTATTGATCCATCAATTTATCCATCCACCCATTCATCTATCCATCCATCCATCCACCCATCCATCCACCCATCCATCCACCCATCCATCCCATCCATCAATTTATCCATCCATCAGCAGGTCACTTTGGTAGCAGTCTAAGCAGAGATGGTTAGACTTCTGTCTCTATAGACCAGGGATGGGCAAACTACGGCCCGTCCCGTTAAATTGCTGCAAAAATGCCCGCCTGCCGTGTTAGAATAAAGTATGACCGCAAAGCCACACCGAGAACAGTGACGGAGATGACGGAGATGACGGAGAAACACAGCACAGCGCATGTAGATAGATCAAAAACACAGAATGCGCATACGTCCCACCTACGGCCCACCTGACCCAGCGTCACAAATCAAAGACATAGAACACGCAACTCCCCAATCAACAATTCACAACATCGAAAATAAGTTAAGTTCAGGTTATTGGCGGTACGGTCCTCGAACACACCTCAGATCTCCCATGTGGCCCTTATAATTGCCCACCCCTGCTCTAGACACATCCTCTAGCTCCTCCCGGGGGGGGGGGCTTGTTATCGTTCCCATGCCTGTCGAGAGACATACGTGTCCCCGAGGCCTTTTCCCATTCATTACAATTCTTCATCCTTATTAAATGCAACCTGTGGTCCTGAGCCATTATGGTAGACTACTGATATTGATTAGAGTCAAAAATCCATCTTGCGTTGCTCAATAACTTCATGGATCTTTGTCTGTTCGTGTGGAACCATCGTGATCTGATCTAGGGTGGTCTTCAATTGGACAGAACGCCATCAAGGGACGAATCGAGCAGATCCGAAGACAGGAAGCTCGCTGGTATTTCACCAGCATGTTTACGATTAGATCTCTGTATCTGTGTGCAAACTGAAAGAAAAATCAAATAAAATCATTTGGAGAAATTCGAGTTACAAATGGCAACTTAATTACGTTTCTTAACCTTCCGAGCTGAAATCCTCAAACTGACTCTAATCTCAAAAGTATTGAGGAAAATATATATATTTTTTAAGATAATGTATTGACTAGCCGTTGCATGACCAAAGTAATTGTTTTTCAGAAAACACTGCCTGAAATCTCGAATTTGTCCTTTTTTTTAACATATAAAGTGCCATTGAAAATTCCGCACAAGCTCAGTGATTCATTAGTAATCAAGTCCAATGTTCCCCGGGATAAGCTCGGGCTCCACCGTGACCCTGAGCAGGATAAACCAGTTACTGCAAGTGAATGAGTGTAAAAATCAAGAGCGGCAGTGCGCCTGGTCCACATCATCTTTTTCATGAGCCTTTGAAGGACCATAAACTGGGGCTAATCATTCCTTTTATTAGCTAGTCCATCGATTATCACCGAGCTAAAAGTAGAACTAGAGGCTTCCTGGGGAAACAGAAAATAATCAGATGTATGTAGGAATAGGTGATAACATTTATTATACCTTCCTCTATGTTTTATTTAACTCTACAATTGCATAGCATAGTCCATTAAAGTCCATTATATATACAGACGTGGACAAAATTGTTGGTACCCTTTGGTCAATGAAAGAAAAAGTCACAATGGTCACAGAAATAACTTTAATCTGACAAAAGTAATAATAAATAAAAATTCTATAAATGTTAACCAATGAAAGTCAGACATTGTTTTTCATGCTTCAACAGAATATAAAAAAATATATAAAAAAATATGGTAACTATGAAATAACAATCACTGCACCTCTCAGCTTCCTGTATATATCTGCACCCCTCTCAGCAGGTATTTTGGCCATCCTCATGAGCAAACTGCTCCAGTTGTGTCCTGTTTGAAGGGTGCCTTTTCCATATATAAGGGACTCAATAGGATTGAGGTCTCATAGACCCACTTTAGAATAAATTTTTTACTGTCAGCCATTCTTGGGTAGACATCTGCACCTGTGTGTTTTGGGTAGCAGGTATATATTTCTGAGCAAACTTTCTGCCCACTAGTTGTGTCATTGTACTCTAGAATTCCTGATTTTGTGCCAAGGGTTTCATTGCCTGCACAGATTCCTCCATGTTTCAGCAAAGCAGCCCCAGAACATCCTCCATCCAGTAAGATATCTCAATAGCTTCATTTTTTCGATTGAACATACAGCTGTGTGCAGATTTTTGTCTCATCTGTCCACAGGACATCATTTGTGGCTTGTAGTAGTTTGGCATATTACAGTCTTGCTTTTTTATGATGCACTGGTGTCCTCCTTGGTCAGAATATATCCATAAACAACGACGGATGGTGCATAGCTGTGTTCCTTGTTTTGGATTATCCGTCTTTCTATTGTTAACCTGTTGCATATATATAGGGAGGTATATCTTAAACTTCTGAATAATATGTGCAACTGTATACAGGAACATATCGCTTGGAGATGGTCTTATATATAAGACAGCTGCTATCTATGAAGATATATATTTGTACCCAAGTATTACAAGAGCCGTTTTGTGGACACAACTCAATTATGTGATTATTTTCTGGTTTTCTAGGGGTAACTATTTTTGTCCATGCACATTTTATTTTTTTAAATAATTCTGTTGAAGAATGGTTGAAAAACACTTGAAATTTATAGTTTTTATTTATTATTACTTTGCTCTGTTACCATTGACTTTTTCTTTCATTGACCAAAGGGTACCAACAATTTTTTGTTTTCAAATTCAATGGATAGTCCAGATGGTTTACTATAGCAGAGTTGAAATTGTGCTTTACTATCTTTTTAAATTCAATGATAGCAAAGACCCTTGCTCAGTTGGAGGCTTGTTCAGTAACTCGCAATTCTTTTTCTCCTCTAGTCCTTTGCGAAGCTCAGAAAATGTTGGGCCAGTAAAAAAAAAGACACAAAGATTTTGGGGGCTCATATCAATAACCCATTCCACATTGCTGTTAATATAACTTCGTTACTTTGGAAATGTAATAGGTTACAGATTACAAATGACAAATGGCCCTATTCAAAATGTAATAAGTTGAGTAACTTTTCATTGACTTTCAAGTCATTGACTACATTTATTTACTTTTTCATTTCTTTCATTTGCCCACTAGGTGGCACTTAGTAAAATTAATACTCAAAGGAAAAAATTCAAACCCTTGGAAATAAATAGGTTATATATTTACAAATTGAGCTTCATCAGAATCAAACTATGGACGGTGTGTATGTGTGTGTGTGTGTGTGGGGGGGGGGGGGTTGTTTCCAGGTGAAAGTTTTGAGCACGTGGAGGAATGGGACAAGTGGTAGCGGACGGAATTTTTGTCGAGCGGGGGCTGGGCTTTGGGATTTTTTAATCTTTAACATTTTCACAAGTAACTGTAATTTAATAGCATGGTTTTTTTTTCCCCAGTAACTGTAACAAATTAGTGTTACTTTTATTTTGTAATTAAATTATGTAACACCATTACATTCCTCCACAACACTGTGGAGGCCTGGGTGTGTGGTCAGCATTCCGATCCAGCCCAAAGAGTCATGGTCAGTGCTTTATTGCAGGAGGAGCATCATGGAGCTGGATGTGTGTACATGGGAACATGTTTGTGTCTCCTGGTTCTTGTGTGTCTCCAACAGTTTGGGGGGAGGAGAAGGGGAGGGGGTTAGGTGTCCTGATACTGATTAAAGGGCAAAAAGACATGGCTAGAAGGGAAATCCTGTGGACAGATGAGTCCAAATGTAATCGCTAACAGAAGACTGTGTGTAATTTGGAGAACAGTAGAGAAAATGTTGGCAGTCTTCCTCACACCCACAGTTAAATACACCAACATGGCTGTCATTCCATTCTTCAATGCCAAGCAGTTGTGGCTAGACTTGGAAACCACTTTACCAAACAACAAGAAAGTGAAGCATAAGTCCGAGCTCTGTAAGCATTATTTAGAGAGCGAACAGTTGGCTGGAGTGTTATCTATTATGTAAAGGCCTGCCCAGTCAGCATACCTAAATCCTACTGAACTGCTCTAGGATGTTGATTTCAAGGTCAAAATTAGTGAAGAACACTATTGGTAACTGGTAAATGCTTGGAGTAGAGGGCAGCATTGGGACCTGGATGCCGCAGGTCTCGCTGGGAATCACGGGAGTGGAAGGTTTTACCTTTGCCATGGGTGGGAATGGGCTGTCAAACCAATATAGCGTAAATCCCGCACATCAGCGATTTGCCATAGGCCTATATAAAAAGAAAAAAAGAGAAAAAGTGGAGTTCAAATGCATATTATTCATGACAGAGAAGGATTTTTCAATGTAATTAAAGTTTAACATCTGTGCATTTCTTTATTTTTTCACTAGATTATTCATTCATTCATTCATCTTCTACGGCTTTATCCGATCTTCCCTCGGGTCACGGGGAGTCTGTGCCTATCTCAGGCGTCAATGGGCATTAAGGCAGGATACACCCTGGATGGAATGCCAACCCATCGCAGGGCACACACACACTCACACACACATTCATACACTAGGGACAATTTTCCAAGGTGCCAATCAACCTACCGTGCATGTTTTTGGACCAGGAGGAAACCGGAGAACCCGGAGAAAAACCTCCTGAGGCACGGGGAGAACATGCAAACTCCACACACACATGGCCGAGACGGGAATTAAACCCGGACCCTGTCGGTGTGAGGCGAACGTGCTAACCACTAAGCCACCGTGCCCCCTTCGCTAGATTATATCTTTAGATAATTAATTACCTAGTTTGTTGCGTATAATAATAAAAGGAATGTGTGTATGCGGAGGCACTGTGGCTTAGTGGTAAGCACGTTCTCCTCACACCGCCAGGGTCCGGGCTCGATTCCCGTCTCTGCCATGTGTGTGTGGAGTTTGCATGTTCTACCCGTGCCTCGGGGGGTTTTTATCTGGGTTCTCCGGTTTCCCCCCGGTCCAAAAACATGCACAATAGGTTGATTGGCACCTTGGAAAATTGTCCTTAGTGTATGAATGTGTGTGTGTGTGTGTGTGTGTGTGTGTGTGGGTGTGATGGGTTTGCGATGGGTCTGGCATTCCATCCAGGGTGTATCCTGCCTTAATGCCCATAGACGCCTGAGATAGGCACAGACTCCCCGTGACCCGAAGGAAGATCGGATAAAGCGGTAGGTAGAAGATGAATGAATGAATGAATGAATGTGTGTATGCGTTTTCAAATATTATCAAAGGTATAATAACAATGCATTACCGCGGGAAAATAATATCGACTCAGATTAACATTGCATTAAATGATTTGCCACCTAACAGGAATGTTTAAACATGTGATGAATTTTATCCTTGTTTACATAAAGAACTTTTTCACACATGAAGCGGAAAGTTTACGTTCACATATTGAATTGAGATTTAACCACACACACACACACACACACACACACACACACACACACATAGGCGAACACTGCTCAGGAGGAGTGGAAGGAATAGAGATCACATTAGTTATATACGAGATAAACATAGCTCAGATGAGCCACGCTATTCATTACCCTTGTGTCCTCCCCCCTGCTTCAGACTCTCATTAAACCACACCCCCTCAGCATTTTTTTACCCATTTGCCCTGCCTTTGATATACGCTATATGGGCGTATATATATAAAAAAAACATCCACAGAGGCAGAGGGATGTCTAAAAAATGTCCCATCCTACTAATCAATACCACATAAATGAACTTTTCTCTAAAGCGGCCTAATTTCTAAATCCATCATTGTTGGTAATGGTCTCATTAATACACTGTTTAGCCATTTTCTGCTGAGTGAATATTAACCTTTTGCCAATATCCATCCATTATCATTGTGAGGGCTGAATGCTAAAGTGGTAAATAACACAGTAGAAGATGCAAACATCCTAATTCCCTAATGCTTTACCCAAAAAAAAAAAAAAAGACGTTCTCAAGAAAAAAAAGACTGACCAGGAGTTTAAAGCTGATTATGAAATATATATTTGCTTAATTAATGAGCTTAATTACCAGTTAATGAATTCCAAACGTGTTGACACAGCTGTCAAAAAGATTACAGCAAAACATACTTATATTACAGACATATTATTAAATTTTTCCTCTAGGAGACCCAAATTTCTTATAGTAATACAACTCCCCTATTCACAAAACCACCTCAATGAAGATGGTTTGGCGTGGAAGAGCTTGAGTGGCGTGCTATAGAGCTTTGGAATGTACCGCTTGGCTCCTCCCCTTTTGACAGTCGACAATCGTCTTCCCAGAAGAGTAAAGGTTTTCATTACAGCAACTGGGGACTATAAATAAAATCTTCTAGTATTTGCTGCTCCCGTTAGGGGTCGCAACAGCGGATCGTTATTTTCCAAATAACTCTGTCCTGTACATCTGCCTCTTGTCTTCCCTCACCACATCCATAAACCTCCTCCTTGGCCGCCTCTTTTCCTCCACCTCAGCATTCTTCTCCCTACACGTTCAAACCGTCTCAATGTATCCTCCATCACCTCGTCTCCAAAACATCCTACATGTGCCTTCCCACAAATACACTCATTTCTAATCCTCTCCATCCACCCAACATTATCGCATGTCTCACCAAAGTCCTATAAACGTTCACTCCTGCAGATATCCTTCTGTCACTAATCATTCCTGCCAGTCTTCTCCACCCACCCCACCCTGCCTGCACCCTTTTCTTCACTTCTCTAACACACTCTCCATTACTTTGCACTGTTGATCCAAAAGTACTTATACTCATCTGCCTTCTCCCTGCAACCACACCCCTCCGCTGCCTTCCCTCTCCTTCACACGTGTCTTTTATTCCCCTTCTCTCCAGCGCCTACCTCCACCTCTCCCTCAATCTGCTCCCTACTCTCACCTCAACTCACAATATCATCAGCAAACATCATAGTCCATGGAGACACCTACCTTAACTCGTTCATCAACTTGCACTTCCACTGCAAACAGGAAAGGGCTCAGGGCCGATCCTTGATGTAATCTCACCTCCACCTTGAACAAGTCTGTCCTTCCTACTGCACACTTCACTGCTGTCTACATACATGTAGACATACTTCTACATACGTCTCTGCTACAACTCCTCTCTTAGAACCCTGTGCATATTTGATTTAGCCGGCTGGATTAGCGTTACACAAGCCAGTGCACTCTTAGTGCCGGTAGCAAGCCCGGATAAATGGGATATGATAGCATTCCTAACGCAACCATCCACATTTATCCAGGCTTGGGACCGGCACTAAGAGTGCACTGCCTTGTGTAACGCTAATGGCTGGGTTTAGGGCTATATATAAGAATATAGAAAACTTGTGGTCAGAAGTACACAAAGTTTTGTTCATTTAGTGTGTATGTACTAGTCTGCATAGAGTGCTGATTTCAAACAGAACCTGAAAACATTAACGGCATGACAGAGATACAAGTCAGAGTGGTGTAAGTGAATGGTTCTCTTTTTCTTCCGTTGGCAGAAAGTGGAATTATTAAAGCAAAAAATTCAATTATTATGAGTTGTTTTTGTTTAATTAAATGCAAAGGGAATCATTTAATGATGAAGTAGTCGAAAAAACCTGATGTTTCATCACTTCCTACTCTCGTGTGGTTATAAAGGGTTTGGATTTCTGCAACGCTTCTAATATTGCGCTCAATATCTTGTCGTGCGATTTTTATTTATTTTTTTTCCCTTCCTGGCTCCACGTTTGCACTCGAGCACCCTTCAAAGCAATTATTCCCTCAATTTTCCACTCGGCAACGAACAAAAGAGAACTATCTTACGTTACCCGAATGCACAATACGTTTTAAAGCACAGCTGATCATAATAGCGTCCGGCAAGAGGCGTCCTTTTGAAATGAAAACCACCTTGGCGAGGATAACTTTGAGGAAAGTTACGGTTGACATTAAAGTTATCTCTGCTCGCCTCTTTTTTTTTTGTCTACCTTTACAACCTGCTATAGCAAACCTTCTTTAACTGAACTGCACAGGAGTCTGCCCTGTACTTGCATGTTAACAATGCTGTGTTAATAGGTGTTTATTGATTATAGATAAGTAGGGTGCCATTTTGCACCCTGGCTTTAAATATTTTCATTTATATTAATGGATTCAGTCATTTCCTGAGAGAAATTAGAACAGTGCTTGTTGGTGTTCAAGAAGTTGTAGGTAGATATAGGTGGGAAATAGGGCTCCATTTTATATGTGTTGTTTGAAGACTAGGTGAGACAATATAGAAGTCTTTAAGCATGTCTTCGTCTTACTCTGAGAGATCGAGGAGGGTATCTCATTGGCTATGGTGCTGGGCTACTGATCAGAAGGTTGGGGGTTCGAGCAACCTCAGGTCCTCGAACAAGACCTTTGACACTCCATGTTGTATCCTGGCTGTGTCAGAGATGTGCAGGTCCGTAGGTCCGTGAGTCTTGAAATAGTCCGGTAATGAACAGGTAAATCCGAGAGGAGAAGGTCCGTAGGTCCGAGGGACTAGGAAGGTTAGCGAAATTCAAGTGAAGCTTGAGAGCAGTAGGTCAGGATGAAAGACCTGTAGAGACAATCTGGCAGTAAGAAAAGAGTCCAGAGTCCTTTAAATAGGGACGTTTCTGAACATTCACAGGTGGCGTGGTCCTGGAAATGCACACGCCAGGCTGACCCTGCGCTTTGGCTCCAGCTGTAATGTATATGTGACAAATAAAGGCTTTTCTATTCTAAGCAATGGACCCAGACAAGAAGAGTCTGAGGATCGGACGCTTGAGCACGATTCGGTTCAGAGTACCAGGAATTATTAGAGGGGTGCCGGTTTGTTTATGGCTTTGTCAGCAAGGATGCCAGCAGAGTTTGAGGTGAAAGAACCTAGGAAGGTTGAAAATAAGTCGTGCCGCTGCATTCTGGATCAGTTGCAGAGGTCAAATGTCTATCAGATGCAGACCTGCCAGGAGCAAGTTGCAGGAGTGCAGTCATGAAATGATGAAAGACTGAACAAGCGGTCTAAGTGGTCCATGTGGACGGAAACAGATGGATTTTCAAGAAGAGAATATTAACCCGAGTATATTAGATTAACCGACGTGAGAAGAAAAGGACAGGTGATTGTCCGTGGTTACACCAAGGTCGCATGCCCTGATGGAAAAACTCGGAGATCGGAGAATTCACAAGACCTTGACATGGAAATACATCACCTGGAATCAATAGCAATATGGGAATTATGTTCCATCCACACTGAGATATCTGCCAGACATATAGTAAGCGAAGCGAATACCAGAGTCTCTGGAGGGGAGGATGGAGAGAATTAGATGAGTGAGTTGCTTCAGAGAACACTAAGCAATCTTCCCCAGTGTAACAGTACATGAATAATCATCCTTTAATACCTGAATAAGTCCTTATTTAAAATGAACTCCTGCTGATTTGATTAAGACTGGTACTGATCACCAACAAGTGCCGAACCATTTCAACAGGAAAGTGTTTGGGGAACTCTCGGTTATTTGCCAAATGCATGTTTACTTTTTACATGTTTACTGGGAAGGGGCCTCCAGGGTTGGGGGTTCGATTCCCACCTCCGCCATGTGTGTGTTGAGTTTGCATTTTCTCCCTGTGCACTACGGGGGTTCTCTGGTTTCCCCCTGTTCCAAACAACATGCACGGTTGGTTGAGTGGCACCTTGGAAAATTGTCCCTAGTGTGTGAATGTGAGTGTGTGCATCCTGCGATTGCTTTGGATTCCATACAGGTTGTCTCTTGCCTTGATACCCGAAGATAGAGACCTGCGCGGCACAAAGTTTGCCCATCCAGCCTGTATATCATTTATATAAATTTTTTAATTTTTAGACCAGGGGTACGGTGGCTTACTGGTTAGCACATTCACCTCACACCGCCAGGGTCCGCGTTCGATTCCCATCTCGGAGTTTGCATGTTCTCCCCGTGCCTCAAGGGTTTTTCTCCGGGTTCTCTGGTTTCGGATAAAGCAGTAGAAGATGAATGACTGAATGTCTTACTTGGTTACTTTGAAAACTGATATTATTGAAAATACAGTAGAAACCTGCGCTAATCTCCTTCACCAATCTGTTTTTTAGTACTCTGGGCAGAAAGGAATCTGGGCACTGCTTCCTACTTGCAGTAAAGTAACATATATTAATTTCGCAGCCATTATTCTCTATTAACCTTGGCAAGGAATGTTCTATAAGATTATTTTTTCGTCTTTTGCTGTTTGTTTTTACTCCGTTACTTTAGTTATGTCAATCAGGTCTCAAATATCTTTAGTGTGTAATAAATAGACTGTGATTTCTCATTTTTTGGGCCGCTAAATGCCATCTGATGCTGACCTGGTGTACACAGGTGCATGTGGCAAATTATATAAACAACTGACTTGAAATAATGCACCTTTGATTTACATACTTGATTAGGGAGCTGGTATGACTGAGTTTAGTGTTCATTGGACTTTATTAGCACACCTGTGCAGCACCTTTGCCATTATTCATGAATATATAAAGGTTGTAGATTATAATGTTCTGCTAAATGAATATGAATATATATATATATATATATATATATATATATATATATAATATATATATATATATATATATATATATATATATATATATATAATATACGGGGCAGGGGGGCACGGTGGCGTAGTGTTTAGCACGTTCGCCTCACACCGCCAGGATCCGGGTTCGATTCCCGTCTCGGCCATGTGTGTGTGGAGTTTGCATGTTCTCCCCGTGCCTCAGGGGGTTTGTTTTTCTCCGGGTTCTCCAGTTTCCTCCCCGGTCCAAAAACATGCACGGTAGGTTGATTGGCACCTTGGAAAAAATTGTCCCTAGTGTATGAATGTGTGTGTGAATGTGTGTGAATGTGTGTGTGTGTGTGTGTGCCCTGCGATGGGTTGGCATTCCATCCAGGGTGTATCCTGCCTTAATGCCCATAGACGCCTGAGATAGGCACAGGCTCCCCGTGACCCGAGGGAAGATCGGATAACGCGGTAGAAAATGAATGAATGAATATATGGGGCACGGTGGATTAGTGGTTAGCATGTCCGCCTCACACCTCCAGGATCTGGGTTCGATTCCCATCTCGGCCATGTGTGTGTGAATGTGGATTTTTGCATTAGTTGCTCCATGGGTCTCTCCCGTGCCTCAGGGTTTTTTTTCTCCACATTGTCTGGTTTTCCCCCTGTCCAAAAACCAGACAACGTGCATGGCAGGTTGATTGGCACCTTGGAAAATTGTCCCTAGTGTATGAATGTGTGTGTGTGTGTGTGTGTGTGTGCCCTGCGATGGGTTGGCATTCAATCGGATATAGCGGTAGAAGATGAATATATGAATGAATTAATATATATATACAATATTGTGCAAAAGTTTTAGACAGGTGTGAATAAACAACGAATGAAATATTAATAATGATCGATAATTTTTGTCAATTTATCAAATGCAAAGTGAGTGAACAAAATCTAAATTAAATCAGTATTTGTTGTGAGTGACTTTAGAAGAAATAGAAGTAGTGGAAGTGATGTCACGACCCCCACAGAGCCCTGATCTCAACATCATGGAGTGTGTGTGGGATTCCATGAAGAGACAGAAGGATGTGAGAACGTCTCCATCCACAGAAGATCTGTGTTTACTTCTCCAAGATGGAACAACCTACCAGCCGAGTTCCTTCATAAACACTGTGTGTAAGTGTACATAGAAGTATTACTGCTGTTTTGAAGGTAAAGTGTGTTCACACCAAATATTGATTTCATTTCCATTTCTCTTTTCTTCATTCACTGCATTTCCTTCATCGATGAAAGTAAATGATTAACACTTCCATTTTTTAAAATCATTTTTGTTTACAGCATTTTTTCACACCTGCCTTAAATCTTTGCACAGTCCTGTATATATAATGATAATTCTTTGGTCTTGAGTTTGGGCTTGTCATAATAATGTCCTTGTGCACACTGGCAAAAAATATCCCTAATGAGCAAGCAAGCTGGAACGCAACTAAGTAGTACAAAGCACCCTGAGATTATGTGTGCTTGGAACCTTGACAGAATGCATCCCATCCTTACCCTCACCATACACTGCCATTAGAAATCAATGCTCTTCTATGACTTTCTAATATAGAGTCAAAAAATGCTAAATATATTAACAGGAAGCGTATATGGCTTAGAGCCATATTTATCAACAGCAAGATTTTTAGATGAAAGAAAGATGGGGCACGGTGGCTTAGCAGTTAGCACATTCGCCTCACACCACCAGGGTCCGGGTTTGATTGCTGTCTCGGCCATGTGTGTGTGGAGTTTGCATGTTCTCCCCGTGCCTCAGGGTTTTTTTCCTCCTGGTTCTCTGGTTTCCCCCTCCGGTCACGGTAGGTTGATTGGCACGGTAGGTTGATTGGCACCTTGGAAAATTGTCCCTAGTGTATGAATGTGTGTGTGAATGTGAGTGTGTGTTTGTGCCCTGCGATGGGTTGGCATTCCATACAAGGTGTATCCTGCCTTAATGCCCATAGACGCCTGAGATAGGCACAGGCTCCCCGTGACCCGAGGGAAGATATAGCCGGATATAGCAGTAGAAGATGAATGAATGAATGAACTTCCAATGTGTCTGATTTGTAATTACACCTACACTGTTGGACTTTATTATATTTTATTGCTGTGAAAAAGAAATCCCTCATGATGATTTTACTTTCATGCCTTTTACTATAATTCTGACCTACTTGGTCACTGCTGATTGTTTTTTGGCCTGTGTGGTGCAATTAAAACGCCTCAGAATACTGCTTGTATACTTGTTTTATTATTCATTTCAACACATATGATATATGATATAGATGGTCGAGGACCTTGAAATGAAATATGAAACGTGAGTAACCCGGGGTTAGGGTTATGGTTGAAATCTGCTGATGTAGCACTTCCTACTGTATATAATGACCCATTTAATGTGTAGAATTGATGCATGGGTTCCTTGGAGTCTATACTGAGGTAACAAACCTATACTACAGTACCCTATATGGACAAAAGTATCGGAAAACCTGCTTTTTTTCAGTTATATGTGGTTCTTCCCGAAGATATTAATGACTGTCCCATGAAGTTGCACTTGAACTGAGAACAAACCTGCTCCATGAACATATGATTTCCACATGGTTTGGGGTAGAAGCTCTTGAGTGACAGGTCAAAATCACTGGGCTACTGATGGGAAGGTCGGAGGTTCGAGCCCAGCTGCCACTCTTGGGTCCTTGTGCAAGGCCCTTAACCCTCTGTGCTCCAGGGGCACTGGATCATGGATAGTGCTATAATGTATACGTGACATTCATTCATTCTTTCATTCATTCATCTTCTACCGCTTTATCCGATCTTCCCTCGGGTCACGGGAGACTGTGCCTATCTCAGGCGTCTATGGGCATTAAGGCAGGATACACCCTGGATGGAATGCCAACCCATCACAGGACACACACACTCACATTCACACACATTCATTTACTTGGGATAATTTTCCAAGGTGCACGTTTTTGGACCGGGGAGGAAACCGGAGAACCCGGAGAAAAACACCCTGAGGCACGGGGAGAACATGCAAACTCCACACACACATGGCCGAGACGGGAATCGAAACCCTAACCTGGCTGTGTGAGGCGAACGTGCTAACCACTAAGCCACCGTGCCCCTTATATGTGACATATAAAGGCAATATATTGTAGTATGCCGCAAGAAATGATACGAGAGAACTATGCAGCAGTACACCACAGTAAGGTACCTTCCTTCTATTAGAAGAAGAACTGATAAGGAAGAATGTACTGCCATCTCCCACTTGGATGGATCTTCGAAGACAGTATTCTGTGCCAACATTCGATTCGCACATCCTGGAAGCCTTCCTTTTTTTCCGGAATACAGAACTACAGTAAGCAACATTTGTTGTGCTTCAGATGCATTCTTCATTTTTTTAAGACCGATGCCCATGTAAACAAAAAGTTTGTCTTTCTCTCTCTCTTTCTCTCTCTCTCAGTCTAAATAGTTCCATAGAAAATAAATATTTAATGATTTATGATTTATCATTTCTGCCACATTATTAAGACTTTCTCCGCATGAGCGTATCGTTATGCGATGCGGTCCACGATGAATTCATTCACCTGCTTATGTGCATTCACAGACACCTGCTGTTTCAAGAGAGAGAGAGATACAATTACTCGTCAAAAAAAAGGGAGAATGGATCCACAGTGCACTCAAAGTGTTACATTTTTACTTGTTCGCAGCCTGAGAAAAGTGTGTGTTTATTCTTGTGTGTGTGTGTGTGTGTGTGTGTATTTGTGGAAAGCACAGCAGAATGTTGTAGGTGTGATCTGCCTTTATTGCCAGCAAATGTTCGTGTCTCGTGGTTCGTGTTTCCATGTGGGTTTAAGGATGATGATAACGAGGATGAACCTGTCTGTACATGTATTTATACCGTTTACACGCTAATGATGTATAACCATTGCTCGTGTGATCTGTAGCGCTATTATTAGTGCAAAATACTATATATACAGAGCAACAACAAACCCGTATCTGGTACGCACTTTTTAAATTGCGCGATAATCTGTAAGGTTATTGTGGCCAGAATTGAAAACTAAACTTTCGTTTCAACAGTCTGCACATTTGCAGGAGCGACCTGTTACATGGCAAGTTGCTTTATGCAAATGTATTCCACCTCTAGTGCCAGGCACCGATCTCACCCTGATTAAATAGGCAGCAAGCCACAGCTGCAGCAGCTTCTGGAGCCATGGCCGAGCTCTCCTGCAACGTGCTGTGCATCTCTGTCATGCCATTCTCGGCAGACTATAAATGATGCACAGCAAACGCGTGGCGAACATCTGATTCCTTGCGTCTACTTGTGGTCTCAGGTAGAATACTTGAGAGTTTATAATAAAACGAGAGAGACTGGACTTTATTAGACGGAAGCGAAGCAGCACCAAGGAAACTGTTATACAAAAGTGCTTGTGCAACAGATATACCAGGGAGTTAGATAACAGGAAGGGAAATCAAATCATCAGCATATAACCATCAGGCAATAATAATAACCATCTTCTTGTTTTGGCTACTCCTGTTTGGGGTCGCCACAGCAGATCGTTCTACTCGGCCTTCTCCTTTTCTTCCTGCCTGGCATTCTATATATCTTTCCCAATATACTGTAATATATAGACTGGACGCTGAGTGACGGGAGAGAGCGATTTTAAAGGGAACAGGTTAAGGAGGGACCGGTGCGGGTAATTAAAAGGAGGGAGAGGCAGGGTACTGGGAGCTAGAGGGGGTGATGTGGTGGATCTCTGACATTACCTCTTCCTTGGTGGGCGGCTCCTGACACCCTAACATGACGCAGGTGATGGCCCCTCCTCTGGGAGTATGGATCACCAAATCCAGGATGTCCTGCCTAGGGGACCTTAGTAGTGCTCCTCTGGTCCATACCCATCTCAGTTGATGAGGTACTCGAGAGTGGAATTCTGGCGATTTCTCTGACCGAGTATACAGGTTGATCCAGCACTTCAGGAGGAGGGGGTTTGGTCTTGGTACCGGGGTTGTCTGTGGCAGCGGGAGAAAAGGGCTTAAGGAGGAACACTTGAAATGTTGGATGGTACCTGGGAAGTAGTTGGCGTTGGTAAGTCATGTCATTGATCTGACTCCGACTTCCTGCAGGGCAGACGGAGACATACATCCCAGGTGGACAGCCATGGCATTGGTGATATAGTTGTAAGCATAGCTGCCTTCCAAACAGTTTATCCGGCCGAACCAGTTAGAATCCTGGCCAACACAAGGTTTTAGTGAAGGTGGGAGGGTGTAGCTCAGTGGTCTAAGGCGCTGGGCTCCTGATCGGAAGGTATCGCCAAGATGCTGCCTTTGGGTCCTTGAGCAAGCCCCTTACCCCTCTGTGCTCCAGGTTTGCTGTATCATTGTGGACCCTGTGCTCTGATATGCGAAGAAAGAATTTCACTGTGCAATAATGTATATGTGACAAATAAAGGCTATTCAATTCTAACGAAGTGCCTCCAATCTCCAGGGATCTGCAAACCTTTATGTGGTTCTGAAGGATCTTTGTAGCAGGGTGTGTGCTGACTGTCAGACTCACTCACTTTCCTGGAAGCAATGGTCTACAGAGAAAACATTGGAGGGTTCCTCCATCCAAGGGAACAGCTGGAGTCAGAAACCAAGTACACATTGGAACAGGGTCAAGCCAGTGGTCTCTTGGCAAAGGGAGTTCTGTGTGTAAATTGCCCATGGGAGGAACCGGTTCCAACTGCTTTGGTCTTGATGACAGCATGATCTGAGGTAGCATCTGAGAATGCTTTCCACAGGGGAGGTGGACCTCTGACAATATCAGGTTTCTGTACTTATATGATCCTCCTCATCTCCATTATACCATCAGCCAGTCTTCTCAAAGGTAAAATACCCAGTAAATATAATGTTTTCTTTTTTTACATGATAAGACGCCATTATTAAATGCTAAAAACTAAACAATATTAGTGTATATTGGTTGCATTTTTATTTTTTAAGTAATATTTTTGGAGGTCTGGAAGGCATTATCCAACTTTGCGATATTCCTTATGGAGAGATTCGCTTCAGTTTGCGAATATTTCAGTATACGAGCCACGTTCCGGAGCGAATTAAATACATAAGCCGATGTATCACTGCACATGTTTCAAACACTGCAGGACTCCAAACACAGGTTAAAAACAAAAAAAAATGGAATCCATAAGTAAAAACAGAGCAAAAAAAGGAGATAAATGGAAAACTTATTTATTCGTTTGGCACATTTGTTCGTCACATTTGTCGTCCATTGATCTGCTTCCTTGACAATGACCTTGCTCTTCTTCCAAAAGTACATTTTCAATTATGTTTTTTTTTATTTTAAGAAACTGTTACCTCACTGTATTTTAATGCAGAAAATTGAACGTTTTACTTTCACTATATTCAGAAACACATGTCCATCCTAGCGAAGTGAGAACACAAACATGACATAACTTTCTTTCAAAAAAAAATTCTCCTTAAAAAGGTATGATGTCCAGGTGAAATGAACATTCATTCATTCATTCATTGATTCATCTTCTACCGCTATATCCGATCTTTCCTCGGGTCACGGGGAGCCTGTGCCTATCTCAGACATCTATGGGCATTAAGGCAGGATACACCATGGATGGAATGCCAACCCATCAAAGGGCACACAAACACACACACATTCTACACTAGGGACAATTTTCCAAGGTGCCAATCAATCTACCGTGCATGTTTTTGAACCGGGGGAAACCGGATAACCCGGAGAAAAACCCCCTGAGGCACGGGGAGAACATGAAAACTCCACACACATGGCCAAGACGGGAATCGAACCCGGACCCTGGCGGTGTGAGGCGAACGTGCTAACCACTAAACCACCGTGCCCCTGTGAAATGAACATTTCTTCAATTATTCACTGATAAATAACTTTATTTTTACTTTTGATACCAGAGAGACTGTTTTTCACTTCTACAGAGATAAAATTCAAGCTATAGACTTGTATTTTGAACTCGTGCACAGTGAGTGCGTTAAAGAGATAGAAAGAGTAAAGCTCATGCAAAAAAGTAACAACAATGAGGCAATTTGTGTATTCACATCCAGACCTTTTTGCCATTTTTTTTTTTCTTTTCTTTTTTTTTAGTTGCTTGCACTTAGCTCAGGAAAAGATGCGTAATTGCAACAGTCTGAGTATATAATAAGAAAGCCATCTCGTGTTATTAAAACACAATGTTCTGGTAGCCTGTTGACCCATTAAACTCCCAGGACCACTTCGGAGGGTCGGGTCTTACAGCACGTTGCTCACTCTTGTAACTCCGCTTTCCCATTAGTCGGACTTTAGTTCATGAATAATTCAGCGCAGTTAGGGAATAATCTGCTTAAGGTGAATAACTGAATAATAAGCCGGGATGTTAAAGGGTTAATGAAGCCTGCTAATTCTGCGTGTACAGTACAGGAACGCTGGTGCGGTGCAATTTGCAGAATCCTGACCCGAATCTCCCAACTAAACTTAGCTGGGCGAAGCTGCTTGTATTATTCGACCGAGCCTCTGTAGGATTAGCTTAGAGTCTGCTACGCTATCCCAGCGATATGGTAATGCGACAAAAGCGAGATTGTAGGTTTTATCAGGATTTGTGCTCGAACAAATTGCTTTGATGGATAAAAGGTAGGAAAGGAGAACGTTGCGAGTTACAAGAAGCCGGCAAGTGGAAATGTAAGAAATATGCGATACATTTGCATTGCTTGGGTCTTTACTCGTGATTCCATGTCAACTCGTAAAGGCATTAATATAAAAAAAAGAAGAAGAAGAAGAATTAACAGTCTGCAGTATCCATTGGTGACAGCATGCAACCCATATGCAATGTTTCTGAATGGTTAATTCGAAGCATTTCCTCATTCTGTTATTCGTCCCCTTTTGTTAGATAACTTCGCGAGTCAGGCTACTGCCTAGCAACTGCAACCGTTCCGTTTCGCACGGCAGAAATCTGACCTCGTCCCAAAGGCCGGCGGTTTCTAAGAACCCTGCAGTTGTGTCAGAAAGTACCCGCAGTAACCCCGAGACGTCGTACAAGGCGACACGAGATACAACTCCCGTCACCATGCGCACAGCTTCCCAGTCATTCAAGCTTGTCTTGGAAAATATGCTCTTGTTATGCTTTCATTTTTCCCGAGCAAGAAAACAGGCCGCTTTATTATTTTTTTTCCCATCATGAGAGTGTTGACACATCTGTTCAGATTCTGGTGTAATATGACGCTGTAAGAAATGTTGGCATGTAATAATTGGACGCTACCTGGAGCTGAGACTGCGCAATCAGCAGTGTGAACAGAAATGGTTAT
Source organism: Kryptopterus vitreolus (assembly GCA_030449085.1). Taxonomy (NCBI): domain Eukaryota; kingdom Metazoa; phylum Chordata; class Actinopteri; order Siluriformes; family Siluridae; genus Kryptopterus; species Kryptopterus vitreolus. Next base: position 12,819,101 of record JACRUU010000007.1, read on the forward strand.
TAGTAATCTGTAGTATGGGGGTGGAGCTCAGTGGTTTAATAGGTGTCAGTCATTAGTAAAGGGAGAACCAGGGAAGTGCAGTGGCTTTTGGGTTATGTAGTTCTTTGGGACTAATTCCGACACATAAGCTTCTCTATTTTCTTGGGACGGGTGTAGCTCAGTGGTTTAAGGCGCTGGGCTACGGATCGGAAGGTCGGGGGCCGAGCCCTGGTATCACCAAGCTGCCATTCTTGGGTCCTTGAGCAAGGCTCATAACCCTCTGTGCTCTAGGGGGCGTCTTATCGTGGCTGACCTTGTGCTCTGATTCTGCGCTCTTCCAAAACAAGCTCGGATATGAGAAGACAGAATTTCACTGTGGTGACCCCTAATAAAATAGAATAGAATTTATTTGTCACATATACATTACAGCATAGTGAAATTCTTTCTTCACAGCTGGTTTGGAAGCTGGGGTCAGAGGACAGCTATGATACAGCAACCCTGGAGCACAGAGGGTTAAGCGCCTTGTCAAGGACTCCAGGGGTGGCAGCTGGGCAACACCTGGGTTCGACCAACCCTGACATTCTCATCAATAGCCCAGCACCTTAAACCACTGAGCTAAACCCTTCCCAAGAAACTGGAGAAACTTATGTGTCAGAATTAGTCCAAAGGACTACATTACCCAAAAGCCACTGCACTTCCCTGCTTCTCCCTTTACTAATGACAGACACCTGCCTCTTGGCACACTGATGTGTTCTGTCTATCGTTGTTTATTTCACCATGTTTTTGGTCAAGCTCAAGATTAAGATCAAGCTCGGGTTTGTTTTTGATTTTCTTGCTCTTTGTTTATGATTCTTGTAATTATTTTCTAGTATTATAATTTCTAGATTCAGGTTTAAGTGGAATTATGCTGATAAGTGTATGAAAGTATGAAAAAGTCGCTAGCGTTAAATGTTACAAATGAAATGTTATATAATTAAATATATACTTCTCTTTTATATGCGTATCCACAGGCAAGTACATTTGAAACAAGGATTAAAGTCATAAGTAAGATTTTAAGCATAGGATTATTATTATTATTATTATTATTATTATTATTATTATTATTATTATTATTATTATCAGTGATTTTTTTTTCAAGTGTAATTTCTTTTTCATAATACTCAAAATATAAATGCACCAAACTCCTACCTAGAAATTATACTTGATGCTCATGTACACAGTACAAACCCAATACTCATATTTTACCCAGGCTCTTCCATTTATTTAATTAATAATTGAAATGTATTTATTTATTTAGTAACGCAAATTCATTTTAACAGCACATATTTTAGCAACATGAGCTTTTTTGTTTTTCTAATTATAAATAAATATAAACGGGTGAAATTGTAACCATTACAGAAACACAATTATTGAGGGATTCCTTTTTCTTCTTCTCTGAACTAAAATAAAATCCAATAAGCGTTTGTTTTACTGATGCACCAAGTCTCAAATCTAGAATCCACCATGATGCAAACATCCCGGCTATTAAAAACAGTCTGTGTGGAAACATAACAAAGGTTTCATTTAGTCCTGTTTATTTGCATCATTAAAAACACAGTAATTACTTTAAAACATTTGCAAGAATATTTTGTCTTCATAAAGCATACACAATTATCCATGTTAGAGTAAAATAAACTTGAAAGGGATACAGTTGAGGGTATATATATATATATATATATATATATATATATATATATATATATATATATATATATATATATATATATATATATATATTATATATCTAATATTATATTTTTTTCTTTTTGCTGCGCTTAATTCAGATAATTATTTCAGATAATCAGTACTTATTTGTTTACCTCTCCTTTCTCTGCACTCTCTTTGTCCCTCCATGATCATTGTTGGTCCATGTTGTTCATGTTAGCATTTGGATTCTTTGCTTTGCATACTTTTAGACTAAATACACATGAACACTTGCCCCGTCTTCCTCCTTACATGACCATTGTGATCTTTCTTTTTGGTTTCTTTAAACAAACCACCGTGTTATAAATTCAGTTTATAGGCAGATAAAATAAAATAAATAAATAAATAAATAAATCTGCGAAAAGTCCCCACTCTACATTCAAAAAGCTCTATACTGCTGCTATAATCTCTGTCCCAATGAGGTGCCATTAGCCTAATAATGTACATTAATGTGTCGGGAAGTGGAAGTGGAGGCGGATGCGCTGGCAAAGTGCAGATAATTTACTGTGTCAAGTACAAACAAAGCAAACGAAAGCGCAAAATCAAGTATCATGAATATGAACGTGGGGTACGAGGCAAAAATGTTACAGGTTAGAAGTGTGTCGCCTACAACAACAAAATGACGTTTTTCGGCATTGGGTGTGCGATTGTGCCACGTGACAACCGTTATAGAAAAGTCTATTGAGAACGAATCTAAAGCGTAATATAATCACTGCACTGTATAATAAGACCTGTAATGAGGGTTCGGGTGAATATACTGTACTACAGAATATGAAGGCCATAACTGAAGTTATCCACTGCATCTCTCAATAGCAATAACACTCCAGGATGAATCCGACCTTGGGTAAGACCACTGGGGATGGACCTGCTCCACGAAGAATGTTTGCTGTGAGCAAACATATCTCATTCAAAAGGAATATGAGATAAATTGTCTGAGCAAATATGAGGTCTGGAAAACAATTCCGCGCGCCTGAGAGTTTGACCCTGTTCTATTCATAAACTTGTGGAATTGCAATGCAACAATGTTTAGATGGCTGGGGGTTGTGCTTATCATTTAATTGCCTAAAAGAAAGGAAGAAAAAAAAACGAAAGGAAAAACAGTCAGTGGAGTGGAATTCACTGGTGAAATCCGTTCATTGAATCTATAAGAATGTCCAATTCTTGGGAAAACAACACGCAAGATTGTTAAAACAGCAATTGGTTGCAAACCATTTGAATGTGTAATGACATTGCCGCATCTTTTCCTGTGTGTGTGTGTGTGTGTGTGTGTGTGTGTGTGTGTGTGTGTGTGTGTGTGTGTGTGTGTGTTGTAGGCAGTCTTGGGGAGTAACTATTCACATGTAATGCCGTTAAAACGGCGTAAAAGTTACAGTAATTCGTTACAGTTACTTTTAAAAATGTTAAAGATGTTAAAACCCGCCCCCCCTTCCTCACCCCCGAGAAAAAATTCTCCTGCACCACCCAAATTTCGCCCGCACCCCTTACCACCCCCTACAACCTACTTTTTACGGGGGGTTGAATTTTTTCCTTAGAATGTTATTTTCAGTAAGTGCCCCCTAATGGCCAAATGAAAGTAATCAAAAAGTTACTTTAAAGTAATTGAAAAGTTATTACATTCTGAATAGGGTCATTTGTAATCCGTAATCTAGTACATTTCCAAAGTAACATTCCCAACATTGGTTGCATGGAGGTGGTATCTCAGTGGTTCAGTCAGGGGTGTATACTTTAGTCTGTAGTCTTAGTCTTTTTTTGTGTACACTTTAATCTGATACAGCAGGCGGGCATTTTAGCCACGATTTGATTTGGACGGCTCTGTAGCAATCTTCAGCGGGCCGGATTGAAAGAACCAACAGGCTCGGATGTGTCCCGCGGGCCGTAATTTGCCCCACAACCCCCCACCCACCTCTGGTTTAAGGCATTGGCTTCTGATCCGGATGATGGCAGATTCAAATCCCACCACTACCAAGAAGCTGCCACTAGTGGACCCTTGAGCAAGGCTCTTAACAGCTCATTTTTATTGTAATTCGCTCTGGATGCGGGTGTCGTTGAAACACTGTAAATGTAAATATCTATACCCCATCGCTTCATTAATCTTCAGTGTAGCTCAGGAATGAACAGCGTGTGCTACTCCCAATTATAATTTCCATGCAAGGCTCGCAGGGATTAAGCTATTGATCAGATTTATTATGAGGACACAGCACTAATACGCAAAGACTGGAATAAAAAAAAAAAAGAGAGATAGAGAAAAAAAATCTGTGTTTGGTGCACAAACAATCTTTGATGTTCCAATGATATGCACAGGCCCCCGTACAACAGAGAGATTCGGCAACGCTTCAGAAAGCTTTTCGGATTTTAATTTTCATGCCTTAGAAGTTTCCGGCAGTAATTACACGGGGAGAAAAACACGGCGGTGTCACAGTGTGGAAAACCCGCCATTAATATAGTATGAGCGCGTATGTTAATGTTGTTAAAAGTTCGGGAGTTTGATTTGTATTGCGTTGCAGCGAGACGACTCGATCGAGAGACGCTTCCACCTGTGACGAGTCACCAGGAAATCATAGACACGAGTCGGGGAAGATTTATTCAGTATAGACTAGATTCAAAATGGCAGGCGGAGTCCAAGTTGAGCCTCCAATTAAATGGCAAATATTGTTTTCTAGTCTATTTCGAATTCCTTTCTGTTTGTTATTGTTTTTTTTTCTTTTTTTTTACGCCACATAATTACATTATATTGTCCTTCTCGGAGGGATTAGAACAATCGCTATAGCTTGTGCTGATGGGTTTGTTCAGCACCTTAATTAAAAGTGTCCTCGTGCAGCCGAGACTTGGCCTCTGTCATGTAAAAGAAAAAAAAAAAATACATTACTTACCAGAACAAATCAATATTCTAAGCGGATAAAACTGTTTCCAAGCCTCTCGGTGAGCTCACACTTTCAAAACCCGAGCAACAGCTTCATTCCCTGCACGCAGCATCGAGACGAATGAGGTCAAGATTTGTTCCAATCAGCGTGTGCCTCCCTGAGGCTAAAGTAGAACAGCTGAGGGATAAGTGTGGATGGCGGAAGGCTATGATGATGGAGATGATAATGGGGTAGATGTGGAGGGAGGGATTAGAAGAGGAAGGTATCTCTCCGCGTATAGAGAGAGAGAGAGAGACGACCCCTACTACCGAGGCATCATTAAATTCGGTCTTCCTCGTCACTGTGCATTATTCATAGCTGGCTGTTGAAATATGAATGGAGTAGCGTTGCTGCAACTCGGGAAGCCCGCTTCTCTGGATAAAGCTGGTAAAGATGTCCCCTCATGTGTGTGTGTGTGTGTGTGTGTGTGTGTGTGTGTGTGTTCGTGAGCCGGTGCAAGGATGAAGGCGATGAGTGTGGTTTCTCACCGGACAGCTCTATCAAAGGCTCTTGGCCGTCCAGAAAGAAATCAATTTTGAATGCATTCCAAAAGACAAGAATGGTCAAAGAGAGTGTCTTTGCCTGATTTAATATCTCATTTTATGCTCAATTTTCCTCGATAAAGAGTACTCTCCGGCTCTTTAGTGCGGCGTCCTGCATTTAATTTGTCATAAAAAAAAAAAAAAACGTGGAATAATGAACAGGAATGGGATGACAGGAGTCAGATAGGCATAGGGATGTTTTGACAGTCAGTGACAGCACATCTCTCTCTCTCTATCTGTCTCTCTCTCACTTTCTCATTCTTTCTCTATATCTAATAATGATGTCTATCTATCTATCTATCTATCTATCTATTTTTCTATCTATCTATCTATCTACACACTAATATATGGGGGAGGTGTTATCTCAGTGGTTAAGGTATTGGCCTCTAGACCAAAATCTCACAGGTTCAAATCCCACCAGCTGGTGCTTGAGAAAGCCCTTAAACCCTAAATTGCTCTGGATAAGGGCGTCTGCCAAATGCTATAAATGTAAATGCAATATACATTATTACCTACATATCAGTTGTAGTCATTTAGTCATTGCAATAAAATTGACTGACAGGTGATGTGAATAACACTGATTATCGTGTTACACTGGCACTTGCCAAGAGGAATGTATTAACCAGCGAGTGAGCATTCGTTCTGTAAAATTGCTTTAAAAGAAGTGTAAGGTTCTGATTGACTTTGATAAGAGCCTAAACATGATGGCTAGGAGACTGGGACATTTAAAAACAAAAATGACAGATGTCGACGGGTTTCCTGGTAGCTCAGTGTTTAAGGCATTGGCCTCTGGACCGGAGGCACCATCGCCAAACTGCCACTACTGGGCCCTTGAGCAAGGCCCTTACCTCTCAATTGCTCAGATGTAGGTATCCAAGTATACCTTGGTTATTGACTACCAAGAAGCAGAGATGCGAAGTATTTTTTCACAAATTTTAAAAAACTAATTTTCACACAAATATTTCACACAAGTACATTCTTCGAATTCCATTTTAGACCCAGACTTGTTACTTTATCTATTTGTTGACGCGATCGATATACTTTCTTCTCATTGCGTGCCGTTTTCATCCCATCGATTTATTTCATCGCATTGTGTATCTTTTCTTCAACCTACTACTAGTGGATCATTTCCTGGCATGCACATCACACAGACGTAGTCTATCTTACAAAGCTAATAACAAGCAAGGCAGAAGTCTGGCTAACGTGGACACAGGGAGTCGTTGATGTAAACATGATTGAGACGTTCCTGATCACCTGATCTTTTTTTTTTCTCCATGTGTTCTATATGGTGGATGTACAGTACATTTTTTTTTACTGTAGCTTGAATGAAAAAGTCTAGTCAGTACTTTTACCAGAGTCTTTTAAAACATAAGGATCTGTAGTAGTTCTTTGTGTGTGTACGTTTGCTACCTCTGACCAAAAAGGAGGACAAGCGGTGATGTGGCATGAACCGAAATTAAAAGCACTATATTCTGTAAATGTGTGGATTAAAGTTGTTTCTGAATTGATTCCAATTTACCACGATGAGTGCAAACCGTTTTTAGCTGTTGGGGGCCTGAGGCTTTTGGAAGAACATCCACAGTCATCTTTGGAGAATCATCTGCAGTGATTCTGATGTAATAAATAGGAAATCTACAATCAAACCCACTAAGTTAAAATAGTATGTTTATTTCTGTTTTATTAAAGAAAATACAAAAAAAAATGGAGACTAGAGAAGATATAACGTGTGTGTATGTATGTATGTGTGTACATTTATATATATATATATATATATATATATATATATATATATATATATATATATATATATATATATATATATATATATATATATAATATCATACATACATATATGTATGTAATCTGCTTACATTTCCAAAGTAACCTCCCCAACACTGTGTGTGTAGAGAGAGAGAGAAAGAGAGAGAGAGAGAGAGAGAGATAGATAGATAGATAGATAGATAGATAGATAGATAGATAGATAGATATCGATATCTCAGTAATCAGGGTCATTTGTAATCTCTTACATGAAATGTGTTGGACGGTGTTCTTTGGGAATTTGTAATTTTTAACATTTTGGAAAGTCGAAGTAACAAATTACTGTTAATTTCATTTTGTATAATTGTAATAATAATAATAATAATAATAATAATAATAATAATAATTCGTAATAGTTCATAGTATTAGTAATCGTTATGTAATAGTTTTGTTTAATTTTGTCTGTATATGCATTCACACACTTATATAAATATATAATATGCACATAATATAATATAATTTGCAATATAATATACACATACTGTATATAAGTAGAATGCCTTACATACAAGGCATTATAAAAGGAACAATACTACTGCAATGTCCAGTAATGGAAGGAATTGGTCTATCACTGATCCAGAGGATCTCTGGAATCAGGTGTGATTCAGAGGCCATCGTATTAAATGGACAGTGGACTAATAACATCATCCACAGGCAAATGGCAAACTACCAAAACGGCCACAAATAGCCTTTCTGTTCAAGCTGGGCAAACATGGCAGTGCACTTTCTCTCCTCACTAAATATGGCCTGGCCTTTAAGGAGAAGTCATGTTTTCTTGGAGTACAGCATGACTTGGCATGCCAGGATATTGGAACAAGATGTGACCATTTGGTCAGACTACACGAGCCATTTTTCACAAGGCTTTATTAATGTATTACCGTAATAAAGTACTGGTGAATACTCAATTCTGATTGGTCACAGGTTTCGATTACTATCTTACTATCTTCTCTTTCCGGTGCTCCTTTTAGGGGTGTAAAGAGGGATACTCGTATATTAGTGATCCGCATATTTATTTTGCCACCTTTTGTTCTGGGTGGTCTTTTTAATACAACCCTCACAGTTTATCTGGGTTTGCACTAGGAATGAACGTTCTACCTTAGTGTTCACAATTTTTGCATCTCTTTTTTTGTGTAAGCTCCGATTGGCAGATTTATTAGTGCACGCGTTTTGAATAAACAAACAAAATAGTCGGCACTACTGTTACATGTGTATTGTCTTGTGTCCACCCCTACCCACCCTTACACACAAAAAAGCAAAATTTCCAAATAACTGAGCAGTTGAGTGCCTTGCTCAAGGGCCCATTAGTGGCAGCTTGATAGTGCTGGGATTCGACCCCACGGCCTTCCAGTCCAGATCAGGGACCTGTATAGAGGTCAAATAAAATGATTTCAAAAGTGTCAGAGTTGATATGGTGATGTTTTGGAGTATGACAGGTGTGAGAGAGTGTGTGTGTGTGTGTGTGTGTGTGTGTGTGTGTGTGTGGTTGGCAAATTGCTATGGAAAAGGAACAAAATACATCAGGATTATTTGAAAATACCCTTGTTCAGACACATCACACAGCCCTGTCATCTATATTGTTCATCTCTTACATATTTAAAAAATAAAAAAAAACACCTACACGGGATGCTGCATCAGTCCGACGTCCGTGTTTTCTCAGTTAAACAACACAATCATCACCGGTGCCGAATAGAGCTCGTCCCGTTTCATTTAGATTAAGGTAGTATTCAGTACAAGATCCATGCAGATGCTGTAAAGACTTCTTACGCTCCGTTTTCAAGGTCTGAATGTGCTTTAGTTTTGAATACAAGCCTGGAGATTTGCTGAATACTGAATATTTCAAAGAAAGGTATAGATTTTGTAGCTACGTCTTTAGCTACGTTGTTGGTTTAATAGAGCGTGCACATCCTTGGCCTGCAGAAATGAATACATTAGTGAGATTGATAAAGTGGTTAGCATTTAGCGTTGCTAATCTGATCTTAGCACACAACACTATGCACTGGTACGGGGCCGTTTTTTGTGTGCGGGTCATGTAATTCGAGAGGCGAGAGGCGAATTCAAGGGCAGGCTTTGTTTATTAAAAGGCAAAAACGTACAGAACATGAGAGGATGAGGCGAAAGATGAACACACCCGGGGTTGTAAAGAGCAAAAGATAACAATGAGTGCGGAGACAAACACTAGTTCGCGGGTGAAGGATACTGTGTGACTCAAATACTGATGGGGGCTGGCCCTGATGGGATACAGTGGTGCAAATAAATTATAGAACGGTTACCTGAGAATCCGTATTTAAAAAAACATAATAATAATACATATTTAGACACTAAAGGTATTCGATATTTTACAATCTAGCTTTTTTTTCTTTATTCCAAGGACATGTGCAAACAAAAAATTTTGGTCTCTGTTATATTATTGAGGGCAAAAAATTCAGACCTTGAAAATGCTGGAAAAATGCTCAAATGCTTTTCAGTGTAAAAAAATAAATAAATAAATAACCCTGCACATTAATATTGCCGACAATAATTCAGCTCCGAGGACGGATTGGTGTACAAATGGAAAAAAAAAAATTCTCCCTCTTGCCTGATGAAGTCGTTCTGAACGCTGGAGCTCCGATTAGCCGATTTATTAGTGCACGCGTTTTGAAGGTCGTGTTTCTCCCCCCCCCCCGCCGCCTTATGAAGCTGCTAGTGAGTTTTTGAAGTCTTTGATCACTAGGTTCTTTTTCTTAGTGTCATCTCACTAGTTGATGAACTCTCTCCCCAAGCCGGAGGCCGTGTTGTGTACTGCGCATGCCACGGGGATCGATACTGCTTCAATTTATCGTCCCCTAAATTGAGCAGATCAAGCTTCCTTCACGGCTGCTTGGAGACTCCGTCATGTTCCCGTGCCTCAATCCTCGCCCAGTGCCACGTTCCGCTTCTGAGCCAGGCAGAACTAACCTTCCTTCACCCTCGTATTTTGTTTTTTGTTTTTTAACTTGGAAATTTCCTGAAGAGTAATAAGAAAGCAAGTTATGAATCAGGCATGAGCATCTCTCAGTCACAATGGCGTGTCCACAATGGTCTTCACTATGTTCGGCAGCACGGGCATAACCGTTAGCATGAAAAATCGCAAAGGAAAACGAAAGGAGAAAGAACCAAAAACATCCGATGTGCATATACTATACTATATACTGTGGCGTGCAAGGTTTTCAGAAAGATGGATAGAGGGATAATTCCATTATCGTTCAAAATGAGCAAATTTAAATAGCGAAAATACGCCTAATGAAAATTAATTTTTTTTTACGCCAGCATGAGGTGTTTTTTTTTTTTAGACGAAAATTAATTTTTCGCAAAACTGTAATGGAAACTTTTTTTTTGCAGTTCCAGGTCACATGATACACCTTGCCTTCCCTTGAGCATGATGATGCAGTTGCTACAAGAGGCCCTTCCGGAATCCACAGGACCTCTGTGAAATCGCGCACCATTGCCTCCCAGAACAAGCTCATACATGGCCCATATATAGGGGAATCGCCTCGCCATTAATGCTTGTATAATGCGCCTAAGTCTCCGATTGCATAAATAAAACCGCCTAATGTGTTGGCTGCGATATAAGTAAGCCTGCCTGTATCTGGTGCCATTTTCTTTTAATGACTTATCACGAGAGGAAGAGTTTTATTCACGTGGTATATGCTTAATGGAATTGTCTTCAATTTGCAACCGTTTCTTTTTTTTTTTAATCGCCATAATAAAAGTGTTGCGCATATTTGTAATGGAAACACGTCTAATAAAAGCTGGTCCAAAAAAGCCCTATTTCAATAACAAGATTACTCACTATTAAACCAAAGGCCCCCCGAACAACACGCAGAAGAGTTTCACCTTTATAGAGAAGGGACAAAAACATTACAGTGGGGGTCACTCACAGTTGGCCTTGATCCGCGATGATTTACTTTTCACCTCTGCTTAAGTATTAATGACGACACTGTGGGCTGATACACCTCGTGCCTGCTGCTGTTGTGATCATCTATTTCCAGCATGGACTCTTCCCAACCCTGTCAAAGTGCTGTGTGGAGAAGCCATGTAATGAATAATATACCAGAGGACTAACAGCAGGGTAATTACAGGATAATGAATGCACCTGCGTTTGTGCCCGCAGTGTCAGCAAAAAAAAAACACACAAAAAAATGGCAGTATGTTGGAAATCAGTGCTGCTGCTGTTCCTCTCCAGAGTGTGCTCAGTCTCACACAGTCTGAGGGCAGCAGAAACACTAAAGGCCTTTACAAGGTTTCTAGGAAAAGGCTGAGCGCCGAAAAGGAAAGGAGGCCTGTAGGGACCACCACTATGGATTCGTCCAGAGTGCTAAATGTCAAAACAAACCACTTGAGCGTGTCAAACAGGAGTGTGCTCTTTTTGTTTTTTTTTTCTTTTTTTTTCTTTTCTTTTTTTTTTTTTTTTTTCTTTTCCTCGCTCTTTTTTTATTTTTTTTTGTTTTTTCTTTCGTTTTTCTTTTTATGCTTTCCAGTCGCTCTGTCTTTTTTTTTTTGTTTAGCTTTTTTTTTCTTTCTTTGCACTACTCTTTTTTTTTAAAGATACTCTTTAAAGATGACACGTGTCTAAAGCAAAAGACGGAGCATCGAATGTTTTCTCAACCTATGAAAATTGGAGTAAAGGGAATAAACCGAGATGAGAGGAGCTGACATGAGATAATAAGAAGTATAAAAAAAAAAAACAGTTCTCGTGACGACGCACGGTTTCTGCGTATTTATTAACATTCGGTGGTGAGTCAACTTACTGTGTACACATGTGACAGTCTGGAAAACACCTGTCGCATATCGCTCAAGGTGTATTCTAGCGTTCTGGCGTTTTTCTGGTATAGTTTTTTTCTACTTTCGTGTTTCTTTGCAGGTGAACACGTTCACAAAAAATACAATAAATACACACTTTATAAATACTATACAATACAGTATTCATCAATCATATATATATATATATATATATATATATATATATATATATATAATATATATATATATATATATATATATATATATGTGCATCATACCTTCTGTTCTTCATTTTTTTTGGTATTTTCTTTGATAAAATAAACAGTTATTAAATTATTAAAATACAATTATTAAAAATAATAAATATTATTTTTTTCTCTGATTCCCATTCCTAGCTTTGATTTTTGTTATAGGATCCGATATCAAACACACTCCAATCCACCATTTGTCAATTTTTCATTTCAATTATTATATATCTTTAATTTGCCAAAACCAATTTGTATTAATTCACTTTTTAGATGTCCACACAATTGTTAGGTTTTGTTTAACAAACATGGCAATAAAAAAAATGGAGATTGTCCCAAATGTTTTTGTAAATATTCCATTCTCACATAAGGAATTGTTGATTAGTTATTGAGTAGTGATGTACCATAGAGAAATAGACTTTTAGCTTTTAGACGATAATCATTTTCCAGCTGTCAAACACATCCACAATGGTTCTGTGTATCTTAAAATTGAATCTTTAAATGCAATATTCTTGCTACTTACATCTGGGAGTAAGCCACTTCCACATCAATCTCCAGAAAGTTATAGAACGTGTGTGTGTGTGTGTGTGTGGTGGCTGGAGGTGATGTGGCTGATATACACTACATGCATAAAATAATTGTATTTCTGTTTAAGTAGGCCGAAGTTAAAAAAAAAAAAAAAAAAAAAAATATATATATATATATATATATATATATATATATATATATATATATATATATATATATGTACACACATACACACACACAGCTTATGAACACACGGCCATAACGTAATGTAATATGATTATCTGCAATAACGTGTGTCTTCTAAACAATCCTTTCAATAAATAGTCCCTATTTGCTATTCAAATAACCTTTACTTTTCTGCACCCAATTTAGGAGTGTGCTTGTGGAGGTGTGTGCGCATTCAGCCACAAGAATGTGAGTATATTCAGGTACTGATGTGAGGAGAGGAGACCTGGTGTTCCAGTCCAGAGGTCCAATTCATTAGGTTTTTCACAGCGGGGAGATCAGATCTCAGTAACAGGCCACTCAAAATTTCCCAATCTCCATCTAAAGCAAATCTTCATGGAGCTTGTTAGTGAACAGGTCCCCTAGTTCAACTGAAGGTCAAATTTAATGCTAATGCATCCAAAGACATCCTATACAAGTGTGTGCCTTGGCTGGGAATGTCAGCTGTCCTAGTTTTTTTTTTTTTTGGTGTCTCTTTAGTTTATGTAAGAGAAGACCCAGCTAGGCCTGGTGTGGTATTTCAGTTTTAATGTACATTGTGTAGTTAAATATCCACTTTGTGCAAAGCAGTGTGTATTAAACGTATGGAATGGACACAGAGCTGTGGATTATCCTACTTATACAATGGTTACTTACCAGCATTTAATGCACTCTTATTGTGATATGCAGTTAAAAACTAAGTGTAAAAAAATGAACAGTTATTATTAGTTATTTTATGTACAAATCTATAGCTGGGATTCTGACCTCTCTGAAGCATACACAGACACAAAATAGTATAATAATGCATTTATTCAAATAATTGAACGAAAATGACATGCATCTGTGCAAAATTGTCATCTTAACATTTTATTAATCAAAACTGAAAAGTGATCTTTTATGGGCCGATTTATAAGAAATTACCATATGAATTCAATACCCTGCTGAAATCATATATAATAATAATAATAATAATAATAATAATAATAATAATAATCCTTTATTTGTCACATATACATTACACAGCACAGTGAAATTCTTTTCTTCGCATATCCCAGCTTGATGTTGATACGGCGCCCTTGGAGCACAGAGGGTTAAGGGTCTTGCTCAAGGACCCAAGGGCGGCAGCTTGGCCATACCGGGGGGCTCGAACCCGGATCTTCTGATCATCAGCAGCCCAGCACCTTAGACCACTGAGCTACCCCCCTTATATATATCCTTTATATATATATATATATATATATATATATAGATATATATATATATATATATATATATATATATCCTGTTGATAAGCAGTGTTGGCACATCTGGAGATGTGTACAATAGCGTTGGTGATGCAATCCTTCAAATGATGTCTCTTTCGCTTCCTGATGGCCGCCATGGTCTTCGACACTCCAAGTTTTTGGAAGTTTGTAATAGGTTTTTACAACCATTGTCGTGTGTTTATGTGGCTGCTTCCTGACAAAAAATCTTTTTTTTTTTGCCCTCAAAATCTATAAATATATATATATATATATATATATATATATATATATATATATATATATATATATATATATATATATATCTATGAGAGAGAGAGAGAGAGAGAGAGAGAATGAGAGAGAGAGAGAGAGAGAGAGAGAGAAGAAAAAAAATCAGTGTTGTGTTTTTCCAGTGTGACACGCCAATTCAAAAGTCGTAGGTTGTTCTGACTGACAGGGAAAAAAAAGGCATGTCATCCCACCCTGAGAGCAGAACAAATCCATGCTACAGAATGTTGAACTCCTTGGCAATAATGGCTGAGGCTATATTTCTTTTGGATTTGAACACTGATAGTCTGAATGTGGCTCTGTTATATTTAGGATACGGCTGAACGCTAATGCACGTGATAGAGATCACCAAGTTCTCCGTCGTCAGCTCACCCTTCCAAAGTGACCTTGGACCGATTATTCCACATACGTCATTAAAGCAATTGGAAAGAAATGAGTTTTTTGGAGAGACAGAGACGGACACAGGGAGAGAAAGAGAGAGAGAGAGAGAGAGAGAGAGACAAAGAGAGAGAAAATTGTAAAAACACTTGACTAGGATTAAGTGCTCAGGTTAGATTATCCTAACCTGTAGAGGATAGCTTTACTCATTCTGGAAGCTCTGCAGATCACCCCGTGTATTCTGTTCTGCAGAGAGCAGCATTCCAACCAAAACAAATATAAATGGCTCCATATGGCTTTATTCTCGATGAGGAAATTATGCTGGCAGGGATTTAATGAGGATTTTGAAGTGGTAGTGGAGGAACATATGGAATATGGAGAAGAGGCAATGAAATCGAATGATTTGTACATTTAGTGCTTTTGGTGGTTTGCTGGGTTATTAGAAACGATAATATCGCATTGTTCGTAGAAAGTAACAATAGAAAAGGTGACCGATGTGTACATTTAGATACAACTTTTGTGTGTCTGGCATTAAGAGGTCAATATCTATTAAAACCTGACACGCTAGAAATCACGACTACAGCTGCCTGCGTGTGTTTGGTGGGTGTGATGTAATGCATTGTTCATTCTTAACAATTATATTATCTATTGATCAATTGTTGAGAAAACTATTGCACCCAGGCCATTACTCTCATCTCTGCCTTCCACAGACTTTTAGCACAAACGTCAAAGCACCATAATATAGAATTAATTTTAAGCTTTTGGATTCGAACTCTGTTCCAGCACGATGATATCCCTATGCACAAAGCAAGATTTAGGAAGGCATGCCGTTAAGCATTGCATAAAAGATCTTGAGGGCCCAGCACCAAACCTTGATTCCAACGACCCGTATTTAATCCGTATATTTAATGCCAGATTGGACTTTAAATAAAAACTTGCGTACATTTGTACCAAGTAGCGTGTCGCATTATCCGACTCATTTTCAACCCTCTTTCAGTAAAATGGCTTTAGTAATGTTTATTTTGTCTTGAGGACATTTTCTGTTTCTGTACAGAGAACACAGCATTAAGTCTGTTTACACTGAGCACATTCCCTATGGGAAAATGAACGTGACGTGTTGTTCTTCCCTTCATCACATGTAGAGGTGGGAGTATTTGCGATGCCCCCCGGCAATCATTTAAAAAAAAAAGAAAACAATTAGTAACGTTTTTTTTTCTGTTTCCGTTTCTGTGTGTGTGTGAGATCATTTTCATTTAAGAGCTTCAAGATGAATAACGCCAGATTAAGACACCTCTTATTCTGTTTGATTTTCACTTATAAGGTGAATTGAAACACCACTTCATATATCTCTGTGTGTTTGTGTGTGTGTGTGTGTTTGTGTGTTATCTGTTGCCTTTGGGGTGTCTTGTTCTGGTAGACAACATTTCTTTCATCATCTTTCACATCTTAACAACACTCCCTCCTCAGTATCCTAGCAACGAATACACATCTGTAGGGAGTGAGCCAGTCCTGGTAGGAGTGTGTAAAGTATTCTGTTTTGCCTTCACCTTGAAAAGTTGGGTGTGTGTATGTATATATATATATATTCATTCATTCATTCATCTTCTACCGCTATATCCCATCTTCCCTCGGGTCACGGGGAGCCTGTGCCTATCTCAGGCGTCTATCGGCATTAAGGCAGGATACACCCTGCATGGAATGCCAACCCATTGCAGGGCACACACACACTCACACACACATTCATACACTAGGGACAATTTTCCAAGGTGCCAATCAACCTACCGTGCATGTCTTTGGACCGGGGAAAACCGTAGAACCTGGAGAAAAAACCCCTGAGGCACGGGGAGAACATGCAAACTCCACACACATGGCTGAGACGGGAATCGAAGCTGGACCCTGGAGGGTCCGTTAAGCATTGCATAAAAGGCGAACGTGCTGACCGCTAAGCCACCGTGCGCCCCCTCTATGTATATATATATATATATATATATATATATTATATATATATATATATATATATATATAATATATATATATATATATATATATATATTGAGAGCTATCTATGACCAAAGTGCACACTATTGAAATTTTTTTACAAAAAAAATAAATTGAGAGCTATCTGTGACAAAGTGCACGACTATTGAAATTTTTTTACAAAAAAAATAAATAAAAGCACATTTCTTCCCAACATAATTCTTCTCTGGACAAAAGTTGGTGGACACCTGAATAAATGTGTTCTGGACAGCCATTTATTTAACATCCTCTATTCATCTAAGGGAAATTTCCCACTAGATTCGGGAGTGGTTTTGTGGAGGTTTGTGCTCATTCATCCACAAGTAAATTGATGTAGCATTGGTGTGTAGGGTGTAGGTGAGACCCGGGATGCATTTCAATTCATCCAAAGTGTTCAGCAGGCTTGAGGTAAAAGCTCAATAGCAGGCAACTCGAGATCTTCCACTCCAATGTAAAATGTAGAGTAAAAACTTGTCTTCTTGGTTTTGTCAAATTATAATATTGAATAAAGGTCATGAGCGCTTTGCTTCGGAAAAACGCAGGTATGAGTGGTCGCATAAATCTTTTACACACTATCATATACAGTACATTATATTGGTAATGTGCTCTATCAACTGGTTCTATCACAGTCCTCATAATCTTTTTTTTCCCCCTCGATTGGATATTATAGTAATTAAAAGCTCATTTTCAGTGAAACCCCGAGTCTCTGCCATCCCGAACTGCATCCTGTTTCTTCAGTGGCACTGTCGTCGTTTTAATTATTCATTGTTCATGTTTTTTCAGATGAATAACTGGGACTTGTGTACACTCAAATGAGACATTATTTTTTCTTATGCTTGTTTTTTTTTTATGTGATATTTTGTCATTATAGTGTATAGATATTATAATTTTCTGTAGAGTATGAGCTGCAGTCAAATACAATTACGAACTTTGCTATGTGAGAATAGTTTGAGCTTTTGTTTGTTTGTTTTAATTGAGGCACTTTTGGATGTTTTGGGGTCGAGGCCTGGGCAGATTATTAATGGCATTTTTGCCATTAATAATGGCAAGTTATAATGTGTGTGTGTGGGGGGGGTGACTTCAGTTGTGTTCCACCCCATAAGACTGAGTAGACAGTGGAATTAACAAGACCCTTCTCCTTCGCGAAGCATCTAGTGAGATTCCATATCATCATACTGTAAGAGACATTATTCATAATCTCACACTACACACTCTGCTGTTCTGTATCACTCACAATCACACTCTTAATAACACCCAGATGAGGACGGGTTTCCCTTGGGAGTCCTCTCAAGGTTTCTTTCTCATTCCACTAAGGGAGTTTTTTCCTTGCCACAGTCGCCCCAGGCTTTACTCATCAGGGACGAATACACACAAATCCTATTTAATGAATGCATATTTAATGTCCTGTGAATATACCATTCTGTAAAGCTGCTTTGAGACAATGCACATTGTGAAAAGCGCTATATCAATAAAATATAGCATCCATGCACACATTCCCTCAAAATGCTGTCGAATTCGGAAATCCGTGCCCTCAGATTCTTATTCTTGGCTGATGTGGACTTCTGCTGTTGGAGCTTGGGTTCGGATGTTCCGTGCGTACAGAGTTGCTTTTCTTCTCAACGACGTGCTAAAGTGCTTTGGGTTACTGTATGCCACCTGCCTGCTCAAACCAATTCCTCTAATCAAAAGGGTTTCCATTTATACAATCGATGTTTTTGCACACCGTCCTGTGTAAACTGTTATGTCTGAAATTCCCAGTGGACCAGGAGTTTGTAAAAAAAAACTCCCACCAGTCCATCTGGTACTAATAAACATGCAGTGGTTAAAGTCACAGAGATCACACATTTCCTGCATTCTGATGTTTGATATGAACAATAGCGGAAGCTCTTCACTGCTATCTGCATGCTTTTAACGCTCTGTGCCTTGCACTGATTCGATCATTCATAATGCCGTAGTAAAGCAGGACTTTCGAATGAAATGATACATTCGATGGTACAAACGTGTACAGAGCGATACGTCGGCTTACGAATTAAATTCATTCCGGACCGTGACTCGTATAATGAAATAATTTGTAAGCAGAAACGAAAGTCCGCCATAAGGAATAATGTAAAGTCGGATAATGCATTCAAGACCACCCAATAAAAATTGTACTACCCCCCCCAAAAATGTTTAGCATTTAATAATACTTACATCTAAAATACTAATACTGTTAATAATTTAACATCTAAAAGAGGAAAACATTATCTTTACTGGGTATTTTTCCTCGTACTTTTCGTCGTCACGGTTCTGAACTTCCATCTTGAGGACTTTCATTGCTGTTTCTGTAATTGCAGCGTAATGTCTTCAAACCCAACATATCTTTTATCTCTGAGCCGTTCGATTTGTACAGTTGCATGAAATTCTATGGGCGAATAACAGTCCTCCAATCATCTCATCCTCGGTTGATTGAAGCTCGTTGTGGAATGCATGTGTTGGACGACCTGACAGCTGAGGATGACGCAAAATCTGAAAGATCTGACCTTGCCTATGACCAATCACTCAACGTTATTGAGTCAGGGTGAGGGTGACGGGGAAGAAATGTTGGGGGTGGATTATGCAGGATGTATTATACAGACAACACTCTTTCCTATTGACCTGCCGAGGAACGATGACCATTTCACTGTCCTATAGACACCCTGTGGTCTGCGAGGCTGTTTTCCATTACATTTACATTTACAGCATTTAGCAGACGCCCTTATCCAAAACGATGTACAAATAGTGCTTTAGGTCTCCTAAGAATAAATTCATTCCTGGACAGTGAGAAGGAAGAAGTGTTAGGATTGGTGTTGTTGGAAGAGATCTGAGTCTTCAGTCATCGTTTGAAGGTAGACAGTGTCTCTGTAGTTTGGACATCCAAGGGAAGTTCATTCCATCACCTCGGTGCCAGAACAGAGAAGAGCCTTGGGCTGATCTTACCTCTTACAATGAGAGAAGGTGGAAGCAGGCGAGCAGTGCTAGACGCTCTCAGGCAGAGAGGTACAGTACGGGAGGTGATGAGGAGGTCTCTGAGGTATGAAGGTGCCGATCCATTTTTGGCTTTATAGGTGAGCATCAGTGCTTTGAATCTGATGCGTGTGAGCAGCTACTGGAATCCAGTGGAGCGAGGGGTGGGGTGGTGTGAGAGAATTTAGGCAGGTTGAACACGAGTCGCACAGCTGCATTTTGATTCATTTGCAGTGGACGAACAGGTAGAACCTGCCAGCAGAGTGTTACAGTAGTCCAGTCTTGAGATGACAAGAGACTGAACCAGGAACAGTCAGTGTGGATAGAAATGGTCGAATCCTTCTGATGATGTAGAGAAAGTGTCAAGAGCGAGTAACATTAGAAATATGAAAATATATGTTTTATATGTGAAAACAAAACAATAGGATTTTAATTTTATTTGGTGTGTGAGAGCTTGTGCTTATGGGAGTTTTGTTTTTTTGGTTTTGTTTTATTTGTTGTTCTTTGGACTTGTTAAGAGCGGAATGAAATGTACGAGTCTAATACGAAAGGTGGAGTGAGTAATTGCTCTCAGCTTGTTTATGTAAAACAGAGGAGATGCTGAAACAGCAAATTGTCCATAATTAACAGTAAAGGCAGCAACACGTTAATGTTTAAAGACCAGGGATTTGAGAGTCCGCAAAAAAAAAACAAATCTCATGACCTTCTCATGAGGCTTCAAACTTTATTCCAGTTATTCTGAAATGTTATAGCTATTGATTTCTTTCTTTTTTTTACGTCTACATCTCAATCAAGGCTTTATCGTGATTCGGTGGGATCGTGTCTGATCTTGGTATCTTTCACTATTCCTTTTGTTTGCCTCCAAGTTTAATCTTTAATTCTGTATAAAAAATATTTGTAAAAAAATAAAGTTTCAGCAGCAAATTCAGATATCTGAAGGCAGTTTCTTTTTGCCAGCCAAAAAAACATGGCATGGATTTCAGTAAGAATAGGAGATTTTAAGCAAATAAAAATAACCAAATAAATAAAAAAGATATCACTGATAAATATGACCACTTATCTGTTTTACTGTGCTAAAACAAAATATTACTATAAGACTCCTATATTTATTTAGGAAGTCATTCCCATATATATATATATATATATATCTATATATATATATATATATATATATATATATATATATATATATATATATATATATATATATATATATTTTTTTTTTTTTTTTTTTTTTTTTTTTTAAAGGGGGGGGGGGGGGCGACGGTGGCTTAGTGGTTAGCACGTTCGCTTCACACCTACAGGATCTACACCTACGGGGTTCAATTCCTGTCTCGGCCATGTGTGTGTGGAGTTTTGCATGTTCTCCCCGTGTCTCAGGGGGTTTTTCTCCGGGTTCTCCGGTTTCCCCCCGGTCCAAAAACATGCACGGTAGGTTGATTGGCATCTTGGAAAATTGTCCCTAGTGTATGTATGTGAGTGTGAATGTGTGTGTGTGTGTTCTGCAATGGGTTGGCATTCCATCCAGGGTGTATCCTGCCTTAATGCCCATAGACGCCTGAGATCCCCGTGACCCGAGGGAAGATCGGATTAAATGGTAGAAGAAGATCACAAAAGCAAATATAACATTATTAATATAACTACATGTCTGTGTACAGTTTTTATCCATTTTAAGCTTTTAGGTTCCTTACATTCCTGAAATTGCAAGAAAGAAGTTTAATAATATTGTAATTTATCATCTGAAACGCATCAAACATTTGACTACACTAATATTTTCAATTAAGAATATGACAAGGGCTTGACAATGTAAGCAATGCCAAAAGAGTGTTTAACATAATGACAGATTACTACATCACTGTAACTGTACTATAAGTGGCATCATATCAAAGCCAGAAATGTAATCATTGGCATTTTTAGTTTTATTTTAACGAAAAAACAAAAAGGTTTGTTGATAACAGGGGAAGGCAAAATCCTACTTCAGTTTATTTTGCACCTAAAGGCTTACAATGAAAACCTCGTATAATGAAACCAGCTAGTCTAAATTAGAAATTTGCAACTGATTGTAAATATGCACAAAATTGCGTCTAGCCAGGAATTTTGCATATTTATAAAACAATAATCATTGTACAATTGGCCATCATTTTCTTCAGTTTCTGCAATAAAGTTTAAAGTGAACCTCTGTGATTGCTGAAACTCCATCTACTGTATTTATTCTTTGAACTTTTCCATTCACACCCAATTTCAGCTACCGGGGAATTTCACAGGCAACCAAAACATCACACAGTATGTTGTCGTTCACACGAGCTGCACATGAATGATCATTAGAGTGCGTCTTTGTATTCCTACTGCGTAATGCTGTGCAGGCTTTTTGTCAAAGGTTAATTATAGGGGGCAAAAAAAAAAAAAAACAAGGACAGCTGGCTGGGATCACCCCGTTCAAAATAAAAATAAATAGATACAAATCTTTTCATTGTTATGAATAGGATGGAGTTAATTTTTTTTAATGGAGATGTAAAAATATTGAAAATGCTCTCAGTGGAGGTGATCCACTTCTGGATTGTTTTTTTTTTGTCTGTTTTTTCATCATTCCCCAAAAAATCTGCAATTGAGAGCTTTGCTATGAAAGCAGCTGTTCATATATGTATATGAAGAGAGACAGATTGTGTAACTTATCCACATGTACAGACAACATTTGTACATTGCACGTGTTCGTCTAAGAGTCATACCAGTACAATATATATATTCATATATGTATGTATATATATATATATATATATATATATCTATATATATATATATATATATGTATATGTATGTATGTATGTATGTATGTATATGTATGTCTGTATGTATGTATATGTATGTACTGTCTGTATGTATGTATGTCCTTATGTATGTATGTATGTATGTCTGATAGTATCTAGTATGTATCTCTCTATATATCCTCTATATATAGATATATATACATATATATATATATATATATACATACATACATACATACATACATACATACATACATACATACATACATACATACATACATACATACACACCTACATACAACATACATACAGACATACATACATACATATATATATATATATATACATATAGATATATATAGTCATATAGATATATATATATATATATATATATATGAATATATATATTGTACTGGTATGACTCTTAGACGAACACGTGCAATGTACAAATGTTGTCTGTACATGTGGTTAAGTTACACAATCTGTCTCTCTGGTTCATGATAAGTCATTTCATTCACCGTCACATTAGTAATCGCTTCATCCTGGTGGGGTGGTTCTGGTGGATCTGCGCATCATGTAAACAGGGCACGTAGGGCCAATTCATAGTGTTTTTTTAGAAGGCAGGAGAAAACCAGTGGAGAGGATAAATCCCACACACAGACAGGAAGTCAATTTTCAGTTTTAAAAACGCCACACACCCTGTAGGCATGGGCATAGTGGGTTGTTTTGAAGTCCTACCTCAATCAAACATTTTTCAATGGTCTATTTTGTGTTAAATGTTGTGTTTATATTATATATATATATATATATATATATATATATATATATATATATATATATATACATTTTTTATATATATGTACAATTTTTATAGTAGTATGTTGGGTGGTCTTAAATGCATTATACAACTTGACAATATTCCTTATGGGGAATTTCGTTTCTGTTTACATGTATATGAGTCACGTTCCGTAATGAATTTAATTTCGTAAATGTTTCGCTCTGTGTTGTGTGTGTGTGTGTGTGTGTGTGTGTGTGTGTGTATAGATTAACCTGTTCGATTTCCATTAACTTGCATGGTATTCCATTAATTTCGGAAAATATAGATATTGTCTTTTTACCCCATTTTTAACAAGAATTCCCAAAATTTTCCCAAAAGATTAGCATGTCCTATCCAGAAGTGAGCCAAAACAAGATGACCAGAAAGGAATGCATGTTAATACAGTGATAAAAAAGAAAAGAAATGGAAGTGGTGTTAGAGATTAAAATAATTACTGCAGTAAATTCAAGTCTATGGTACATAATCAAACCTTTGCCTCAACAAATCTATTATTAATTGTACACCAATTTACCAATCAGCTATTAATGGATGCTTATTAATGAATTTCTTCTAATTTGTATGCTGCAGGCGTGCAGGTCAGGTCAGCGCTTAAATATTACCGCGCCGTGTTTAACAGCTAGGCGAATCCGAGCCGATCACCGAGCGTCTGAAGTCATCATTTAATTACACAATGTTGTGATTAAATGTGGATGAGTGTATGAAGTCTTTTCACACCCAAAGCAGCGCTCGCAGGTCAGGTCGAGACGGTGATTAATCACAGTCTGGCACGAGAGGGGGAGAATCCTGGAAGTTTGAAAAATTAATCGGGCGAAATCAAAGTGTTCTTTAAGAAACTAGGACAGTGTGTATTAATGCGAGGGAAATATGACAGGCAGCACCGAGTGCACTGTGAATCCTAATGCATGTGAGGCGAGCTCCTGGAATGGTAATGGGACCGTGAGAAATGCCACTCGCCTAGCTGTGAAAATATTGATGTGGTCGCCACCCAATCCCACCCCTCCCTTTTTATTTAAATAATTGCATGACCAGGACGCAACAAGATAGTAATTAATATTTCAAAAGCAGTAATAGTGGACAGCGGAGCATACACGTGACCCAACACTCCAAGAACCTTGTTATATGCCTGGCAGGAGAACGCAGCCACAATTCCAATTTTACTACTTCTTATTTTCATCATTTCCACATATATTTTTTACAGCATTCTCTCTTTTGGCATCTCATTCCCTTTTTTATATATATATATTATGCCCATCTCTGTATTTTTTTATCAATTGCAGAAATACATTAATGTTTCCTTAGTCTGTATATTCAAACGCAAACTCTCTCCCAAACGAAAGGCCTCAGCCTGTTCAGTTGCATTGACAGCTAGGCTAATTGCCTTAGGGCAGCAGATTCCTGGCTCAGGCCTTTGGGGTACAAAAAGGCAGAAGAGAGAGAGAGAGAGAGAGAGAGAGAGAGAGAGAGAGAGAGAGAGAGAGAAAGAGACACAGAGAGAGAGCAATACACGCTAGAGCTTCAGACCAGATATGCCCAGCATTGTACTGCATACTGTCAAAGGCTTCAATGCTTCAGGGGTCATGTGCTGAGAATGGGTGTGAGATTATCATGAGGGTTTGCTTCAAATATTCATTATATTATATATATATATATATATATCTATATCTATATATATATATATATATATATATATATATATATAGACTATATATAATCTTAAAAGGGGAAACTAAAAGTTGCAGAAGAAAAAAAGCTTCAGGGATAGAAAACTCAGAATCAAGTGTCAGATTTCAGAATAGATCATCTTTTTTTGGGAAACTCACAAAGTAATTTCAGAATAGAGTGTAAAAGTGGCATATATTGCACACCAACGGACATTCGAGATTATGCATTTCAGTTACAGTCTTTCTCTTTAAGCATCGCGACAGCAAAGTAGAAGATTATACTCGCCATTCATGTAGTAATGACTAGTGCGGCACTTGCAGTGTTATTTTGGGGGCAGTGCACTCGTTGCAGTGTTGTAATAATCCTGTCAGGAGGTTGTCAGCAATCATTATGGCCGAGTAGATTTAACAGCCTCTCCCGTTTGATGCGAATCACAGACGTGCATGTCTTGTTTTATAAGGTTGGAGAAATGTCTAATTAACATGTTTTTTTTTTGTTGCTTTTTTTATTTATTTATTTTTCCATCCAAATAGCAGATTGACGGCTAAATGAATGCTGTCTATTACAACACTCGAAAGCCTCAATTACAAAGATGTGTGTGGGTATATTCCCAGTCACCACTGTTCCTTGTGGGAATGCATTCGAGTCGAAATACTACAGCGCAGCCTCTGAAGGGGGGGACGGGGGGAAATCGAATGAGAGTGAAATGGTTTCTCAGCAATACTGCGCCTCCTTTAAGGTGTGCCAAAATATAGAGTTCACAAAGTCAAAGAAATGCTGTCTACAGTAACAAAAAAAACAAAAAAAAACCCTTGAAACTAAAATCTTTTTCTAAAAGATTTAAATTTAGATCTAAACTTCCCAATTAGTACATTTTGTGCAGTTTTAACAAAATGTTGGTTTTGCTGAGCATCTTGGGATCTTCCTTTTCATGAGAATTCATGAGGCACACCAGGAAAACAAAAAAATAATGATAAATTATTTATATATTACCAGTAAAAACTAAAATTAAATTATTTTTAAAAAATAATAATCTTTTTACGTTTTTACTTGAGCACAAATGGAGCAAATTCCTTTATTGTGAATGAACTTAAGTTTCAAAAGTAATGATCTATGAGAACTCTATTTGAATAGTCAGTGGACAATTCAGTGTCCTATTTTCCTGCAATTTGTTACTTTCTAAGAAGTTTTCTATTGTTACACAACACACACACTGTAACTATACACAGTATCGGGGAGGTTACATTGGAAATGTAACAAGAGTACAGATTACAAATGTCCCTATTCAAAATGTAATAACTAGTGTAACTTTTCAATTACTTTATAAAAGTAAAGAAGGTGATTACATTTGATTATATTCAAGTATCTCATGGATATTTCCAACTAAAGAATTTCCAGATATTTACAAGCTTACAGTTCACCTTCAAGTAGTACGCAACTCTTGTTTACTGTTACAATTACAAAATCTTTTTTCACTTGAATTACTTTTAATGTTCATTTAATTTTTATGAGCAGATAATTAAACAAAACATAATTAAAAAAATAATATAATAACAAAAAATAATGAATACTGTCTTAGACATCAAATCTTTGCATAGCTATGACAGGACACTCTGGCAAATAACATGGCGAAGGCGGGAATCGAACCCCCAACCCTAGGGTTGTAACCCTATTTTTAATCTTTAATATTTTCATAAGTTACTATAATTTAATTACACTCTTTTTTTCTCAGTAACTGTAACAAATTACTGTTACATTTATTTTGTGATTAAGGTAATTTTACCATTTGCATCTTGGTTCATTTTTTCAGTTGGTTTCGTTCTTAATTGCCAGTTTAAGGCCCAGTAGATAACAAAGTGGGTGTGAGTACAATCTGTTTAAATGCAGCAGTTACATCCCAATTCAGCAGCAGTTACATCCCAATCAATAAATAAAAGAACATTTAGATCTCTATATTGAATCAACATCTTCAAATCTTCAAATCCAAAGGACTACGGTATGTTTGCCATCATCCACTCCTTAATTCATATCACATGACTGGCTGCACCTGTTTAACATTCCTGGTTAATGAGCACAAGCGGAACCACAGGCCTCACATTTGTCTTCACTGGTGGTTGTCATTTTTACCCCAGTCCAGTGGTGGTTACTTTAAGAGTCTTCGTTTTATTCTTGTTTTTGCATATACACACTGTATATAACATCTATCAGCACTGGTATCCACCACCACTCATGTCACATGACACACTACACCATGAGAACATTAAAGACTTGCATGATATGAAAAGAGTATATTCATATGACGGAAAAGGAATGTCGCGAATGTGTCTGATGCAGTATTTTACAGTCCTGGGTCATCTTGGTTGTATATTCATGATAAGCATTTCTGATTGACCAATATATTCATTCTATAAATGAATAGATAAATATATCACACAGCCTCATCTCCTTTTTTTTTCATCCCAAAGCGTTTACGAATCGTAACCTAGGAATTCCCCTCTGTAGCAGGTCTGGAATTTTACAAGAATACAGCTTTCTGTATTTCACAATCAATATAAATAAATAAACCCTACATTTCTAACCCACTTTGTTAAGCTGGGAGTAAAGCAGGAAATTGGACTGATGAGGGAAAGAACAAACGCCAGCGGATCCCTCGCGTGAATGAGGGGAAACGAGAGGAATGCGCTTCGGATATCGCGTCTATGTTATCGGTAAGGACACGCTCGCTCGTTCCCGCAAAGGACGACACCGGTTCACGATGAAGACGATGATCATCCACGCCCTATCACCAGTTTGTTCAAACCAATCTTAGTAATTCGGAAGCTTATTGTCCAAAATGACAGACTTAAAGTCTACACATCTATCACTTTATGAACCGCAGGGCAATTTGTGGCATTTTTTCCCCCCCGGATCAGATTTTCTCACCCTCGTAAGCCAGCCCTCGAGTATAGCCGGTGTGGCCAATTTAACGCTCTGCATATTTATGCCATCATTTGGCTAAGTGACACCCATTTATACGCGATTTATTATCTTGGACACATGGCAGCAAATATAGTTAATGATTCCGCTCTCGGGTGCGGCGGATTAGCTATCAAATGAGGAATGGCGCGGCGAGCTTTAAATTGGGAAGAAACTGTCATGTTGTATCGTACAGTTTGTCTGGGGATGGAAGCGAGGAAAACATTACAACATCCGTTTGTTTTGGATCCAAGAGGGCATGACGGAGCCAAGCTTTTTGGCCCGTCGGACCAAAGCTTCACTTTTAACTCCGTTTGCAGTGATGACTGCAAACTGAACCCCTGTATGTGATGTGCTTTTCGACGCTAGACAGTCACAAATTAACAAACTATGTTGCCAGGTCCAAGGAAAAAAGACAGCAGAGAGAGAGAGAGAGAGAGAGAGAGAGAAAGAAAGAAGAGCGGATCGTGACAGCTTTCAGCAGTAGCCGTGATCACTGGAGCAGGAAGCGGAGTGTTCAATTAAATATTTCACCTCCGCTATTGCTGTAGAGCCGCGGTCCCCGGGCTGTCAGATTCCTCACTGCAACATTCCTCTGCAGCGGCGCCGGATCTTTTAATGAGAAAAAAATGGAACCATTCTTCTCCTTATCATTGCCATTGTCCCTAATGTGACAACTGCACATGTCATATTGTGTCAAATGACTCCCCCCCCCCCCCCCCCTTCCACCCTTCACCCCCCTTGTCTTTTCTTTCTTCTTTTGAACAACTCGACAAGTATTTTTGACAAACTTGACCAAGTATTTTCAGTTTAGTGGATCGTGCTGTCGATATAGTGGAATTCAAACGAAAAGTGTGCATAGTGATATTCATTAAATATACTGTGCTTGTCTTTCATCCAATCATGCAGGTCCATAATAATGGCTCCAAGTAAGCTTTCTAGACATTTAACATTTCGGCCCCTTTCAACCCCTTTCACACACACTATATATATATATATATATATATATATATATATATATATATATATATATATATATATATATATATATATATATATATATATATATATATATATATTTATATGGTAGCCCGGGTAGCCTTATCTTTTCCCTTTTTCTATCTGGGTGATGGGTAATGGTTGTTTTGTACTTAAATTACGTAACACCATTACATTTAACTAGTTACTCCCCAACAATGTTTATAAGATTATGAGCTATTCTTTATTTATATTATATAAATATATATATATAGATATATATATATATATATATATATATATATATATATATATATATATATATATATATATATTGTATATATATAACTAAAATGCTAGCTGTTTCATTGGCTCTGTTCTTGTACTCTGGACAATGACTGTAAAGTTGAAATCCAATCTAATCAAACGGACTGACGGACAGATTACTGTTATTAAAAACCCTTTTAGAAAATGAATTCTCCCAAATTCCGGTTGGAGATAAAAAAAAAAAAACTTTAGTGCTAATTACCTGCAGCTGTTGTTATGGGATGCTTGTAGGTTTGATTTACTCGAGCTAATATTATGTGCTGCAGTATAAGTCTTGAGCTTTGCTTTGCCCCGTCTGAAAGCAATATCGATTTCCTCTCTCTCTCTCTCTCTCTCTCTCTCTCTGCACATGGATCCGATACCATTTATGGACAGAAAGTCATGGGTCAAAGGTTATGCTTCCTGGCAGACATGACTCCACACAGGCTGAATCTGCTGTCTGGGAAAAAAAATAATAATAAAACATACTTTCTTCGCTGTACTGCTGAGCGTGGGCTCTTTATAAAGACGTTACAACTTTTCAAATGTGTTTTAAACAAGCTATGTGTCATTCTTATAGGAATAGGGCCATACATATTTATGCCTCGACATTTTAGCTTTCGTATACTATTTTGGACTTGAAATTAAATAATAAATACGAGTTCAGTTTGTCGTTAAATATTTCGGATGTAAAGTCATTGTAGTCGAGGACTACCTGAAGTCTGGAACTCACAGGTTTCACCAGCCGCTTGGTTTCATCCCCAGTGATGCCCTGCCTGGTATTTACTGCAGTTGTCTTCCCTTCCTTTTTTTTTTTGGTTGTTTTTGGGGCATTTTGCCTTCAGATTTGCCTTCAGCAAGTGACAAGCAGATCTCTGATGTTTTTGAAGTATGGAGAACAGGTTCCATCAGCATCCGTACACTCCCACGCGCTTGAGATGTGGTGGTACGCTTCGTATCAGGAGCGGTTCTTTGAATTCCCTTAATGCTTGTCTCTTCACATCATATCATCCCAGTCAGTCTATAGGATGTTGTTCCAGATCTATATGGAGCATTTTTATTTGTGGTTGTGTGGTGGGGTGGGGGGGGTTTGTTGAGCTTGATCATATCATGTCTTCATCGCTTAGTTGGGGCTTTAGTATTGGTTTACAGCTTGCGCTTAAGGCTTAGTATTTACTCTGGCAAAGGCTTCTCTTTATTGGTTGACGTTGACACAGATGCACCTACCTCCTGGGTAAATGTTCTTGATCTGGCCAACTTGCACCAGAATTTGTGACATCATCGGTTGTTTATCTGCGATTGTTTGTGCCTCTTGGTGTTTCTTTCTCCTTTCTTTAACGAATGCGCTAAATAGTTAATTCGTCCACAACTAGTGCTTTTGCTCTGATATTTTTGCTTTTAATTGTTTTGCATATTAATGGCGGTCACAACTCCATGGGCAACCTATTGAGAGTAACCACGCATTCTCATCTCTGTGTCTGCTTACTTGTAAGAATAATAATGATGCGAGAATAACACACACCTGACTGTCGGAGCGGCTGAGCAGCCAATTGTGTAATTACTTTTGGTCCTTTGAAAAAGAAGAGGACTGTAATTCTAAACGAAGTGCTGTAATTCGAACCCACTTCACTTGATTTGGATGCAAATTCTTTCACATGTATTGAACGGGCCCTTATCTCTTAATAAATGTTTAGTTTTTTTCAATCATGTCACTAGTGATGGGAAGGTTACTTTGGAAATGTTATAGGTTACCGATTGCTACAAATTACCCTATTCAAAATGTAATAAGTAGTGTAAAAAGGGGGTGGATGGTGCGGGCGAAATTTTGTGGGAGGGGGTGTTAGGCGGCGGTCTTTGGGATTTGTAATCTTCAACATTTTCAAAAGTACCTGTAATTTAATTACATGTGTTCTTTTCACAGTAACTGTAACGGATTACTGTTACATGTAACTAGATACTCCCCAACACTGCATGTCACAGAGGGAAAAAAAACAAATATGTGGGATCCAAATGGGGACGCGAGATCAGATCTCTCTACTGACCCCTTGTTTTCTCGGCTGATGTGTTTTATTTATTTATTTTTTAGCAAAGCAACAGATTTTACACAGAACTTGATTCTCCTTCTATTGTTTTATTTAGTTACTGACCCGAATATCACCCTCAAGTCAATAGAAATCCACTTCTAAGCCATGTAGCAACAAATAACACTGTTTACAACAGACACTATGAATGAAAGGACGGTCTTTTTGAGGAGCAAAGACCATTACTCATTCACTTAAACCCTTAAAGAATGCACTTAGTAAATAAATCCATATCTGTCGTTCATCGCAGCTCTCATGCAGCTACTTGGTTCCGAAAGTAAAACAAATAAACAAAGTGCGGGCCTTATTTTTTTTTTCTCTTACAAATAGATTTTTTTTTTAACATCTAATATTGAATTACAGCCTGTTAAGTGTTCATTCTACCTTTTCATTTTTAAATAAATAATAAAATAAAAATGATTAATACATTTCCAGAGAGCGAGAATTGTCCTTCATTGCTGAGCGAGACACGACGGTGGTGAAATATACAGGGCAAACACTATTATAATTATAAACCGGCCCGCTTTCCGACAGCTATTTTAATTTCTACAAAAACAGAAGGCCATTAGGGGCGCTGAGGGGATTGATTACCAAGGGAAAAATTAGAAACGCATCCTGAGCAATTTACAGCCTGATTTCGGTAAGCTGCCAGATTTAAACCAATCTTTGCCTATTCACAAAAGAAAGGTCATATGAATTTGGTGAGGGGGGGGGGGGGTCCTTCTTGAGCCAAACAAAAACCAAACAATATCCCTTTATAGTCCTGAAGGATATCGATCTAACAGGGAGAAACATCATCTCATTCATCTTCTACCGCTTTATGCGACTTCTTGGGCGCCATCGGGCATCGAGGCAGGACAGACCCTGTATGGAACACCAACCCATAACGACACACTCATATTCACACACTATTTTCCAATGTGCTTGTTTTTGGATCGGGGGGAGGAAACCAGAGAACCCTGAGAAAAACCCCCATGAGGCATGGGGAGAATATGCAAACTCCACACACACATAGTGGAGACGGGAATCGTGTTAGGCAAACGTGCTAACCTCTAAGCCACCGTGCCCCTAAAACCGTAACTTGACACCGCATTAAACATGGACTCCAATAGTTTGTATGTGGAAAGTTGCAGGAGGATGTATAGACATTACATTCATAGGAGTGAAGCTGCAGGATAAAAGCAAATAAAAACAACTTGAACTAATAATAACCAGCCCATGAAATAAAGCCGTAGCAGATCTATAAACGGCCATGGCTTTATCTTTAGGAAGGATTCATTTAACACATTCTCCTTAAAGAACACGCTGCGGGTGAATGCACTCTACGTGCGAGCTCATGCTCAAAGGTCGTCGCACCCCGTTCCGTCTCTGTGTGTCTTCAAGCTGTTCCGCGGTTCTTGTTATGCTTCTTATTCAGGCTTGCTGTCAAGTTGTATCGATTTGAAGCTTCTGTGTCCAGGATCACCTGCTAATATTTGATTCTGCTCCGTTTGGAGGCTGCAAGTCTGTTTGGTTTTCGTCTTTGATTTCAAATATTCTCCCGGTTGTCTTCCGCGGGTGCAAAAAATACACCAAACGTGTTAAAATTAACTCAGCTTGAAATGCTTCGAATGATATTTTTGCAAACTGCTTCTGCGCCCGCTCTTGCATGTAGTATGTAGCACACACCAAAAAAACAACAACATAGAAATAAATATAGAAATAAAATGGAACAAGTCAAAAAGCTTGTTTATTATGGCTTAGTGATTAAGGCATTGGACTGAAAAATCACCGGTTCAAATCCCACCACCACCACCAAGTTGCCACTAGTGGGCCCTTGAGCAAGGCCCTTAACCCTGAACTGCTCGGTTGTAAGTCGCTCTGGATAAGGGCGTTTGCTAAATGACGTAAATGTAAACACAGGCTTTTTACAGAACACAAACCTGTCAGAAATTCTTCCCTTAATATAAACAACTAGCAACACACACACACATGTACACACACACATACAAATCACAATTACAAAAGAATGGACTAACTTTAACAATAAAGGAACCTAAATTCTTTTTTTTTTTTTTTTAATCATTTAAAATCCAAATTGTCTGTAATATTTAATCCATGTAAGTTTTTTTAAATCCAGGTTACCAAAAATATTTCGTTTAATAAAACATGAAACTATATGCTATGCTGTTACAGATAAATAATTGATTATTGAATAGTATGATGCGTTCAGAAAGTCCCTCCGCAGTGACCGAGTAGAGTAAGCTATGGGAAACTATTTGTTTCATGAAACTCATAATTTTTCTTACTCATAAATTTATTTAAAATCTCACACGGTATCATGACGTGGCATTCTTGTCCACTTTCAATTTCCCACAAAACGAATCGCCGGCTATTTTCTTTTGTTTTTATCGCCACTACCTACTCTACGCGGCCACTGCAGAGGCTATTTCCAATGCATTAGCAAGGCCTTGTTTCCTACCGTGACTTCACAACATTTTATTTCTGCAATTTATTTCATTTACAAACTACTTTTTAAATGAATAACACATCAAACAACTGCTTACAGCTTATACCATGTTATATCAGCTATAAGTATTCATCACCTCAGCACCCCTTTTTTTCTCTTTCTCTCTCTTTTTTTTGTTTGTTCAGAACAAATAAGCTGATAAAATACAGCTTGTCAAGTTACGGAGAAAGCAGAAAAGCACGGCTGTCTCTGTTCTTGAAGTCTTTTTCATGATGAAAACACAGATTGTTACAAAGCGCTGACACCTTCTATAAATGTTAAACATCTCTGCAGAAGTATTTTTAAGCTCTTTATTGTGATCATCAGAACCATAGGAACCTATGTAAAGGGTGTTACTATGGAAACAATCGAATACTAGAGTTAATGTAAACTTATGGCTTTAATTACAACTAGATCTATAAAATAAAGTGCGCTACAGAAAACTAATCAGCTGACCAATCAGAGTAGAGCATTCAGCAGAGTATATAGGAGAGATATAAGAAAATACGGGAGAGAACTCTGTCCACAGGCGGTGTGTGTTACTAGAAATGCAAAGTATGTAAATGTAATATACCGTAGGCAAAATTAAGCCTAATTGCACAGAGCCATTATACCCAAATTAATAAAGTTTCAGCTTCTGTGGTCACACTGATACCGGTAAACAATGCCAGTCCAAGTCAAAGAGAAATAATCCTTAAAATGACAGGATGGACTTACTGATAACAAGCACACTGTCAGCAGAAGGACTCTAATTAAAATCTGTAATTACTTTTTCTTTTTTTTTGTTAAATAATGAATCCTCAGTTGACAATGAACAAATTAATATAAAGGCCTGTGTGCTACGAGTGCCCCTGCAGTAGCTCAGACTCCTGAGGGGCAGCGTGCTTTTAATGTATGAAGTGATAATAAGCTATTTATTTCCAGACCATAGTGGAGGACATTTATGGAGGGATGAGATGTAACAGGACTGGAAAATCCATTCAGGGGAACAAAAGGGAACAGATTAAACACTGGAAACTATCTATTGTAAATAAATATTTACGTGCAGACAGTCATACATGATAGATAGATAGATGGATAGACAGACAGATAGCTGAATGGTTGGATAGACAGACAGATAGACAAGCAGACTTTTTGAAATATTGCTTATTTATGAAATGAAAGAATCCAGAGGAAAACGAGTACATAACAAAAAAATAATAATAATAATGTAAGAGTTCATGTAAACACATGTAATGAATGTTGTTGTTTTGTATATGTTTATGTGGAAAGGAGAGAGTGGTGTAAAGAAGAGCATGTCCATGTCTGAGGGTTTTGTTTCAATAACCTTAGTTTTCTTAATTGAAAACCCCCACAAACAAAAAATATTACAATTTTATATATATATATATATATATATATATATATATATATATATATATATATATATATATATATATATACTATATATATACCCACATAGACTCTATATATATATATATATATATATATATATATATATATATATGAGAGAGAGAGAGAGAGAAAGCAGTCAAATGTGCCTAATTTATTCACTTAGCATATAAAAAGCACAATAATCCACATAAATGCATGTTTCATTAACTATATGTCTAGATATTTGTCTTTATTTTGTGTTTAGTGCTTGATATAATCTTGTTCAATTGGCAGATGATTTTGCTAATTATAAGCATTTATTTGTAGAAAAAAAAAAGCAAAACAATCTGAACAAGATTATTTCGAGCATGAAATTAGTCCAAAGACCGATACCTAGATTCAATAATAATATATTTGGTTTATTGTAATCATATAATAGGAAATACTTTATGAATTTGCTTACAGTGAATATTTTTAGTTGCTGAGATACCATTTTGCAATCGGGAGAATTTTGATTGACACGTCTCGGCAGGTGGAGTAAAGGCCATCATAGTTTAGCATCCCACAAGATCCATCATGCTGTAGTTACAATTTATGTCGTCTCACAAAAAAAAAACAAAAAAAAAAAAAAAAAAAAAAAAAAACAAAAAAAAAACGTGTAAAACAAATAAAACTGCAGGGTAGCACAAACATATTCAATTACAGCCCAGATCCCTCTAGTTTCCTTTTCAGTATCTATCTCACGTACGACAAAGTAAGGCCGGCTTCTTTTGAATGTATAGAATTCATTTAATCTCTCGCACTTGACCGAAGAGCATATCCACCTGGGGGAGGTCTGAGCCCGGCTTTGTGCGCTGAAGAAAGTTCAATATTCAGTGCCCTGGAAGCAATTTTGCTACGTTAATAGAATTCAGTAACATGTTTAGAGTTTGCACTTTCATTTGAATCGATCCCTCCCCTCCCCCACCACCACCAACTTTTTTTCTTCTTCTTTAATTCCACAAAGGAGCCAATCAGCTGTGACCAAGCTGAACTGCCCCAAAAGCTTACAGTCGGAACATTTGGCCAAAGTAATTAAGCGATTCTGATCGGAAATTAACACTGTGCTCCCTTCAGTGCTATAATCTATTCTTTAGTGACAAGATTAAGCAGAAGGGATTAAGAAAGAAACCTGAAGAGCATTCGTCGTGATTAAGCAGTGCGGCTGTATTGACCGGATGTTGTTAGGATGTCTGTTTAACGTAGCGGAAGCATGGAAAAGTATACAAGAAGTATCTTATAATTAGTATATTACAAATATTATACAATGTCAAGCTCTATGGAGATATGATTTACATGGATTGCAGAGGAAGACCTGCTATAGGGCTTCAAACCTATTGAACATGTGTTTATTAGCATGTGTTATTAGCACCTATTAGCACGAGCTTGCACGAACCCTGAGAGCACCCCAGGCCTCCTCGTGTCACCTGCACCTCAGCACGTTGTGGTTGAAGGAGCACAAATCTCCACAAACACATTCCAAGATCTAGTGGAACGTCTTCCCAGAGAAGTGCAGGAGGTTATTCGAACAGAACATAGGAACTAAATGATATTAAACATCTCATTTTCAGCCAGGTGCAAAACTTGCATCAATCGGTTAGTTGACTGAGAACTAAATATTCGAAATGTGTATCTATCTACTTACACTCTGATCCCAACAAATAGTACACACAAGGATATTGGTGTTCAATGAGTAAAAGAGATTCATCATAGCGAATGCATTTCTATCCATTATCTGCCGATGCTACAGAACCATACATGTGAAAAGTAATTGTCACTATCTAGCAGCTAGTTACGGCATGTTACATTACCTTTAGGTTTTCATGCAAATCAACACGAATGGCTGCGTTTTAGTTCAACAACAAAGCACCAGATTATGCTTGGCTTGCTTGCTTCGGCATCATGCTGATTATTGCTTGTATCTGCTGTTTGTGCCTTGTCCTTATAGTGTCTTGTTAGTCTTTTTGTTGTTGTTATTATTCTTTACATGTACTTCAACCTTGGGCCTTGAATATGGATATGCCTGTACTAATTGTGCCTGCCTGTGCACTAAAGCTCTATGATGATACCTTGAAATATCAAAAGAAACATAGACAATAAATGCACTTCCTGCACCTCTATATCCCTATCACCCAAAGATGTAGACATTTAGATTTGCTGTTTGTTTTTTTTAATACTATTAATATATTTAAGCTTTAATGGCTTTAATCTCTTAATTTGACACCATTATTGACAACATTAATGTCTTCATTTATGTCATGTTCATTAACACTGCCAAATGTGACCGTTATCGAATGTGACGCTAATACTGCATGTATATTCTGTTCTCATTAGACAGGTGAAAATATTTTACTACTATTGTATTGACACATGCCATATGGTGCATAGAAAAGGGAAATCCTCAAGAAAAAGTATATGGTGCATACTGCGATTAATATATCCGTTATGGTACATTGATACGTCAGCAAATGTACAGCAGGGCATTTCTCTCAATGAAAGTAACTATTAAAAGTACAATTGATAAAATTGATGATTTATAAATGTTGCAATTCGTTATATATATATATATATATATATATGAACACAGGCACGGAGAGTCGTAATTGGGGGAAAAAACACTGTTTATTAACGACAGTGAAACTGAAAATAAAAATAGAGAAATTGTTCATGTCCCTTATTTGCGGGATCAGGTGAGAAGTGGCTGGAGCAGGAGAGGGTACGCAGAGCTCTTAGGTCTCGATCAATGGATGGCTTCGTCCTCCCGATTTCCATCAGCACGCAGGGGTCAGGCTCATTTATTTCCTGACGCAGGGCTGTGGAGACGCCCAGATACCGGGCGCTGCGAGGGTCTGGCGGGTATTCCTCATCCGCCTCACCAGTCTCACCTGTAGTTGGAGGTTGGGAAAAGACACATGCACCATTAGTCGAGAGCGCAGACGTTCTCCGCCTCACCTGCCGTCCAATGGCCTTTTATAGAAGCCGCCAGATTGAAGATAATGAAAGTGCCACTCCAGGATAAGCTCCAGCCATGTCTCGTTGAGGGCGGCCCGCCTCTTTCTCATCCGCGCCGGGTTGCGCTACCCTTACGCAATCCTTCTGCCTTGTATTGATGTTGAGTTCGGAGTGCTTGCCCATCTCGGTAGATGGGGCGGAGGCCCATCGTGACAATAATATATATATATATATATATATATATATATATATATATATATATATATATATATCCTATGAAGGACAGACTTGAAAAAAATGTTCTTAAGCACAATAGCAAAGCAAAAACTATAAATTGCTGTCCACCACAGACTATAAAAGTAACTGAGCTGTTCCAATCTTCTCAGCATTTCTAAAAAAAAAAAATACATACAACTTTTTATATATTTTTCACTTTTCACTATTTTTTATATTTTCACTATTAATCTACGAATTGGCTAAAATACAACTATGCATAATATACCTTTTTTGATTTGCCCTACAATGATGTCTTTGGTCAAACCTCTTCACTTCACTTCTCCTTTAACAACTTGACATTATTCAGTAGAACCTCATGCTTTGACGTTTCATCTCGAGCACATACAGTGTGCAGTTAATCCTATCTTTTATTGAATGTCGCGTCCCTGCCCCTGTTAACACTCCTCCTAGGAGATTTGTATAGATACTGTTATTATAGCTTAGATTTAACATGCGGCTGATCGCAATGTGAAATATGACTGTGGGATTGTAAAGAAACGTTGTGCTGAAGCACTAAAATGACCTTGAAAACCCATCCATATTGTATAAATGCAGCAATTCCAAAATTACTCTTACCTGAGACATGTGACTAGTGTGAAAATACGGCCTCGCGCCTTTATAATGGAATCTATTGAGACGCTACATAATATTCGTTTCTGGTTGGCAATCAGTGAAAGAAAAACATTTATTCAGGAGGCTACTACACACAACACAGTTGCAAAAAAAAAATTAGATTCTCCAGCGCGTTTGTGTATTTTTTTGCCCGCAATCAGAATATTGGTTACTGGCATCTAACACACTTGGCAGCGACGGACGTTATTTGCAAAGCCGAGCTCAGTGTATTAGTCATGGTGGGGTGAGAATTTCTTCTCAGATTTGGACGCAATGTATTTGCCTATAATCAGGCCTCCATTGTTAGTGTTGTTTATGCATCAAAGAGCAGGTAGGCGTCTCATAAAAAAAAAAAAAAACCTACAGAGTTAGTTCCTGTCATTAAACTGGATTTCAGCCATGGCTGGGGGGCGGTGGTGGGGAGAGAAAAGTCAAAAAAGCTATTAGAGAATTAAGCAGCACTGGCAAATTGTCCCTTAATGAATCCTCCACGAGCCTTCTGCTGCATGTCCTGCTTTACTGGACCCGCTATTGTGCCTTATTTCTTTTCATTTCACTAAAGCACTAAAGCGCACAACATTCAAATGGAGCAGCGTTCATTTTCAGATATAAAGGTTTGTTTCCCCACTAACCAGACATAACAATGCGGAAGGGCAAAAAAAAAGAAAAAATACAATTGTAAAAGTTTTTCCGATATTACCGAAAGCCTGTCTGAGTGCTCGAAGGATAATGAAACATTTTATTTCCCCCCCGGTGAATATCTAATAGTTTTGTTTTAATTTTTTTTTCTTTGTTCCAGCAAACAAGGCCTATGATAGAAGAATCATGAATAGAAACCGGTCTAACAATAAGAGCAGCTCCAACATTATTTCCTATACATTCATGATTTTATTCATCTTCGGAAAAAGCTCGATTTATTTATTTATTTATCCCCCCCCCCATCATATCCTGCGCAATAAGAAAGGACACGATGTACAGTATTTCCTTGATCGAGGCCAGACTCGGCCAACTTTTTTCCCGTCCTGCCTGCCTTTTCTGTATTGATGGTAAAATGGTGAAAAATCTTACCTAAAAGTCCACCGAGGCCCAGAACAAGTTGAAACAGTTTCTCACTCTGATTGATAGAACAAGCTGTGATTTCCCCTGAGTTCTAGATGGATGGAGATGATAGCACTGGCCGCAATCAATCTGTATGTGTGACTCCGGCCATCAGAAACGACTACAGATAGCCACACACCGCTGGACATGCTCGCTGTGCTTCTCAGAAAACATGGATTAAGGATACTTGGCATTTCAACACAGACGCCCAGACTGACATGTTTGACAATGAGTAGCTCTAAGACATAGGCAACAAAATAAAGGGAAAGGAAAGAACATTGTTTGTCCCTGTGGCGTAGAGTGTTAATACGAAAAAAAAAAAGAAAAAGCCAGATATCAGGAACTATTGTGCTGAGTACGCTGTGTAGTGGAGAGACAAAACAGGGGCATAGAAATTAGCAGCCCAAGTACAAAGAACAAGCAAAACTTGTGTTTTCAGGTCTTGTTTTTTTGCCTACAGAAAAAGAATGTTTAACAACTAAAGAAACATCTTTTCCTGGACAGACTTCCAGAAAAATGTTGTATTTTTTGTTATGGAGCTATGTCCCTATTTAATACGTGTTGATTCTTTCTTAGTAATTCCATTTATTCATTCCTACCATATGCACGTCTCCCTAACAATGATACCGATAATATCAGAATTGTTTTTAACCGATTATGTACAATAATATAATATAATATGATATAATAAACATTGCCATATGGGCAGCCATTGTAGTCACCTCATAGATAAATAAAAAATTAAGATACTAGTTAGAAGGGGGCACGGTGGCTTAGTGGTTAGCACGTTCGCCTCATACCGCCAGGGTCCGGGTTCGATTCCCGTCTCGGCCATGTGTGTGTGGAGTTTGCATGTTCTCCCTGTGCCTCAGGGTTTTTTTCTCCGTGTTCTCCAGTTTCCCCCAGTCCAAAAACATGCACGGTAGGTTGACACCTTGGAAAATTGTCCCTAGTGTATGAATGTGTGTGTGAGTGTGAGTGTGCCCTGTGATGTGTTGCCATTCCATCCAGGGTGTATCCTGCCTTAATGCCCATAGACGCCTGAGATAGGCACAGGCTCCCCATGACCCGAGGGAAG
This sequence comes from Kryptopterus vitreolus, assembly GCA_030449085.1. Taxonomy (NCBI): domain Eukaryota; kingdom Metazoa; phylum Chordata; class Actinopteri; order Siluriformes; family Siluridae; genus Kryptopterus; species Kryptopterus vitreolus. Next base: position 12,860,228 of record JACRUU010000007.1, read on the forward strand.
ATCGGATATAGCGGTAGAAGTGAATGAATGAATGAATGAATGAATGAATGAATACTAGTCAGACTCAAAAATATATTTAAAGTGTGTTTATTTAAAGCGCTCAATAGCTTAATATTTGGCAAAGATGCATCTATACATTTATTTTAACCTAGACAGATTACCGTAAATTCTGGACTATAAGCCGCTACTTTTTTCATAGGTTTTGAACCATGCGGCTAATAATAAGGTGCGGCTATTCTGCAGATTTTTTCCCGACCGCTAGGGGCTCTAACCGGAATTAGAATCAAAACTAACACAAAATAAATGCAAAGAAGAAGAATGCGCTAGTTCCTCTTTAGCAGATATAAGTGGGTAGAAGCGGATAGAAGGAGGACAAACTCTATCTTTACAAGGTTAAGGTGACGTGATTTCACACACAGGAGAAATGAAGATAAATACTGTAAATAGCGCTTATTTTCTCTTGGTTCTGTCCCGTTTTAATCAGCAAAGTTGCTGCTCGGTGCTCTCTCTCTCTCCTCCCTGCTCTTTTCCCCTTGCCTTTCCCCACACACACACACGCGCACACACACACACACACACACACACACACACACACACACACACACACAATACAGCCTCAGCGGTTCTTGATTTTCCCTCTCCCGATATAAGCCCGGTTCACCCTACAATCCCCGTCCGGGCTCGTAGCACATACCTAGTGTTGCGGACACGGACGCTCGATATATGTTTATGCCTAACCTTTGTCTGTTCCCGATTCCCGGACTTCCAAGTCCGCCACCGCTCCTGCTCTCCGGTACTCCCGGTACCACGGCGCGCAGAGCGCAAGGCTCCCTAGCCTGTCTGGCCGCTCCGTATGAGCGGCGTCTCCTGAGTTCTTTATTCTAATAAATCCTGTTTTGTATGAATTCCGGATCTCCGCGTCTCTGTGCAGCGTCCACCGTTACACCGTGTTAAAATACAGGTTAGGAAAGGATCTATTTAGGTACATACATGTACATTTACAATTCAAAAGCGGATGCGGCTGCGGCTTGTATGCAGGTGCGGCTTATTTATTTATTCGTCTTTTTTTGGGTTTTTTTTTTTTTTTTTAAATAGAGCGGATGCAGGCTTATATGCAGGTGCGCTTTATAGTCCAGAATTTACGGTAGGTATCTAATACATAGTTCTGAATGTGCTATTCTTCTTATTGTTTTTTTTAGAACCTGTTTGAACATTTACTACCTCAATCATACTGCACTTCAATCCTCCTTTTTAGTCCTTTAATTTCATTACTCCTTTTATATCGTTTGAAATATCTGCATTTTGTTTAATGAAATGTTTTCCATTTGGAATGAATCAAGCCCTACAGAGGTCACAAGACCATCTCACTTGATTTGATTTGTTTTTGATTTTGATTTTGATCTGAACTAATTTTAAAATTCAGTTTGAAACCTCAGTCATATAAAGTGTGTTAACTTAGAGATCTTATCTCGCCTCGTCTTTATCTTTCATTTCTCATTCTTTTATGATGGAGAAAATAGCATTATCATAATCAAGCATAATCAAGCAATCTTCTGCACTGGTCTGTTTTATTGGAGATGGAATGGGAAAGAGCTATCTGGAGAAACTACTGACTTACATGCTATATATATATATATATATATATATATATATATATATATATATATATTTTTTTTTTTTATTCTAACTAACTGCCCGAGTATACAAAAAGGTAATAGTGTTTCAAAGACGCTATCAGCACTGAATTGCACAGTATTTCACACTGGGGGTGGGGTTGGGGGAGCAAGCCTCTCTTATTCGATTCCAAAAAAGGGATACTGTAGCACAAATTGTTGAAGGTAATGGTATTCTTTAGCAGGAGTTTAATAGTTCACGGTGTCAAATTTGACCTCCAAATTCCCCAGATATCAATCTGATCAAACATCTCCTGGATGTGATGGGCAAACAAGTCCGATCAATTATTGTCATAATTTACTGTACTTCCTAGATACCACAGCACAACATGCCACGAGTCAGAGGTGTTTTGGGGACCTGTCCTGTATTAGGGAGGTGGTTTAATAAATACATACATCACATAGACCAGGGTTCTTAAACCCATTTTTACCTTGGATTGCCCACGGAGGGCCAATTGTGAGTTGAGGTGGTTAAGTGGTTAAGGTGTTGCCCCATAGACTGGAAGATCATGGGTTCAAAGCCCACCTCCCCCAAGCTGCCACTAGTGGGCCCTTGAGCAAGGGCCCTAGCCCTCAGTAACTCAATTGTAAGTTACTCTAGATAATATGTTACGAGTGCACAATTGTAACTATAAGACAGTATATTCTCTTTGATGAGCGACGTCGCCTCATAACACAAAAAAAATAGCAGTTTTTCTCCTTGAAGCACAAACATGAATTCAACGCTTTCCCATCTTTCTTGGAAGTGCCTCCCATCTGCATCAGCTTTTCATTTCCTGGACACTTTGGAATAGTTTGTAGAAATTTCTCAATTCCGCTTGTTGTAAAAATCTCCCTGACGTGGACTACACTGCAATCTAGTGGCTGGATGCTGTCACTTCCGCGTAACATAGTCGTATGCATTGTGGGAGATGTAGTTTAATGTCAACACATGCTTTAACGCAGCATAGCCTCATTATAAGACGAGCGTATACCTTTTCCAATCTGCTTTAAGAAACTTGACATTGACGTGGTGCACAGCATATCCCAGAGCACTGGGTCAGCTATGATAAAGCACTCCCTGGAGCACAGAGAGGTTAAGGGTCTAGCTCAAGGGTCCCAGGTTTGGCGATACTGGTTCTTCAACCCCCTGACCTTATTAACCCAGAGCCTTAACCACTGATCTACAACTCCCCCGCAGTTTAGAGTTTGTACGACGATGCAGTACAACAATGCATGCATGTATACATGAAAACAAAATTGCACGTTCCTCTTTCTGTATTCGTGCCAGCCGATGTGTTTGCGAGTATCTTGAGTGTATGCCCTTGCAACGGAGACTGCTGCATACATTGATTTCTATGCATAACATAAACAGTGCTTGTTTTAAATTGCGATCCTCGCACTGATTTTTTTTTTACATCTAGCTATCAAGCAGGCTTGCCTGTGGCACAACTGCATTATGTAAATAACGCACAAGAACATTTAATCTCCAGTCACGAGATGCATGAGATGGAGGATTTCAACTGTGAGAATGTCATCATTAATGACAATAAGGGAAATAATGATAGTTTGTTTTTTGTTTTTTTTGTCATTTTTGTTTTTCTTACTCTCTCTTTGTGCAAGTGTGTGTATGTGACAGGGAGAGTGACAGAAAGAAGGGGGAAAGAAACGGAAAAAGTGAGAAAAAAAAACGGTAAGAAAGATAGAGATACAGCCAGGGGAATGATAGTATATCACTGACACAACTCTAAAGCTGTGTTGCCAGGATTGGGCCCCTCCAGCAATATGTGACAGCCTGATGACTGGCTGAACAGACAGCTTAGCAGATGCACACATACTATAGCACAACCTTTGCGTAATAGACTTTTAATATAATTATACGCACTTATTTAAATATTGAGAGTGAGGTCTTGGTGGGGGGGGGTGGTGGGGGTGGTGGTGGCATGTGATCAAACTGTCTATAGGCATACTATTATGTACACTCATTTGTAATGCAAAGTGTTCACTGAGGGCCGACGCTACACGACTGATGCGGCAGCCCCCCACAGCACTCGGTGACCCCCATTACTTACGGTGACACGCTAAATTGATTGCGGTTGAAAGATCCTAACTGGAATAAAATGAGCTTCTCCGTTATTGCCATTCAAATAAATCTTAGCTCAGCGCTCTTCCTGCGGGCGACAGATGTACAGCGGCGAGTTCACAACAACAGTTGTTTCCCTTTTGTCTCGCAGAGAGCTTAATAAGCAGTCTCAGTCATGTGAGCGGATATTCACAGATCACAAACCGGCGGCAAACTGTTGCTCTCGCCGTTCTTTTTTTTACGGCGAATGCAACTAGTGCATTGTATACTATATCTCAGGGGTGTATACTGTAGCCCAACGCGGTGACCGCCAGCCACCCCCGAGGACCACATGAGTAGCTCTCAGGCCGCTTTGAACAGTTGCACAACACATCAGTGAGATCAATCTAAAATTTTACATTTTGTTGCACATCTAGCATCTAGACTGGTTCCACTGTCTCTCAGGGTAAGAGGCAAGATAAGCTCAAGGCTCTTCTCTGTTCTGGCACCGAGGACGTGGGATGAACTTCCCCTGGATGTCCGAACAGCAGAGTCACGGGCTCATCATCAAGCGACTACTGAAGACCCCTATCTCTTCCAGCAACACCTATCCTAACATTTCTTCCTTCTCACTGTCCAAAAAAAACTGAGTCTATGCTTGTTTGTATGTTAGGTTTATAATCAATCATACCTGAAGGAATATATTCTATTATTATATAAGAGACTTAAAGCTCTATTTGTACATCACTCTGGATAAGAGCATCTGTTAAATGCTGTAAATATAAATGTAAATGTTAAGCCATTGTTGATCATTATTGTGGGAAATCATTAACACAATCAGTGGCTTCTCATAGATAAATTAATATCATTGATAATAATATATTACTAAATGCAAATTTGTTATTTCAGAGGCATTTGCCTATGTATAGCCCAGTATACATGATGTAGCTTTCAGGTTTACAAAGGTTGGTGACCCCTGCTATACTTCATCGCTTTTACCATTTTTGCAAATTAAAAGTGAAGAACAAATCTAAAGCTGATATTAACCTTTACATCAGTGAACGTCTTACTCGCAGGATTATTTCCTCACTAGAGTGAAATGATATACGCTCCATTTGTCATGATATACCAGTTTGTGAATCACCTGTGATGGTTATAAACTCTCTACATGCAGCAACAATTCTTTACACAATGTGAATGGACAAGCCATTAATTACAAGACATTTAGTCTTCAGAACAAAACCAGCACATGTAAGAGCAGACTGAGAGCTGTTAAGTGAACAGATGGCAACGGAGCTTGTGTTTAAATATGAATGGATTTTACCTCAGGTGATGGGCCAAAGACAGATAATCAAAGTAATAACTCATTTCGCCCCTTGTAGAATTCACAATAAAAACCCTGCATAGACTTAGTTAAATTAAATGCAGGATTGTGACCGAAGTAAAATATGTTCTTTCAATAAATGGTAGTGTAAATGGAAGGATGGCCAAAATGATGTTTGTGAGATACGTATGTGTGTTCATTGTTACTAGACTCGGGAGGTGTTCACTTGGGTGGAGGTAAAGCCTTATAGCAGGCTACTTAAGATCTTCCTATGCTGGAACAGGCTTGGGTCTTTTAGTTCAAGTGAAGGACTTTTGAATCTACCGCATCCAAAGACAACCTATACAATTGCACTCACTTAGTCTAGTGTATGTTAATCATCTTATATAGAAATATGTGACATTTAGATTATTATGCCCAACCCCTTCGGTGAAAATGTGCTTTTTGAACAACTCGTTCCTGATTTATTTCTCCTTTGTTGTAATAAGGCGCTTCACTCATCAGGGTAGACTTTCCACAAGATTCTGTAGTGTGTATATGTATGTGCGGATTTGTGGTCATTCAGCTACAGGAGGAAAACACTGATGCTGTTTAAGCAGTGCAGTTGCTATTCCAGTTCATCCCAAACGTCTTCCTTGGGACTAAGGTCAGGAGATTCGAGTTCGACACCAACCATCATGGGGCTCGCTTTGTTTACAGGTTCATCATCATGTTGGAACATGTCTGGGTCTCGGTGAAGGAACATTCTAAAGCTATATCGAGCAATGTCATTTTATATGATTTTGGGCTTTCACAGTTTGGTCACAGACTTTAACCACATATCTTTGCTGTGCTCTGTTAGTGCTACCTCAGTGGTTTAAGGCACTGAGCTACTGATCAGTAGGTCAGGGGTTCGAGCCCCCTGAGCAAGGCCCTTAACTCTCTGTGCTCCAGGGGTGCAATATTATGGCTCGCCCTGCGCTCTGACATCAGCTTCCAAACAAGCTGGGCAATGCAAAGAAACAATTTCTCTGTAATGTATACGTGGCAAAGTCTATTTTTGTTCTGCCACATATTGTTCAGGATAACATTAAACTGGCTCGAATCCGTTTAATAAAATCATGAAGCTAATACACAAACGTGAGCAGATTTGCACTTGGACCCCAGGTAGATGACGCAGCAGAAAGAGAGAAAAAAAAAAAGCTTTGCTTTTTTTCTTCTTGTTCTGGACATTATTTTTCATGTGTGCCGTGCTGAGGATTCCAAAGCAATTTGTTGGGAGCGGAAATGATGGATTCGTGCCTCAAAGCAAAATTGAAGTGCATGTCTAATCACATCGGGAAGAGTAACAAACTTTAATCTGTTATAGGGCTGTTATTATGTAAGACGTAAATAATACCACTTAAAGCTTTGAAGTTGTTTTTGTTCTCTTGCGATAGATGGGTGGATGGATGGATGGATAGATAGATAGATAGATAGATAGATAGATAGATAGATAGATAGATAGATAGATAGATAGATGGGTAGGTAGATGGATGGATGGATGGATGGATGGATGGATGGATGGATGGATGGATGGATAGTCATTGTTTTATTGATTGATCAGGTTGTCCCAAACATGTCAGAGAGCCAACCCTTGTTAATATACAAGGGTTAATAAACAAGCCACTGTTAATTTAGGCTGCCTCAAATCCTTCATGTGATCCAAGACAGGCTAAATGATATTGAGGCCTCAGGGTGTCCTAATTCTTCTCTACTCTGAGAATAGTTCTTAATATATTTGGCTGTATTTTTGCAGAATAATTTTGTAGCCACTTACATTCCATCCTGCTGGAAAAAAAATATCTTTCTGTATTTATCAGTACTGAGGCCACTATTATTCCTAAACTTCAAAACCTCCACCATCATGCTTCACTGTTGCATGCAGATGATTGTACCAGTCTCCTGCCCTTCAGCACATTGCTTGTTTTGTTAATAATTTTTTTTTTGACTCATCAGTCCAGAAAACCTACTGCCATTTATTGGTTCTTATGTTTTTGTGCAGAGATGAATCACAGCGATCTGTGTCTGAGGTACACGCTATTTGGACACTTGATGAGACTTTTCCCCATAAATGAGTGTCCCTGATGAGTGTCCAACTGGCTTCCTCCAGTTCTTTCTGATGGCACTGCTAGGAATTTTGCACTGTGAAAAGAATGAAACTATGAGGTGTCTTTCATTCGCTGCATTAAGTTTCTTTGGCTGGCCACTACGTCTATGGTCTCAAAATAGCTTGTAGTGTACATTTTGAAACCCTGGGGCTGCTTTGAAATCTTTGCCTGGGAGAGATCTTCATGATGCAGTAGCACTGCTTTATGTCCTGTTGCTGTGCTCATGCTTGGCATAGTGTACGACCTTTGACACGAAATCATCTTTCACAAACCTCACCTTAGAATTTGGGTATTCCTCACTCGTGTTTAAGCTGGTTCAAGTAATAACTGCAATTAATAACTTACACATGTTGTGTTTTAAAGTACACTGATGATTATTAGAACCTACTTTGTTAATCATACACCTCTAATTCCAATCCTACTCCAATTCAGTGGGTCCTCCCACCAACTACTGATTTGATATAGATTTTTCTTATGTGCCAAAAATATTTTATGGTATTAAGTTACGAAGGACAAAACAAAGTAGAAATTTGGAATATGTATACTTTACTGGAGTAACCCGACTTTTTACTCTTTAAATTGTAAAAATAGCCTCATTACTCCTATTTCATGCCGTGTACGTGTATTTTGTGTGTCTGGATGATTTTTTTTAAATACCATATATATTTATTTACATGTTTATTGTCTGCATTCATCCATTTATTGCTTAATTTATACCTCTGTAACATAGTATTTTAGGTTCAGATTAAAACGAACCGCACCAATTATCATATCAAATAAATGAAATGACTGTTGGGGAGTAACTAGTTACATGTAACGACAGTACATAATTTAATTACAAAATAAAAGTAATAGTTATTCGTTACAGCTACTGAGAAAAAAAAAGGGTAATTAAAAAAAAATTTGTTACTTTTGAAAATGTTAAAGTTTACAAATCCCAAAGAATCCAGCCAAACAATATTTTATATTTATTTATTTATTTATTTTTACTTCTCCTCCCTATATTTTCACACTGAACATAATGTCTTGACACATTACAATCTTCTATTATATTTCTGCCCATGTTACATATTATGATGGTTCTAAGAAAACCCTCACCAGGTCATCAACTATGTTATGATGGCAGAAGTGTATTCGGTTCAGTCAGGCAGTCAGAAAGAAACACAGACTGGAAGAAAAATGACAGTCCCATTCCATTTCCATAGCTGGATGCACTGTGTTTGAATGATATGTAGAGAGATGAAAAGAAAGGGGGGGGGGGGGTCTAGCTGTGTTTCTTTAGCATGCAGAGGCACATGCTCTCCAGCCGCCCAGAAATGTCTGGCGCTAATCAAACACAAAGTTTTCCAACTCTCGTGTGTGACCGTGTAGAAATTTATTTAACCTCATACAGGGAGGGAGGAGCAGCGCGTGGCATTTCAATCACACATGTTGAGAAAATGGAAAGAAAATGAAGCTGCTGATTCAAATTGATGAAAATACATGCAAATAATTCAATTTTTTTTTTCTGATTGGCTTGCATCAAGGGCCGCTGATTGCCCCCCAAAAAAAGGGCAGGACTGCTCTCTGCTTTCCTTTCTCCTGTCTGTTTCACTGTCTTTCTCTCTTTCTCTTCATCTCGCTCACTCTGTCCTCTGTCCCCAGCCTCTAGAGGCTGACATGCTCCACTCAGCACAGCTGTTTAACAAGCCCTTCAGTCAAAGCTTGGTCTAGACCATCATCACACTGTCCTCTCCTGTCACCAGGTCAAGGATCTTTATTGTCGCTCCCTCAGCCAACGGAGAGAAAAAAACACACACACACATCTTTCCTGATTTTTATTTCTGATTTCCATTACAACCTCTAATGACGTCGGTATCAGGCAATACAGTCCATTTCCGTTGGCATAGTTGCAGTTGATTTACTCGGTGGCATTTGCGCCGGCGTGATTAAAATGATCTGCGTGTATTTTATGCACGATAGATTTCTCTCAAGTCGAAGCACAGAAGGGGTTTTTCAATAGGGTCTAGACAACTACCCTTAAACACACACACACACACACACACACACACACACACACACACACACACAGAAAATGCAGACTGAAAAAGACAAGAAAAAAAATCTTTGTTTCTTGGCTGCTGACTGAAACGTGATGTAACATAAAAGCAAGACCCGATCAGAAATCAAATATTAATAGGATGATATATGAACGAGATGATCAATGTAAGCAACGAAATAAACATTCATCAAAGAGCCGGGTACGTCTCTAATATATTACCGCCTGAAAAGGCAGTCTCAATTATCACATTAATTACTGCCAATTAGCCTTAATTTAACAATATTGCTTCCATCCTCATTATTCGTCAGCTTGATCCTGCACATCCTATTATTTGCACGAAGCACCGTGGCAGAAAGTGGGACACTTAAGTAGTGGTTAAAGTTGCTGTATGTACTGTTTAGAGATGGTTAGTGGAAATGTAAAAGGTAAATATTTATTTTAATTGTTTGAAAATGAACTGCACATATTTAATGACAATACCAAAGCTGTATGGAAGCTGTGTGTACGCTATTTTAAGACACTTTTAATTAATTATTATTCTTATTATTTTCTTGAAATTCTGACGTAATTGTGACAGACACTAGTTCCCAAAAAATCATATTTGGGGGAAATAAAGAGTGAGAATTCGCCGTTTTTGTTTTTGTTTTTATGTGTCAGACATCTGCATCTATAGAGAAGAAGTATATCAAAAATAAGTGCTTTAAAGTAAACAACTACAAAACATTTAACCGGAAAGCTGCTGGTTAGCCAATTAGCTTAACCAAGAAACAGCAACACAACTTGTTTCAGTAACAATCAGCAAAGTTAACCAGTAAGCAGCAATATGATTAGCTTAGCCAAGAAACAGCAACACAACTTCCTTAATAAGACAGAAAAAACACACTTAACTTTTCTACCAAGTAGCTCTTAACTTACAATCTACATGCTAAACTAATAAGCAGCAATACACTTAGCTTGTGTGACAATCTTTGAACCAAAGTAAACAAAAACAGCACTACTAGCTTAACTCACAAAAAAGAAAACAATGCACATACTTTAAGTAACAAGCTACATCGCTACTAGCTAGTAACTAGCATTCATTCATTCATCTTCTACCGCTATATCCGATCTTCCCTCGGGTCACGGGGAGCCTGTGCTTATCTCAGGCGTCTATGGGCATTAAGGCAGGATACACGCTGGATGGAATGCAAACCCATCGCAGAACACACACACACACACACATTCACACAATAGGGACAATTTTCCAAGGTGCCAATCAACCTACCGTGCATGTTTTGGACCGGGAGGAGACCGGAGAACCCGGAGAAAAACCCCCTGTGGCACGGGGAGAACATGCAAACTCCACACACACATGGCCAAGACGGGAATCGAACCTGGACGATGGCGGTGTGAGACGAACATGCTAACCACTAAGCCATAGTGCCTGCAGCTAATAAATTAACCAATTTAATTAGTTTGAAACTGGCCAACTTAGATGATTTTTTATCAGTAATTCATATAAAGTTCTGTTTTTCCCCTCACAGCTCTAGTATGCATTAGTTATCTATATTCCCCCCCTAACAGCTTATAGTGTATCGTACTACTTTATCAAAATACTAGTTCAGCTGTAGTTGAAGCCGCATAAGTCATTTGAAAAGGAGCTTCCCCGGTGCCGATAGCCAGACCCGGGGTATGAATAGCGAAGTGCAGGATTTCTGACGACACACATGTAACTCGGCTCTGAATACAGTCCTGTGTGTTTTCACATCCATTACTGTAGAAGCCTGTTTAAATTTTAAACACACTAACATAAAGTCACTTGTTACCCAAGAGAACAGATTTATTTGGTCATTAAATATTTAAGTATAGTCCAAGGCTCATTACAGATATGAACTTAAGAGTCTCATTAGCATAGTTATTAAATTGCATTAAATTGTGTAGACCACCTGATGACGCTTCATCTGATTGTTCTACATTCACATACAGGAGGCGAATCGGCTCAAGGATAGGCTTGTGCAATTGTCTAAAGCAAGAGGTGACGCTTATGAATATTACATTATTCATTATTAAACTATTGAAGTTTAAAAGAAAAAAAAACTCTGATCTGTTGGATGTTATAGGCTGTGATAGGAAGGTAATTTTCGAAATGTCATAGGTTAAGGAGTATAAATGAGCCTATTCAAAATGTAATAAGTAGTGTAAGTTTTCAACTTTCTAAACAACTTGACACATTTATAAAAGTAAAGTGATTACATTCGATTCCTTTTTCTTACTTTATATATTATATATTATAACTTTACAATTATCCTTACAGTAGTACAGTGAACTCTTGTTTACTGTTAGAATTACAAAATCTTTCATCGCTTGAATTGTTTATAATAATTACATTTTTCAGCACAGCCACAGCAAAGCCAGACTTCATAACCAAAAAAAAGTACTACTATTTTAGAAATCATTGCATAGGTATGACAGCACACACAGGCAAATAACATGGTGATGGTTTGAGGCAAACGTGCTAACCACTAAGCTACCATGCCCCAGTGAGAGTGCAACGAACTATTATTTTTATTATTATTATTATTATTATTCATTCATTCATTCATCTTCTACCGCTATATCTGATCTTCCCTCGGGTCACAGGGAGCCTGTGCCTATCTCAGGCGTCTATGGGCATTAAGGCATGATACACCCTGGATGGAATGCCAAACCATCGCAGGGCACACACACACACACACACACATTCATACACTAGGGACAATTTTCCAAGGTGCATGCTTTTGGACCGGGGGGAAACCGGAGAACCCGGAGAAAAACCCCCTGAGACACGGGAGAACATTCAAACTCCACACACACATGGCCGAGACGGGAATCGAACCCGGACCCTGGCGGTGTGAGGCGAATGTACTACCACCATGGCCCCCTATCATCATCATCATCATCATCATCATCATCATTATTAAACATATATTGTTCAGATGTAACCGTATTTGTAATCTGTAACATTTTCATAAGTACAGTGGTACCTCGGTGTTTGTCGCTCTCGGTGTACGTCGCCTTCAGCTAACGTCGGATATTTAGTCAAGAATTTGATGTCGGTTCCCTGACTGTCACCTGGAGCGCCATCTAGAGGAACGCATTAATTACTTCCCCAATCATGATCGGAGACAAATGGGATAATTCAGTTCGGTTAACGTCGGAAGTCAAAGTCGCTTTCTGAGGAACGAATTAACTGAGGTACCACTGTAACTGTTTTCTCAGTACTGTTGCATTTATTTTGTAATTAAATTACATTCTCCGCAACACTGGTTATAAGTTTCATTCTGTAATTTTTATTTCAAATAAACACCTGCCATTAAATGGCCGATTCTTATTTTCTTTGATAAAGATTCTAGATTCCAGTACTTTCACTGTAATGCAGTAACTATTGCGCTGGCCCTTTCTCTCTTATTTCCATGTAATAAATCCGCTCTTTACTTTATGTACCTGAACACTGTAAATGACACACATTCCTTACTCTGACTGAAAACTGTTTTGCAGTCAGTTAAATAATACCAACTCTCCCCACCTTATCATCTGGAGAAAAATTGTTGCTCCAAAAATGCAAAACTGGCCATGTGCTCAGTTTGGAAAGAGTGGATAATAATCTCTCTCAGCTATAAATCGTAGTACCACTTGCCAATCATCCTTGTCTCCGAGCTCATGGATGTAGCAGTCGGTAGATAGAGCGTTCCTCTGAGTGGGTTACGTCGCCTGAAGTGTTGGGAAGGTTATTTTGGAAATGTAATAGATTACAGATTACAAATGTCCCTATTCAAAATATAATAAGTAGTGTAACTTTTCTTTACTTTATAAAAATAAAGTAACTCATTACATTTGATTACTTTTTGGTTACTTTCATTTGTCCACTAGGTGGCACTTGGTCAAATGAACATTTTATGGAAAAATATTTCAAAAAGTAGGTTATATTTTTCGAAATTGCATCAGAATTAAATTTAACTAATTACCGTTACTTTTATTTTGTAATTAAATTATGTAACACCTCTACGTGTAACTAGTTACTCCCCAACACAGGTCGCCTGCTTATGCTGACACATTCGTCAGGGTTTCACATCTCTCAATCAAGGTCCTGCATTTGGGAAAAAATGCCTAATGAGTTAATATTGTCCAGGACTAAATGAATGATAATGAATCGGGGAGAGGAAAGGGAAATTGTGCATGCTGCTTTCTTAATGTCTCTTTTCGTTTTCGGCTCTGACTTATTACGTTTGGATATAATAGGCTCAAATGAAAACAAACACTAATATGCATAATGAATGTAAGTTTACTCAACTGGAATGCACTAGTGAGCACGTTCAAAATGTTTTAAAACGGACGACGGTGTGTGTTACGTCTACTAGTGCATGTAAAGGGGAATATAAATAACAGCAGGAGGCCTACGCAGAGAAAAATAATGTGGTTCAGTGGGAAAAAAAAAAACAGAAAACATCCCTAGTGGCCAGTCCAGCCCTGTCCGAAGATATTATATTGATCATATCTAGTTATGCTGAGCTTTTTTCCCTCTCATAAGCTCTGTAGGACTTTTGAGTGCTTACGAAGTAGGTGCTCCCTGTAGCATCTTCAGAGTTTCTCCTCATTTTTCACGCTGAATATTCAGTGTTATTTATGCGCCTTGCAGTGGCAAGCGAATTTCAGTGTGAGGTTAATTAAACATGCAGTCTTTCACTGCGCAAAAGTAATTGTCTTCTCTCGTAAACTCAGCACAATCGCAGAGACGGTTTAGTTTAGGCACTGACGTATCAGACAGGTCTGATTTGAACCATAAGCCCTACGCACATGATACTCTAGGCTGGAATTCTAATGACACCCTTAAAATCTGTTTAGCAGTGTAGCGCAGAGCTCTAACAAACTACACATGGAGAGTGTATATATATATATATATATATATATATATATATATATATATAGATATATATATACAGTACTGTGCAAAAGATTTAGGCAGGTATGAAACAAATGCTGTAAACAAAAAAATGCTTTCAGAAATATAAATAATGATTTTTTTTTGGTCAATTTACAAAATGCAAAGTGAGCGAACAAAAAAAAAAATCTAAATCATATCAATATTTGGTGTTACTCCCTTTAGAAGAAACAGAAGTAGTGGAAGTGATGTCACGACCCCCACAGAGCCCTGATCTCAACATCATGGAGTGTGTGTGGGATTCTGTGAAGAGACAGAAGGATGTGAGAACGTCTACATCCACAGAAGATCTGTGTTTACTTCTCCAAGATGGAACAACCTACCAGCCGAGTTCCTTCATAAACACTGTGTGTAAGTGTACATAGAAGTATTACTGCTGTTTTGAAGGTAAAGTGTGTTCTCACCAAATATTGATTTCATTTCCATTTCTCTTTTCTTCATTCACTGCATTTCCTTCATTGATGAAAGTAAATAATGAACACTTCCATTCCAGATAAGGGTCAAGGGCTTTGCTCAGAGGTCCAACAGTGGCTGTAATTTAAACTTACAACCTTCTGATTAAAAGTCTTAGCTTTTAAAAGTGAACTTCTTAACCAGTGTGAAACATATGATATATGATTCGCTAGGTTGATGTGTCTCTAAAAGCATATCCTCGAAACTTGTGACAGATACTTATTTTCTTTGATAAAGATTCTAGAGTGAGGCACGGTGGCGTAGTGGTTAGCACATTCACCTCACACCGCCAGGATCCGGGTTCGATTCCCGGCTCGGATAAAGAGCTAGAAGATCGGATAAAGCGGTAGAAGATGAATGAATGAATGAATGAAGATTCTAGATTCTAGTACTTGGACTTTCAGTGTAAGACAGGAACTATTGTGCAAATTTCTCTCTTATTTCCTTGTAATAAAACGACTCTTCACTTTATGTACCTGAACACTGTGAATGACACACATTCCTCACTTTGACTGAAAACTGTTTTGCAGTCAGTTAAATGTTACAAGCGCTCTCTCTCCTCGCCTTATCATCTGGAGAAAAAGAATTTGCTCCAAAAATGCAAAACTGGCCATGTGCTCAGTTTGGAAAGAGTGGATAATAATCTCTCACGGCTATAAATCGTAGTACCACTTGCCAATCATGCTTGTCTACGAGCTATGGATGTGGAAGTCGGTGCATAGAGCGTTCCTCTGAGTGGGTTACGTCTTCTGCTGATGTTGCGTGAGCAGAATACGAACGTTTCGTGGTTTCCCGTTTCTCGATTGAGGCCCTGCTTTGTTTATAGTATCGCTATGGGAAAAACTGCCTGCGGTAGCTTTTGGGGAAGATCTATAGACAAAACTTGCTCTCAAAAATGACTGCAACAACAGGGTCAGAGAACACACACATAAATATACGTGTGGTACCAGCCAAAACACAGCAGTGACTCAGTGAACAGTATTTGCCTATGAAGGCAAATACCCTCATGAAGTGCTTTTAGAGTGCATTTAGCCAGCTACAAATTCTTATGGAACCTGCTTCTTTATACAGTCACTTATCAGAGTTTACATTCCATTCCAATGACTACACTCATTGAATGACCAATGCTCGGTAATGCATTTTACTCTACATCTTGGTCTCTCTTATTTCTATCACTATTATGCACATTTTACTGCCTTCTAATCAAATTACCTCTGATGTGAAAAAAAAGAAGTACAGGCCTTAAGTGACTTTCCAATAGAAATGTATGTGGAAATGTTTGCTGCTGTGAAAACCGAGAGTGAATAACTTTATCTTGGGTGTATATAAATGTTTTAGTCCTAACTTTTCTTAGGAGGTACATTTGGATTATCGGAAAGACGGAACAGGTCAGTGAAAATGTAACTGAATTACAGCTGTATCATCAAAATGTTATACATTGAATAGGAAAATAAAATAGAAACGGATCACACATACACTCGGCCAAGTATGCCTGAGCATAGAAATATTTTTATTGCCGGTTTATAGTGATGCCACAGTGCATACTGCACAAAAACAAGACCAGACAAACAGGTATTGGAGGTTAACTGGACATCGGGTGAGAATCACACTGCTGTACTTTCAATAAAGTAAATGTGATGTAAACCTAATGTGAAGAAATGTGTAAAATCAAAAGTTTAACCAATTTATAAGGGGGAAAAAAACACTCATTGAACTCATTGCCCTTTAAACACAAATGCATGTTCTTAATGATAATGTAAATCTCAATTTGGTGCTGAAACTCTGAGCTCTGCCTGACAAGTTCATTCCTGACAGTCATTAGCATACAGTTTCCCTCTGAAGCACAAGTCATTATCAGATTTCTCCTGATTTCACGGAAGGCAGACAACAGATTAAGTTTGTGCGATGCCACATTCGAATGTGTTGGAACAAAGCAGCAAACATCCAAAATTAACTCGCTGTATACTAATTTACCACTTGTGTTTTCCCCTTCTTTTATCAGTGGGACCATTTCTTCATACTGGATATAGACAGTGTACAACAATGTATCTTGACACAATCTAATAGCGCTGAATCTCTAGGAATCATGAGACAGAAATAAAGGTGATGCTGTTAAACAGAATAACAGGTTGGAGTATAGTGGAATATTGGGACTCTCATGAGACTTGTTGGAAAGCAAAGAAACAGAAACAGTAGATTAAATTATTATTTATTAAAGACAAAAACATTTTCAGAATTGTATTATACTGTATCTCAAATGCATTACCAACCCTTTTCCTAGATCTGTACCCCTTTATCATTCTTTAGATTTGTCTAGTCAAGTCAAGAGGTTTAATTGTCATTTCAACTATATATATATAGCAGACGCAGTACACAGTGAAATGAGACAACGTTTCTCCTGGACCCTGGTGCTACACAAAACAACATATAACACAAACAGAAGAACACAATGCTGAGGACTAGACTAAGTTTGTCCTAGCTACATAAAGTGCATCGTGTGCAACCTAGTGCAAACAGAACAAGACTGTGTTGACAACACGAGACAGTGCATAATAACGACATTACACAACATAAAATAAAATAGGGTAAAAAAAAACACAACAACGACCCGTCACTGTGATGTAGTGCAAAGTTTCGTAAACATTGTAATATAGTTTGGCTGGTGTGCAAAAGAACAAATAGAGCAGCAGTAGATAAAAAGTAGATGTGCAAAATGTGCATGTAAACAGTAACACTGTAAGTGAGAGCAGTATATACAATAAACATGTAAAGGCCAGTAATGAGGCAGATAAACAGAGCAATGGAATGCTGTGTGGATGGTGTGTGAGTGTGTGTGAGTCCAGTTCCACTTTAGTTCAGTGCGTTGAGTAATCTGATGGCATAAGGGAAAAAAACTATTGCATAGTCTGGTTGTGAGAGCCCGAATGCTTCGGAACTTCTTTCCTGATGGCAGTAGTGTGAAGAGTCTATTGTTTGTATCAAGTATTTGGTGGGGAAAGTCTTTCACTGTAAATACAAATTTGTTGTATTCTGCCAACTTGGACATTTGAACATTGCTGCGTCCGTGACCCTCAGCTCAGTTCTATAAATGTGATATTATAAGTTGCTCCGGATTAGGAATTAATACAGTATTTTGTTTTTTGTTTTTTTATTTAAAAAAATACTTTATTAATTAAATATTTGCATATCCCAACAATAGGCTTACTTAAATCGCAGCCAACGCTTTATCCGTTTTTTTTTTTATCAGAGATGTAAGCGTGTTATACAAGCTTTAATGGCGAGGTAATCCCCCTATACTTGGGAGCTGCCACGTATGCGCTTGTTCTGGGATGCACCTGTGGATTAAGAACTTCCGGACGAACGCTTCCACTTTTTTTTTAGCCTCTTGTAGCACCTGCAGCATCATGCCAAAGGCAAGGCAAGGTATATCATGTGACCTAGAACCCGGAAAGAAACGTTTCCATTACAGTTGCAAATGATTCCTTTTTCGCATCGTCTGAAAAACACTTACTGATAACTTACTGTTATGAAGATAGGGTCAGAGCACAAGGTCAGCCATGATACAGCACATGTGGAGCACAAATGGTTAAAGGCCTTGCTAAACGGCACCAAGTTTGAAAGTTTGGTGATACGAGGACTTGAACCACCGACGCTCCAATCTAGGCATGCGGGCGGAATGTGCCCCCCCCCCACACACACATCATTTTATGTGGCCAGCAAGACCTTAAAAGGTGTATGATTGTCTTAAAATAAAGCTATGCTGCTTTAAAGCATGCATTAACAATAAACTACATCTTTATGTTACCTGCGACCTATATTACCTGTGAAGTGACAGCATCAAAGCACTAGATTGCAGTGTATCCCACATCAGGGTTTCTCGCGGGTGATTTTTGCAACAGAATTGAGAAATTTCTATCCCAAAATGTCCAATAAGTGAAAAATGGATGCAGATGGACGGCGGTTCTAAGAAAGATGGGAAAGCGAATACATATTTGTGCTTCAAGGAGAAAATCTGGTATGTCTTTTGTGTTATGAGGCGGCGTTGCTCATCAAAGTATATATTGTCTTATAGTACAAAAAGTGCTTTTAGTCTCCATCTAAGAATAAATGAACTCTGGTCACAGTACACAATCTTTTAGATCGTTAACTGAAAGAATATTTGTGCATCTATCTTATGAAATACAATTGTGTTTTTCCTTCCCTGCTGAACTGCGTGAAAAGAGTACAACCAGCGAGGTTTTGCTCAAGGCCATCACCCTGCCCCTCCCTACTATGTGCAGACTAGAACAAACAAAGACCATCTTGACCCATTGGTATCAGCAGACTGTGCCCAACGCACACACTTAAACTCCCTTCTCGATATGCTCCACGCACACACTCACTATATGAACACACAAACGGGAGAAGTTCCGATAGTTTCGACCCCATCCTTGGCCCGGTTATACCACGAATACATCTGTGATAGGCTGAAAACATCCACCGTGTAACCTTCTGATTGGTTGTTCTTTGTAACTGCCACATATCTGGTCGAGGTTCTTTTCTGTATATAATCTGTTGCTTGACAATGTTATGCTGAGCTGAGCAAATAAACCTTGCTTGATCCATCTCCTTTGTGCGTTGGTGTATTTGTGAAAGCTCCCGAGCGCTCGTATTGGAATCCTGATCTTCTGAACCTTAGGCTGCAGATGACACGAAGGCTGTTAAGGAACATTCCTTACATTAACTACACGAGTTTCTGACGAAACTCCTCAAGCTAACCCCGGATCAGATCCAGGAGCTCACAGTGAAACCTTTTTTTATAATGTCAGAGACGATGTTGGTAAACTGCTCCGCTAATGTACTCACCATCGCGGCACCATCGCGGCAAGCAACCACTAACCTCTCTCATGAGAATACTGCGCATACACTTTCAATCATCAAATTAGCACCACAATCACTAAGAACATCACAAATTTTTCAATCTAAACGTATTTAATGTGTTAAACAATGCAAGGCATGAAACAGTTTGTTGAGGGGAAAAAAAGCAACAACTACTACGACTGGGGGAAAGTGGGTGTTAATCATCCTCACGTGCCCAAAAAAGAACTTGATACTGTAAATTGTCTTTCTAGTGAAATGAATGCAAATGTTTAGCAGGCGGATTTGAATCCATTTGTACGCTTTAAGATTGCGTCTCTAAATGTGAGAACAAACAGATGCGCCTAGAGTTTGGGAGCCGAAAAAATATTCCTATATATTCCTGTATTCCTATAATGTTCCTATATTTATCTCCATGAAGATTTGATACTTTGCTACAACGGTCATATTGTTAACCTGCTTACTATTGATATGGGATATATTGTGTTTCTTTTAGAGAGACAAGTGCTGTAATTCTTAACAAAGAGGTCTTTTTATGTAATAAATTACATAATTAGTTAATTTATTTATTTATTTATATGTCTATTTTGTATCTGGTGTCGTTGGAATTAGTGCTGGGTGATTATATATATTAAATAAAAAAAAATTGTCATCTTGATATTGTTAAAATTTGTGTGATATTCGATTTATTATTTATTATGCTATGTTTATATTTGATTTAAAATAATAATAAAAAAACAAGAAATCTGTTTGTCATCTCCAGAGGTTTCTTACTTAAGTAGAAATTTTGGCTCTCTATGCTTTACTGAAGTAACTGTTTTTCAGAAGATTTTTTTTTTATTTCAACTCCTTACATTTTCACATAATTATCTGTACTTTCTACTCATTCATTCATTCATCTTCTACCACTTTATCTGATCTTCCCTTGGGTCAAGCGGGGAGCCTGTGCCTATCTCAAGCGTCTCAAAGCCACACCCTGTATCGAGTGCCAACCTATCGCACACACTCAGGACAATTTCTCCAAGGTGCCAATCAACCTACAATGCATGTTTTTGGACCGGGGAACCCGGAGAAAAAAAAACCCTGAGGCACGGGAAGAACATTCTTCGCATATCCCATATTGTTTGGAAGCCGGGATTAGAGCGCCATGATAAGGCGCCCCCTGGAGCACAGAGGGTTAAGGGCCTTGCTCAAGAATCCAAGGGCGGCAGTCTGGCGACACCGAACCCCCGACCTTCCGATCAGTAACCCCACTCCTTAAACCACTGAGCTATGCTCCCTCCCATATATGAAGATATGCAATAAAAGCCTCATATTTCCTAAAAAGAAATAATATAAATCACAATCAGGATAATGAAATCCTAAATGACACATTTGCAATAAATAAGCATGTAAGGCTGAACCTCCTCCTGTTTTTGTTTTTTCATATTTTCCGAACGCCTTGTTGTTTACGGATGATGGATTTTATCGCCAAGCCCCAAACACCCTAGTAATTGTTTGCATGATATCAAGTGCATCGTGCTTCAAATATTGAACTAGAGCCGGATTCTATTTATGAACGATACACTGCGGGCTTATTTGATCACAGTAATAGCGCCCGTGTTTTAATTGATTTACTGCTGCAGACTCCTTGTTAATTAAAGCGCCGCGCCGGCGTACACGCAATAATAATGACTGACTTGCTCGGGTTTTTAAAAAGCGCGATTATGCAGGACAGCATTCGCAAGACAGCCTTTTACACCGTGCCCTTTTCCCAGACCTATTGGTATGCCTATACTTACCACGATGCTTCTCTTGCTGCTCGGAGATCTGCATGGGGTGGACTCGAGAAAGCTGTGCCTGGAATATGGTTTGCTCTTTAAAAAAAAAAAAAACCGATGGAGCAGATAGAGTTGAGGGAATAAAATCAGAGCTGTTATCCTTAAGCAGCACAAATAGGTAAAATTAACAAATCGGAAAAAATACACAGTTCTTACTGTGTCTGTGATCTCCAGCAGATCAGTGTGCGCCTTGTCCTTTCTTGTTTATCTTTTCCTCGGGCATTTTTGTACTGTATGCATCTTGTAAATGGATTAAAGTATCTATCTACATATTTATATAGGTAAAAAAAATGACTCTTGTTGTGTGTTCACAATGGCAAATATCGTCTTATTTGTGCCTGTTCAGTTCATTCGAGGGTCTTCTTTGAGCAGACAGAGGAGAGGACACTCTGTATTGATCGGTTTTCCTGGAGTTTTGGAAGCTAAAGCACCCTGAAGGGTCATTGAAAGAAAATGACTGTATGTGTATCATCAACCCTAAACTCGAGAAAAAAAGACGTTATTCCATTCAAGGCATTTTAACTAAAGGAGGATGGTGTCCATAATTGCTGTCAGTTCTTTTTTGCCACTTCACAATAAATCTGAAGTATGTGCGGTAGGTTTGTATCTGGCCCTGATAAAGGTCATATAAACAACAATGAAAAAAAGAAGAAACTGTTTGCTGGGTATGTTCTTTTCTAAAATAATAATAATAATAATAATAAATGTAGGTCTCATGCCAGGCAATGCCTCGTTATTACTATTAAAAGTGACATTAAACATGTATTTAATCTTCACATTGACAAACGGATTTTGTATTTTTTGATTTGTATGTAGGCTTAGTGATAAGCACGCTCACCTCACACCTCCAGGGTTGGGGGTTCGATTCCCGGCTCCACCATGTGTGTGTGGAGTTTTCATGTTCTCCCAGTGCTTCAGAGGGTTTTTCTCCTGGTTCTCCGGTTTCCCCCCGGGTCCAAAAAATATGCACGGTAGGTTTATTGGCACCTAGGAAAAATTGTCTCTAGTGTATGAATGTGAGTGTGTGTGCAATGGGTTGGCACTCTATACAAGGTGTATCCTGCCTTCATGCCCTAAGATGCCTGAGGTGGGCACAGGCTCCATGCGATCCGAGGGAAGATAGGATAAAACGGTAGAAGAAGAATGAATGCATGATTTGTATGTATGCATTTCGGTATTCATGTCTGCATAATGTGTTTCTGTTGATCAGAGCTTGACCATTTAAGCTTTTAACCTCTTCTCTTTAAATCATTCTCGACAAAAAAAAGAAAGAAATGAATATTGCTGAATTATATTGAGCACTGTCTGAGGGATTATTAGATTATTCCTCGCAGCTCGATGAAAACAAGGTTGAGCGCCTTGCTTTGCTGATATCCAAAAGCTGTTCTTAAAGCATGCACTAATGGTTTATATCCAAGCATTGATCTATCAGGCGAGGTCCAACTAGCTGTGCACAGGAGACCTATTATCAAATGCAAATAGATCCTAGATTGACTTCCTGTTCCTTTATTTCTCACTTCTTTCTCTCACAATTGCGTCTGTATTTGGCCCAAGGAGGATAAAGAACAGAAGAATCCCCGGTGGTATTTTTTTGGGTGGGGGCGGGGGTGGATTCTAATTTGTCTAAGTGAAATGGAATTAGAGGCCTAGGTGGCATTTGAATAAATGTAAGATGGTTGTTCAAGGAAAGGAAACTTCTTTTAATTAAGAAAAATAATTTAAAAATGTTTATATCATTTAAACGCTAGTGATTTACCATTATTTAAACCATTTCCCAGTTGCACAATTTTGAAATCATTTTTATTAGTAGCATATGATTGCGAGGCAATGTTGGCCATACAACACAATGAAATGAGAGAACCACTTCAAAGATTAAAATAATAATACAAAATAAAAATCATTTCCAGCAGTACTGTCGTGTATATAAGGAATAACACACAATAGATTGTGGAAATAATTCACGCTGGTGGAGTGATGTGGCATGAAGTCCCCCCCCCTTCCTGAAGCATGTTATTTTATAACCTATAAAAGTGTGTCCTGGAGTGTGTTCTTGACTTGCGACAGCGATTTGCAGATGATTACAACGTTTCATTTATTAACGAAGCGCACTTCGTGGATTTTAACGCTTAGTTGCGTCGCGTTGCGTTTAATGTAGTGGAATATCCGGGAGACATGTTGGGTCCTGTTCTCACTTACATTATATCTGTGATAAACAGTCATTATTCCTTTCTTTCTCTCTCTCGCTCTCTCTCTCACACACACACACACACACACACACACACACAAAAACAGTCATTATGTTATTATGTTATTACAAAGTCTAACTGTGTTTGAAATTATATAAAATAAAGGCCCATTTAATACTGTTTTAATTTTATTTATTAATATGTTTAAAATACAACATGTAATATATCACAAATCTAATATACATTGTTTTTACCCCAGTTATTTATTTATTAGATAACCGCAACTAGTTATAGTCTCAAGTAAATACAATATAATATGAATATGCTCCAATTAGATGAATATTTCAATGCCATTGTCTCAGTCACATATAATTGGATTAGATTTCTTGTTTTTTTTTCTGCCTCTGGCTTTTGTTGCACTTTATTACTTTTTCCCAGCAAAAAAATAAAATAAATCTTTTATCTTTCTAGCTAAAGACAAAAATGCTTGCATTAAAGCTAATGCTGTACATTAAAAAAATCCCATTTAATAATAATTACATTTAATAATCTTTAATAAACTATAAAAAAAAGAATCCTCATAAACCACCATCGTTTAAACTGAGCCGATAGTTTTTTTTAACTAAAATTTGAACACATCCATATATTCTATATAAAAAAAGGCTGCATTCTGTAGTAATCCTTATAGGTGATGGAAAGATGGTGTATATTTGAAAGGATTTTCCCCTCTGCATTGATCTTCATTTCTCCACTGACGTCTACGTTTGAGCAATGGAAATTCCCACCTCTCGAAACTGCTGAATGAATGGTTGCACCCCCCCACCACCAACACCCCCCTCCACGGTAATGGAAACTTCATTTTGATTGATTCAATTGCGCTTACTTTAACATCCATCAAAGTCAGGGTAATTTCCGTATTATCTCGGAAACATTATAATAGAGCGCATTAGCTTAAGCCATATAGTGAGAATAGAAATTGCACGTCATTTCTATAAGAAGAAATATTGAATGAAGTTGAATATAAGCATACTATAATATTATAGTATTGTGTACTATAAATAATTGTATCCGATCATGTCGGAGTGCGAGAATACAGCCTTATTACCTGTTTAATTTTTCGGCTAGTGGCTAGTGAGTAATCTAACCAGCAGAGCATAAACCATTGCATTCTGAGCACACAAGTCGGCTGAATCTTTAAGCAGAGTGCAGCGCTCCGCTTTACCCCCCGCAGCTAGATTGTGCACTCGCCGTTAAGGCCTTGGTGCATGGTTGCCGAAAAGCAGCAGACTCGGAGCACATATCTAAGTGCATGAGTAATGTTATTTATGTAGCACCACGTTTGATAACCTTCATTTCAACCCAAACCAAAGCATTTCTTTATGTTTATACCAACCCGGGATCCAAGGTACTCCGTCAAATCGATCAAATGGCCCAAAAAACACATTAATATAGTCATTCATTTGTTTTCAATAGCCATATAATCCTGGTCAGGGTCACAGTGGATCAATAGCCAATCCCAGGAACTGCAGGTACAAGGCACGAATACATTCTTTCATCCATTGCAAATCCAGCAAACACATCCATTTGAATTCACTTTCATATCTAGGAGGGTTTATCAGTACTTTCAAAGAAAAACCACTGGAACATGGACCAAAAACTACCCACACGATACCAAGTTCATGATCAAACTGAGGGGTAGTCAGGTGGCAATAGTAGCTCCTGCACCCACTTGACACTCTTAAATAATAAATGTGCTGGATAAATCAACATCTTGGAAGGTTCTGACAGTTAAAGGCTTGGGGAAAGAAATAAAATAAACAATGACTCTAAATTACAAAAAGGTAAATCCATGTGCAATACTTTAACTTTGGGTGTAAAACCACTTATATCACCACTTTTCGTCATTAAAGCAAAAGTCATCTTTTCCTCACTGAAGCTAAGCAGGGATGAGCCCAGTTAGTACCTGGATGAGTGACCACCTGGGAATACTAGGTTGCTGCTGAAAGAGGTTTTAGTGTGGCCAGCAGGGGGCGCTTACCCTGTGGTCTGTGTGAGTCCTAACAACCCAGTATAGTGACGGAGACACTATACTGTCAAAAAGCACCGTCTTTTGGATGACGTTGAAACGAGGTCATTAAAAATCCCAGGATGTCTTTCAAAAAAGAGTAGAGGCGTGTCCTCTGCATCCTGGCCAAATCACCATTACGGCCTCCTAAACGTCCCCATATCCACTGATTGGCTTCATCATTCTGTCTTCTCTCCACCAGTAAGCTGGTGTGTGGTGGGAGTTCTGGCATGTTCTGCAAGTTCTATGGGTGCCGTCGCATCATCTATGTGGATGCTGCACACCGGTGGTGGATGAGGAGATCCCCCTTTCGCAATGTAAAGCTCTTTGAGTGTCTAGAAAAGCTCTATATAAATGTCATGAATTATTATTATTATTATTATTATTATCCATCCATCCATCTTCTACCGCTTATCCGGGACCGGGTCGCGGTGGCAACAGCAGAGATGCCCAGACTTCCCTCTCTCCAGTCACTTCTTTTGGCTCCCCCTCTAGCTCACACTGAGGCGTTCCCAGGACAGTCGAGAGACACAGTCCCTCCAACGTGTTCTGGGTTATTATTATTATTATTATTATTATTATTATTATTATCATCTTCGGTGGATATATTTGTGGGCAAAACCTGTTCAGCATTTCCTGGTCATTCCACAGTATTGGCCTTCAGGTAATATAGTGCTCCTGGTAGGCTGTTTGACTCAGAGGGCATGCAGTTGTTTCCATTATGCCCAAGTATGAAGTTAGATATGATGTGGAGAACAATATAGACTGATTAGACCAGAGATTTGATCAGCAATATCTTGCAATGCAGAGGTCATCTAAGAAAATATTCCAGTCCACTGCCTGCTCTCATCGACTCCATCCACCATCTGACCTCTATCCTTACTTTTCCACTTTGAGTTCTCTTTCCCACTTTCGTTTGAACCTCATCCTCTATCTGTTCCTGGCTCCTTTTCTCATGGGTTTTGTTGTTTTCAGTATGTGAACTACAACTAAGTCCTGTTGGACCTACACAGGTCTATGCTGCTTTTTTTTGCCCTCTTCCTGTTCCCTCCATGTCCTCCCAGTCTGCACCTCAACACTGCCCTTGTGGAAAAAAAAGTGCACTTTGTCATACTTTTATAAATGTGCTTATTGTGCAAATAATATACTCCATAAGGACATAAAGTATAAATTAACTGTAAAGGTTTTGCCACTTTATTTTGTAGAACTTTTGTTGGTTTTCCTTTTTGTAAGTACGACTTAATTTTATCTTTATATGTACGTTTGTTAATTAATTATAGTGCCTTTAATGTCTATTTAAATTTAACCGTTCAGTGACTGGCAAGCAATTTTTAGTTAATGCGTGCTTAAATGTACTTTAATGTCAGTTAACGATACACTTAAATGTGAATTAAATAATTAAACAACAATTTTCATTCATCATGCTTAAGTTGAAATGGAAATCAGTTATTGTACTTTAGTGTATCAGTCAATACCAAGAAACAAGTGCGCTTCTTTAAAGCACTATAAAAACGCAATGATTTAAAATGTAAAGATGTATCTAAAATTTAATTAGGCATTAGCAAAAAGTGCATTGTTAAAATGTGTACTTAATTGTGTTGAGAAATATTGTCCCGAAAGTGTCCTCTACTTAAGTTCACTTAGGTGGTCTTTGATTTTAATTATAATATACTGCAAGTGCACTTTATAGAAAGTCTAATTTTCAGATTTTAAGGACACAAAAAGTCGTCTTTCAATACAATATGCTTAATTAAATGCAATTTGTAGAACTTTAGATTACAAATCTCTAAGATTTTCTTTTTTTAAGCTCAACTTTATTTAATCTTTATAAGTACTTTCATTAATTAATTGTAGTGTCTTTAAAGTATAGTTAAATTGCACTTCTCAGTGACTACCGTACTGGTCACAACACACCCTCCTTTACTTTTGTCACCTGATCTCCTGATAAAGGCTGATAAAGGGGGGGGGGGTTGCATTTTGTTAGCATGGTTATAAAGGTTGACTGGGGGGCTTGTTAAAGCTATTTTTCCTGTTGTTAGATGTACATCTTAAATTACCTGTAATTTACCTGTTAAATTACCTGTAATCTAAGATGTGTTTGGCACACTTTACTAATATCTAATATATTACTAATATATTAGTAATATATATTCTAATATATACTGATATAAAGCCATTTAAGATTTTACTGTGTCTCCTAATGTAACCTGGATTCCTCAAATGTAGTTCATAACCTCCACAAACCTCAGGGGCTTTGAATGAAGCCATAAGCGCCTTAGCACTCTCTTCCCTGCTCTTTCTGTATCGTTCCACATGGCAGGGGATGATGAGCTGTTTGCTGATGCTTGTCTTGAGATCTGATGGTAAGGGCTTATTATCTTCCTTTCCATCTTGTGCTCTGGCTTCAGTGACTTATGCACTTGCATCAGCTTGCCATACCAGTGGTATCCTTGATGACTTGGTTCTCTCTTGGTGCCACAACGATTTCAGCATTGCATTGCTTAAAAAAAAATCGTCTTAGCTAGATCTTCTTGTCCACCTCGTCTGAGGTACTCTACTATTCCATTTACATTCCTAGGCGCCCCTTTCTCTGAGTGTTCACTGCATACCACATGACTAATCAGTGTTGTGGACGGCTGCTTTCGTTTGGAGAAATGTAGTGCTTGTAGGTAGAGAGTAGACTTGCACCTCCATGTAAGCTGTACTACATGCACTGACCCTCAAGCATTACATCTGGGCTTGTACAATCTCTTGGCTATTCTAGTTCTTGCAGAATTTGCTACAGGCATGTGCTACCCTTCCTTTACTTCACAATCTTTTTTCTGGACAGTTCTTTACTTTCACTCATTTCTTTACACAGATATCTGTACGTTTTTTTCAAACCGGGCTTGTTATATTAAATTCCATGCCATTTTCAGCCAAGAAACCTATTTCCTGTCATTGTGCTGCATTTTCAACCTACCACTAGAGTTTCAGTACTTGGCTATCACGCACCACCAGTGTTTGGGAAGGTTATTTTGGAAATGTAGTAGATTAAATATTACAAATGACCCTATTCAAAATATAATAAGCAGTGTAACTTTTCATCGACTTTCTAAAAGTAAAGTAACTGATTTACATTTGATTACTTCTCGATTACTTTCATTTGTCCACTAAGTGGCACTTTAGG
Organism: Kryptopterus vitreolus; assembly: GCA_030449085.1. Classification (NCBI taxonomy): domain Eukaryota; kingdom Metazoa; phylum Chordata; class Actinopteri; order Siluriformes; family Siluridae; genus Kryptopterus; species Kryptopterus vitreolus. The sequence continues at coordinate 12,888,943 of JACRUU010000007.1, forward strand.
TTAACATTCTAAAGAAAAACAGTTTCTTAGTATGTTAATGTAAAGTACCACCTAGTGGACAAATGAAAGTAATAATAAATTTGAAAATATATTGGGTATACGTTTTCGAAATGAAACTGCAGCAAATCGTCATCGTTCAAATCAAATCGCCTTTCAGTTGAAAATCATGGCGTCTTCCAAAGCACTGATTGTACATGAAACAATTCAGATGTAACCAATTAAATTAAATAACAGTTATTATTAAATTAATAACAGGTAACTAGTTGTTACCTGTACCGACACGGCGCACCACAGACGTAGGCTAGCTTATGAAGCTAACAGTGAGCCTTAAAGTATAGTTAAATTGCATCGCCCAGTGACTACCGTACTGGTCACAACACAACCTCCTTTATTCTGTCACCTGAACTCCTGATAAAGGCTGATAAAGGGGGTGCATTTTGTTAGCATGGCTATAAAGGGTGATTGGGGGGCTTGTTAAAGCTCATTTTTGAATCTTGAATTACTTGTAAAGTAATCTAAGATGTGTTTGGCACACTTAACTAACTAATATCTTACACACTTATCTAATATACACTAATAACTAATATATTAGTAATATATATATATATATATATATATATATATATATATATATATATATATATATATATATATATATATAGCCATTTAGCCATTTGTTGTGCGTCACCACAGACGTAGGCTAGCTTATGAAGCTAACAGTAAGCAAGGCAGAAGCTAACAAGATGTCTGACTAGCATGAATGAGACAGAGAGAGTTAGTGACATAAACAAGACTGAGAAGACAGAGACATTCATGATCATCATCATCATTATCTTTTTCTCTGCTTGTGTTCATATGGTGGATGTTCTGTCTGGATACATTCATCTGGTTACAATATATTTTCTATTAATATGTTGTGAGGTACAGTTGCTAGCGAAACACTAAAACATGGCTCAGCGTTGGCTACTTTTTACTTAAATCCATGCCAGAGCACAAAATTCTTGACTTTATCTTGAATAACGAAAAGTACTTCAACTTGTACCAGAGTCTATTAAATCATGAGTGTATATTCTTCTCCTTGAATGAAGGACTTTTGTCACTTATGTTTCTTGGGATGCAAACCTATATAGCCATCTGACCACATAAAGCATCATAAGAATTACAAAGGTTTACTGTAATCATTTATAGTTACAGCTGATGATGTGGAATAGTATCAGTGTGTGTATTCTAAGAAAGGTGTAATAAAAGGGAGTTTTATGTTTTGAGATTCAGGGGTGACAATACAGCCCAGAAAAAGGACCACATCCTGTGAACCAATTAGCACGCTTTCGAAGACATTCACAGCTGCCAATCAATGCCAGGCTCTTGCTGATTCATTCACCAGCGCTAATAAGGATCCTGATGTGAATAATGCCTTTTGATCAAAGCTCGGCTGTTTTGATCTGCAAACGGATGCTGTTTAGCGGCAAGGATGAGTGTTCTGGTGATCCAGAGACAGCTGGCATGACTCCCCAGCGGCCTGCCACGGCTCACCCCGTCTGACAGGATGTAAAAAATCTGTTTATGTTTTAGCTCGACAACAGGCCATCATCACACACATTTCTCTTATGACCACATGGAATAGCCAGGATCGGAGAAGTCTATTTAAATGTCTGCATATTGTCAGGTTGTTTTTGTTTTGTCTTTTTCAGGCCTCGCTCTAACCGGGTCAATGAAGTAATTGTGTAGCGTTGCACAATGTTGTGCACTCAGTGCGTGCATTAGCGCTCTGGCGAAAAGCGATCGCACACCTGTGATCATCAAGTAGTTTAAAAAAAAAACAGCAAATAAATTCTAGACCCATTGAAAGTACTTTATCGTGTCACCAGATTATACATTTCAAATGAAGTATTGTAAACAATATTACTTTATCACTCATCATCAGAAGAAATGGGTCCCATTTCTTTGGTCCCAAGCCATCCCATTCGCAAGTGATGAAATATTTGAAACCCCTAAGAAGCTGGGAGAACAAGTTAGAAGGAATGAAGGCAGCTGACAAGGTAAAAAGGCTTTGTGCAGCACATCTTTATAAATCAAAAAAGATTTTTTTTTCCACCCAGTGCTACACAAGACAAGTCTTGCTAGGCACTTAATGGAGGAGCCAGTCACATCCAGTTGAACTCCCACGTTTGTCTTTTCTTTTCACCTCCTTCCAACCTTTTGTCTTTTTTTTTCTTTTTTTTTTTTTCTTTTTTTTTTTAACAACAGATCTCTTGTGTCCTCACAATACATTTTGTTCTGTGCTGTGCAGCAAGCCATGAGTTTCTCGCCGTGTTATCTCTCACTCTAGCTCATCTCTAAAGCTTGTAAAGGTGTCTCAGGAGAGAAGGGATCCTGCGGTGGACGGGGTTGGTGGTGGGAGAAATAGCTAAGGTTGTGACTATTTATGACATTTTTTTTTTCCTACGGCATTATCTTCACACTAAATCTCCTCGGAGCAGATCGAACACACCGAGTCGGCTCTTCCACCTGCTAACACCTAACATGCTACCACATATTGCTTTTAGTGGCTCGCTGTTAACGAAAATGACAATCCGCCTTTATGGCCTTCAGATTGAATATTCCCAGTGTCCGCATTTCAGCACTGGCCATGTCATTACAGCTGATAGGACAAAGCTGGGAGGGAATATCCTGACATTTTCTCTTCTTTTTTTATTTATAATTTATTTTTTTTACCTCTGCAATTTTTTTCTCTGCTTTACTAGTACTTGCCTTGGCAAAATAGAATTTTTTTTTTCCTTAGCAAGACCTGACACTTTTTTTTTTTTTTTTTTTTTTGCAAGAGAGAATTACATTCTGGATGCTTAGTCAATCTATAGAAAGTGTTGTTATTGTTTTTCTTTTTCCTAAACGAACTACCTGCAAGTATCAACAAATGAAAATTGATTAGCTCTTGAACGAAGAGTCAACAGTAGCATTCTTTATTTGTAGACTATTATTGTTGTCAAGAGCTGAAAGTAGTGTAGGTGCCAAAGCTTGACTGACACTTGATGTGCTCGCGTTGTTTTCTGATAAACACCGGTTTAATTCGTATGGGCAATGCAATCCAAACAGGTGTAAAATGATCTGTGATTACCATGCAAGTGCTTTCCAGAACAACTGTTGAGTTGTCCATTGCCAAAAAAAAGGAAAATAAATAAATAAATAAATAAATAAATGCTGGCAATGGCTGTGCTGTCTTGTTTTTACTCAACATGATTACCACTAATTCTTCTTCCTCATGCACTCTTTTAACCACATGTAATCATAATTATTCATTCATTCATTCATTCTTCTTTTACCGCTATATCTGATCTTCCCTTGGGTCACGGGGAACCTTTGTCTATCTCAGGTCGTCTATGGGCATTAAGGCAGTATACACCCTGGATGGAATTCCAACCCATCACAGGGCACACACACACACACACACACACACACACACATATACACACACACACACACACACACACACACATTCATACACTAGGGACAATTTTCCAAAGGGCCAACCGGAGAACCGGGAGAAAACCCTCCTGAGGCACGGCGAGAACATACAAAATCCACACACACATGGCCCAGACTGGAATCAAACCCGGACCCTGGAGGTGTGAGGAGAATGTGCTAACCACTAAGCCACCATGCCCTTATTATTATTATTATTATTATTATTATTATTATTGTTATTATTAGTCACTTTTTTACAATATATAATCCAACACTGGAGGTCTGCTCCTAATAAACCTATGCTTTAATAATAATTCATCACCTTACATACACAATCTAATGTAACTGGAAAAAAAGACTGCTTTCATAACTGGACTATCAGTTCATGCTTTTAATTTCTATTACCTTGTGCATCAGGTCCTCGGTGCATTGCATAAGCCCATCATTGTCGAATCCACTACACTTTGCTGCAGCACATTACCGCACTAATTATGGGCACGGAATGGCGTTTAGAAAGTGCAGAAATGCATGAAATGTCTTTCTTTATAGTGTTTATGTCCCTGAAGGACTATTTGAAATCACTTTTCAATGATAGGATAGGGCTTTCTGCATCATGTGGACATGGGAATGTATTATGCTCCATTCCCATTATTACAGGGAGGGGTGTAGCTCGTTGCTGGGCTACCGATCGGAAGTTTGGGGTTCGAGCCCCGGTATGACCAAGTTACCTCTCTTGGCTCTTTGAATAAGGCCCTTAATACCTGTGCTCCAGGGGGGCACCTTATAATGGCTCACCCTGTGCTCTGACCCCAGCTTCCAAACAATCTGAGATATGCGAAGAAAGAATTTCACTGTGCTGTAATGTATATGTGACAAATAAAGGCTATTCTATTCTATTAATGTCCAACTAGGGCTCCACACTTTGTGTACGCAAAACATGCAAAGCAAGTGTTTTAGGATTATGATCCTTTATGCATGTTCTATATGGACAAAATAGAACACATTTTGATCACATTTTGGACACACTTTGGACACATTTTGGACACATTTTGGACACATTTTGGACACACTTTGGACATATTTTGAATACATTGAGGACACACATTTTACGACACTTTTTGGACACATTTTGAACACATTTAAGCAGGTTTTTTAGGATTTAAGCATGCTCTCTATGGACAAAATGGAACACATGTAGAACATTTAATCCCCATTTGCTGTTATAATATCCTCTACTTTTCTAAGATGCTGCACCATTGTGCTTGTGGAGATTTGTGCCTACAAGGTGTCAGTATAATCTGGTACTCATATAGTGCGAGGAGGCCTGGGGTTCACATTCATTCCAAAAGATTTCAGTAGGGCTTGATCAGAGAAGGCATGTCATATCATCATTGAAGGGAACGTTTCACACTACCTCATCCAAAGACATCCTATACAACTTTGTTTTAACAGGTTTGGGAAGAACCAAATATGGTTGGAGAGGTCAGGTGTCCCTATACTGTATGTAAAAGGACTTTTCCCTTTCTTTTTCTTTTCCTATAACCCCCCCCCCCTTTTTCAAAGCATATCTGACTCGACAAGTTGGCGTCTTAACATTCCGAGCAAGACATTTGAATCCGGTTTATTTATTGTGTGCAATATGTTTGACATACTCAGATTTCCATAGAGGATTGTTGCCAGGATTCTCTGACAAATCCACTTGAACAAATACAAAGCTGAGACATATATATATATATATATATATATATATATATATATATATATATATATATATATCACATTAATATTTATTGGTTTCCTAATGACACATTTGGCTACCAAGCAACATTATTTTGTCTGTCACTGCCCTGGGTGATATAAAAGCCTAACCTTTTTTCCATAGCCCAATGATTTTTTTTCTTCACTGGAGCTGTTTCTTAATCTCTCCGTAACAATTTAGTGACTCTTTCAACCTAAGTTCATGCTGGGCTTTAAAATAAAGTCACAATAGTACAATGGAGTGAGGGGAGTGTGTTTAAAATGTTGCCTAGTTAGAGGTTTATTTCCCTTCCTTCAGAGTACAATTAGGCTTATACTGCTGTGCCAGAAATAGTGTACAGGAAGAGAATATTAAATAAAGTACGGTAAAGGAAGAAAAAAAAAGTTAGTGGTAAGGAGTCAAATTACGGCCAATGATTTTTTTCTTTTGTTTATTCAAGATACAAAAAATATATCTATAACTGTTTTTATTTCCTTATATATATATATATATATATATATATATATATATATATATATATATATATATATATATATACATATATATATATATTTTGTTGCGCAACCTTTGATTTTTTTTTTTCTTTTCTAAATTGTCTGTAACTGACTGGTTATTTTAAAAGCATTATAAATGGCATATAGATGTCTGGCATATGACTAAAAAAAAAATTTTTTTTCTAGTATCAATTCAGTAGGCGATAATACAGCTGCATATTTTTCACATAGTTGCAGTGCTTTGTTTTTATACACACCAAGTTCACCATGTTCATACAAGACCTCTAAAAGGGGAAAAAAAATACATTTTAGAGGAGATAATTATTTGACACAAAGAAGATATCTGCTGGCGGAGGTCAGCGAAACAAGAACACAGGGTGATTCTTATTTTTGCTAATTATAAAACTGTCTGTCAATTTGTCAGGCATTAGGGCGTATAAAATCCTGCATCTACCAGAAAATGCTTCTGCGTCCCTTCACAAATTGAATACAGAGCGATCACATAGCAGGTAACGTCTGCGAATCGTATATACGTTCGGCACCCTGCGGGGCGTGTATACAGCTGATTATTTTCCCCACACAGATAACTCAAAAATCAATTGAGGAAGAACAGTTCTTGGGTAATTTTAAGGTCACAGCCATTTGCTATTCTTCAAACTGCCACGTTCCAAATTGATTGGAGTCTGGAGACGCTTCGGTCCTCTCCGTGAACATGTGCGAACGGTTCGGATGCGGCGCGAAGGAAAATGTTTGATCTAAAAATCGTGTTGATTGCACGCTGTCGTTTTCGGAACAAACTACAAAACCCAGATGTTGTGAAGTTGAAGTCCAATCCTGTAGGGGGGGGGGGGACATGTTGCCTTCATGGTGTACTGGGTGAAAGAACAACAGTCAATAAACAGCCGAAACGTGTCTTGCTCCAATTACATGAGCCAGTGAAACGTTTACTTTCCTAAGCCTTAGGCAAACATTTTTATAGCTATAATTTACATGGAGTTTAATACCGTGTCGATGACATGCCATCACATTAACACGGCAGTCAGTACGCAGGGCATTCTCAGTCAAATTCCAATTGTAATTTGCAACAGACAAACCTTTAGTCAAATATCTAATAACATGAATGCATGTCCAATGTATTAGGAATGTCGGAAATACCTTGTTAACTAAGAGTAGTGAGAGGTGGATGGAATTTTATCAAAAATAAGGGCATAGTAACTTAAGTATAGGCAAATAAGCAAGGTATACGCTGTTATAAGCATTAATGTGATTGGACTCTGTGATCATAACAGGGTACTCTTAAACCAAATAGTTTTTAAGCAGGCCAAGCTGTTTTGACATAGATTAATGTTTCAGTTGAGAAATATAGATGTATATATTCCAAATATATAAAGATATGTAATAATTTTATTATTATAGTATGATTTATTAAGTATTCAAATTTGCCCTTTTTCCATCATTTGGGTTTTTAATCTGTTCCTTTTTGCCATATAGTTATCAGATGTTGTTTTATTATATCTCACTCCTGTAACACTTCGCAAAACACTTTAACAGACAACTTAGACTTGAAATGGAGGATGACGAAGAAAGATATTTTTTTCCGTCCTTCCCTCCTTGACATAGAGCCTTTATATATATATATATATATATATATATATATATATATATATATATATATATATATATATATATATATATATATATCACTGCTTTATAATGTATGTATAAACTACTTTATTGAAATAGTAAGTACTCCATCTCTGTTACATCCTAAACTGCAGTAAAACCCAGTCATGCCATGTTTTTGAGCATACGGACCATCATTATGCGCTTATCAAAAAGGCAGCAGATAGCCAGTAGGCTGCTCATTAACCTCTGTGATCATTAATTTCTCTACAGATAGGCTGGATAATGAGGGCATGCTGGACAGTATGAAAATTTGCTCGGAAATTTGCTTCGCTGTTTAATAAACACTGCGGTAAAATGCGCACATAGATAATAACATAGATAATTCTTGTACGAAAATGGGGGAAAAAAACAAAACAAAAAGAAGGATATAGTAGTAGTCCATTATCAGTCTAATATCAGATCTGTTATAACCAGATGGCAAATTTTGTCATACGAGTACTACATTCATAAAAAAAAATTCATATTAATCTACTCATCTGTTTCAAAAAATATAGAAGAAAAGAAACATGAATGGGCAGAAAAATAAAAGAGAATCGAGTGCAGTGTGTATTAACGCTATATAGAGAAAGCTCTATGTCTTCTTTCATCCTACAGCCTTCAGTCTCTGGAGCTCTTGTGAGCTTCAGATTCCCCAGTGATCCTCTGCCTCTTTGATTTGCTGGGTGTGTTCGAGCGGATGGCAATGCGCTTGTTTAATAGCTGTACGTTGCATCCGCAGTAATTGTAGCTGATACCGAGTAGTCTCCTGTGTGCTTCCTATCAGTATACCGGCGTATTCCTCTTAATGAGATGCTGTAATTGAATCATTACATGTAATAATTGGTTAGTTAGTGGGACCATTTCGATGTGGTGATTAAAATGAGTTTCACTCATTTGCTTCCACATCACATTTTATAAGCCAAGTAGACTTTATTAGTATGCCAAACACATACAGTACAGTCCGCAATATACCAAACACAGTTTCTACTCAAGAGTTAAAGAGGACTACAGTGCCAAAAAAAAACAACAACATAAAACTCTTAGACAGGAAATGCAGTGACATTGCCGCACCAACTAAGATTTGTGTCTGTTCAAATTTTGTCTTGGTTCACATTCATTCCTCAGGTAGAAGTATAGACACCAGGGTTTAAAAAGACTTCTGTAGAAGTTTGAATTCAAGCTCAAGTAAAAGTGTAAAAATACTGGTTTCAAAATTATGTATAAAAGTAATATAAGGGAGAAAAAATGCCCTTAAGGACAAAAGCTTAGGCCGCACCAATCGCTAATTTATTCAAACATCTCTCTGCAGAACTCCCTACAGTAGCTTCGTTTGCGGAGGACGTGTGATAAATGAGCCAGTAGTGGAGAAATAATCACTTTTAAGAAATAACCTATTTTTTGAGTAACGACCCCAACACTGGTTATGTTCTTGCTGGAGTGTGACGTGATTTGTGTCTTGTGCACGTGCGATGGATCGCGTACAAGCCAATAGGGGGTCGGAATGGTATATGTTTACATCTCATCCAACCACAATCACATTCACTGTATCTGGATAGAGAATATAAGGAGAAGAACGTATAGATAATTGCATGAAATGGTAAAGAGTATAAAAAAAATAAAGTATAGATACCCCACATTTCTACTTAAATAAGGTAACAAAGTATTTGTACTTGACACCTTTGATCATAAATAATGTACATGAAAAACTTCCATTCATGACAGACTTGCATCATACTATAGACAGGTCACGGTTGTACCTGTGCGTGTTCCCGAGACCAATGGGAATCTATAACAGAAGGCTTCCTGTGTTTGATCAGCTATACATTTCAATGCTGACACAGATCGGTTCACACGTGTGTGTGTGTGTGTGTGTGTGTGTGTGTGTGTGTGTGTGTGTGTGTGTGTGTGTGTGTGTGTGTCCTTGTCTTGAGTTGTGTTTTGGTCTCTGAGCAAGACCTTTAACAAACAAAAAAGCAATGCAGTCCCAAGATATTGTGTTTATGTGTGTGTGTGTGTGTGTGTGTGTGTATGTGTGTGTGTGTGTGTGTATGTGTGTAGTAATCATCGATGTGTGAGCTGACTGCCCAGTATAACAGAGCACTAAATTATTGACTGCAGATTTCAGGAAACCACTTCATATAGAATCATCCTCAGCCATATTCTCCGGCCATCTATAAATAATAAACAGTATCGATCCATGTTGTGCTTGAGTCAATGAAGGGGTAAAAGAGAGAGAGAGAGAGAGGGAGAGAGAGAGAGAAGGTGAGAGGCTTTGCTTAATGCAACAAATTTCCTTCCATCAAGCTACAGTGGAGAAAGCACTTTATAAGTAAGCAGCTGAGTGTTAATGATGAAAAACACTGACTCAGATTCTATACCAAGCAGGAAAGTGAGCTGGTCTGGTCCTCCAGGTAAGAGCTGATCATATATAAACGTGACTAGACAGGCTTCGCTTTGCTGGACTGCCACTAACTGAGCAGCATTTTTCATGCAAATGTCACCAATAGCGGATCTCCGTCAGGTTATTAGAATCGGATCGTTCTTGTGGTGCCGTACATTTTCTTTATTTCTTTTTTTTTTTTCGATCACTGCTGTCTTGCACTGTCCACTGCTGAGTATCATTTCAGCCTTGTGATGCGCTCTTGTATCTCTGAAATGTGTCTATGCATTTCGGCACCGAGGAGGCGTCAATCATGTGGACTGCACAAAGTACACCCTCTTTATTAAAGAGTCAGGGAAGCTTTTTTTTCTTTTTTTTTTCTTTTTTTTGCAGACGCCTGGGTAACTGGCAATTTGGAATCCATTTGATGCCCCAATTCCCTGTTTAAAAAAATTGTGGTGGAATTTCTCTGATCAAATCAAATATATATTATTGTCCCATGATTATAGCCTATATGTTATTGCATTTAATCATTCTGTAAATAGAGTGATAATGATGAGATTTATATATATATATATATATATATATATATATATATATTTTTTTTTTTTTTTTTTTTTTTTTTTTTTTTTTTCACATATATTTATACTTATTCTGTTTTATTTTTATTTTATGTGCGTTATTTCTAATGTCTGCACTGCTTCTTTTCTTTCTTCCTTGGACAGTCAATGGATTTGTACATTACACATATTTTACCCAAAAATTATGCCCACTCTTTACTATAGGGTCAAAAATAAATAAAACGGGGGAATTAATTCCAGGTTTTCGCACACAGTCTGCAGTATGTTGATGTAGTTATTGACTTTTCACTAATGGAGACTTAAGTGCATGCTGATGTGTTTTTCCACAATTTTGGTCATTTGCTTCTTCCCAGTCACTAGCTAGCTCCGGCCCTGATCATTTTCCTGCTGATCAGGATGAGGACTCGAAACCTAAGTATCAACACATCTGCTATGAGCATCGCAAAAGTGCATTTCACCACATCAAAAACAGAAAACACAAAAAAGCAGTACTTTCAATGCACCATCAACACATGCCACATTTTGAGAGATGAGTACTATAGTTATGTAGGGGCAGAGGCTGGTTTCCCTCCGTCATGGCATACCAGCAGTTTGATGAGTGTCTTACAGAGCTGATTTATTCATACGCGCATGTATGTGCTTTTGTCTGCACTCCAATCGAATAGCGATTGAAAATGCTTGCCATGAAATTGCATGTTCTGTTAGCTCTGAGAACGAATAGGCCTTGAGAAAAATGGAAGCGCATTTCTGTGAACCGAAAAGAAAGAAAAAAAAATGGTGGAAGGATATGTGTAGTGGGGACTTGTTACAGGTATTCTGGAATGTCTAGCCTTCAGCTTTCATGATTCATTAATGTTCATTTCAAACGTTTCATTTAAAGACTCTGTAATAGGGTGGTGGTAGCTCTAATTTGGGTAGGGTGTAGCTCAGTGGTCTAAGGCGCTGGGTTACTGATCAAAAGGTTGGCGGGGGGGGGTATCGCAAAGCTATTACCCTTGGGTCCCTGAGCAAGGCCCTTAACCCTCTGTGCTCCAGGGGGCGCCATATCAAACTGGGATATGTGAAGAAAGAATTTCACTATGCTGTAAGGTATATGTGACAAATAAAGACTAATCTATTCTAATGCAAATGTCATTATTAAGCTTTATTACTGCTATATGTATATACATAAGTACATGAGCATTTGTTCCTATGTATATTCCATTTCAGCCATGGAATTCATTGCGTCTCGTGTTGCCTCACAGAGCAGCGTGAAGAACTGCCCTCTTCTACATACACTTACAGGCGTTTCTGATTGGCCATTGCCGCTGTGATTGACAGGGAAGAGCGAACACATAATATTCTTCCCACAAGTAATTATGACCAACTGCTAGGTTTAACCACAGATGGCTGTGAGATCTCTGGGTTTGAAACCGATGATAGGAGGAGCTAAACACAATTGGGAACGCAGCATCAGAGGCAAATAGATAAACAGATAAACAGGTGGAGCGAAAAAGAAAGAGGGCGAGAGAGAAACAGAGGAGGAACAATGAGAATGCAAAAAGCAGTTAGTGATTGTAGGTGTGTGTGTGTGTGTGTGTGTGTGTGTGTGTGTGTGTGTGTGTGTGTGTGTGTGTGTGTGTGGAATTGGTTTGTCATGCATCAGTGTTATTACTCGCCTCTTCCTGTCTGACACCACATGAGCAAAATAAATGTGAATTCTTTCAGGAAAAGCACAGACGTTACACAGAATAAATCAGATGCCAGCTGTAAGACAGGATACATTACGGCTGTTATAATCATGATATTTATATATATAATGTATGTATGTATATCTGCACATAACAATAATGTTCGCCAGCAAGCCACTAAATAAAGGATCAATCATTGGCACCCCTCACGTGAACTCAAAAATGATTGGTGCACGTTTTTTTTTGTTTTACTTAACAAACTTAAACTCAGAAATAAAATCTAAAATATTTCTAATATTGCAAAATTAAGTGACCCTTTTTTTTTAATGAGAATCGCAAGATTTAAGTAATCGCCATAATAATAACAACAACAACAATAATAACAATAATAAACACTTCCATAAGTAACAACAAGCAAACTAACTAATCCAGATCAACAGATTGTACTGGACATGGAGTGTGGTAACGGTTGAGAGATAAACGCGGGTGCAGCTTTATGATTTTTATTAAAACCACTTAGGAGAACAAACAAAACAAAAATAGGCCATAGGGGTTTGTTTTTCATGATAAGGTCATTTCATGATAAGGTCTTCATTTGGCACAGAATGAGGAAAATGCATTGTGCAGCTGAATAAAAAAATAAATAAAAAATGGAAAAATAAAATAAGAAAAACGCGGGGGTGCCAAACTCATTGTCACAGTGGGCCGCATCAGCATTACGGTTGCCCTCGAAAGGCAAGTTGTAACTATAAGACAGTGTATACTATTTGATGTGCGACGCCGCCTCAGATTTTACCTCTTGCTGGCCTTGAATTTGACACTTATTCAACATGTACCATATATTTTACCTTTGTATTACAGGTAAAAAGTGATGTTATTCTCTAGGGGATGAATAAGCAAATTAATATTAGCAGTGTCACAGAATGTCATTCAATGAATTGAATGAAAGTCTCATTTAATACCAGTTCTTGGCCCTGTCCCTAAACAGAAAAGCGCCGATAGTTTTGGAGCCGCACCAGCTCCAGCCTGTTTTGCTTTGCACTGCTTTCCAAGTGTTTAGCATGTGTGTATTTGCATAGCTACAATAATCGCACACAAGTGTTTATGGTCATCTACTCATGTTGTAATTTATTGGCTCCTCTGTGATTTACACCCATGGTGGACGTGACACAGTGACCGCATGAAGCGCACGAGAGGTTCAAACAAGCTCACTTGTAACAAGTCCAATATACCAGCCAATCAGGAGCGAACGGAACAAAAAAAGGAAGATAGGGAGAGATGCCCATCACGTGTTCCTTTGAAAGAGACACTCATTAAAGCACTTTTCTTTGTTTGCGCTTTGCCATTAAGGCCTGTCTGCATTCTGGTTCTCTCATAAACCTAAGCCTCTACTTTACCATGTCATTTTAATTGGCACTCTTTATTCTTTCCCGGCATTTTTCCCTTAATTCATTTGTTTACCCATGCACAAAGCTCAACATTTTTCAGCCGCATGATAAATCATTGTCTGCTGGCATGGCGACGCGCATGAGAATCCACAATGAAGTTGTGCAGGCTTCTAAATGAATGTTATTACACCTCGCTGATGCTCAGACACTACCCTTTTTTTCTTTTTTTTGTGTAGCTGCTATCGGTAGGAACCAAACTCAAGGACCCATCAATCATATCTGCCATATTTCTAATAAACCTAACCGGAGCATTGCACGGTATTGCTTTATAATATTCTAAACAGTTCCTCTGTGGTTATTTTGTTGTGCTGCAAAACCCGAAATGAAATTGCCGCGGTCAAAAGAGATGTAACGATAAAAGGCTGATGACACGTGGTAGGTGCTGTAGATTTCAGAGATAAATCCGAGACCATGATGCATTGCATGCTCCTGCTGAGATTTTTCTGACCTCTTTTTGTATTCTGTTTAATTTTTTAATTTTTTTATTTTTTTTAATTAGCAGTGCGCTTAATAAAACCGCAGGCATTAAACAGTGCCAATAAATCATGCTTACATTGGAGCATTTAAGGACTGGATTTACATTTGACTTGCTTTAACTCTGTCATTTTGGAATCATAATCATGGCTTTGTATTGAAAATAAGCAGGATGAAAGCGGGCAAAAAATAAATAAATAAATCGGTATTTGCATGATGAATGAAAAACAAGGTCAATTTTCATCAAAAGAGTCTCTGAAGCATTTAGTCAGTTGTATATATAAAAAAAAACATCACACAGAAAAAAAGGCTTCTAATGTAAATGACTGACGCGTTCTTCGTTGTGTTTTCCGTAACCTTTCATGCGCTCGTTCATTCCCTATGTGAAGTCCGTTAATTTCAATAAGGTTCATTTCTAAATAATAACCAAGTGAAAGATTTAATTAAGCTTTTTTTCTTTTTTTTTACAGTAATTGATTTTGCTGTAGGTCAGTAGATTTCATCGCTTTCTTAATACCTGGTTGCCTTTTCTTTTTAAAGAAAGCTTCTCACAGCACTTTTGTGGGAATCTTTGCTCATTCCAGAACTGGTGTAACTCGGTCAGGGTGGGTACACACACACACACACACACACACACACACACACACACACACACACATTTTTTGTCTATACAGTCCACAAATTTTCTATGTGATTCAGGTAATCGCTTGGTGAAGCTACTCCAGTTTTTGAAACCCTGGGAGACCGAGTTGCAATTTACTTTCTAGCTCATGTTTTCAGAAGTGTTTCTGTAGTATAACTAGATAATCCATCTCCTCTGTTTTTTTATTTTGTCTTCTTAGGTATGCTAGTTTTAGATCATTTTAGCTTTAATCATTGTACATTGTATACCGCCACCCCTACACACAAGCGCTGAAGTATATACAGTATATACATACTACAGTAAAAAAGATGAATTGGGTTTAATCGGTGCTCGGCTACTGATTGGAATGTCAGGGGTTCGAGCCCCGGTATCACCAAGCTACAACATGGGTCCTTGAGCAAGGCCCTTAACCCTCTGTGCTCCATGGGCGTTGTATCATGACTGAACCCGCGCTCTGACACCAGGTTCCAAACAAGCTGGGATATGTGAAGAAAGAATTTTACTGTGCTGTAAATGTATATGTGACAAATAAAGGCTAAATTCTAAATAGTTACATAGAGCTAGTCCTCCTTAAAACTCCACAAATCAATTTATTGGATATTTAAAGCGTTACATTTCATAATGAAAATGAATTGGGATGCATCGGGACATTTGCAGATTGACAAATAAAACATCCCCTTTCCCCAATAACAGGGGGCAAATCAAAGAATAAATACACTATATGTAATAGCCTTGCATCTATGTTCCCAATTAATTTTCATTATTAAATTAATTCATCCACTCATCTTCAATCTTCCCATCTCAAGAGTCTTGGGGCATCAGACTTGGCAGAATACAGCCTGTATGCCAACCTATATTCACACATACATTCATACAATAGGGACAATTTTCCAAGGTGCCAATAAACCTACCATGTATGTTTTTGGACCGGGGGAGGAAACCGGAGAACCCGGAGAAAAAAAAAACCCTGAGGCACAGGGAGAACATGCAAACTCCACACACACATGGCGGAGGCGGGAATCGAATCCCTACCGCGGAGGTGTGAGACGAACATGCTAAACTATAAACATTATGAAATTTAAAGCTTTAAAAATCCATTAAATCCATTCCTGGACTTTTAACTCACAGTGGACTTGCTGTGTGTATCTATTTAACCCAATTCATTTTTCCTATAGTATGTACTGTATATACTGTATATACTTCACTGCTTGTGTGTGTAAGGGTATACAATATGTAACGTTGTAAAAGCGCAAATTGTACATCATTAGCCTGGGCTTATTTAAACCTTTGACCTTAAATGTAAATAGTCTTTTTTGTTTGAGCCTAAGGCAAAGCAAAAGTACATTAAAATGCACAATCAAATCAGAACAACAAATCAGAAGGAACTGGCTGAAGAAGTGTTAGTTAAATGATTTTTCTTCTTGGATCATTTTCTGATCTGAGATATTCCTCACAGTATGATAGTTATTTGGGGGTGGGGGGGAGACAGACAGAGAGGGAGAGAGACATGCACATATCTCGAGTGAAAATGCAAGACATCATACTCATGTGTACTGCCTTGCAGCACAGACTTAACACACAGTGTCCGTGTAATTATGGTCAGTGAACTAATAGAAATGATGATAATACCGAGGTGAGAGGAAGCAATCAGTGCCTTCTTCTGTCTTTCGCTTGCTTAGCGCCCGAGATCATTCAGTGCATGTTCGTGCTCAAGCTGACAGACTGTAAAATTATATCTGTGATAAATAATTGCTAGTTATGGTGCTGTTATCAAAATCAAATTAAAATTCGAATGAGGGGAAAAAGGCGGCGAGTGTGACTTGCACAGAAACGCATGCATGAGAGCAGCCTTACAGCATACCTAATGCACAGTGGCCCTCAAACACACTCCGCTCTCTGAATATCCCATCCGGAATTGATAGGCTCCTTGTTCGGAATATCTAGTTGATGCTGGCAGGCAATATAAAATAGCAACTAGAGTACTGTTCATTGGATTGGGAGTTTGTGTGCAGGTTTGGGAAAGGGGAGGGTGTGTGTGGGGGGGGGCGCTTTTTGCTGGTGGCAGTATGTGGGAAGAAGCACCCACTAGCTCACTCTCAGTGGATCATAAAAATCTCTAATGGCATTGGCAAAATTGGCACATTATTCTTTGAACATGGGTGAGGGGAGGTTCACTGGAGGACTTCCATTAGCTCGCTGCATCTGTGCAATAGGAGAGAACGCTATCAACCGGCATTAACATAAACGGCAAGAGCAAACTGGGCATTTGCTTTTCGCATGCAAAAAAAAAAGCCCTGGCCAGCCGAGTTGAGTACAGTTTCTGCAGAGACATTCTCTTTTTAATGATGAAGGTTCCGTTCACCTACAGAGCCTTGGCCATTTCTAACAATGTACAATTAAGCAGGAAGAAAGCAAGTCTGGCAGTTAATAAAGGACGCCCTTGTGTAACTGGCCACCACTGAGTCTAACGTCACATTAGCTCAATTTTGAGCGACAGCACCGTTTACCCCACTTAGGAAAGAAAGTCTCCATATACAGCGAAAGGATCACATAGCGAGGGGCTCTTAATGCTTATTTTACGTGTTGGTACGCAATAGGTAACGGAATTTTGTGTGATTCTTTTTAGGAGCCAAATAGTTGTCTCAATATTTAGAATTCGACCAAATGTTCATTTCAGTAACACTGGGCAAAGAGTCACTTAGAAATCCCATTGGAAATGTAGTAGATTGGCAAATGTTTGCCGACACCTGGTCATAAGCATGGTATATTGTTCTTGAGCATTGCAATCAACATACCGTCCAGATTTGCTCTTAGAATTCCCTCCAACAAGGTACATTCCTAAATAATAGCTCAGCACCACTCTCTCTGGTACTTTCTTTCTTTTTGTTTATTTTCTGTGCGTTCGGCTCTGTAGTGTCTTTATAATCCTGTCAGTAAGCTAAATGGATCCTGGAGGTGTGAGGATAACGTACTAACCACTAAGCCACCCTATTGGCCCTTTGCCAATAAACTTAAAATGAATTAAATATTAATTGATTTGCTCAGTAGATTTCACCACTTTGTTAATATCTGGTTGCATATTCTTTGTTTTCTTTGTTCACAATACTTCAGTGGTACTCAGGTATATATTCGATTGTCAAAAGTTTGTGGACACCTGGTGAAAAACATGGCATGTTTTTCTTGCAATCAACATTCAGTCCCCATTTGCTCCAATAAGGTTCATTTCTAAAAAATAAAAAAATAAAACAGTGAAGCGAAAGTTATAACTAAGTTTTGTTTTTCAATAATTGGTCAATAGATTTTAACACTTTGAGGGACACGGTGGCTTGGTGGTTAGCACATTCGCCTCACACCTCCAGGGTCCGGGTTTGATTCCTGTCTCGGCCATGTGTGTGTGGAGTTTGCATCTTCTATCCGTGCCTCCAGGTCCAAAAACATGCACGGTAGGTTGATTGGCACCTTGGAAAATTGTCCCTAGTGTATGAATGTGTGTGTGTGTGTGTGTGTGCCCTGTGATGGGTTGGCATTCCATCCAGGGTGTATCCTGCCTTAATGCCCATAGACGCCTGAGATAGGCACAGACTCCCCATGACCCGAGGGAAGATCAGATAAAGCGGTAGAAGATCTGGATGCATTTTCTTTGTTTAAAAAGTCCTCCCACAGGACTTTTGTGTACTTTTACACCATTACATAACTGGTGTAACTCGG
Organism: Kryptopterus vitreolus; assembly: GCA_030449085.1. Lineage (NCBI taxonomy): Eukaryota > Metazoa > Chordata > Actinopteri > Siluriformes > Siluridae > Kryptopterus > Kryptopterus vitreolus. The sequence goes on from JACRUU010000007.1 coordinate 12,907,227, forward strand.
TCAGGGTAGGTAGGCACTATCGCACAGACACACTTTGTCTATACATTCCACAAATATTCGATGCACTTCAGGTAATCGAATATATCCTGGATTGCCAAATGTTTGTGGACATCTGGTCGTAAACAAAGCATGTTTTTATTGAGCAGTTCATTCAACATTCAGTCCCAATTTGCTATTAGAAATCCCTGTATTCTGCTGGGAAGATGTTTCACTAGATTTTGATGTGTGTTTGTGGACATTTATGCTCATCAGCTATAAGGGTATCAGTACAGACTAGTAGTAACTGATGTAGGTGAGGTGACCTCGGGTGCAATCCTAAAAAAAAATAAATAAATAAATATATATATATATATATATATATATATATATATATATATATATATATATATATATATATATATATATATATATATATATATATAGGGTGGGTGCAACAGACATGAAAAACTAAAAACTAAAACTGTCTTAAAATGCATTTGCAGAAATGAGAAGTAGACCAACATCAAAGTCCAATCAAAGTACAAATTACTCAAAGGCACAAAAGTGGCAGAACTGTACGTTTCATAAAGCATGAATAGGAAAACCGGCCAAATGGAAACTGTGTTTTTGTTGATTATGCTTTTTTATTCAGAAGACACAAGGCATGATTAGAGAATTGCAACACTCGACTTAACCAGCATTCGACAACGCTCACGCTTGCGAGCGAGTTCCAAGTTTAACAGTTTATTCCTGTGATGAAACTGCACGTAAACAGGTACAGCTTTCATTGCTGAAACACTGACGGAGTGATGTCATCACGGTCGTATAGATTTTAGATGCGAAAATAAGCAACTTCCCATCAGGTTCAGAGAGTCCAACCCTTTGATTTGTCCAAATAATTATACAACATTGATGCGTTTTACAATCTTCAACATTGACACTACAACGTCTCTAAACCTCGTTCTGGATGTTGAAGGATCACATTTCATCCAAGCCGCCTTTTTTTTTTAAAGAAAGATTAGGCATTTTAGTGAAACTCATCTTTTACATCCTTCACAAAATATGGTATTTAATATCAATATGTATTTTGCACTCGGCATCTGTCAGTGCCATCGCTACACCCTTAGATTACTTGAAGTGCCCCAGTACAAAGAGAAAAAAGAGGGAGGAGGAGTGTGAGACAGAGTGAGAGAGAGAGAGAGAGAGAGAGAGAGAGAGAGAGAGACCGAACGGCGGCAGAGATTACAGTAGAGACCGCTTCAATAAATCATTGGCAAATAAATGAAAGTGCCATTCAAGCTGAGAAAATAAAAGAGGAGGAAGATTAATTTGAGTTTTCTTCTTCAAATGTTTTAGCAAGCCGGACGACAAGCAAGGGCCGGACGGGCGTATTTTTTTGTCAGTACGCCTGTGTGCTCGGCATGATAGCGAGACTTTGTGGGAAAACAGCAGTCCATCAAAAATGTATCTTGTCAGTCCCACTGTGTGTTTCCATATCAAGCTGAAAGCGAGGGGTCCTTCTTTGTATGCAGGAGCTGAATGGGATTAGGCTTCCACAGGTAGCTGTCTCTCTCTCTCTCTCTCTCTTTCTCTTTCTCTCTCTCTCCCTACTCTCTGTCAGGACCAGGGGATATGAGTAGCACAGAGTTGCCATGGTTTCCAGATCTGCTCTGGCTGCTCTTCTTCCTGACCAATGTGTTACTACTGCTCAGTGTTCCAACACACACACACTCCCCCAATCCCCACGCATCCACACAAACACACCTGCTGCATACAACCTGCGATCGTCCCTCGCTTAGAAACATCACTGAGATCTTGATCCACTGTAGGTGTCGGGTTTGGGGGGCGGAGGTGGGGAGGGTTAGTTGGCTTTTGAACAGCTGTAATTTAAACATCATCGTCATGTAGCACATTTGTCAATTATCAGCTTTATATTAAACACTTTCTTTTAACAAACAGTTCTTTTTTAGTGGAACGGTGGTGTTTTGGTGCCGTTCTTGCGTCTTTCCCCATCTGCTGACGCGCGCGATGCATCTGTTTCGGTATGACACCTGGATGCTGACAACAAAAAGAACTAGCACTTTTATCCCCACCTTGAAACCGCAGCCAAGCACTGCCATACCTAATGCACTGTCTTTCTGTACTGTAAATCACTAACAGATATTACTACATAGCACTACATGTACCGAGGCATATCTCTGCGGACATTAGTATGTTTTACGCATCATCGTGTGTGTGTGTGTGTGCTAATAGAATACGGTCTAAGAATACAGTCTTCTTATTAGAACTATTGGGACGAGATGTTAAACTAAATACCTGATACTAAACACACATTATTAATTAACAGATATATCTGCTTACAGAATTGGGGAAATACAGTGTATATACTCATTTAAAAATGATTGAATAAAATTGATATGATGTTTACAGTGTTTCATGGCAAAAGAAAAACAGGTGATTATTCATGTGCTTGTGAATTCTTTTGATGGTGTGAGTGTGTGTGTGTGTGAGTGTGTGTGCGCGCGCGTGCTGACAGAACAGATGGAGGCGTTTGAGAGTGAGACAGGGACTAAAACACCTTTTTTGTTCCACCTGGTTATTCTCAAGTAGAAATGACCTGAACATTGTCTCTGTAATATAAATGAGTGTATTAATATTAATATATACATGTGCCTGCATATATAAATACATATGCGCACACAAACACAAACCCGGCTTCTGGCAAGATGTTCTACTAGAATTGGGAGTGCGGTTGTGTAGATTTTGACCGGTGCGGTGTATTATTGTGTAAGTGCATTAATAAAGTCAGGTTCTGCTGTGGTGTCGAGGCATTCAGAAAATGAATGAAGGCAGAAGCAGAAAGTCAAGCTACAACATCCGTAGACATCACTATATTTTCCGTGCCTCCTCAATTCTACTAAAGAAATAGGAAGAACCACATATGGTTGGGATAAGGATGGTGTCCTAATCAGTTGTCCATAGAATACAGGTATGTGTATAAATAAATACATCTTCATATTCTAATGTGGTCATGGTCAGATATTTATTTTGCTTTTTGTGAAAAATGTAAAAGAATTAACATTACCAACAAAGGCTTTTAGTGTTCACGGCACATGGGTAATTGTTGATATGCTGCAGTTTTCTGTGTGGTGATACTGAATTAATTAGCATTATTTAAAAGGTTTTGTTTCAGTCATACAGAAAACTTGCTCTTTTTTATTTTTCCCAACATGGCATAATAAAGGCCTTCTATTTCATGCTAGTCTACATCGCACCCTGTCATTAATGTCTTTCCATATTCATTCCTGATTTGTGTTTCATTATCATTCTAAATAGGATAGTAGTTTCCAGAATAACAGTAATATATATATATATATATATATATATATATATATATATATATATATATATATATATATATATATATATATATATATATATATTAAACAATTGATGAACACTGTGTGAGGGATCATACTGAAAATAGACCAGAATGCATTGTACTGGTGGTCATGTAACTTTCTGACCTGAGAATAATGAAGAGAATATTTTCTTTGTAAAAAGTTCAGTGTTTCCGAAGGTCAATGTGTTTCTTTTTTTTCCATAAGCCAGAGCCACAGAACATTTACTAATACAAATCTATTGTGCAGCATGTGAAATAAGTATTTCAAGAAGAAATTATAATGTGATTTATGTGAATACAGTATGTGTATGGTATATGGTATATAGATAGATAGATAGATAGATCGATAGATAGATAGATATAGATAGATAGATATAGATAGATAGATAGATAGATAGGTAGATAGATATAAGGGAGAAAAGGGAGCATGGTGGCTTAGTGGTTAGCACGTTCGCCTCACACCCCCTGGGTCCGGGATTCGATTTCCCGTCTCGGCCATGTCTGTGTGTGTGTGGAGTTTGCATGTTCTCCCCGTGCCTCAGGGGGTTTTTTCTCTGAGGTTCTCCGGTTTCCTCCCGGTTCAAAAACATGCACGGTAGGTTGATTGGCACCTTGGAAAATTGTCCCTAGTGTATGAATTTGTGTGTGTGAATATGAGTGTATGTGAGTGTGTGTGTCCTGCGAAGGGTTGGCATTCCATCCAGGGTGTATCCTGCCTTAATGCCCATAGACGCCTGAGATAGGCACAGACTCCCTGTGACCCGAGAGAAGATCGGATATAGCGGTAGAAAATGAATGTATTATATTGAAAATGAAAAATTATATATTATATATTATATATATACACACTGAGAGAGAGAGAGAGAGAGAGAGAGAGAGAGAGAGAAAGAGCGATAATGAATACATTGAATAACACACAATGTGACCATGGTCCAAGTCGTGGCAAAATTAATTTACCACTGACTCGCTTTGTCTATCTCTGATTCCCTGGGCTAAATACCTCCAAAGTTCAAAATTCTCTCTGAATGCGATGAGCAGAATGCATACTAATACGGAGCCATGCTAATGTCCGTACACATCGTCCTCTTAACTCCACCACCTGCTGGCTGGATAAATGCTGTGGGAGAGAGTGCAAGCTCACGCCTGTCTGCCAGCAGATAATGGAGATGCAATCTGCCTGTGCCTGCTCAGCCCAAACAAAACAGCAGGCTCACAGCAACCTAACTTGTATTAAGTTAAATATCAGCTGGTACTGATTGTCAGTTTGTTTTCACTATTCACACGAGCTCGGTCGTTTCCATTTATGAGATCTTAACTGTAGAAATGGTGGGATGTATCCAATTCCAACAGAATTTCACTGTAATCAAAGAAATTGCTAATGTTATACAGAGAAGACGAGGCTAAGTGGCAGCCGAACGTGCCCTTTGAGACAGCTAGCAGCCATTAGCTGTCATAAAAACCTGCTTTCTTCAAGAAGTAACACCTGAGTAAAGTGACTTGCGGGTTTTGTTATGAATACTTCTCGGCTGTTATAATGTTAGACCGTCATGCCGGCTGATTTTGAAGCTTAGCGCTGTTATTCTCGAGTCAAGTGAGGTTAATTTGAGAGCAGATCAAGTAAGAGATAAAATTTTTTTTGGAAAAAGTCTCAACCCTGTGTCTCATGACCGTGCCAAAGCTAGCTTTATGAAGACATGGTGTGTTAAGGGTGTAGTGAAAGGACTTACTGGACTGTTAAATATGGTAATGCTCTTATGGTTAAATAATCACAAATCGCCTCAGTGACACTAGTGGAAAGTCATTCCAGAAGTGAAGCTTATTATATCAGGGACAAATGTCTTCAAATATATATATTTTAATATAGTATTAAGGGAATTTGTGTGTGAGTGTGTGTGTACTAGGCACTATTTATTTTGTTTTAGAAGTATCATGTATGACTAATGTATTATTGGGTCAGTAATATCAAAATGTTCCAGCATAAATTTTACAGGAAAAAATGTCAGTTGTAAAAGTGCTTTATTATGTAACAAACAAATGTTTAGTCCAAAATATTAAGGCTGGCTTAAAGAAGAAGCAAGTGTGAAATTCATAGTCTCCAGAAGAATGTGGCAGATTGTCCAAAACACTCAGTAGAACTCACCAGCTAACTTCCTTTGAAAATTTTTTTTTTAATAAAATAAAATAATTTACCAGACGCAACATTTACTTTCGGGGCATGGTGGCTAAGTGGTTAGCACGTTCGCCTCACACCGCCAGGGTCTGGGTTCGATTTTCATCTCGGCCATGTGTATGTGGAGTTTGCATGTTCTCCCCGTGCCTCAGGGGGTTTTTGTCCGTGTTCTCCGGTTTCCTCCCCGGTCCAAAAACATGCACGGTAGGTTGATTGGCACCTTGGAAAAAGTGTCCCTAGTGTGTGAATGTGAGTGTGTGTGCCCTGTGATGGGTTGGCATTCCATCCAGGGTGTATCCTGCCTTAATGCCCATAGACGCCTGAGATAGGCACAGGCTCCCTGTCACCCGAGGGAAGATCGGATAAAGCAGTAGAAGATGAATCAATGAATGAACTTTTACTTTCAGCATCTCCCATCCATAGGTTCCCATTGTCATTATCAGCTGTATAATTTGATTTGGCATATTCATTCATTCATTCATCTTCTACCGCTTTATCCGATCTTCCTTTGGGTCACGGGGAGCCTGTGCCTATCCCAGGCGTATATGGGCATTAAGGCAGGATATACCCTGGATGGAATGCCAACCCATCGCAGGACACACACACACAGACACATTCATACACTAGGGACAATTTTCCAAGGTGCCAATCAACCTACCGGCATGTTTTTGGACCAATCAACCTACCGTGCATGTTTTTGGACCGGGGAGGAAACCGGAGAAACCGGAGAAAAAACCCCTGAGACACAGGGAGAACATGCAAACTCCACACACACATGGCGGAGACGGGAATCGAACCCGGACCCTGGCGGTGTGAGGCGAACGTGATAACCACTAAGCCACCGTGCCCCTTGATTTGGCATATATTCTTGTTTTATTATTATTATTTCCATTCAATACATTCTACAGCATTGCTTTCCCGCCTTTCTATTCTCTATATTTTCTACGTGCTTTTCTGGATGAGTCATTAAAAAAAATTATCCAGCTTGGCAAATTGGATGTATAGATAATACATCTGCACTGTGTGCAACACACAGCCAGTATTTTGAACCTTTTAGGTGCAAACAGCCCAAAGAAAATCCATATTCATTAGTCGGAAATGTGCAAACATATAAACAAGACTTTGCTCGTTTGCTTGCAGGTTATCAAATTTGCACATGTGGCACACACAGACACATGAAGGTTTGTTTTTTTTAAGGCACACATTTACATTCATGGCATTTGGCAGACGCCCTTATCCAGAGCCACTTACAACTGAGCATTAATGGCCGTGTTCAAGGACACAGCAGTGGTGCTGGGGTTTGGACTCATGGCCTTCCATTCTAAAATCCAAACCAACAAACATCCACAAACAAATATCAGTGAACAAGGGAATCCAATGTGAGCCAACATAAAATATACTATGCAGTTTGTTTATATAACACATAGAAGGCAATATATAGAAGGCAAAGTAGAAGGCAATATATAAACTCATAAATAATATATTCAAATATAAAGGGAGGTGGGAGCTCAGTGGTTAAGGTTTTGGCCTATGGAGCGGAAGAACCCAGGTTCAAATACCACCACAAAGCTGCCACTAGTGGGCACTTTGAGCAAGGCCCTTAACCCTCAGTTGTAAGTCTCTCTGGATAAAGGCGTCTGCCAAATGCCGCAAAGGTAACTAATTTAACTAATTTCCAAAGTCAACAATGATGGAACTGTAATGAATCACATATTTGATATCAACCAAATGTGGATGCTTTTGAGACTGGTCTCTTTAAAGGTTTGTGCCTCATAAGGTTGTCTTTACTGGCCAATGCTTACTCATCATGAATAGACGCACACAACTCACTTATATTAACATTTTTTCTTCTACAATTCTTCCATATTGTAATGCTGCTTTGAGACAATGTCCATTCTGAAAAGCGCTATAGAAATTAACTTGAACTGCAATGAATGAACATTCGGTGCCACCCAGATGTGGATGAGGTTCCTTTTTGGGTTTCTTCTTCATGTCATCTCAGGGGATTTTTCTGCTGACTGCTTAGGAACGGGGTCAGTGGTTAGTGGTTAGCATGTTTGCCTCACACCTTCAGAGTCGGGCTTCGATTCTCGCCATGTGTGTGTGGAGTTTGCATGTTCTCTCCGTGCCTCACAGGGTTTTTCTCCGGGGTACTCCGGTTTCCCCCGGTCCAAACACATGCACGGTAGGTTGATTGGCACCTTGGAAAATTGTCCCTAGTGTGTGAATGTGAATGTGAGTGTGTGTGCGCCCTGAGATGGGTTGTCATTCCATCCAGGGCGTATCCTGCCTTAATTCCCATAGACCCCTGAGATAGGCACAGACTCCCCATCACCCGAGGGAAGATCGGATATGGATAAATGAATGAATGAATGCTTAGGAACGAACTTATAATTATAAGGCACACACTTGGCACTAAACATATACCTATGTTTATACAACTTTATAACTGTGTTATGTTTTCCTAAAGGGGCTATGAGGCAGTATCCATTGTCAAACAAGCTGTAAAAATAATTATATAATGAAATAGTGAAATTATTTTTTCCGATATCCAAGTTTGTTTTTGGAAGCTGGGGTCAGAGCGTAGGGTCAGCCGTGATACAGTGCCTCCACAGAGGGTTAAGGACCTTGCTCAAGGACCCAAGAGTGGCATCTTGGTGACACGACCGTTTTGCAATATCCCCATAATGGGGAGGGGGTGTAGCTCAGTAGTTAAGGCGTTGGGCTACTGATCGGAAGGTCGGTGATGCAAGCTCCGGTATCGCCAAGCAGCCACCCTTGGGTCCTTAAGCAAAGACTTTAACCATCTGTGCTCTGACCCAAGCTTCCAAAAACAAGCTGTCAGTAAACCCAAGAGCTCACGGCACTCACTTCCGGTTTCACGGCGCGCAATTCCGGCCATCTTGCTGTTGCCGACAATGATTCTGGGCTAGATTATCTCAGCAGCGACCCTGGTCTTTGGGATTATTCTTGCCACCCTGCCTTCTCTTGTTTCCTGTTTCTGTCTCAGATCCTTGTTCTTCCCTGACTGCTTTTGGGCCTTGGACTGTTTAGTTTTGTATGTCAGTCTGTTCTTCTCCTCCTCCCTGATTTTGGAATGTTTTGGTTTTTGTCTCTGACTGTTGTATTGATTTCTGGTTTGGACTGTTTTGGATTTAGATTATTGGTTTGCCTGTGTTTATACCCTGAACTGTTTATGAACTGTTTGTTTTTTTTGCCTTGCTGTTTTGTTTTGTCTGCGGCCAGTTCATAAAAGTCTATTATTATTTCATCCTGCCTGTTGCATTTGGGTCCTATCATCACCCCGCATCTCTGACACAAGCTGGGATATGCAAAGAAACAATTTCACTGTGCTGTAATGTGTGTGACAAATAAAAGCTATTCTATTCTAAAAATGCTTAGGTTAATGCATACCAAGTTTTGGTCCAATGTAGGACAACCTCTGAACCGGATTTGACAGGATCTACTGCAAACATCTTGGTGCCAAATAACACAGCATGTGTTCAGATGTCTTGTGGAGTCCATGCCTCCAAAAGTCAGAGCGGTTTTGCTTGCACAAGGACAGCATGAACGGTATTATCCAGGTGGTTTTAATGATATGGCTGTACACATCATAAAGTCATCATGAGTTAAACTACCTGAAATCGTGCTGACGGTTTGCTCCCGTATGGCATAAAGCAACTATTGGGATTTATAAAGTAGGGCACAACAGCATAGCAGAGTTTTTTTTTCTGAACGTTGGGTAAACAAGAGCAGTGTTTTTTTTTTTGTTTGTTTTTTTTCTGATCTGAAGTGTATTATAGATATGTGCATGTACACTGACAATGAGCTGTCTTCTGGGACACTGCATCTACTTTTCTTCCTCCAAATGTCTGAAATTCCAGTATGTTCATATTAGAAGCATATTTAAATATTCTTTTAAAGGTGGACCTTTAGTAATTTTTTTTATTATTATTTATTTAATTTTTTAAAGAGGAAAACCTGTTCCGTGAAGCTTCCTCGAGATTTAGTATTCAAGCAGCAAAATAGCATAAGGCTGCTTTTGTTAATTAATTCATGAAATGAGTCATTCAATTAAGGGATTATTATTTTGATTGCGCCAACTAAACAACAATGTATTAAATGTAATCATATTGGGACACGGCTCTGGGATTTTGCGATTTGAACAGACTTTAATGGACGCTGACGTAAAAATCGTTGGTGACACGCACCACCTCACTGCAGGATTAGATCTCTACACACTGCGAAATTGATTTAGAAAAGACAATACCTGGTGCTTTCAGGATAAATGTTATACCTGATTTCTCACGTCTTTTATTCAGCCTGTACATGCGTGTTTGTTTATATTTATTTAATTGTGTGATGGGGGGATAAGGGAGGGTTGGGCGGGGTCTGGATGGATTTCTTTTTTTTTTTGTTGTTTTTTTTTTTTCTAGAACTTGAGAGACCTACAGGGAGGCTGTCGAAAACATGGCTTAAACTGCTAGAAGAATTGCCTTCTTGTGTCATCAGCAGTCCTGGCGGAGTTACATCCGCTCAGTGCTCGCCAGAGAAATAGAACTTTTCAATTTTCACTGTTGCACACGCCAGGGTGTCAGACTATACAGTTCTTCAGCAAAAGTAAATTATCTTTAAAGGAAGAAGCCCCCTGATATTTCCCGTCCCTGCATGCTGATTCTGCCTGTCATTTTCAAACATGTGCCCTTTCAGTCTCGCAGAGCTCTCTCGCTCCCTGTCCACATTTCTCCAATACGAATGCCACCCAGCCTATCATTTTAGCTGGAATTTAGATACCGAGAAGCTTGTGTTTTGTGTGTGTGTGTGTGTGTGTGTGTGTGTGTGTGTGTGTCTTCTTCGCTTGTAAAAATTACCCCTTCAGAACAACAACAGATTACATCAAGTCAACAGTGACGTCATCTGTGAAGCTGTCCTGTCTCCATTTCTTCCATACCTATATATATATATATATATATATATATATATATATATATATATATATATATATATATATATATATATATATATATATATATATATATATATATGAATACATTTCATGTTTATTATACTCTAACTAACGATAACAGATGTTGAGTCAGATGTTTCACTCAAAATCTCTTTAATAAACTTATTGATTATTTAATATTAAGTTTATTATTTAAAAGAAATTATTCTTTTAATATTCATTTCTTGTTCATTATTTAATTTCTTGTTAATTTCAATCTGAACCTTTTACTGTTTGTTTGAATCGTTAAATATGATACTTGGCTCCTTTAAGAATAATTTTTCAGTTGCTTTCCATATAAACTGGTGATATTTTTTCTGTTTAGGCAATGAATGCTGAAATTGTCATGGTAGGCCACACGGACTGAAGTTTCTTTATTCATTTGTTCTTTTTTTGTTCAGCAAATTCAGTTATTAATTGAGTGTTATCAAAAAAAAACTATTTAATCCTCGCATTTTTTCATAACCTTAACAGTTCAGAGATAACTAAATCATCTCTGAACATAGACACCATATAACCCAAAGACAACACACTAGCGGTAAAACATGGTGGTGGTGCATTCTTGCTTTGAGGCTACATTTTTTCACATGGGATTGGGTTAAAGATTTCACCTAGAGAGCAGTTATTTAAGAAGAAGGTTAATGTTTCAGGCAAGTAATGAGGCCAGGTCGAAGTCCTAAGAAAAACCTGTGGAATGAATTGATGTGAGCTGAGTCTATGTGATCTACTGTACTTACATTTTCAAAGAGTGGTGAGGAATTTTCACTGTAACCAGATGATCAACTGAAAATACCGTGAAAAAAAAGCAAAGGCAGACCTCAACATCAAAAAAAGGTATTTCATATTGGCAGCATTATAGACAGAGACTATTCTCCCACAAGCCACTGCACTTCATATTACATCACATTGCTTTTGTTACATTCATGATAATTACCTATGCCTTTCCTTATATCTATATATATATATATATATATATATATATATATATATATATATATATATATATATATATATATATATATATATATATATATATATATATATATATATATATATATATATATATATATATATGGAGAACCCGGAGAAAAAACCCCTGAGGCATTTGGAAAACATGCAAACTCCACACACACATGGCCGAGACAGAAATCATACCCGGACCCTAGAGGTGTAAGGCGAACGTGCAAACCACTAGGCCACCGAGGCCCTATATATATATATATATATATATGTCCAGTTTGCGACTATAACACTTTAACCATCAGCCACTGTACATCACATGACAGTCACATTGATAGTCAATGACTACTTGCATTTGCTCCTTGGTTCCTCTAATTGGTATACCAGTTTAATTTTGAGTTTGTGTGTTTATGTTTATTTATATGCCTCGTGTGCTTTTTTGTATCCCAGCTTTGTGCCAAGCACTTAAGTAAATTGGTTTAGTACCCATGCTTTCTGTTTATGGTGTTGATTTTCATCGTTTGTAGTCATTTGGTTTAACAAAATAGCCTGCACTTGCATCCACCTTCCTTTCAAAGCCCTACAAACGCTCCGTCGTGTCATTTTGTGTTTTGCCTCATTGTGTTAGTCTTATATGTTTGACTTTATTACACTGCTCTACATTAATGTGAAATGTTTTTTCTTCCCTCAATACCTTCCTTCTGCTGTGACGAAAACTGTAAGTGTATTAAATAAATTAGTAAGAAGAAGGACTAAAAGTGATGGAGAGGGGGAGACATCCCGGTCGACACCACTGGCATCGGGTTCTCCTCGATTTTACATTCCGTGCATGACTTACATTGGGTGAAATGCTGTTTTAGCTGTTAAATCTTCCTGTACTTTGGATGGTGAATACACTAGGAATCCATTAGGCCCCCTTTTCAAAATGCCACACGAACAGAGCTTCTTCACATTTATCAGCATGGAAGGACGCATGAGAAAAGCCTTAGATCATGGTCTTACATATAATCACACTTTTTAAAAGAAATAAAATGCAAAGGATGGACATCCTCAACGCTGCATTAATAGTGTAATCCTGACTGCACTATGTAGCTCAATGTGTGATTATCTAAAACCAAATTACCAGTTGTGGCTAGATATACAGCTGTGGTTGTCTCCAACCTTCATGGAACACAACAGTTCATCTGAGAGTCTTTGTCTCAAATCTGCCAAACCCCACAGAAGCATGACAAGTAGACTTCTCAGCATCTGCTAGAATGGCAGAATGGTGCACCGTTTGTGCATTTCGGCTAAGAAGGCGGAGTGACGCTCCCAAGTCTGTTTGTTAGCTCACGTCAATGATGCTTTATAGAGGAAACATATCTACCAGAGATGGAATGAATAAAATGATTTATTTGGTATGCGCTTGTAGGATATTTGCCATGCTTGGCTGCGTTTAGCCCCAAGCCTCGTCATAATGAAACAGCAAGAAGCCCGAGACGCAGCCCCGGCCTGTTTCACAGGAAGAAGAGAAGAGAGAAAAAAAAAAAAGAAACCAGCACTCCCTGGCTCTGCTAAATGATGCTCCTTTTCCTCTGGCATTCTTTCATTTCTATTCTTGTCAATATCCCTCAGAATGCTCAGCCGAGTCCTGTGTCTGATTCAACATAAGACACATACAATCTGACTTGCTCGGATTTGCAAGGAAATGACAGGGATGGGTTTGTGGTTAAGTATTGGGTTTCTTACAACCGGATTTGTGTTTTTAGCAAAGCTCGTAGTGTTGCAGTTGTGCGAAACATGTGGTGACTGAATGTCAAGAAAATATATTATAGTGTGTTATTGTTGCCCCTCTATACCACTGAATGGAATTGTCACTGCCTGACCTTCTGTCGCTTAACATTTTTCTTGCTTGGTAAAGCAGCTCAGATCCTTGTAGTGATGTTAGAAGGATTTCAGGAGAGATAAGGTAGGGGTTTTTGTTTTGTTTTTTGTCGCCCTGGGGCTGTGGTTTTGAAAATACACAGCATTTATACACTGCTGTTGTTGTTCTTTGTTTTTTCTGCTTGGTGTAATGCAAAAAGGGAATATGGACAATATTTACAATAAATATATAAAAATATATCAAATATTTTATGTCAATGATAAACTCTTTCATGATTACAGAATCATGAGCAGCCTGACTTTCGACTTTCCTTACAGTCAAAAAAATATTTTCAGATTTTTGCTGGATTATGTCATAATACATGCATTCATTTTTGTATTCTAGTCTGTGCTTTTAAGAGAAGAACTGATAGGAAGATTTCATGATCCATAGATCATGAAGGCATCTATGAAGTAGATTAGTTAAGTCTTTAACACTCCTTAATGTGACTCCTTGGCAATGTCTAAGTGTGTTATTTATAATTTTTGCTGAAAATAAAATGTGTGTGTGCAATCTTCTTCCACATTTAGTCCACATTTGCTGCTCTAATCGTCACCACTTTTCTGAAAATCTATGTACCACTACATTTTGGAGCGTGCTTGTTTATTTGTTCTCATAAAGAGTAGTAAAGCATTTTATTCATGTACAATAAGAAGGTCTGGGTCAGTGTTTCAATTCATGTCAAATGCATTGCTAAGGATTGAGAGTTCGATAGAAGGCCACTCAGAAACCTAAACCCAAACCTATATAAAGTATATATCTTTATGGAGCTGGCTTTTGTGCACAGGGATGTTGTTAAGCTCCTAGTCTCCTAGATAAGTGAAGGTAAAATGTAACGCTACCAAAGCAAAAGACATCCCATATAATTTTGAGGTAACAGTTTGGGGGAAATACCACGTACAGTGTACCACGGTCAGAAAAAAAATCAGGTGTGCCAATACTTTAGTACATAAGTGTACATTTAATATGTACATTATGTTTCCTCAAAAGTCTTTCTTATGTATATAAAGACAATTGAGAAGCATAATGTGGTAAAAAATAAAACACGTTCGATTTGCGTCCGATTTTATAGTGAGACATGGTAAAAAATTTGAACAGCTGGCAGTGTTGGCAGTTTGTTCTGTAAGTATTCTATCTGAAAGATTCTTTATCGTGAAAGCAATCATTTTAATTCTATCATCATCCAAAGACTAAGTTTTTGTTTGTTTGTTTCATTTAGTATGAAATTGTATGGAAATGTAGCCTCATTTGCATAAAGAAGTGCACTCCCCCCCCCTACATTGCATGAAAAAAAGTCAGTTTTGTTGTCCTGTCTATTGTTTTTAGAAATGCCCTTAAAATGTCTTCTGAATATTTTCGCTTAGGGAGTACAAAAAGTTTTTGAGAGACGTTATAATTACCCAAAATTCAATTCAGGTTAAAGCCTTTCTGTAATCCTAAACTAATCCCTTTAGTTAACATGAGGAAAATCAGTGATATAAAGTTCCTTAAAATTAGGTAAAACGAAAATATCATTAAAAAAAAAGCTCTGAAATGTTTACAAGTGCGGCAGCTTTTATTTTACATCGCACTAATTTGCTTAAAAGGGATTAGGTAAGAAAATCAAGGCATAAACCCGTGCTTTAGTGACTCATTAACTGACGGCTTCCAATCATTTTATGATTTTCTGCTGTTTTAACATGAAGATCAACATTTACAGTTTCTCTGTGGAAATGAAAAGATATAGTGCGGTTCATTTGCAGTATCTGATCAAAGCGCTTGGGGTTAGCTGACCACTTAATACACACACATCATGAACGAGTCCAAAACAATTTCATTCTGTGCTCTTAAGTTGCTTGTTTGTTTGTTTCAGTAAATATTAGCCTGTAGTCAAAGCCCTTGGTAGAAGATCAGTCTCATTAGTAGGTCATTACATAAGCAGAGTGGATTTTTTTTTAGTATAACTTGTTTTTCCCAGTGTTTTCCTTCACAGCGTTCAAATTAGGGATGGTATTCATTCGCCTTTTCTTCAGACTTTGTGTATATCAAACATGTAATCGCTATATGTATCATGTATGTTACTAAGAAATGATTAATGCTATAAACAAAATCCGTGTAATATAGCGATTAATATACTTTTGTTTGTATTTACACTGCAAAAACTGAAATCGAAGAAGCTTATTTCGTGAAAATGTCTTATTTTTTTGCGATGAAATTTTTTGTCTCAAAAATCACATTGCACGTCAGACTATACATTTGAAAGTAAGAAAATTGTACGTGTTCAGTCAAGGCAACTAAAGGTCAATTGCTGAGCAAAATTTCACTAGAAACAAGTGGCAGATTTAAAGTGCACAAATAAAGTGCATTTTTCAATAGAATGTTGTTCTAATTTTAAGACTAATACTGCCTTGAAAAATTCTTGTCTCAAGAATCTTAAGAAAGGTTCCAACTTGCGTTTATGAAAGGGAGGTAGTACATTGGTGGTTAAGGCATTGGCCTCTGGACCAGAAGGTCACAGGTTCAAATCCCACCAAATAGTGGTTAAAAATAATTAAATAAATAAATAGAAACCTTGAAACTGAGCCTTTTTTGGTTATAAGATATAGTAGAATTCTTTATCAACTCTATATTGATGCTAATTTCAAGAATTCTTACCAAGTCATTTTTGCTTACCCCATTGGCAGATTGTTTTAAGTAGATACAAATGAATCTTGCTTTTTTTTTCAAGGAGTGCATTTCTTGCAGTATGGCGATTTTTTTTCTTTAATCAGCAATAAAACCATCTGTGGTTCAGTCTAGACTATAATGTTGTCCGGATCTACACCCAGTGGAAACACCTTGTCTCATTGTTTCTTGTAGCTACATTCATATTCCATGATATTTAACAAACTAGGTAAAAGGCAAAGAAATACAAGTTATAAAGACTAAGGGCTGTTCTGTAATCAGATGAGCAAACATGTAAGCTTTTTGGCATAAAGAGAATCTCTTCTGAACTGCATGATAGAGAACAGAGATGATATTAGCAGAATGCCTAATCAAACATGGAGGTGGACGCTTAATGTTTATGGCTTGATTTGGACCCGGGGAAGTTTGAATCTGAAATGCTGACCAACATGGCTCCAAGCCATACTTTTACCACACAGTGCAAATCCATCTGTGGCTTATTGGAACCGACTTCACCCATGCAAACACATAATGATCTAAAGCATTATTTAGAGAGGAAACAATGAACCGGAGGCTTATCAATCATGGAATGGCCTGCCCAGTCACGGCGCCCAAATCCTATACAACTTCTCTGGAATGAAAGGAGACCTATGGTACAAGAAGCATTGCAATTTATTTCCACGGAATGTTTGGAGAAAAAACAAACTGCTCTGATGCCCAGCATGGATTTTCCTATGAAAATAAAATTTGAACATGTTGTCAATGTTCATACTATTAAATGCAAAGAGAGAGTGAGAGAGAGAAAGATTTCCTCATGGAATATCTGCAATTCGGGATAAATGTACTGGTGACTTTATTTGGAAAGGCCTCTCAGGACAGAGCTGCAGGTAATGAGGCTGATAAAAGCACTCACCTATCGAGCATGCCTGCCTATGATTATGCAGACCCTGTAACAATTCTATCAGGTGTTATTACGGCCCCATTGGCCTTGTCAAACTGTAGGCAGACACTACTTATAGGCAATGTGTGGTGAAATTCAACTCCATAACATTTTATTTTTCATTCATTCTGATTTCTAAAAAAAAAAATTAAAAATAAAAATGTCTATTATGAGGCAAGAGTGCTTTGCATTTGATTGACATGATGAACCATGAAACCTTTCACTATGTGCATGTATAGGAGGAGAAAAATTATAAGAGTGTTCCCATATTCCCAGAGATTGGATATGTGAGTGAACACTGGTAATGTTAGGGCAAATTCCTGCGCTGACAGGCCGATGACTGGATATTGAAAAATGGAAGAGTTTCATGTTGCTCACGGAGCACCACTTTCATTTCGCAGGGGTCATGGCACCAATTTTTAAAACCATCGCTTTATTTACTCCGCACTGGTAGTAGTAAAGGTGGACAGGCAATCTGCACCGTGCATCAGACAAATGAGAAGACGAGTCAGCTGATGGAAACACTGGAAAATTGTTTTCTCTCTCACGCTCTCTATCTCGCTCTGTCCTTTTTGTGATTTTCTTTCCCTTTTTTTTTCTTCTTTTTTTTCCCCAGATCAGCGAAAGTTCATCATCACCCTGTCGTTCGACTCCGGAGATTTTGCGCTTCAACCCAGTTCACATTGTATCGTATCAGCAAAGTAATTAAGGCATAAAAATGGCTTAGAAGAAGAAGAAGAAGAAGAAAAAAAAACAAAACAAAAAAAACGATAGACTGTTCTGTCATTCTCTGACTAAAAATATCAGGCTATATTCAACAATGTTAGAAGGAACCTTCATTTCCCTTCATTACTTCGAGTCGTTTTTCAGCAATGTGTATTTGTTTGACTTGGCGTTATTCGCTTTCTACTGTTCTACTTTATGTAACAGTGACAGGATTATCATATAAAGAATCATTCTGTTTGCTCAGTAACAACAAATCATTGGTTTATTAAGGATGGAAAGCAGACTAACCTGGCACCAAATGAAGTTATATATTTACATCCTGTCAGAGTCTAAGTCTGGTATGAGCCTTTTCTAGAAGGCCAAGCAGAATGTGATTGAAGGGGATCCTCATCATCCTCGACAGATTACTGTACTAGTGCCTTATTGACACTTACAGTACTGACGGCAACTCCTCTCTTGTGGTTATGAATGTATATTAGGTGGCGCTTTAGCCAAGAAATTGCATTTCTATTTATCTGATAGCATGTCAACAAAGTTGGAGCTGAATTTCTTGCCAAAAATAAGCTTTCTAGACAAAAAGACAACAAGAGCAATCTAACCAGGACAAGATCGGAATTCTTTGTAAGCTTATGTTCTGCTAATCATGGTTTAAGAATGCAGAAACAGAGTTAGCATTTGCATTTGAAACTTTCCTCTTATATTTTAATAGTTTAGCTAATTTACATTACTGACACAATCTGACTGTGGGCGGGGCTTAACATCATTTTACTCCCATTAGTCAGTGGATTGATGACTCGCAGAAGAACAGACTCTTTAGGGAAATGTGTCGAGAGACAGTTGCGATAATTAAAGAATATAATATCATGAGATATTACAAAACTTGACATGAACACTGAAAAAAAATATTAAAAATAAATACATTTCAGAGAGCAGAGAACCCAAAGCAGCTGGAAGCTATCCGGTCAAAAAATATTACTAAAACTTAATAATTGGTGAAGCATGAAATATATTTTCCTTTCAGAGTCTAAAGTCATTTTTGTCCCATTACTTTTGGTATATATGGGATTTAGAAATTAGTATCTAGCCCCCTTTAAAAATCCCCCCTTTCATTCTACTGTACTTGTACTGTACAATGTAACAGCATAATCAGCCTAACTGGGTAATATTATATGTTGTTCTTGTTTGTTTTTTTTTTATAGTTGGGTACGCTGACGTACCCAACTATCTGTAATTTACTCAAAGTAACATCTATATACAATCTTTTCATCAAAACAAAGTATTGACAGAAGCATACAAAATAAAATCCATAATTTTGACAGCTTTTTATTTATTTATTCATGACTTTAGGCATGATATATAAAAAAAAAACAAAAAATGTTAAAACTTGCATTTTGTACCTGTTTGCAGATGACTAACATCCACCCCATTGCTACCAAAAATATCCCAGGCTTAATAAACCATTATATACCGTCATTCTCTAGTTGTTTCTGCTCTTCTTCAGATTTAATAACTTATTCCTCATTCTAGTACAATTCTGTCATTCTCAGTATAAGGTGTAAACATGATTCACAGCCAAGAATAAATGCTATAACCTGAGATATGGATGGTATTTTTAGCTGCTTAATAATGATCTCTTTCCTCCAGACATACAGATATATATTTAACATTAAAACGTAAACAAATATATTATTCTAAAAGATATAACTTTTATAAATCATAAAATGAATGAAAACTGTACTGCATGCGTTTATATATATATATATTTGTGTACACAAAATTTTTGGTCCCTGACCTTGTGATCTCGCATATGTTCTTGATGAAGCACTTCCACCAGTCTAGCCAAGACAAGGGCATTTGATGTATGCCATAAAAGAAATATATATGTTCCAAGCTAAAAAATATGTCTCTTCAGCATTTTTTTTTGGAGAAAGTGTAATCTCATACATGCACATTTAATACAATAACTTGCACTGACAGGGTTCGACATAAAACAGGACGTCTCAAAATTCAAGAAGTCAGAAAACTGAACACCATTTAATTACAGTTAGTACGGCTTTATTCTAATGTCTAGGACTAAAAATGTATTTTATATATATATATATATATATATATATATATATATATATATATATATATATATATGCCTAATGCCTATATATAAATGGATGCTGTCTATGTTGTACTCCAAGAAAATGAAACAATAGTGTGGAATAGTGGAATAGTGTGTTTCCATAAACATGCCTTTAATGAAGACCACGCAATCATGAAGGGTGTAGGATGTTTTACATTACATTTACAACATCCGCTCATGAAATTATGTTCCAAAAACATGTGTCATGTCTTTTTAACTTACTTTATTTTTGGAAAATCAGTTCTCTCTCTGTCGCTTTTAGTAAGAAAAAGTACCAGGTTCCCGAGTTTGAATAGTAGTAAGATTTCTCAATTAGATATTAATACCATTTCATTAAATCTGCTATGTCAGAAATGACATTTTGTAGTTTTGTATTTTCATTTGTTTTTTTCTGGAAAAAAATTTATTAATAATGCTTAACATATTATTTTAAGGTTCTAAGGTCATTTAAAAAATTTTGTTTGGAACAAATTGTATAATTTTATAGTTTCTCATATATGTGTATATATATATATATATATATATATATATATATATATATATATATATACATTTTTTTTTTGATTGATTGGTTTATTATTATGGCTTCAAAGATAAAAGCCCCGGTTGTTGAGACGATCTATCTGTCCCGCTATAATGGGCCAACTCAGAGACAGGTTGCAACGGATGTGTTTTGCTGTCGCAAAGAGTTAAGATTAAACGATGGACAGCGAGAATGATTGACACGAATCATAAGACAATTCCCAGGAGTGGCCTGTTAGAGACGTGGCAGGCAGAGCAAGGAACGGTATTTGCAGCATTTTTCTCACTGATGGATTTGAAAGGACAGCAAAAGGAAAGGGATGAATAAGCCACATGATAGTATAAGATGCATGTCCTCTTGAGCCTTAAAAACAAGCTGCCAGTCATCGTGCAATCATTTACAGGGGCTCAGTGTGCTGCATAAAGTTACATAAATGACATGGTTAGCTGAAACGCTCCAAAAATGCCTTCTGACAAGTAACAGTGAAGAGCACAGTTTCCCAGCATTTCTTGATGTAGTCACAAAATGTAATCTATTGATTCGTGTTCATGGACACAAATTTCCATATTTTATTTATTGATTTTTGTCACTGAGGACAACTTTATATGTAATGTATTGCAATAGGGAATATTTCTGCCACTGGGTACCACATATTCTATATTGGTTTATTACTTAGTAAATAAGTCTTATTGTTGCTTAGTAAATAAGTCTTATTATTATTAGTCTTATTGATTCAAATAATCTTTAAGCACTGTTACTTAACGTTTAACCCGGAGATTTTATACCTGGTACATTTACATGTACAGCATTTAGCAGACGCCCTTATCCGGAGAAGCGTACAAAAAGTGCTTTGAGTCTACGAATAAATTAACACTGATTTGATCAGTTGCAAACTTAAGACACAAACCATCCTTAAACTGAGTTTTGTGTGTGTGTGGGTGTTTAAACCAAGTGCAAAGATGAAGAAGTGCTACTTCAGAAGTACTTTAACTGCTTTATATTCTGTAAGCTACCCTATTATAAACTATCACTTGTAACTTCTAGTCAAAATACATTAAATATATCGTCCCACTGTAGTTAATTAAGGAGCGTTAATTAAACATATCCACACTTATGACAGGATAACACTAACGCTATATTTTCTACCTTGTTCTCTGATAAAAATGGGGGGAATAAAAGATTAGATTTGGTATTTCTGTCAGACTTACACATGATCCGCAGCTTCCATTGCTATGGAGACGGAGCCAGACAGAGGTAGTCATGCTGACACAAAAAAAAAGAAAAAAGAGGGACATTTGTGTCCATGAACACGAATCAACAGATAAAAATTTGTGACTATACAGTATCATATATATATATATATATATATATATATATATATATATTATATATATATATATATATATATATATCTATATATATAATGATATATATATATATATATATATATATATATATATATGACTAGAACTATGAGATTGAACTGTTCTGGTCTGTTCATTCATGATTTTTGTTTGTTTGTTTGTTGTCATATTTGAAAGCTGTATAGCATGTGTGTCAAACTCAAGGCCAGCGGGCCGATTGTGGCCCGCCAAGTCATTTTATGTGGCCCCACAAGAGCTTAAATTGTGTACAATTGTTTTAACATAAGGTTACACTGCTTTAAAGAGTACATTGACAATAAACTACATCTCCAACAATGCATGCGACTATGTTACCTGCAAAGTGGCACCATCCCGCCACTAGAGTGCAGCGTATCCCAGATCACTGTTTACCAAGGGCAATTTTTCCAAAAAGTTTAATTGAGTATATATATCCCATAATGTCCAGGAAGCGTAAAATAGATGCAGAGGGATGAAAGGTGGAAAATCGAACACATGTTTGTGCTTTAAGGAGAAAACCCAGTATGTCTTTTGTGTTATGAGGTGATGTCGCTCATCAAACACTACTTATAGTTATACTTATAGTTACAACTGGCCCTTTGATGGCAGCCATAATCCTGATGTGGCCCATGATTTTAACACCCCTGCCCTAGAGACTGTTGCACATGAGAATCTCAGCAGTTTATGAAATAATCATATAATTTCTGGTACCAACACATTCTCCACATTCTGATATCTGACTGACCATGAACTAAACTTTTTTTGACCTGCATCTTTTACTGCACCGTTCTACCATGATGCAAACACATTGTTCCTAATAAAGAGTTCAGTCTGTGTAGGTATTAAAGGGGGAAAAATGCTAATCGACTGCAAAACTATCCCAAAAGAAAGTAAATGTTGGCGTTTGTAACACTTTTGATGATTGCCAGAATGCTGCAATTCTGTGACCACATTATGGTGAAATATGTCTGTGTGTCTCCCAAAGCTTAGGAATTTAGAGTTATTATCTTAATGGCCAATGGACAGCTTGAAAAGAATTAGGCAAAGAAAGCCAGAAAAAAAAACAAACACAGCCTCAAACCAAAGAGCCTCCAGAGAACCAAGGCATCAGGCCGCTCCTCATTTAGATTTCGCCATGCCAAGTTTAACACTTCCAGGACTCTGTCTGAGCAAATAAAACTGTCTTGGAATGAGAACACATTAGAAGGGACAGAGGGCAAAGATATTGGGTAAATAAAAAAAAAAAGAACAAACTAGCCTGGAGCATGTCACAGAGGGTAGAGTGCAGCCGACCATGAGCCTGAAGCGTTGTGCAAACACTGTTTTTGGCAGGCGACTGAACACAGGGACCAAGGCTGGACGCGGTGCAAAAATATCTCTGAAAGAGGGAGAAAAAAAAAAGATTTGGGAACATAAAAAGGATTGGACAGATTGCAGCCAAGTTTATTACTATTTCTGCAGTGCCTTCCTGCATCAGGGTATTGACATCTTCATGTAGGTGCTTCCTGAGCCTGGGCCATTAATGGCCGTCGTGGTACAAAGAGCACAACAATTGGCAGACCTGGGAATGAGAGAGAATAGACAGCGACACCCCCCAACCCCCCCATCTACACACAGCCACTCGTGCACAAACCACAAAATGGCTTCCCCGACGCATTCGGGAACGATGAAGAGCCATGATAATTATGTGCAAAAATAAAAGTCAAATTGCAAAGCTGCGGCAACAAGAGACAAACGCCGCAGAAGAATTGCTAATAACAATGCAACACTCTCCCTCCTTTCCACCGCTGGTCCATGGGCAACCTCATAGGCAGAAAACGTATTAACATAACACGAAATGTGTTCACTCGGAAGCTGGGACGGAAAGAGAAACGATCATTGCGCGTAGTTAAATGACACTTGACTTTGCCGCTGTGTAAGTTGCCTTGTCTGTTGTAATAATGTTTTGTCAGGTGGTGGCTGCCTCCTCGACTGTCGTCATTCTGTCAAACATGTGCAACAGTCCACCTCATTCCTGGAAATGAGTTATGCAAATGCCGGTCTGCTTCTACACCAGGATGTGTGAAAGGTAGCATGAACGAATGCAGCAATAAAGACGACTTTTAGTGAAGCCTCGCTAGAAACACCGTCTTGGCTAGCTGATGCTACATGCAGGATGAAAAAAACAAACAAAAAAAAAACAGGAAAAGAGACCATTAAATCAGGCCTGTTGTGTCTTGCTCCTCCTTTCAAGAAGGTAATCTACTGTAAGTCAATAAGAGCCAATACCGGCTACACGGGGTCCAGGCCGAGAACGGTTTAATTACTGCCGCCCGCATACCTTAAATCACACCAATGAGACATGATAGATAAGGAGCGGTTCAAGTGGAGCTATCCGAGTGGGCATCGGAAAATGCAAACGAGCCCAAAAAAAAAAAAAAAACAACCGTGTTTCATCGTGTCACGTCGGCGTGGACGACGCTTAATCTCCTGGAGCCAGGTCTGCCTGTAGAAACGATAGTGATTTTAATCTCAGTTCTGCCTCTCTTCAATATTTTTTGCGCCCGTTTGAGAAACACTATAGCGGCCTGTGCTGTTTCTTTCGAAGACGATCATTTCATGCATTTAATAGAACGTTATTATTGAGTCTGCCCATATACGCTATATGAACTTCCCCATGGCCTGTTAATAGTGATTAGATCTGAAATTCTCCAAGGTCGTACTTTGGCTATAATAAAAAAGAAACAGAATAAATAAATGAGATGATTTAGTTTTGTTGCTCCACTGGATTCCAAACTTGGTTTTAGCAAGCGGGCAACAAACTAAATTTTCTGGACTCTTCATCGATTTTTCTTTTTGTTTTTTTTTTCCATCCTACTCTCCGAACACTGCGAAATGATTTGTGGACACTCAGGTTTAAAACTGGAGCAGGCATTGTTTTTCAAGGAGTTTGTCCCATTGCTTGCACTTCTGACAGGTTTATTGGGTAATAGTGGTTTATACTACAAGTGTTATCCTGGGGGCAGAGAGAGGGAAGTAAAACATTGTTTGCGCTCTTGTTTTTGCGCTTTGGCCAAACAATAGTGACACAGCACTACCAGCCTCCCCTCTGATCCTTAAAGCGATCTTTAATTAAATGGATTGCTCATTAGATTAGGAGTTAAATGTTTTTTTGTTGTTTTTGTTGTTGTTTCTCTGAATACTTCTGTAAGATTGGCATTTTGGGTGGTAAAAAGTGAATGTCAAACGTAGAACGAGATTGGTGCAGTTTTAAAAAATGAAAGAAAAAAGAAAAAAGTTTACCAGAACCCAAGTGTCAGAACGAAACCTGCTAAGGGACATGAAGCAGGCTTCTCTCCTGAAGACAGACGGATGGAACAGCTGTTTCTTCTCAGGGGTCCTGGGCTTGGAGCAACATGATGTGCACCGAGCACAACCGCGTTCCTTTTTGTCGGCTTAATCACAAACAGTAGGACCAGTAATCCACTGCCACTGGACAAATGACCCCCGGCAGCACCGAGGTGCAATTAAAGCTTTACCGAATGATGCTCCTTTCACCTCAGTCGCTTCATAAGAATGCAAAACAGCAGTCGATAGCTCAGCACTCTCCGTGCTTTTACATATCGGCCTCCCGCAAAGCTACTCTGGGGAAAACGAGGAACCATGCCGTTGAGTACCAGACAGGAGGAACAAATAAAAT
Source organism: Kryptopterus vitreolus (assembly GCA_030449085.1). Taxonomy (NCBI): domain Eukaryota; kingdom Metazoa; phylum Chordata; class Actinopteri; order Siluriformes; family Siluridae; genus Kryptopterus; species Kryptopterus vitreolus. Next base: position 12,932,671 of record JACRUU010000007.1, read on the forward strand.
GTAGTGGAGAGGGGGGAAAAAAAGTGTGGTATTTCATCTGCCGTGTGCTCATTAATGGCTCCCTGGAAAAAATAAATAAATAAATCATATATATATATATATATATATCCATCGTGTCTTCGTTTATCCATTAATCCACTTTAATGAATTCCCTTTCATTTACCATGTTTAGAAAGGATCAATGCCATGGGTTTCGCTTAATTTGACAAATATTCTCTCCTAATGCGAAGTGTTTATAGGATTTATGGGGTCGTTCTTTAAGGTGTGCTGTGGTCTTATTAAGTCATCCCAATAATTCACTGTTTTTTTCATTCATTTAAGCATATTATAGGGTCTGTAATCCAAATGTATTTTACGTGGAAACTAATTTCTTGTCGCCTTGAGCGTTTCCTCTTATTTTGAGAGGCAACGGGGGCGATCTGGAACAGTTAAAGTGAACGTGTGCTTGTATTGTTTGGCCTCTTCATCTCAGCTCAGTGCATTTTTAAATCAAGGATCGACTTCAAACAAAAGTTATTATACACAAGCGTTCCCTAAAGTCTCCGTACCTAGGGAAATATCTATGCACCACAGTTCAGACTTCATCACTGGGTGTTAAAAAATTTCACTTGTGACGATAACCAGTCATGAGGAATAGTTTAAAGACATTTTCTCAGTATATTTGGGACATTTTGAACAGCGGATGTATCAATTAAGAATTATAATCCCTTTAAAACATCAGTCCTTGGTAGTGTTGCACTGTATACCGGTACCAGAAAGATATCACAATACCCTGCTTTTAAAACGATACTATTCTTCATTTCATTAGTACCAAAAAATGACTATAGGGGGCAGTGTGTTCATTCTGTGTATGTGTCATTTTTTCCCCCTCCGAAGCAATCTAACAGGAGCAATTAAAGTGAAAGAAAAAGAAGCTGAACTACATAATGGCCAATCCTTTAATTCTGTGTAAAACTGGTCATAAAAAAGGCTAATATAATTAAATAAAGAATATAATTGAACAGTCCTGTTAAGCCGTTACTTTGCATGTTGCGCTGAAACGTCGAACCCAAAATGGCACGCAAAACTCTTTTATGGTTTCAGACAAATCCTATTGCATTCTTGGGGCAATTTATTTCTGAAAACAGAACCATTCATTAAAATAAAGGTCTAATGAAGGTGACAGAATGAGTAAAGGTTTGATTTACAATCCGTGGTTCAAGAAAGCATACTTTAACAAACAATGTCGAAAAGGTAAGTAGATTGATTCCAAAGCCTCCATCTTTCAGAGTTTCGTGTTTCCTTTGCACGCAAAGCTTAATAATATAATGCCTTAAGTTTGCCAGGAAAAAAAAAAAGATTTTTGCATTTTAGTGTTTTCACTCTCACAGTAAACAGTGATCCTCCTGTGTTGTTGGGATGGGCAACACGAAAAGTGTTGTTTTGTCTCTAGCTTGGGTTAATTGGATTCCTCCAGTCTTTGCCAGAGATAAAGAAAGCTTTTTTTCCCTTATTATGAACAGAAATCATTATCCAAGTGAGGAACTTAAATGTGCATTTCTCCATCCGAGAAGCACACGCCTTAATATTGCACATAGATTCCCAGAGAAGCGTCCGATACGTTGCGAGAGAGGAAGGCCATGTTGCTGCTGAAACACTTTGGACTTCATTATTTCTAACTGTATAGGCAGAAATAAGGGCCATAGCCATAGTCAGATCCTCTGGGACTCTGCGTATGGAATAGAGTAATTCTTCAAAGTCATTTTTCAAAGAGTTACACCAAAAATTCACAAAGTGACCTCACACACACTGGGGTATAAGAGCATGTGCAACACACCAGTGATGGAAGACACTTAACAGAGGGCAATTAGTGCCATTTAAGCAATGCAAAGCCTTCTGCCTGATATGGGAGGGGAAATACACAGTGCATCCAGTCTTGTATAATGACACGCCAGAAATTTTCATTTCCGTATTTGGATCCTAAGCTGCAAATGTGTAAAGCAAAACTAAAATAAAACAAGACTTATAAATAAACAGCAGTTCATTTGGCAAACATGAAGTATGCAGAAAAAAAAGAACTAGTTGTGTATGTACTTGACAATCTGAATACAAATGTGGCATGAGTATTTTTGAATCATTATTTAATTCCGTCTGTATGTTTGTGGATGTTGCATTTGTGGTTTTTCCATTGAGACTAGTGCTCTGCCATTGCTGATTCATAAATATGAACAGACGGACCTGCACTCTGCACGGCTGCTCGCAATTAACAAACACACACAGGCGCACAAACATAGGATGATAATAATAATAATAATAATAATAATAGGGGGGCACGGTGGCTTAGTGGTTAGCACATTCGAATCACACCTCCAGGTTCATGGTTCAATTCACGCCTCTACCACTGTGGAGTTTGCATGTTTTCCCCCTGCCTAAGGGTTTTTATTACATTTATATTTACATTTATGGCATTTAGCAGACGCCCTTATCCAGAGCGACTTACAACTGAGCAATTGAGGGTTAAGGGCCTTGCTCAAGGGCCCGCTAGTGGCAGCTTGGTGGTGGTGGGGTTTGAATCCATGATCTTCCAGTCCAGAGTCCAACATCTTAACCACTAGGCTACCGCCTCCCTATTGCTTTTCTCCGGGTTCTTCGGTTTCTCCCGGTCCAAAAACATGGACAAATATGTAGGCTGATTGGCACCTTCGAAAATTGTCCCTAGTGTGTGTGTGTGTGTGTGTGTGTGTGTGTGTGTGCCCTGCGATGGGTTGGCACCCCATACAGGGTGTATCCTCCCTTGATACCCCAAGACGCCAGGCTCCCCGCGACCGTAGAGAAGATCGGATAAATCGGTAGAAGATGAGTGAATGAATGAATAATAATAATAATGACAATGAAGCAAATTATTTCTATGATAAACCAAACACTGTAACCCTTTTGTAAACCATTTTGGCTATTTTGATTACAAGAAATATCTACTAAAATTTTCTTTCAGATTCTGTGGATAAATTGTTTTGCACTGTACATACACACACACACACACACACACACACACACACACACACATATATATATATATATAAACCTAAAACACAATACTAAAACACTATGCTATAGTCCTAAAACACTATACATGCAATGGCGCCCCCTATGTGCAATTCCCCTGACATATACTGTAAAACCCCATTTCTGCACTGCTAGAATACTTGACACTTTAATTGGCTATATCCTGATGGTCCAGGAGCATTATTTCACATTTAAAATAGTTCCAGGCTACAAATGCTTTGTTCATAGGTCCCCCCTGTAGAGTCTCTCTTCACTAATCAGTGCGGTCAACGGACACTAGCTAACAGTTTCTGTGATCAAAATGATGTAACGCTGCAATATAGCAAGCTCCAGAAGAACCTGGTGCACGAGTGTAAATTGGAGCACTTAAAACTGATTTTCGAATTCTGCGAAAATGGTAAAACTGCACTCTTTATCTTTTTATCAAATTTATTCCTACCGACAGGGCGGTCTTTGCATGTTCCATGCCATCCCAAAAATACCACCGTCTCTCTTTCCTGATGCAACTAGTGTGGTGCAAATTGTAATCATAGCACAAACTGTTGCATGGCAGGAATATTTGCAGGTTTTGAAACGCCTTTGTTGTTTTATTCGTAAAGAAACAATAGAAGTGATGAGGCAGTAAAAGAGGAAAGTTTTGCAACAAAGCTAGTATTAAGGCATTAGCTCCTAATTTGGCTACAGGTAAACAGATGTGGAGACCTCCTGATAATTAGTCCAAAAATGGTCGAATGTGTGTTCAGGGTGAATAAATATCCGGAAGACTCATGGCAAGAAAAGAAAAGTGCATTTGAAGTACAGATCATATTGTAAAGCTTAAGAAAGCTTAGCACATATCTCTGGTGCGAGCGCTTCTGTTTTGAATAATTGATGTAATGTGCAGTCAACACCTCTCAGCCCTCCCACAGTTATTGTGAGCTGCATCCAAAATAGTGTATTGCTGCTTAAATCTCCGAGTCGCAATAACTTGTCAGCGTGTACTTGTCATGATATCTGACCTTATTTACAGTATTGTATCGCACGCCAGTGGTGCTCAAGGTCAAAGTCGCTGAACGTCCGTCATATTTCAGAGCACAGCACCACAGGTGATTTTCGTAACAGATATTTCACATCCAGCCAAATATCCAGAGGGTGTTTTTTTATTTTTTATTTTTTTCAAAGGATTGTGTATTGTATCTCAAATTCCAATTTTATTTGTCACATACATATTCATACAGAGCACGACATGCAGTAAAAGGCTTTTAGAAATACTCTTCCTTATCCAAGAGATCCACGTAATAAAGGTCCGTATCGGGTCGTAAAGCTAGTACGGCAGGGGTGTCGGGATTTTTTATGTGCTCCATGAAATGATAAGAGACTATTACATATCAAACAGATTAAACAGGCCGCACGATAGCACCGCTCTTTATTTTTTTTACGCCTTAGTCGTCATAGCGAGGAACAACTTTAACTTTAACCGCCTGAACATGCAGCCATTCGCAGGCAGATATACAACCGCAGTTATTTCAGTGTTCAAGAGACCAATAACTATTCGTACTATCCAAGTAAGCTCTTGTCTGATTGAAATGCTAAGTGTGAGGAGTGTGTGGCGGAGCCAGGAGAGTCCCATGGTGCTTTTTTAAACCGCACAGGCAGATCGGAGCCACGACACTGGAGACTAAAATGTAGCACATCTTCAGCGCTACTGACAAATCGGTTCACGGATCACAGCAAACACAGGACTAAAAAGGAACACGCTTCCATCTTCAATCTCGTTTTTTAAGTTTTTTTTTTTATTAGCATGGTATCAGGGGTGTTAATTTTTTTTCTTTTTTTTGGCAGGAGCCGAATTAAATCGAGAAGGGAGTGTGTTTGCACATCGCTCTGACATACTGCTGATGCCAAAAGCAGGCAGGCGAAGAGGGAGGCACATAATCTAAGTCATTATGCGACATGAATTGACAGAATGTGCAACAGTCTCAATCGGACAAAGTGATTTCACAGCTCGCTGATGCCCTTTTCTGGGGATGGCAAATAAATGGCTGCTATATATATATATATATATATATATATATATATATATATATATATATATATATATAAATTATTTATTTATTTATTTCATCCCTTGGCATTGCATATGTTCCTTGTTCCTTTACGTAGGCTACAGAGACATAACAGAATCCCAACACTGTGCAGTTCAAAAATTATTTCTAAAGAAAAAGAAAAAAAAGACGCACACTTCGACAATTCAGATGATTTCATAGTAGTAGTAGATGACAATTGTGGTAGGTTGAACAGATTTCTCTTGACAGTGAGGCCTAGGAAATGACATCTTGTGTCTCTTCTAGAAAATAATTCATAATACAGTGTAAATGGGAGCTTGTAATACAGGTTACTGTACAATGTGAACTATTAATCTGGACTGACTTAATCTAGTAATTGTGTAATACAGTTAATATTGCTGTTGACAAAGGAAGCTAATTTTGCAAACTTTATTTTGAAAAACTATAAAGATGGTGCAAGAGAGGTGTATAAAACTTCAGCCCAAAAAAATGTGAATTGTTAAGCAAGGGCAAGGTCACAGAAGAAAAACATGAACAGGACAAAAAACAACAACACACATAAATAAATATAGCACAATATATATATATATATATATATATATATATATATATATTTTTTTTTTTTTTTTTTTGTAAGCTAGGCAATGCGTATTACTTTGCATTCAGTAAATATTTTGCTCGTGTAGTGTGTGGTGATGAGAGAATCATGGGAATTTCAGTCTTTCATTGGCTATGTTTTGCCAATCGATTGAAGATTGATGACGATTCTGATTCTAACATGAAATGGATTGAAAGTATAGGTGCATTGCTATTAGTGTCATCACTTTGTCCCTGTCGAAAGTTTATTTCTATATCGCTGTTCGCAGTTTTCTCAAAGAGTGTAACAATTATAGAGCAAAAAATTAATCATGTGTTTTTATCCTTGATGAGCAAGTTTGAGGCGACTGTGGGAAGGGGAAAAAAATAAACCCCCCTTTCATGGTATGAGGAAGAAACCTTGTGATGAACCGGACTCTTAAGTAAAACCCATCGTCATTTGTATGGTATCAAAACACTAGAAATAACTCCAGAGTGTCTGATTGAGGAATGTCCTTTTTGCAATCTTCTACCGTCAGTTGATGCTATGGAACCAAAATAAATAAAAGAAGTCCAATGTCAAAATTCTACATTCAGTGGTATTCAATGGGCGCTGGTACATCTCAAGATGGTTTGAGATATTTGAGGGTCTTATTGTTTTTGGCATGTACTCATTGAAGGTCCATTATCAAAGAAGTTTCATGCTATAGAATATTTCATAGAAGTAATACTGCTTATCCTACATAATGTCAATGGAGAGCCTGGAGACTACACTGAAAAAAAAATCCACTTATATCTTGTTAAAATGTATTAAAATCAAGCAAAGGGGTAAACAAAATTGACTTCGTAAGAATTCTTGAAATTGGCATTAATATCTAGTCGATAATAAATTCTACTAGAGCCAATAACCAGACCAAAAAAAAAACCAATTCCAAGCTTTTTTTTTTAACCCCTAGAGGCAGAATGGTGCTGGTCTTGAACCTGCGATCTTCCCATCCAGAAAATTGGGACACCTAACCAATCTTCCATCTCCGTCTGAGCTACTACCTCCCTTATAGTTTTTATAAACACAAGTTGGAACCTTTCTTAAGATTCATGGTCTAAGAATATTTCAGGTCAGTATTAGTCTTAAAATTAGCACAACATTCTATTTGAGAGGGGCACGGTGGCTTATTGGTTAGCACCTTCACCACACACCTCCAGGATCTGGGTTCGATTCCCGTCTCGGTCATGTGTGTGTGGAGTTTGCTCAGTTGTTCTCTTCGTGCCTCAGGGGTTTTTCTCCGGGTTCTCTGGTTTCGCCACGGTCCAAAAACATGCATGGTAGGTTGATTGTCACCTTGGAAAATTGTCCCTAGTGTGTGAGTGTGTGTGTGTGTGTGCCCTGTGATGGGTTGGCATTCCATCCAGGGTGTATCCTGCCTTAATGCCCATAGACGCCTGAGATAGGCACAGGCTTCCCGTGACCCGAGGGAAGATCGGATAAAGCGGTAGAAGATGAATGAATGAATGAATGAATTCTATTTGAGCATTCACTTTATATGTCACTTGTTTCTAGTTAAATTGTGCTCAATAGGAAAGACTGAACAAGTACAATTTTCTTACTTTAAGCTTTATAGTCTATTGTGCCAATGTGGTTTTTATCCTTCATGGCAAAAAAACAAGACACAGTTTTGAGAAATAAGCTTTTATTTCCTTTCTTAGATTTCAGTTTGTCCAGTGTAACCCACAATGCCAACCCATTGCACACTTATACACACCTCGGTAATGCTAGACAGATGTTCCTTGGACCATGAAAATATGAACATATGTGATTTGAACCCACCAAAACCCATACCAAGTTAGCAAAGTGGCCCAAAAGAAAAGGATACGAAATTAAATTAAATATGCAATAAGGATAGAATAATAAAGGATTAAAATACATATAACCCATTTACATTTATGCTAATACAAATCATATTAAGAGTCATATTAAAAGAAGAAGAATAAAATAATATAATGCAGCCTATGGTATAGAGAAAGTCTTATAGAGCTAATATAGATGCATGGCTCCATCTGGATCACATCTGAGATCTTCTGGGAGTTTCAGTTGTGTGCTGCATGAAAAACATGATGGTGCATCACCATGCGATGCTCTATTAGCTGTGATGTACCCATGGAGCAAAGAGACTGTCTAGATGTCAAATCTGTTTTATAGCTAACCAGTAGCTAATGGAAAGATTTAACATTATGTAGATTATGTAGCCTGGTAGTCTACATTGCTGAAGATTATAAACATGGGTGTGTGTCTCTGCACTATATTGATTCTTAATCTTTTAGGTAATATGATAAAATAGAAGTTTTTTTATCTGGACTTGGGTCAATTCCAATAGCGCAATAGTTGTTCTATATAGTTTAGAAATATCCTGTTTTAGAATGAAAGCCTCTTGAACATGTGAGCAAATTCTTATATTATAACCTCTTTTTATTATTATTATTATTATTATTATTATTATTAGTCATTCATTCATCTTCTTCCGCTATATCCGATCTTCCCTTGGGTCACGTGGAGCCTGTGCCTATCTCAGACGTCTATGGGAATTAAGGCAGGATACACCCTGGATGGAATGCCAACCCATCACAGGACACACACACTCACATTCACACAACACATTCACATACTAGTGACAATTTGTGACAAAGGTCAAAGGTGCCAATCAACCTACCGTGCATGTTTTTGGACCGGGGGAAACCGGAGAACACGGAGAAAAAAACCCTGAGGCGGGGAAAACATGCAAACTCCACACACACATGGCCGAGACGGGAATCGAACCCGGACCCTGGAGGTGTGAGGCGAACGTGCTAACCACTAAGCCACCATACCCCTTATTATTATAATTATTATTATTATTATTATTATTATTATTATTGTAAGATTTTAATCATCCATATTTGGCTTCTGCAAAATGGTGCCACTTATACTGTGCTTAACACCAACAGAAATCCTCATTATGAGTATTGAAACGCGGGCAGTGTTGTGATACGTCTTCATTTCACGAGTGTCCACGTTAATATCCTGTTGCAGGGATTGTTCAGGCTGATATGCGTTCCAACGAGAGTAAATCTAATTTGTAAGTGTAACACATCTAATCCTGTGTAATAAGAGTAAATGAGAAGGGAAAATCATCATGGACTCAAAAAATAATAATTGTTTCAATAGATTCATGGGTAATTTAAATCCTGCTTAATGTAATAAATGCATTAGGACCGTGTCGCTTTGTGCCCAAATACAAAACAAATTACAAATGAAAGGCTTTTAAAAGTGTTTGATGTTGAAGATAATTAGCTACTCATAGTTTGAGGTTTCTTGTCCATACCAGATTTGTTTCATTCATTCCGTCGCCCGAGCATGGGCTATTGAGTATGCAGCTACGCTGATATTTTATTTTTTTATTTATTTTTTAAAGTGGTTTCTGATCCTCCGTTGTCTCAGAGCTTTGTGCCTCAGCTTTCAGAAACTGCCAAATACTTTGAAGTGTTTTTAGGTGAGGGAGATATGAGCACAGCAGGAAAACAAAATGTCCACATATTACTTTCAGGTTTCTATAGATGCCGCTCAAAAAGAGACAACTTCCATTCCCAGAAAAAAAAAAAAACATAAGACATGGCATATGTTGAAAACTTAGGTTTAGTTATAGCAGTAAGCAAAATAACAAAAATAACTGGGAGGAAAATACACACACACACAGATATACACACACATTTATATATATATATATATATATATATATATATATATATATATATATATATATATATATATATATATATACTATGCAAAGGTTTTAGGCAGGTGTGAAAAAATGCTGTAAACAAAGAATGCTTTTAAAAATGGACGTGTTAATTATTTACTTTCATCAATGGACAAAATGCAATGAATGAATAAAAGAGAAATGGAAATGAAATCAATATTTGTTGTGAACACACTTTACCTTCAAAACTGCAGTAACACTTCTAGGTACACTTACACACAGTGTTTATGAAGGAACTCGGCTGGTAGGTTGTTCCATCTTGGAGAAGTAAACACAGATCTTCTGTGGATGGAGACGTTCTCACATCCTTCTGTCTCTTCATGGAATCCCGCACACACTCCATGATGTTGAGATCAGGGTTCTGTGGGGGTCGTGCCATCACTTCCTCTACTTCTAGTTAATCAAAAGGTAGTAACACCAAATATTGATTTCATTTAGATTCTTTTGTTTGCTCTATTAAAAAACTAAAAATTAAAAAACATTTGTATGTATATTTCTGAAAAAATCTTTGTTTACAGCATTTTTTCACACCTGCCTAAAACATTTGCACAATACTGTATATGTGTGTGTATTTTAACTATATGGCTAATATAAGAAGCTTTAGGAAACTAGCTATATCTAAATAAACTTCAACAAGTCACAACCAGAATACATTTTAGACGTCTGTAGTGGCATATTTGATTATAATAAACTGTAGAAGGCAATGTGTGTGTCCAGTAAGGAGCAAAACACAAAACAATGCATAGTGTTATTGAGAAATAATCCACCAATCCTCCATTAATTTACTAATTCTATGAATTGTTTTTTTTTAATCGAAAACCAACACATTACCACTTCTGTCCTGGTTCTAGTGTATAATTTACAGCATGGTGATTTGGAATACCCATGAAACGGAAATTAATACTTCCTGTATCACTTCCTTTGTAGAATCTACAAGTCAGTCCTTCTTCTCTTTTTCGCTTTCAAAAAAAATATGCAGCTTGTCATGTTACCAAGAAAACACAATTCCCTCTGTCCTCCAGACTTTCCAGGAAACGTGGTTAAAAAAATAAAATAAAAAAGCTTTTCTTCTGACTGCTACACAATGCTTACACTGGAAACTTCATGATGCACAGAGAATAACCTGACCATGATTACACAGCATCGGTTATAGAACAGGCTGTGAATTGCTATAATTACTGTACTAGAAACTATAAAGTGTTAGAATGAATGCATTAATGGTGCTAAGGCAGAAGTGAGAATTTAAACGTACTGCTGTATTCCTGCTGATGTTCAGTGGAACCGAACAATTGCAGGTCCAAAATAGCTTTTATATATATATATATATATATATAATATATATATATATATATATATATATATATATATATATATATATATATATAAAATGGAGGCTATTATCACTGTACATGTGTGCAGGCAGGTCTTGTTCTTTTCTGGCTCCTTTAGATAACATTTGTTCACAACATGGCTGCTTATTTTGTTTATTAAATATAAAATAGGACGGGCACGTTCGCCACACACCGCCAGGGTCCGGGTTCGATTCCCGTCTCAGCCATGTGTGTGTGGAGTTTCCATGTCCTCCCCGTGCCTCAGGGGGTTTTTATCCGGGTTCTCCGAGGGAACCGAGGGAACTCCCCGTGACCCGAGGGAAGATCGGATAAAGTGCTAGAAGATGGATGAATGAATGAATGAATCTAAAATAGATTTGTAAACCTCGGTTAAAAAGTTGGTAAAATGGTATATTTCGCATTCCTTTCTTCTTTCCATTTTCATTGGACGAGCTCTATGATATTCATGCATGTATTTCTGTACCAGTTGCAAACTAGCTCTACTACAGTAACTGTTTTGAACTTGGGTGTGGAATTTTATTCGGTGAACCCAGACAACCACACAGTGAAGGCTATGGGTAATATAAACACACTTGACCAATCAAATTAGAGAATGCTGTTGTGGACTAGGTTTGAATACACTGTGTGGTATACAAGCAGATTGAATGTAAAGGAAGTTTAATCTAAACCAGGGGTGGGCAATTATATTTTCCAAAGGGCCACATGAGAAACCTGAGGTGTGTTCGTGGGCCGAACCAACAATAACGTTGAATGTAACTTATGTTGAATATGAATTTTTTCCTCTTGTAAAGAGTGTTAAATATCATCATGTTCATTAGGCTACCCACTATCCTTAAGAATAAGGAGATTCTATTTAAGGAAACGAAACAACAACAAAAAATGGCTGTATTCTTCCTTCATTTTTAACACTGAGCATACTCCAACAACGTCAGCGTTGCTGTGTGGTTATACATTCTTCTCGTGCGGCAAAGAAGCCAAAGCAGTTCAGCGGGCCGGATTAAAAGGACCAAGGGGCCGGATGTGGCCCCCGGGCCGTAGTTTGCCCACCCCTGATCTAAACTATGGATCTTCAACCGGCGATCCGCGACCTCTAGTGAGTCTGTGGTGGTACTGCATGTGGACCGCTAAATAATGATGAACAACATAAAATAAAAACCAGCAAAGAAAAAAATCTTTATTATTTTTTTATTTCATTTAAATGTAAATTTATTCCACCAGACAGTAAACAGAAAAAGTATGAACCTGCAAATCTATTAAAGTAAATTAGAAACTGAGTTAATAAATTGATTCATAATATAGAGTAGAATAACATTTATAGAATCCTAATAGAAGCCTAATATATAAAAGAATCCTAAATCTTTACCAAATTTACAGACATTGATGCATGGACAATAATATAGTTCTAAGTGTCTTAACATAGTATTTAGTTTCTATTAATATCCATATTTGACCCTTTTTTTATCAAGTGGATTTAAGCATTTTTTTCTTACAGCCTCTTCTAGAAATCTTTGGGAAAAACAAAGCAAACCTGCGAGAGTCAGAGGGACAGTGAGCACAAAGATCAGTGCTGGGTTCATTCCACTTTCATGGAATTTAAAATCCCTCTGTATTCAAACGAACCCTACAAATAAAAATACATAACGTTGGAAAGAAAAAACTAATTCAATCCTGAAAATCAAATATAAACTTAAGGATGGTGATTTTCGACAGTAGGAAACCCAGAGCTACACATAAAGCCACTGGTGAATTTTAGCAAGCAGCTGAGCGTTGAGAAAATTAAGCTAATGGCTTCTTTTTGTTTGTTTGTTTTTATTTGTTTATCTTTCTTTCGCAAGTGAGTAGGTAGTAAGTGTGATGATAAAAAATGGGCTTCCCTATAGGAGATGATTCAAGGCAAATATGGCTTCCTTTATCCATCTCCGAGTGTGTCGTCAATCCTCATTTTACTGCTGCTCTGCTGGAAATGATTGGATTAGCCATGCGCATTTCATCTCCAGTGTGCTCACATTCCAGCGCAATTAGTCATTCCGAGCAGAGAAGCAGCTGAATAAAAGCAGCGAGCCGCAGTCATCGAAGCCGCTCTTATCACCCGAGTCACACCAGTTAAATCTACGGGTCCTACTTAGCCCCATGCTAAATAGAAGACAAAAGGTTTTAGTTGTCATGACAATTAGAAGCAGGCTCTGAGCTGAGCCGGGAGTTTGATTGCTTGGAGTTATTAGCTAGCAGTAATTAAGTTTGCATTATTCTCTCCCCGGCACAAGTGGGGTTTTCTGCCGCCGTCTGTCCTCGGCAGCTATAGCGATGACATGCACCGTGTCTCTGCACACCACTTCTGTCACTTAGCAATGCACGGGAGTTGCTTTTAGCTGACCCCTCTGTTCTGTAGTCGAGGAGCACTTGGGTTTAAATCCATGATTAATCAACAGTCAAGAGAAGTGGGTGCAGAAAGACAGCCGATGGAGGAGGGCAGGCGTTTCAGAGCCTGATACAGAGAACAATCCCTGTTTAATAATTTTACAGTTCTGCGGGTTCGTTCTTTTCTTCCATTTTTAAACAATGCACATATCACCACCTCTGCAAGGTCCTGCAAGGGATGGATGAACCTTTCTTCTTCCGCCGTTTCCTTTTCTCAGCGAGATATCTCATTTTCATGAGGACAAGGACGTTCGGATTTAGATTGTATTTGTCACATAGGCATACACACATATACATACATACAGTATAACATGCAGTAAAAATGCTTTTTAACTAGCATGTAAACATATTTTTATAAATAAGTATAATAAAAGAAGATAAGTAAAATAGGATACAAATAAATAAAGAGTAAATAATTAAAAGACATTTTCATAGAAAATATAAAAATGGTGTACAAAGTGCGTAAGTGTAAAAGTGTAAAGTAACCAAGTGTAAGTGTAAAGTGACTGGTGCAAGACGTCCGGTGTAAATTGTCATTAGACATCATTAGAAAGCGTTTTTTTCTTTTGTTTTGTTTTGCAGCTTAATGTGACCGTCTGGCACGTAACATTTCCCCCCAGACTCGTTGTGCGTGTGCATTGCTCATCGTGGGCCGTTAAAGGCAGGAGAACAAATCCTCCTTTCAAGGACACTAGACGGCTTTTTGAGAAGCAACACTTGTCTCCAGGCTTCAGCACACGAGCCACTTCCAAGGTCTGCCTTTTTCCATGAAAGAGTCGTGTAGGTGGGGAGGGGTTTTCGGGGAACGCTTTTGTGCTCTCACAATGTAAATGCACCGAGAGCTTCAGCTGGAGAGCTTCCCGATTGCTGGCGCTTTCCCACCTGAATGAGAGCCTCAGGTAGAGCTGTGCAGCGAGGAACACGGCGTCTCTACATGCCCTGTTCGTACAAATGCAAGCTGCTTGCTTCTTTTCCTCGTTCGCCCCTATTTCTCTCCCACATGTCTCGCAGGCAAGGAATGTGTCCGCGATGAGAAACGAGAACTCTGCGAATTGCCAGAACCTCTTTCCAATCTGCATTTCCTGCTCCTGTCAGCGGTGATGCACTGCTTAATGTTCACAAATGATCTAGACAAACGCTGCGGCTCTTGACAAGCATTCATCCGGGGGCATTATTAATTCCAAACTCTGCCCGCTGACCCTTAAACACCTCGCGTGTTAATCTTTTACAAACAGCGTGCTTTGAAGTTGCCCAGATGGCACCCTGTATTATTATTTATCCTTGTTGTTCAGGCTGCTCCATGACCTGTAGCTACTGCTCAGATGCTGTTTGCTGTGAATGTCAATGGTAAACACGCAAGCGCCGCTTTTGAAACTTCAAAGCGGCTCAGAGTCTTAGCAGATGGAACCCTCACCCCCCGAAGAGTTCATTCTAATTTCCCTGCATCGCTCCTAATAAGACCATGACAACAAGGATGCGGGACCTCTGGATATCTGTATTCGCAACGCTCTGGGTTTGTTTGGCAAAAAAGTACCCCGTCTTGCCGGCTTTTATTTTATTCTATTTTTTTTATCGCCTTCCATAAGAAAACCTCTGTTTTCTTGGATTTGCTATTTTTTTTTCATTTGTATTGAAATAACTGGAGGAAACGCTCTTTGTTAAAGTGTGCCAATTCCTTGATACCCTTGACCGCTCCTATATTTGCAGGCGCTAACAAGGAGCTCATATTAAAGGTCACATTATGCGCATATCATCGTCACTGAGCCAATGCTGTAAATACGCTTTAGTCTGGAGTTAGATCGTCTCTTAATGAACGATCGAATGGCTCGGCTAGAGGGCAGAAAGGCTACGGTAATAGTATAGAGCGTTTAAAAACAGAGATAGGTTAAATATCCAATTTCGCTCGGACTGTTTCTCGCACAGGAAGTAAATGGCATGACTGAAATTGCTCTGGAAGTCAAGCGGAGAAGAGCAGATTTAAGTATTTCTGTCTGTTTTTTTTTTCCTCCTCCCTCCAACCATTGTAAGGACATCACTTTAAATCAATTCCAGTCACAGCGGTAGCAACCTGCACTTCTTGATCAGTTGAATAATTACCCCATGTGTCCTTTGAAATTTATAGCTTAAATGGAGCTTCGTTATAAATAAGCGGACACGTGGGAAAGGGAAGGGACACCAAAAATGGCATGAAATGAGAACCGTAACATCTATAGCATAAGCATAAGTAAAAGGAGCAAGTAATAACGGACTGAATTTGTGAGAAAAGCGTTTTTTTTTCCGTGCATTTCTCCTCTTCCTGGCTCTTAAGCCTCCCAAAAGCGCCGGGCTCAAGATTAATAATTGATCACAGCTCAGCGTCTATGGCCGAGAGACTTTTCATTAATATCACAATGGAGCCAATCTCCCAACTCAAGCCTCACTACTATTGTTTTCAGTCCTCCACGGACTTGTGCTCCTGCACGCCACAATCCTCTCTACCGCATCCAGAGCTGAAAACTCTCGGTAGTCATTCTGATTTGCTCTCCTATTGTTATCATTAACGGTTTTTGTGTATATATATATATATATATATATATATATATATATATATATATATATATATATATATAAAAAGATTAATATCTTAGAACCACGCAAGCATATGCTTCTGAGTTATTTAATTGGATAGAATACAAGCAGAACCATAAACAAGCTGTCGACCAAGAGAAGGGTCAGTAGCAAGACAGAAAAAGAAATAAAAAGAGAACAGGTCCTAGGTCACTATAATCCATCTGTTGTTGTTGTTGTTGTTTTGTTTTTGCATTATTTTTTACAAATTTGAGTAGTTATGGGAATTTGAGCGAATGAGCATTTGTGGTATTTTTTTGTGGTATTGTTCATTATTTTATTAATTTTTTTATAATTGGTTATTGTGGAAATGACTCCAATTAGATACATTTCCGAGAATCACATCTGGGGGAGCAAAAAATAATGCACTCGTTTCGTTCAATTATTTAAGGTATCATGTATCTGCTTTATCCTGATCAATGGAATTGGATCCTATCAGAGCTTTAAATATCACATGTGGAAGAAAAAAAAACCTGTGCATTTCATTCAGACATGAACAGAGACATCAATACAGAGGATATTTGAGGAATGCTGGTATGAAAACACCCTGAGTGGGGCACCAGCCCATTTCAAGGCACACACACGGCACAATTTTAAGTGATTAGTAATTTAAAGATATAATTTGGATATATTTAAACTCTTCTCTTTCTTTCCTGAGGTGAGGCTCAATCCTGTTAGGTTGTATATGGCCACACCTTAAAAGTTCACCCTGACTGTTTTGTGTCTTTCTTTATTATTATTATTATTTTTTTTAAGTGCTATAGTGTTTTGGCTATTGGTATCTCATGTCTACAACCTACTGGACCACTTAGATTAATTCATTGATAAAGGCAAGATAAAGTGCATTCACACTGACATTCTGCAGTGTAAATGTTCCAAATGGGAGGGGGGTAACTCAGTGTTTAAGGTACTGGGTTGCTGGTCAGAAGGTCGGGAGTTTGAGTCCCGGTATTGCCAAACTGCCCCTCTTGGGTCCTTTCTCAAGGTTCTCCAGGAGGCTCAGTATCATGGCTGACCCTGCATTCTAACCCCAACTTCCAAAAGAGCTGGGATATTTGAAGAAACAATTTCACTGTGCTGTAACGTATATGTCACAGTGTGTGCCTTGTGAAAAAGATATAGTCACCGTCAGTGCACAAATACCCAAAAGATTTCATAACATTTCCTCAACCATGAGCTGTTCAGGCTCACGTTACATAATTCACTCTATTAACTATTTAACATAAACAATGAAATCTGGACAAACACAAAGTGCAGGTTTGAACCAGAGATCCTGAAGCTGCGACGTTTACATTGTTGCACAGCATGCAGGCTTATCGCATGGCATGCTTGTTTGCTTGCCGTGCTTTGGCCGGTGGCACAAGCAGATGTAAAAAATGCAAAATTCATGGAGAGGCTGTGTGCCGCTGCAAACAATTCTCACCCACACCAGCCTGAATAGTGCTGAGTGCATTAATTTTTGCAGCAAAAAAAAAAAAAAAAAAAAACACTTCTCCACTTTGCACACATCCCACATCCAAGTCAAACCACATACCTCACTTTATTAGCGTCATCGATCATGTTTATGATTACTACAATTATCTTGGCCGTACATACTGTAGGCTTCATTATCTCACAGGCTGACACAATGTCAAAAACAACTAGCCAACACCTTTGACAAGACGACTTGAGAGCCGTCATGAATCCCGGTTAATACTTTTACACTCGATAATTGTCCTGGACATTAGGAGAGTTTTTTTTTTTTTCTTTACTTCTCTTCCATGGTGTGCTGGAGATAAGTAGTCCTGCCAGGATGCACTGTCACTTGGGTAAGTGTGAGTGATGACCATAGGAGCTGGCTTGTTCGAGCATCTCCTTCACCTCTGCCTCTGTCCCCGCTACTGAGTACTCACATGGGAGAGAGATGGCCTCATTACACAACCTCAAAGAAAAGGATGCAAAGGATCCGGGTCTTCTGTAGCAGAGGAATGCAGCTGTAATAACCAAAGGGACCATCGTCAGTATTCATCTACGAGGTAGCTCTAAACAGGTATTTTAAACACCCGCTACACAGACTCGTGACTTTTTGCTCGAACATTACGCTTCCCTACTTGGTCGAGGTGTCAGGTACTGAAAAGGATATTTGATAGGGCCTCGGACTAAATTCTCAGCGGACATGACTCCCTCAACAAATTATGGTTAATTCAAAAAAAAAAAAGAGAGAGAGAGCAAAAGAGAGAGAGAGAGAGAGAGAGAGAGGAGCCCAAGGTTTAAATGAGGCAGAAAATGTAATGCATCTGCCCCAGCCTCCCGGACAGAAGTCCATTGGCTTTGATATTAATGTTGGGATTTATTTGGTCATTTTTGTATGCTGCGTTCCAGCCGAGTGATCGCGATCGTGGCACTGTTCTATTACATGAGCTAATACTCCTGCGGACACTACCTGCAACTCTCTCTCTCTCTCTCTCTCGCTCTCTCTCTCTCTTTCCATCTATCTGTCTTCTAGCTTTTTTCAATTCGGCTTTAAAGGATACCAAGTAGCATGATTCTTCTGAGGCTCTGATAAGCTATTTGTGATCTCGGTGATGGATTTTCTCAGTGCATGATCAATTCGACCCTTTCATAAACCTGCATAAACCTGCATCTTTCAATTAACAAAATGTCACGTATACTCAACGATTTACGCCAAATGTACACTTTGCATAGTTCTTGGTCATTCCTTTCAGCCTATTGTTAGGAATGAAAAATGCAATATTCTAAAATCATGGCGCTACACTTAAAATCAAAATTGTGCCAGACAGGAGGATCAATAACACAAATACAGTCAAGTACAAAGCCAAAAAATACGAACAATAGGTTTCACAGTAAACATTAAGGACTATAAAACTTAAATCTCTATGACACCACTTTCTGCAATCATTACCGATCCATTCATTCATTCATTCATCTTCTCCCGCTATATCCGATCATGCCTCGTGTCCCTGTGCCTATCTCTGGCATCTATGGGCATTAAGGCAGGATACACCCTGGATGGAATGCCAACCCATCGCAGGGCACACACACACACACACACACACACTCACATTCAAACACACATTCATACACTAGGGACAATTTTCCAAGGTGCCAATCAACCTACCGTGCATGTTTTTGGACCGGGGGAAACCGGAGAACCCAGGAGAAAAAAAAAAACCCCTGAGGCACGGGGAGAACATGCACAAACTCCACACACACAC
The DNA here is from genome assembly GCA_030449085.1 of Kryptopterus vitreolus. Taxonomy (NCBI): domain Eukaryota; kingdom Metazoa; phylum Chordata; class Actinopteri; order Siluriformes; family Siluridae; genus Kryptopterus; species Kryptopterus vitreolus. Next base: position 12,951,717 of record JACRUU010000007.1, read on the forward strand.
GGCCGAGACGGGAATCAAACCTGGATCCTGGCAGTGTGAGACGAACGTGCTAACTACTAAGCCACCGTGCCCCTCATTACAGGTCCAATGCTGACAAAACATATTTTTTATTGGTGATCCACTTCCACACCTTACTGACTGATATGACTGTATAATAGTTATACGTTGTGGATAGTAATGTTGGTGGGAATTTTTGCTATTTTCTTTTCACATTTTTGATAATTTGTTCTTGGTCAATTCCCTCTAATCAGTCAGATTTCTCCATTTGTATGACAGAAACTTAACCAGGGTGGATTAATTCTATTAGAAAACTCATAAAGCCAGATATTATGTAATATATTTATATACATTTTGTCTTTACAAATTGGAGTTAAAATGTTTTGGTTTCCTGGATACCAAACAGGATGTTGTATGGAGAATGTTGCTATGATTTTTTAACACAGTGCTACTTCTCGGTAGTGATAAGTTTACCCAACATATCTGACCAGCATCCAGAAGTATAGTGCTCATGAGTTGACCATTGATTGTGTCAGTATAGAATACAATAGTCTTTATTTGAAACGTATACATTACAGAACAGTGAAATTCGTTCTTTGCATATTCCAGCTTGTTTCAGAAGCTGGGATCAGAGCCAGGACACCACGCCCCCTGAAGTGCAGAGGGTTAAAAGAAGGGCCTTACTCAAGGACCCAAAGGAGGCAGCATGGTGAGACCGGAGCTCGAACCACCGACCTTCCGATCAGGTCTGGCGCCTTAGAAACGCTGAGCTACACCCTCCCAAAAAAAAAACATGCTCCGTGTGAAGATAGAACTCGCGACCTTCAGATTATGAGACTGATGGGCTACCTACTGCGTCGACGCTGGTATGAGTCAGACGTTTGCAATGTTCAATTAACACCTTACAGGGAAACTATTACAGTAAGCGTTTTTATCTGGTGTGGTTCTTTAATGATCAGCAACAAACACGAGATTTTAAGTTCATTAAAAAATCATGAAGATAGCAGAGTGTTTCGAATTTGCTTCTAGACTTTTCAACCACTTGTATTTATGATTCATCAGCAAAATGACTTTAAAATGGGAAAAAAAACGAAAGAAAAAAAATACTTGTGTCTGTGAGTTTAGAACTGTGCAAGAAATAAATGTAATATAACAAGTTTTTTTCCCCACATATCAGCGTTAAAGCCTCCAGGGGACCCACTCATCACCAAAGATGCGCAGAATCGTATAGGATGAGTTGACTTGGGAGAAGGGCCAGTCTGCAGATCTTGAGTTCACTGTCCACTAATGGGGCTCCAGGAGACAGAGGACATCCTGCTGGGGTTACAATTCCAAACAGCCAGGAAAAGGAAAAAAAAAAAAAAAAAAAAAAAAAAAAAAAAGCCATCCTAGGCTGAAGAAACAGACTGCTTCAATTACAGTAAGCCTTGTGCACTGGATTCTCCCTTGACATGAGCTGGAGAGGGAACTGGGAAGTGATAGCTCGTTCCATAGCACCAGGGGCCAAGCCATTCCCAAACCAATCTGTGTACCATTTTAGCCCCAAAGACAGCTCGTTTCCCGGCCTCCCCAGTTGCTTTCAAATTCCGATCTGATCGTCCATACGTGCCTGTTTCAGGTGATTGGCAAGTGCGTGAAATTTATAACAAAATCAATTCACAGGCAGAGCATATTAATCTACGTGTGCATCAATCTGCCCAGCAATGCACCCCCCCCCCCTTTCCTTCTCATTTGCAGGATCCTAGGAGCTGGGCTCGCTCCCGCCTTGTCCCTAGGCATCCATACAAGTATCGGCTCCAAAAGGCACCTCTGCCTATTCCTTTTTAATTGGCAGCGTCGAACGAACAGCGTTAGGAGGCTTCGGCAGCAGGACTCACTACATTAATTGCAGGCTGCAGTCAAGCGATTGACTAATTGATCACGGCCCTTACACGGGTAGATAACTCATTGTGGCTGGTGTTGGAAAGAAGGAGGCTTGTCGCTGACGAGGCATCCATCTCTCCATTGTTGGGGTGGGGGAACGGGGGTGAGGGCTCGGCGGACTTTTGCTGAACAGCAGGCCTGACGTGAGGGGAATCACATCATCAGCGCACCCGTCCCGAGTCCTCCATTTTCACTCTAAATTTGGATTAGGAAGCCGGGTGTTGATAGGTTGCCACGGATGATACAGTGTCGATGTCGGTGATCCTCCGGACGCAGGCAAAGAGGTAGTGAGCGAGGAACAGATGAGCAAGGAAGATGTATGGCCATGCTTTAATGAAGGCAGAGAGGGACCTTCTGCCTCTGAGGAGATGTCTCTGTTGAACAGGCAGGGCAGTTATCATTGGTCTCTACACACATATTTCGAAAAATGAACAGACTGGTGGCACTGATACAGGAGCTCGCTAACACAAGACATACGAATACCCCACGCCTGCGTTAATGTCATAAACCAGCCTGGGAAATCTTGTATTTCGACGGTGAACAGACACATGTTTTCAACCATTCATGAGAATAAATGATTAAAAATGTTGCCACCTAAACATCAGCACCCAAACCTATGCTGTCTCAACTCTCTCTCTCTCTCTCTCTCTCTGTCTGTCTGTCTAGAAGATTGCAGCATGGTTAATCCAGTCAAAACTGATGCAACTGTTTCATTTTACTGCCTTGATCACACGCTGAGGTCGTTTTAATTTTGGTGGCATTGTGAAAAGTTTGTTACCTTGATCTCAGTATTATGTGTTTTGTCAGCACCGACAACTCATGTTTCTCATTGAGATATGCTGACACACCGACTTTAAAGAAGCTTGTCTGGGATATCCAATACACAGAGCCCGGATGGACGCAGCACATGTTCCTGTTGTCCGGTTATCAAATATTTTGAAAGAATTGCGTTTAGTCTAAATCAGTGCACATTGTATTATCTTTTTTTTTTAAAGTATATATGACTGTTTCTCCAACTGGTCTATGTGTTTCATCATCTGCAAGTCCCACTTGTTCGACTAGCGGCGCTAGGGAGAAATGTATCGTTTCAACATTTCATAATGTCGATTGAAAAACTGTGTGTAATTAACTATGAAATGCATGGCATTATAGGTAATATCTGACTCGCCATGCATTGCAAAAAAAAAAGAAGAATAATGATACGTGACAAAATGAAAAAAACACACCCAGCCAGGTTTAGGTCACTGAGCACATTTTCGCTTTTTCCGTCTGCAGATGTTCGTGTTGAAGAAGTTGTGCTGAAGTTATTAATTTCATTTCGCCAGCAAATTTGAATTTCACAGCTCTGTGGAGTAGATGTGCATGCGAGCAGATGGCTCTAATAGGTGAGTTTTTATTATTATTTTTTTTTTTTTATTTATTTATTTTTTTTTAGATTATATTTTTTATTTTTATTTTTTTTTTTAGAGGCCAGGCCTACTGTATACGAATAGAGAATTCAAAATGATCCCTGACATTTTACCGGTATGAGCAGAGGCAAATAAATAAAAAGGTTTCCATACAAATTTGTGAGGTCCTCTCGATCGTGCAATGGATGTGAAACGAACGGTCCTCCTTAAACGCGTAACCTGAAGTTATCAGTGTGAAATGAAAGCCTCTCTCTCTGTTCGAGTAAACAGTAATATCGACTAATCAACTGGATAAACAAACACCAGACTGATGGACTTCTGAAAGCAACTTTCCACTACAGTAGAAAGTAGAACATAATTAAACGCCCGAGCTTAGAGTCTAGTGGACGTATAAGAAGCTTATACGGCACTGCCGTCCTTCAGCCAGTTCAATTATATCCCTTCACCTTCATCTGGGACTTTTCCCTCATCCCCCATTGAGCATGAGCAGAAGTCTTGTAACACAATGGAGCCCATAAGCTCAGTGGAGAAGTGCCTTCTTTTTGTTCAGCCAGAAAGCAAAAGAAGACTGTGTTTAATTACCTGCAGTGGATGCGAGAAGTCCAGTAGAGTGTAGAAAATAGGGGGTCAGAACATTTATGGAAAAGTGGGTAAAATATCAGTTAGCAAAACAACCTTGAGCCCCAATGGGAATGGTACTTGTACAATATTCCTCACACATTACAGTATATAGTAAAATATGTTAGCCAGAGGTGAACACAAAAATACCTTCTTAGATTTTTCAAAGAAGATCAGGGTCATATGACTGATACATTTCTTGAAGGTCAAATACAGTGTCAACACTGTAATGCGATAAACGTGGCTTGTGGTTCGAGCTTAAATATCTTTCCCCAGTGGCGTCTGGGGTGACAGAACTGCAGAGGTGGTAACTTTAGGAACGACAAATGTTGATTAGCAAACCATCCTTCATATCATCAAAATATTTTCTGAACATTTATCTATACATATATTTTATATATATATATATATATATATATATATAGATATATATATTATATATATATATATATATATATATATATATATATATACTATTACTATAATGTACAGTTGGACTTGTGTACATAGTGTGTGTTGCTAATAATTGTCAATCCCATGTAAATGGTAACAAAATCATGTATGTATATATATATATATATATATATATATATATATATATATATATATATATATATATAATATATATATATATATATATATACTACTACACACAGACACACATATAGAGAATTTAGACATCTCTCTCTCTCTCTCTCTCTCTCTCTCTCTATCTCTCTCTCTCTCTCTCTCTCTCTCTCGACACATTTCTGGCAGGATATTTTCTCAATTTCTCTCTCTCTCTCTCTCTCCCCATCTGCAGGACTCTATCTCCTCCCCTACCCACCGATTTGATGGCAGGAGATTTTGTGACCTGTAAATGTTTTCTCCTGTACATGCTTGAGTGTTCTGCCGCACGACATTCTCCTCACCTGTCCCTGATGTGACCTGACAGGTGTTGGTGGCACAACGCAGGGTGGGTCACAGGTGCCAGAGGAATTATCAGTCTCTCGCTTACACTGCACACAAACAGCCGTCCTGCCCACACACTTGAAGCCTGAAGACTGAGGCCGCGTCCACCCAGGGCTTTATATGCTTTCGCTGGAGAGGAGAATGCACGCCTCTTCTCGAGTAGAGGTGACTGCTGACCCAGTTGGAAAATGGGCAGGCATCCCAAGGTCACACGCCCACACATCTGAAAGGTTTTGTTTGTTCTTAAACTGCCACAAGCCATCTTTTTCTCAGCCCATCCGCCAGGTGCAGACTAGAAACTAGAGTTGTGCATGTGGGAGCTTAGGAAAACTGCTGCCTGTGTTGGTGTTATATAACAAATTCTCGGAGCACGGTCGCATTATTTCGGGAATATCTGCGACGCTGAAGTGAGGCATCAAGATGAACCGTGCAATTACAAGCATACAAAGTCCTTGATGTTCATCAGGCGGTAAACTTGACCCGATGCTTCTAGTCTTGCTTCAATCACCGATGCGATTTCATACAGTTTGTCAAGGCTGTTGAGGTGAACACCATTTAATTTCAAGATTTTTTACAGAAATACAATTTCACTAGCTATTGTGTGTTGGTTTGTGTTCTGTAGAGAAATAGTGACACCTTTGGCGGTGAGCTAGCTGAAACAACATCGGCTCACTTTAAGAAGCAGAAATGGCATTCTGCGTTCTTTCTCACACGCAGGCCGTCCTGTGGATTCACACTCACCACATGTACAACATAAATGGAGAAGAATTCAATGTCAACATGCATTTCAAAGTTATTTGATACTATAAGGAACTGAAAAGGCTTTTCTTGTGGATTAAATGTGCTGCCCAGTCAACACAGGTCCATGAGACTGCCCCGCCACTGCCCTCTTCTGGACAGTAATGCATCATGCTCACGCCTGTTCTTGAGCTTGTTTTGTGTTTTCGGTTATATTAAAAAGAAATTCTATATTAAACGTATATTTTATTTGCAAAAGAGACTAAATATCTTATCAGTGACTGCCACTACAGCATAGGTGTTGATGTCGGCTCTTTCAGTTTGGCTTCCTATGTTCACCTCAGATTCATGTTCTTAGCTAAATTAAGTATCCGGTCCAAGTGATAATCTCGAACCGAGTTTGCTAAACCAGTCATCCTTCTCGAGTTTAAAGTCCTAGAATCTGACAGAACCCAGTGTAGTTTACTGCCATTGCTGCTCATCCACCTTAAGTTTCAATGTGTTGTGTGTTGTTTATTTGCTGACCACGGTTGTGCAGTGTAGAGATATCTTCTAGGCAGCTCAAATGACTCTGCCCATTCTTGTCTTCTCTTTCATTAGCAATAAGTTTCACCCAGAGGTTTGACACTCGCTTAGTGTTTTGTTGATTTTGTTTGTCACGCGATTCAACGGACTCTAAATCCGTGTGAAAATCCCAAGAGATTCTGAAATACCCAAAGCAGCCTGTCGAGCACCGACAACCACGCCACAGTTATACAGATTACACTTTTTTTATTTTTCACTTTTTGATGTCTCATGCAAAAGTTTACTGTAGCTGTTGAGTCTTGTGTATGTTTGTTTGTTTTCTTGTTGTATTTTACTGCTGCGACATAATTGGTGAATAGAACAATCAATATTTATACACTGTAAAAAGAATAGTAAGGATATCTGTTCATTTATCATGTTACACAACATTCTCGGTGCATATCAGGTCACATTGTGTTTGTAAAACGCGTCTTTTTGCATATACAGTGCATTCAAAAAGTCCATCCGCAGTGGCCGTGTCAATTAGGCGTGTTTTAAATACATAAACTTTGTTCCTCGAAAATTTCAAGCAGCTTTTCTGGAGACAAGACTACCACATTTGTGAGAGATTTAATAAATAAGTAAATAAAGCACGTTCTCCTCACACCTCCAGAGTTCGATTCACGCCATTGTGGGTATGTGGAGTTTGCATGTTCTCCCGTGCCTCAGGGTTTTTTCCTCCGGGTTCTGTGGTTTCCCCATGGTCCCAAAACATGCACATGGTAGGTTCACTGGCACCTTGGAATATTGTCCCTAGTGTGTGAATGTGTATGTGAGTGTGTGTGTGCCCTGTGATGAGTTGGCATTCCATACAGGTTGTATCCTGTCTTGATGCCCATAGACGCCTGAGATAGGCACAGGCTCCTCTCGACCCGAGGGAAGATCGGATATAGCGGTAAAAGATGAATGAATGTGTGAGAATAATAAGTTTCATTAAACAAATATTTTTCCATAACCTACTATAACCATCCACTGCAGAGAGATTTTTTTGAACTGGGTTTTGTCACAAAAACAATATGGGCAGATGTGCAGCAAAATCGAGCTAACATGGTCGTCTTTAGAATGTGTGGCAAAAACCTGAGGCTCAGACCCCATCTGGAAGGTTGTTAAATGCATGGTTAGCTGCCAGGAACATTTGACATCACTCTGTCACTCACCTCTAACTTCAAAGGCTAGCTCTGACTCCGTCCCAGTCTCTTGGGATATCCCTCCCTGTTGTACTGGATTTCCATAGATCCTTCTTGTCTTTCCTTTAACAGCTTCAGCGGGTCTCGTTCGCTGTCAGTTGTTCCCCTGTGAAACCTTAGTCATCAAAAAGAAAACTCGACTTTAAAGTTCCCCTTCAAATGTCCACAAAATGTAGGACTGCTGTCTTATTAATGGAGCTAAATTGCTACGGGGCGGTGGCGCCTAAATAATGTTCGTTAATGAATACCGACATGCCATATTTTCATATGAATGAAATCAAATTACAGCTCTTACAGGTAGGAATTGTGATAGTTTTCATTTTACAACCTGCAAAATGTTTACTGGCAAGGCTGATGTTAGCTGATGATCAACAGCATGGGTTGACAGTTTTGATTAGTTTTGAATACATTTTGAAAGCATCAATCTTATCAATGAACTAACTGGCAGGTTATTTCACATAGGAGACAAACTGTATTTCCAATTTCTATACGTACATAAATAAACATATAGTGTAGTGTAAAGATGTACAGATTCGTTAACAATTCGTTATTCATAAATAAATCCTTTGGCATAACATGGTTTAAAAGGGCACTCTTCGGGAATGAATGGTGAATCTTTAATTATATTTGACATCAAATCTGTTCTATTTTCTTTATTACTATATATATATATATATATATATATATATATATATATATATATATATATATATATAGGTAGATAGATAGATAGATAGATAGATAGATAGATAGATAGATAGATAGATAGATAGATAGATAGATAGATAGATAGATAGATATAGAAACTAGCTTTCCACTAGATTATAGAATGTGGCTGTGGGGATTTTTGATCATTTGACTATGAGATCATTAATGAGGACAGAGAGTGATTTTTGGGTGACGAGGCTCCAGTCCCAGTCCATCCCAAATGTCCTAAATGTGATCGCTGGAATTGAGGTGCACAGGTGCATTGTTGTGATGGAACAGGTTTTGCCATCTTAATTCCAATTAATGGAAATTGTAATGCTACAGCATGCAGGGACATTTTAAATAATCCAAATTGGCCCTAACAGACTGAGACAGGCTGACAGATTGGTGGGATGGTCAGGTGTCTGCAAACCTTTGATGATCTAACGTATTTGAAAATGAATGAAATAGCCAGTGTTTGAAAAAAAAAATCATCAGCGCTGGGCCCTTGAGCTAACAGCTCATGTCTTTCATTTCCTCAGCTGTTTCGGTGGGATAACAAAGCTGCTTAATTCGCCCTGGATAACGATGTCAGCCAAATGCCATAAATGTAAATGTAAAGCGTGTACTAGCTAAGGATTATTCCTGTATTCATAGCGTGCTGGCAATTGACGCTTTGATTTGTTTACAATATTTAAGCAGATTTTCATGCACAACATTTCATGAACCTAATAATGGAATGTTTGGGTATTTGATGTGTAAAAAAGGTGACGTTTTTGACCCATCGGGGGGGACGGGTAAAGGTTTTGTCCCCTAAGCTTACCCCAAAACAGATGTTTTTGACTCTAATTAAAGAACTGTAGCAGGTGCCACCTGAGCCCAGGCGGCATAGGCGTACACCTGGCTGAGTTCATTTGATCCAAAGTGGTTGAGACAGCAGTGCATGCACTGTGGTACAGTGTGCAGATTCGTCTCTTGCATTAGGCCGGCTAAAGCATCTGTTTAAGCAGAGTTGCAAAACTGTCCTGTGCTATTTGAAAGTGGCATGGTCTGCTAGTCACTTTCACCCCAGGGTATTTGTCATCGACTGTACTGACAGTGAGCCACAAAAAAAAAAGCATGATTATATTGAAACACACTGTCGGTAGACCTGGACAAGTTGCTCTTGGAAAGTAAAGCACCCTTATTAAAGTTTGCTGTGCTGGTTTAAATAGCCCTACTTAGTTCACACAGTGTTGAACTTTAAGACAGCCATTTGTTACATCCTCAAAGAGTTGCCCCACGTCCATTAGGGATAGCCATAGAACTCAGCAACCCTTAACCTTTAATAGCTTTTATGCATGCATAAATTGCCTTGTGGACACGCTGGGACATTGCAGTGGTCATTATTTACCCTGACAAGCTGCAGCTGGGGAGGAATGCAGGAGAGCAGGGACGAATGCGAACACAGTGGGCCAAGTTCCATCAGATAGCCTTGACTGCCTGCTCCATTAGGTCTCTATTAAAAGCCTGTACATTGACAGTAGTTATAAGGTTGTCAATTCCGATACGTGACCAAGTGAGACGGCGGCCTTGTGTTTTCTCACTGACGATGAAATGTTAACACCTGCCAGGTATGGACGCTGGGTTGGTCTAAAAGGCACCATGAAGACGCTGTGCATTCTAGCTCTAGGTCCCCCCTCCCCTTTTGACAATGCTTTCATTTCGTGAGTCAACAAGCTATGACTGGCAGGTTGCGTCAAACTAAACAGTGATTAATTGGATTCCAACTGCAATGTTGTTTGGTACTGCGCATATCCTTTCAATTCTGAGCACCTAGAGCGTAATGGAGGTGATTGGTTTCGGTGCTACGGACCCCTGGGGGGGTGTTGTTTACGGTCATGCTCCAGCAGTGCCTTCCTGCCCTGGCACTGGTCCTGGCAGTTAATGCCTCTAATACCGCCACCTCTGCTCAACTCGCATCACCCCTGGTGTTTCAGCCGGGGATTAACCTTAAGTGATTTCTGCCACAAAGATCATCTCCTGCTGCGACAACAAGCTCAGGACACAGTTCATTTCACAGCCCAGGAGAGAAAGCTTCGGAATGCACTAGTGAGAACAATCAGCAGAGCGATGCTGATCATGCTGCCCTCTCCAGGGACGTACTGGGTATTACAGTCTTACAGGAAGGATGAAATTTTCATTTAACAAACATTACAAGTAAATGAACAATAAATTCTATGAACCAGCAGAATACAAGGCTAAGGGTGTCTAAAAAAAATAGAACCCTACAGAAATTCCCTAAAATTCACTGCAGATGGTGCTGGAAATTTATCAGTAAGGATTGTAAATCGATGTTTCAGAGGTCTGGCACAAACAATAAACTTCCATAGGACATAAACACAAATTTAGCGTAACTATCACAGAACGATGGCTTTCCGCCCCTAAAATAGCACGACAGGTGATTGCACAGATGGAGCATTCATTGATTCTGTCAGTAATTAAATACGCCATAACTGCTCACCTTGACCACGTGTCACCTTTAAATACATGTTCTCTCATTACAGCGCTTCTGTCATAATCACAGGCATCTATACCGGTGTTGATAAGGTTAGACGGACAAACATTCCACAAAGATTCATGTTTGTATTCTTATTGCCTCTTTTTAAGGCTTTGAGTGGCAGGTGCTAACAAGCCCAGTGGCCTATCAGGAGCCTGGCCTCGACCCTGCACTGTATGATGAGCCTGTGAAAGGTCAACCGATAGCACTGACAAGCCTTCTGGAAGTCAGCCAGCAGGTGATGTCAACACTGATAGCCCGGAGAGAGACGGCATTGCCGAGCCTCTGACCTTCAGCATATCAAGCCCTCCGTGCCTCCCCATCCCCAAACCACTCCCCACAGCATGAGCCGCATTTAAATAAAACATTTGTTCCTCCAGAGCGGGCTTTACAGACACCGAATGGTGGCGATCCAAACACGCTGATAAGTTGTGAGTACAGTACAAGTTTCCCTGCAGCATGGCCTGCACATACAGCAAGCACTCTCACCACAGCTCAATCACTCTGCTTATTGTGCTGGCATCTTAAGGATCTATTTCTGCTAGCAGAGCACGGGGAACATTTTGCCATACCGTGTACAAAATGTCACATACCTAATATTCATTTCATTTTTATGGATATTTCTTCATTAGAGCACTTGACCGAATGTTCACTGAGAGTAGAGGAGTGAAAAATACGAAGAATTGACATTCATTTATATTGTGCAGATGATAATCTTTAGCAACTTTGTAAGTCAGGGTGAAGTGGTTAGGTTATTAGGCTACTTATAGTATTGTCATTTCTTCATCTAGATCTCTTTTCCATGTTGCTGTGTTGCCTTGCATAGTCTGTATTGTCTTGTATAGTCCTGTCTGTAAGCTAAATGTATAGCGTAATTCTTGTCTGTACTTCTGAGAGTACAGACTTCTATACTTTACCTTTATAATTACTTTTTAATCGACTTTTGACTTCTACTCCGTACATTTTCATGCAATTACCAGCACCTATCCAGATAAACGGCTCCATCCGAATAGAGTGAATGTAATTGTGGTTGGATGAGATATAAACATATACCATTCCGACACCCTACTGTTTTGTACGCGATCCATCACACCTGCAAATCACATCTCACTCCAGCAAGGACATTAACCAGTGTTGGTGTCGTTACTCAAAAACAGATTATTTCTCCTCTACTGGCTCATTTACCGTTCACCATTAAAAAAGAGTGCTTTCTCTTCATCCTCCGCATTTTAAGCTACAGTAGGGAGTTCAGTAGAGAGAGCGACTGGCTAAGCTTTTGCCTAAGCTTTTGTCCTTATTGGCATTTTTTTCCATTACATTACTTTTATATTTTAAGTAGTCTTGAAACCAGTACTAAAAGGCACGGTGGCTTAGTGGTTAGCAAGTTCGATTCACACCTCCAGAGTCCAGGTTCGATTCCCGTCTCGAACTCCATGTGTGTATGGAGTTTGCATGTTCTCCCCGTGCCTCAGGGGGTTTTTCTCTGGGTTCTCCGGTTTTCCCCGGTCCAAAAACATGCACGGTAGGTTGATTGGCACCTTGGAAAATTGTCCCTAGTGTGTGAATGTGTGCGTGAATGAGAGTGTGTGTGTGTGTGCGCCCTGCGATGGGTTGGCATTCCATCCAGGATGTATCCTGCCTTAATGCCCATAGACACCTGAGATAGGCACAGGCTCCCCGTGACCCGAGGGAAGAACGGATAAAGCGGTAGAAGATAAATGAATGAATGAATGAATGAAACCAATACTTTTACACTTTTACTTGAGTAAAAAGCTTGAAAAAGTTGATACTTCAAATTCTACAGAAATCTTTTTAATGCCTAGTATATATACTTCTACCTGAGGAATGAATGTGAATACTTTTGACACTTGTGTTCATTTCAGTTTGTTTTTTTTTACTTAGACATTAGTGCAATTTCAGTAGACACCTATATTCATTATGTGGTATACAAATGCATACATTATGGAGAAGTTATTTTCATTACTATGAGAACTTTTCCAGGGGCACGGTGGCGTAGTGGTTAGCACGTTCGCCTCACACTGCCAGGATCCGGGTTCGATTCCCGTCTCGGTCATGTGTGTGTGGAGTTCGCATGTTCTCCCCGTGCCTCAGGGGGTTTTTCTCCGGGTTCTCCGGTTTCCCCCCGGTTCAAAAACATGCATGATAGGTTGATTGGCACCTTGGAAAATTGTCCCTAGTGTATGAATGTGTGTGTGCCCTGCGATGGGTTGGCATTCCATCCAGGGTGTATCCTGCCTTAATGCCCATAGACGCCTGAGATAGGCACAGGCTCCCCGTGACCCGATGGAAGATCGGATAAAGCGGTAGAAGATGAATGAATGAATGAATGAATGAATGAGAACTTTTCTACATTTGCAAGCAATTGCGATAAAAGGGCAATAAGGTTTCATGCATGATGTTAAAGCTCGGGGAAAGCAAGGAGAGAACACATACTGAGCAACATCGCCTAAAGCCAAGACTGTCTAATGCATGCACAGGCAAAGTCACAGAGGGCAACGAAGTGCTGTGGAGTCAGCACTTACAACTGCCCTGCGACACTGCACACATTTGGAGTGGTTCATTTGTCAGAAGCAGACATACATGTAATAGAGAATTAAATTGTCTTTCTTGCTTGTTAGTTCATGCGTGTCTTAACATGTCATCAGGATTTCGGCACCAGCTGTCGGAGCCAGTTATATACAAACACGACAGTATTTGCCATGACACTGGTGTTGTAGATGCTGCAAGCCCTTTGCACGAGACAGGTGATACCAAATACAGCTCAGAAATAATTGTAGCAAAATAACTTGGATGCAAAGCCCAGATTATGCCCTCACTTCCACATACATTAGGTTTGTATTGTTCACATGAAAACCAGAGAGAAGAAAGGGAGTGACTAGGATCAATTTTAGGGGGGAATATATAATAAAACCAGACTGTATTAACAGTTGCATTGCAGTGCTGTTTGTTAAATCATACACGCTTTCTGATGATTGTTTATTAAACAATTGCACTTTTTATGCTCCAAGGTTTTTAACTGTATGGTTTTCTTATTCATTTAATAAATCTTTCCTGATTTTTTTATAGATGTGCACATAAAACAGGTTTTGCATTTGTGTTGTTATTTTGTATCAATTATTCTTTTTTTTAATTGTATGATTGCATCTTATTCAGATAGTAAAAAATTGCAATTTTTAATCTTAAAAAGCAATAGAAAAAGGGAGGGAGAGAAAGATCACAAGTTTATAGGAGGTAATGCATAACAGGAGTATACTGCATAGTGTAGGACAAATCTGCAGCCCATAATGATACCAATAAAGAGCCATGTCCAAGTATTTCCTCTTTTCTTTAGCTCATAGGATGACTGCAATACTGTATACAGAGATAGAAAAGAATACAGCAAGCCATTATTCCTCACATAAACATTCTGCGGCAGTTGCACTGCAGGCTTAGCTGGTTTAATATTACATGTTTACTCAAACCAACTTCAAATTGAGCAATATGCATATTGAAATTGATTTATCGTTTGTATTTAAAGAACGCCACTAACTTTGGAAATGTAAATATTTAATCCCACTTAATATACCCTCTGGCCTGTAAATAATATGCATATTAATATTTATGAAAGGAGGACAGGATGCTTGTAAGTTGTATCTTTAAATTATTACACCTCCATATGGCACTCTTTCGGTCTGATGAACCTATAAATGTCATGTGGTGTTTATTTAAAGCCTGACCATGTATGGAACTGGATTTTTGTTTTTCCTGGATGCCTCAGAAATTAATTAGAATTCACAAGTCATTTAGAAGTTAAATGGCTAAAGGGGGGGTGGGGGGATAAATTGTGATCCTTTTCCCTTTTGGTCCAATAGGCTGATGGGACTGAGGTCTAGTACACACACAAAGGCAATATATATTATATCATATATATATATATATATATATATATATATATATATATATATATATATATATATATATATATATATATATATATATATAATATTCATTTAACCATGAACTACCAAAACAATCATCTTTCTCAATCAGGCCACGTGAAAGCTGAAAATGTACCGATAAATGAGTTCCGAATGTGGTTATGTCACTACGAAAGAAACTAGCAGGAGGAACGAGGTGTCTCCCGGTACAGTTTCTATACGGACGGTATTTGGCGTAACGCAGCAAGTCGGTTCAAGACTGCATGTTGCTTTATTATTTTTGATGTATTTTATATTATTTGATATATTTTATGAAGAAACATTTTTATGGTCGTCATTTTGAGCTTTAAAATGCGTTTTGCCAATGATTTAGCGATTGCTATGTCATTTAATTTTGTGGTTTGTGATTTGTACTTTCGTTTCTGCTGGAGCTGAGAAGCCCGCAGCAGGAGGAGGAGCGTTATGGCGCCTGTATGGAGAGATGTGATGGCAGCGCTGCCTGGAGCTGAAACACAGTTCCCCCTTGTGTTCAGTGAAGTAGTTGAACCAAGTGTGTTGACCATGTTAGAGCTTAACAGGAAGGAGTTGTACAGCTCATTAAACCCGTCTTGTATTGAAAAAGCCCAGGTTCTTATTGATTACTCCTGGGAGAAGCTCAACACAGGGACATGGCGAGATGTGGACAAGCAGTGGAGACGTGTTTACTCCTACGGATGTTTGTTTAAAGCTGTTGCGATATGCCAAGGTGAAACATCACAATCCAAAGTCCAGGATGCCATAAAGACATGTGACATGGGTTTGCTCATGGGCGCGTCCATCATGGACAATATTTTGCAAAGACTCGTAGTGATTCTGAGAACTAAAGTGAAAAGCCCTGAAAGACAAGGGGAGAGTGAACAGCCATGTCTTAAGGTGGTCTATTAGTATTGCTATGTGATCTTGCGCTTACTTGATAAGACATGTGTAGTCTTCCCATGTGCTGGCGTCTGATTTTTCCTTTCTGAATAGAAACCTAGGAAGGAGATGATAATGAAGCCGATAATAAACCCCGTGCTGTTAGTGCAGAGGGTTCGATGCCCAGCTTTGGAAAGTTTCCGGGCCGAATTTCTGGAACCTAAAATTCCAGTCATACTAGAAGGAACCATTGACCACTGGCCGGCCGTGAGGGAGCACGCATGGAGGTACTGAATATACGGCTGGAGATACAGAAGTGTGTCTGTAAAATTTCACTGTGAGACGGAACTTATTTAAGGAATCAGAAGATCATATTAAGCCAACAATTCATATTCTTATGTGATTTTTATTTTAAGTAAATGATAAGAATAGAATTCCACCAAATCTCAAGGAACACTTGATATTTCACAAGGAATTATTGCAGTGTATGCAGATGTTGCTTTACTCAAGAAGCCCGATGATATATAAGTGAACTACAACCTAAAATGTACAGCTTAAACAATTGATTATAACAGTAATTTTAATGTGAGAAAATACAAAAAGCATTACTGTCAGTGGTAAACATTGTGCCAACTAAATTAGCTAATGGAAATAAGAGAAATAAACCTCTGGGCATCCATTGCACACAATAACATATTCAGTGTTACGATTCAGATGATTGATTCCGATTCGGCTTATCGATTCCGATTCTTACCGATTCCAGTTTCGAATTCATTTATTATTCATTTTTTCATTTTCTCATTTTTTTTCACAATTCATATTCTTATGTGATTTTTTTTTAAATAAATGATAAGAATAGGGCACGGTGGCTTAGTGGTTAGCACCACATAAGAATATCAAACCGCAGATGCTTTGTGTTGGTCATGACACCTTGCTTGCCACATAGTTTATTACAACTAATTTGTTTTTGACAAAGTGTAGCCACACTTTTGTGCACTTCCAACTTAAAAACTGATGCTTACATTACCGTACATAAGGTCCTGGCAGGTTGCCAGGTGGAAGAAATGAATCCAGGAATCGATAAGAGAAATTAAAATTTTATAACGAGTTTTAAATTTTAAAAACATGCACGGTAGGTTGATTGGCACCTTGGAAAATTGTCCCGTGTGTGTGTGTGTGTGTGTGTGTGTGTGTGTGTGTGTGTCCTGCTGCGATGGGTTGGCATTCCATCCAGGGTGTATCCTGCCTTAATGCCCATAGATGTCTGAGATAGGCACAGGCTCCCCGTGACCCGAGGGAAGATCGGATATAGCGGTAGAAGATGAATGAATGAATAACAAGTATCCGATTCCAGAATCAGTTTTTGCTTCCCAACCATAATCCAGGGTAATACTCCTTCTGCCAAATAATATACTTCTGGCTGTAATGGCGAATGTGTATGTTGTACTAGAATACAGCATAAATAAATCATACGAAGAGATTTCCACTCCTAAATCACGCATGTGATATGGAAAGTTCAGCTCCTGGATGCTACTTTTGAGTATGTTCTTCTGATGTTTATCTTGTTCTGTCTTTGCTTGTACACAAGTATAGAGTACCTGCGAGCAGTAGCAGGCTGTCGGACGGTTCCTATCGAGCTCGGCTCCCGGTACACTGATGAAGAGTGGTCACAGAAACTCCTTACAGTGAACGAGTTCATCGACCGTTACATTACGAACCAAGTACGATCATTTACGATAACTAGTAATAGAATCGATTTTAAGTGCAAGATCATTGTGGCTGGTTAACAAAGTGGTTTCTGCGTTTGTGTTTTTACAAACCGGATTCCAAAAAAGTTGGGACACTATACAAATCGTGAATAAAAACTGAATGCAATGATGTGTAGGTGCCAACTTCTAATATTTTATTCAGAATAGAACATAACACACGAAACAAAAGTTTAAACTGAGAAAATGTACCATTTTAAGGGAAAAATATGTTGATTCAGAATTTCATGGTGTCAACAAATCCCAAAAAAGTTGGGACAAGTAGCAGTAAGAGGCTGGAAAAAGTAAATTTAAGCATAACGAGGAGCTGGAAGACCAATTAACACAAATTAGGTCAATTGGCAACATGATTGGGTATAAAAAGAGCTTCTCAGAGTGGCAGTGTCTCTCAGAAGCCAAGATGGGTAGAGGATCACCAATTCCCACAATGTTGTGCAGAAAGATAGTGGAGCAATATCAGAAAGGTGTTACCCAGCGAAAAATTGCAAAGACTTTGCATCTATCATCATCAACTGTGCATAACATCATCCAAAGATTCAGAGAATCTGGAACAATCTCTGTGAGAAAGGGTCAAGGCCGTAAAACCATACTGGATGTCCGTGATCTCCGGGCCCTTAAACGACACTGCACCACAAACAGGAATGCTACTGTAAAGGAAATCACAGAATGGGCTCAGGAATACTTCCAGAAACCATTGTCAGTGAACACAATCCACCGTGCCATCCGCCGCTGCCAGCTGAAACTCTACAGTGCAAAGAAGAAGCCATTTCTAAGCAAGATCCACAAGCTCAGGTGTTTACACTGGGCCAGGGATCATTTAAAATGGAGTGTGGCGAAATGGAAGACTGTTCTGTGGTCAGACGAGTCACGATTCGAAGTTCTTTTTGGAAATCTGGGACGCCATGTCATCCGGACCAAAGAGGACAAGGACAACCCAAGTTGTTATCAACGCTCGGTTCAGAAGCCTGCATCGCTGATGGTATGGGGTTGCATGAGTGCGTGTGGCATGGGCAGCTTGCATGTCTGGAAAGGCACCATCAATGCAGAAAAATATATTCAGGTTCTAGAACAACATATGCTCCCATCCAGACATCATCGTTTTCAGGGAAGACCCGGCATTTTCCAACAAGATAATGCCAGACCACATTCTGCATCAATCACAGCATCATGGCTGCGTAGGAGAAGGATCCGGGTACTGAAATGTCCAGTCTGCAGTCCAGATCTTTCACCTATAGAGAACATTTGGCGCATCATAAAGAGGAAGGTGCGACAAAGAAGGCCCAAGACGATTGAACAGTTAGAGGCCTGTATTAGACAAGAATGGGAGAGCATTCCTATTTCTAAACTGGAGAAACTGGTCTCCTCTGTCCCCAGACGTCTGTTGAGTGTTGTAAAAAGAAGGGGAGATGCCACACAGTGGTGAAAATGTCCTTGTCCCAACTTTTTTGGGATTTGTTGACACCATGAAATTCTGAATCAACATATTTTTCCCTTAAAATGGTACATTTTCTCAGTTTAAACTTTTTGTTTCGTGTGTTATGTTCTATTCTGAATAAAATATTAGAAGTTGGCACCTACACATCATTGCATTCAGTTTTTATTCACGATTTGTATAGTGTCCCAACTTTTTTGGAATCCGGTTTGTATTTACAGGGAGAAGAAGCTGCTACAGGATACTTGGCACAGCATCAGCTTTTTGATCAGGTGACTGTTTTAGTGATCTGACTCACCATGGTATTATTATTATTATTATTATTATTATTGCGTTTTATTAAAAAAAATATTATAATTAAATTAATAATATTGAGAGGTCTTGGAGGTTTTGGAGCTTTTACATCAACATTGGGTAGACATTAAAAATCATTTCATGTGCACCCACCCCCTCCATCCCAAAAGTAATTGGACAAAAGAAGTAAATAAGCTTATGTTCCACTCCAAAAAGTAAATAAATGAGTAGAATAAGTATTAAAATTTTAAATCCAACTTTATCCCTTATAATAATATATTTCAACAAGTAAATTATCAGTGGGGGGGGGGGGGGGGGGGGGGGGGGGGGGGGGGGGGGGGGGGGGCGGGGGGGGGGGGGGGGGTGGGGGTGGCACGGTGGTTTAGTGGTTAGCACGTTCGTTCGACCTCACACCTCCAGGGTCCGGGTTCAATTCCTGTCTCGGCCATGTGTGTGTGGATTGCACGTTTGCAGTTTGCATGTTCTCCCCGTGCCTCTGGGGGGGATTTCCCTCCGGGTTCTCCGGTTTCCTCCCGGTCCAAAAACATGCATGGTAGGTTGATTGGCACCTTGGAAAAATTTTCCCTAGTGTATGAATGTGTGTGTGAATGTGAGTGTGTGTGCCCTGTGATGGGTTTGCATTCCATCCAGGGTGTATCCTGCCTTAATGCCCATAGACGCCTGAGATAGGCACAGAATCCTCGTGACCCGAGGGAAGATCGGATAAAGCGGTAGAAGATGAATGAATGAATGAATGAATTATCAGTGTTATTTACAAGTTGATATATTGATGGGCCTGACTGTATATTGAGCTGTGTAGTCATGAACAGCTTGGTATAATCTGTTAACAGTTTACTTTCTGAAGCATTATTTCTTAATAAAAAAAAATGCTAATGATAATATTTGTTCATTCAGGTGCCGGAGTTAAAAGGAGACATCTGTATCCCCGACTACTGTTGCCTTGGAGAAGGGGATGAAGATGACATCACAGTTAATGCATGGTTTGGTCCAGGAGGAACAGTCTCTCCCCTGCATCAGGATCCCGAACAAAACTTTCTGGCTCAGGTCAGTGATGCTTTGCGTGTTTTGTTTTTTTTTAGGACATAGACGATTTGTAAACTGCTGGATTCCTTTCACTGGTGAATTACAGGTGGTTGGGAGAAAGTACATTCGTCTGTATAGTACAGAGGAAACACAAAACCTCTATCCACACGAGTCTGAGCTTCTGCACAACACCAGTCAGGTATTTTACACAGACTGTCACCTTTTATCTGAACTAATCTTAACTAAACAGCCTCAGGGCTGACAGTCATGATAACGATGTAATGATCTTGCCCTATCCAGGTAGATGTTGAAAATCCAGATGTGGTCCAATTCCCAGACTTCCTCAAAGCCTCTTATCAGGAATGCGTGCTTGAGCCTGGTGATGTCTTATTCATCCCCAAACAGCACTGGCATTACGTTCGCTCTTTAGAGCTCAGCTTCTCTGTTAGCTTTTGGTGGTCATGATTGTAAAGAATATTTGGAAACGTTATAATATATTAGTCAATGTGGACATTGCATATTTTTCCAAGCAAGAAAATTCTGCCTCAGATTTCAATTAATCAATAAACATTTACATTTTTCATAAGTTTATTACCACCAGTTTACAATAATGCCCAACACGTAAATCAGACTTGAAAATGTTTATGAAACTAAATACATTTATTAAAAAATATATAACACAAGTGTATTACAAAAAATTATTAAAGACCATAACAAACCAATGTTTTACTTTTTGAAATATTTCAATAAAAATTTTATGACGATACAAGCTATTATTTATTTCATAATCCATAGTGCAATGAACTCCTTTTTCTCTTTCAACAAATAGAAATAAGTTTTCTTGTACAATTTATTTTAATAAAAAAAATAAATAAAAAAACACTACCACAATAATTTGAAAATTCACCCCTTGATTATCAGGCTGAACTGGATCTCAAGGCATTACAGCCTTCTGGAGCGGCGTGTGGAGGACGTGGAGGGTGTAGGAGTAGCTGTTTCTCTTGCAGACGCAGACTGGCTTTGGGATTCAGGGTGGATCTCTGGCGGAGTAAAATGAGATGCACGCTTAAGTAACGGCTGCGTTTTTAGATAAACCTTGTAAAGTCAAGGCAAGAAGCATAATGTTACCTGGAATCTCATGAGCCCAGAAGTCGCTGCAGGAAGGGCAGTGTGGATCGATGCGTCCTTTAAAATATCTGGCCACGCAGTAATAATGCATCTTGATACCGCAATCAGGGTTTTCACACACTTGGCCCTGTAGATGTGAAGGATAAGCTTGTACAATGATAGGAATTCGTATATAAATCACTGACAATGAGAACAGATCTTTTCATCGATATGTGATACATAAAGGCTGTTCTTCCTGAAACAGAGTTTTTGAGTGTCTAAGGCATCTAAGTAACATTTTAATGCGTGACATCAAGGCATTTTATGTATTATAAAGTAGTCATGGAATGGACCATTTGTCTAGAAGGGCTATTACATTTTTTTCACTGGCCAGTGTATCCATATCATGGTAGATGGCAAAGGAACTGGAAGCTTAGAAGTCTAAGTGTCTCAATGTGTGAGGCCCTGATATGGATCATGGATAATATCCTGAATGAATTCTCCCACCATGAACCCAATGTTAGCTGAGAAATCCACTGCTATAATAGTCAAGATAAATCATACTGAAGATGGATAAATCAATGTTAATCAGAATTCATTTTTCAACCTTTTGAGTCAAAACAAAGAAGTGCGCGTAAGTGTGAAGCAGCACTACTTCTATGAGGCCTTTCAGGGGCATCGGGTACATTATTTCGCTCACCTGTAGGACGATGTTGTGGCACGCATGACACATTCTGACGAGGTCCTGGTAAACTAAACGTATGTACTGCTCCATCTCAATGACACAGCGAGTGCTTAAAGTGTACACGCCTTGTTTCTTAAAAACAATAAATAAATAAAAAAAAACATTTCAGTGTGAACACATGTTAAGGTGACTAATATATTATTAATGCAAAGCGCTCAGAAGTATATAGATTTTTCAGATTTTAATTAAATATAGCTCTTTGGTGCATCAAAAACAGTAGCAGCTAGGATAAAGTAAAGTTATGCATTAAAATAGACAATTTTCCACAGTGATGTTTAACACTCGATATGGCATTAAGTATTTAGATGACTTTTTAAATGTATTTAAGATTTCTGCTAGCCTCCAAGCTCCATAATTTGAATGGTGGAGTCTTTTCAAGTCTGAGAGATGAAATCTTAATTAATGACTAAATCATCACAGGCCTTTGAACCACCAGAGAGTGCAACGTCATTTGTCCTAACCTCCCTACAAAAGTAGACTATCCGAATGTTAAATCGATAACTAGCCAAAAAGATAAATGTTTAAATTAGACAATGCGAGACGTTCACAATATGAGTCTCTAGACAAGTTGACAATCGGGCTGAAACGATTCCTCAAGTAATTTGAATTAAAAGTATTTAGCTCGATGTGTTGTTTAGTCCATGTATTTACACACAGAGCAATGTTTCCCAATGGACATTAGTACTGACACCCCATCCACAGAGTTATCTAAAGTTGTTTAGATTTTACAGATATTTTTTGCAACTTCAGCAATGAATGTTAATGTTAATAAATTACTTGTTCATTTTAAGAGACACTGTTTGTATTGCTCTTGAATATAGAAAAGGTACTTATCTGATTAATTGCTAGAATAATCGGTAGAATACTGAAATAATCATACATACAGCCTGACAACTGACAATACATAGGAAAGAGTGCACTATTATGACCCTGTGAACTGACAACACTCTTAAAGTTGCAGTTGTACAAAATTCCTTCTGAGGTATCAAATAACTGTCAGCACCATAAACAAGTCAAGAAATATACCTCGTTTAACCATTTATCCTGGACAAACTTGTTGAGCACATGCTCAGTCTCTTTCTTTCTCATTTTCTTCGTCTGGAGACAATCAGCACAATTCAGGAGATCGGTGGATGAGGCGGTTCCGTTCTCAGAGTCTAAAATCAGATCCATCTGTGATAAAAGATATAATGACAACAAAGGCTGCATGAATGGATCATTTAATTGGATTGGATGGAATGTAAAATTGGAATGAATGAAATAGGATGATATCCATTATGTAATGATGCCTGTGCAAATGTCTTTACAGCTTTCCGGAACAATTCCAGCTCATTATCAGCGTAATCAGAAGACATTCTCGTGATGTCGGTTTCGGCCATATTCACCTGCATGAAGAAAATAAATAAATAAATAAATACATACATATATAAACCATGTTTTTGCACAAGATAACTTCGAAGCATAAGCATACACATCCAAACATTTGACTAACCAAGGCATAGTGCTGTGCTCCATCCTCTTCTGATGTCCCTTTTCTAATTTGCATGAACATGGGCTGAAGATTGGTATTGATCACGTCGATGAATTCTTCCAACCTATCGGGCGTGAAGTGTGCTACAGAGGAACAGGACAAAAATAAACCGCGTTCAAAAGTGGTTTTAAGCGAGACGTTCTGTATTTCACAGCCGGCAACAACTTACACACCTCCGTGAGTCTCACAGCAGTGGCGATGGAGTGCTTTGGCTTGTACCGTACTGATTATTCCATTACTCATCATGGTCTGTAAGAAGCGCTTATGACTGTCTCCCATGGGTCGGGACATTCTGATGGATTTTCTTCTTTTCAATATAACTAGATATATAAAAAAAAGGTTAGAGTAGACAGTAGGAAGTGTGTTTCAAGTTGGTGAAGAAGGCAAAATAATCAAATGTTTAAGTTTGTGTGATGCTACTCTACATATAAATTAAATGGCTATAAATCTGTAGACACATAGCAATCGCATTCAACTTTTCTGGAAATGCTTTACTCATTAACACATTGTGTTGTGTGAAGAGCATGGGAAACTTTTCCATCAGGTTATAAATGTAAAAGAAAATTAACAGAAAGTCAAAATTTCAATCCACGACATTTAACCCCTTTTAGGGGTCCTGTATCATGACTGACCATGTGTTTCAACCTGTATTTCCTAACAAGCTTATGAATAGAAAGGCATTTTACACATTTAATTTACACAGCTTTAATTCGATCCACAGGTCCCGCTGCCTATGTATCCGATCACAATCATCTTTGCCGAATTTATAGATGTATTATTTTCTTACTATGATATAGTGATAGATCGAGTTTTTTTTGTTTGTTTGTTTGTTTTTAAAGTCTTGGTTGCTGGTTTTAAATTATTTAACTTTTATACACATAGGAATTACGTCGTTTTGACACGATTTTGGAACAATAAGTAAATATTCTCAGAATGACCAGTCATTTGTGAAAGATAAATAAATTAGCGTATGCAAGATGTCTGCAGTGCATTAGTTGCAATAGATATAACAAAAAAAAAACAAAACAATGAAGGATACCAACATTTACACTCAACGATACAATATACAGGGGATATCACTCTTATGCCACTCCAGTGTATCAACTAACATGGAGTAAAGCGAAATTATAGCTATTTATTTGATATATTTAAGTATTCTTGGATTTCAGACTACAGTGGAGGTTTTAATGAAGTCACATGATCCTAAGCCCTGGGTACAAGCTACAGGCTATCACGCTCACTACTGTCGTTAATTTAACATAGCTCATTGTTTTAAAGGCATAATATCTTTCCAATGTAGAAATCTTTCAGTTTTTATCTATATTTAAAGATAATTAAATTTAGCAACTGTACGTACTGGAGAAGTTTATTCACTGTCATCCGATATTTTCAACACCCGCGCTCTAGCGCCTGCTAGTACCGGCCGAGTCCTAAATGGTTTACAACTAGAACCCTGAAAAGTAAGTATGTGCGTGTAGTGTGTGCCCTATGTAGTGCACTTATTAAGTTGAAATGGAGTCGTTTGGGATGAGGACATCGCCTAGCGAAAACAAACAGTGCACTTCCGGTTTAGTTCCGTTTTTTCTGTGCAAGCGATTAATATTATTATAAATAAAATAAAATTGTAAAATAGATAAATAATGTATATTAAAAAATTACTCTACATTAAAGTACCAGACATGGCTCGTGAATATTACTTAATCTTGCTTGCTTATTTATTTGTTTGTTTGTTTGTTTGTTTCTGTATTAATATTATTATTATTATTATTATTATACCTAATTACCTAATATAATCTACGTAATATTTTTAGTCAAAACATAGACTCTAATTACTGAATTACTGAAATAATCTCTATAGCCCCTATAATCTATATATTCCCACCCTTAAAATATCCCTAATTATCTTTTAAAAAAAATGTCCATAATACTTTCTAATTTCACCACAGAATAATCTAAAATCACTCCATTGAATAATTGTTAATAATATTTTACATTTACAGCATTTGGCAGACGCTCTTATCCAGAGCGACTTACAATTGAGCAATTCAGGGTTAAGGGCCTTGCTCAAGGACCCACTAGTGACAGCTTAGTGGTGGTGGGGTTTGAACCCATGATCTTTCGGTCCAGAGTCCAACACCTTAACCACTGGGCTATCACCTCCCTTTTAAAAATCTCTTCAAGTAATAATAATAATCTATAATGATTTGTGAAACCTCATATTGTTGCAATAGAAGCTTTGTGATGTGTATTCCAGCAAGTATTAATCTAATTCAGTTTCTATTGCAATTTCTCATTTGAAATAGATATTTTACTTTCACTTTTGCCAGCTGAAGGTGGTCATCCACATGCACATAAAGCCTCCTGTTCTCAGAAATCTCATTGTTTCTTTTTTTCTCACAGCTCGGCTGTTTTGTTGCTCAGCATGAATGAGTGATGTGTTTTGCTTCTCCGTGTCTACTTGGGTGAAATGGGAGGAGTGAAGCCTCCTAACGATTTTCCACAGAACTGAAGTAGTTCAGTTGTTCCAGTAAAAGCAGTAAAGCACGCCCATTCTGCCAAAAAGGGAGGTGAGAGGAGGAGGAGGTGCTGCTGCTGCTGCTGGTGGTGGTGTTTCTGGAGCTGGTGTTTCCTAAAACCTCCCTCAGTTCTACCCGTGTACTGCAATGTGTACTTTGTTAATACAGGACATGTGCTGCATTTGAAATCCAAACGGATCAGGACTTTGAGCTTGGAAGTCTTGTCTTCTACAATGGTAAGTTCCTGAAACAGCTTCTCATAAAACCTATTCAATACTTACTATTAACTCTAAGATGCAAGTTATACTATACACCAATCAGGCATAACATGATATCCAGTGAATCATTAGTGGTATCTATTTGGCAACAAGTGAAAATTTTGTGCCTTAAGTTGATGTGTTAGAAGTAGAAAAAATGCATAAGTAATGCATTGATGCATGTGGGGAGTGAAAGCTGGCCCATTTGGTCCAATCCAACAGACGACATTAATGCTGTTAATATTTGACATTTTGGCAAAGGGGCAACCAAATATTGGGCATAATGTTATAGCATGGCTGATCTATATATCCGTTAAATCGATTATAACAAATATCTTTAATTTATTTTAAAAATCCTTGTATTCTTTGAGGGCACGGTGGTTTAGTGGTTAGCACGTCCTCCTCACACCGCCAGGGTCCGGGTTCGATTCCCATCTCAGACATGTGTGTGTGAAGTTTGCATGTTCTTCCCGTGCCTCAGGGTTTTTTTTCCCGGGTTCTCCGGTTTCCCCCGGTCCAAAAACATGCACATTGGGAAAATTGTCCCTAGTGTATGAATGTGTGTGTGATTGTGTGTGTGTGCCCTGTGATGGGTTGGCATTCCATCCAGATATGAGATAGGCACAGGCTCTCTGTGAACCGAGGGAAGATCGGATAAAGCGGTAGAAGATGAATGAATGAATGTATTCTTTGACTTTCATTAATGCAGGCTAGGATGGGTACCATGTTCATCATCCATCTAGTCATTCTAATCACTTTTGGCTTGAATGAAGCTTCTGAACAACACACAAGAGCAGGCAAGTTTTCTGCAAAATCTGTTTTTGCAATAACACTCTGTCGGTAAGTCCATTGAATACATTCACTCAAACCTTCTTGTCTTTAGAACCTAATCTAAATCTGGACTGCTTCAATGATTACATATCTGAGATGATGTGCATTTTGACCCCGGCCCAACTTGACAAATGCACCGAATACAGTCTCAATGCATCTAGAGATAAAGAGTAAGTCTCCCAATGGATTTTAAATTCACAAAGTCAGAACACCAAATAATTGCCAGTGTAAAGATCCACTTGATCCCTTCTCATTGTTCCTATGTGGGTTTTTTGTTTGTTTTTCAGTTTGTTCACGTGTGAGTTCACGCAGCTCAACTCCAGTGCTTGTGAATGTTCATTTAATGTCTCTGGCATTATATTGAATGAAAACTATGAGTTTAAAGTGCTGAAAAGGAAAAACCTGCTGTTCACTAAAAATGTCAGTACTCAGGAAAACAGTAAGTTGAGATAACGTCTGACTTGATTACGGCTGATGAAATTATTTGCACTAAAGGATGTTTTTATTTATCCATAAACATACTGACACCCACATATTCAATTGTTCTGGGATGTTTTGATAAAAGTATTAGCCACAACTGGTTGCCATGTGAAATATACTCTTTTATACTCGGCAAGTGTTTTGGCCCTAACCATTTCTATTAGCCCTTGCTTGGATTTTATTTTGCAATAACGCTGTGTATTTGTCTATGTGAAGGAATATAGATTCTTTTCTTTTAGTATCCGCAAAGTTATTTCAGTTTAAAGGGAGAATAAAGCTGCCGATTTTTTTTCTAGCCAATTTGCATACTTTAAAGACAATTTATTATTTTACAAAGAGTTCTTGTTTTGTTTTAGGAATTGCAGGTAATTGGATTATTTCATCCAGTCAGTCTGAAAATCACAAAACGTACTAAACGACACTTATCTAGCGTTGATTGTATTGTTCCAGTTGTTATTTATTTCAATTTATTAATCCATTTCTTCTAAACAGTTAAGCCCAAAAGACCATTTATTGTGTCAGTGACTCAAACACAGGATGGAAACTTTGATATTGTCTGGGACAGCATATATAGGACCAAGAAGTTTGATCTGATTTCCGAGCTCACTTATTATGTCGAAGGAAAGTTAAGCAGAAAAAATGTAAGTGGACTATGTGGAATAAACAACCGGACATCAATTTACATGTATAGCAGTTACAATTATTATGTAAACATTTTTTTCCCCCACTTTTTTCCATACAGGTGACATTGATAAACGGCAAGCAGGAATATTGTCTTGTAGGCCGAAACCTTGAGTCCAATTCCAACTATATTGTGAGGGCAAGAATGAAATTAGAGCATAGCTTAAAATTCAGTGACTACAGTGATCCATATAAGTTCACCACCCGTAAGTATTTTGTTAAGGATTTTAAACCATGTACAAATAATTAAATGAATATAACTGTATGCAACTGTATTACATGCATCTATATCCACAGCCGTATCTCCAACCGATAATCTCAAGATAATAATTCCCATCATATGTGTCATTCTGATCATCGGTATATTCTCCATGTACTGCTTCTACAAGACGTATGTAACAATGCTCCTATTATTGGATTGTTTAGGTACAATTATTGTACGGTTGCCAACTGTACAACAGAACTGTATAAAAATCCTTGTACTAAAGTTTTTTTTTATGATGTTACTGAATTGTTAGAGCTACTTTAACAATAGGCATTGCATAACAATTTGATACTATTTAATTTTAGCAACAACACTTCATGTTATTAAAATTATTATTCCTCTTTTTTAATACATAAATGGTCAGTTTTTAATTGTATGTACTTCATTTTGAATCACAGAATCCTAAAGGAGTGGTGGGAAAAGATTCCTACCCCGAAAATAGCCACTAATTTTGCAAAACAGGTAGGCAGCATTTATATTCTTATCAGATGCTGAACAGATTTTTGTTTGTTTTATTTTTTTGCACACAATGAAAATTGCATGTCTAGATACTTTGCACTCCATCACACACATAAAGAGTAATATTACTTCGGAAAACAAATTATTAAATTCTGTCTGACATACGTTTGATGTTAAAAAGGTCCCAAACTTGATGTCATTTCAAAATGACTTTTCTCCTGTTCATCTTGAGTCGTCAAAAGTGGTCCGACCTGGGGAGAACACAAGGTGGTTTTCATTTATTTGACAGTATTTTAACGAAAGTCATAATTAGCGATGTTCTATTTAAGGTTAAGTGCTGGTTTAAAGTCTTGCTGTTTTCCTGGCCTCAGGCTGGAATCTTCTCTGGTGGACGCCAAAGGTGAAAATAGCCTCAGTTGCCTTGGTAAAGACGGCAATTCATCTGAGGTGGTGAATTGCCAGACGGACGATGACAGTGTAGGAGACAACAACGCTCATTGGGAACTTGTGAAAGAATCTGAGTCAGCAAACCTTTGTCAAATGGCGACGTCAACCCGATCTTATAAAAACATCAAACCAAAATGTGACGCTATCCAACGGCAAAGTGGGAATAGTTTTGGTATCAATAACAAATTATATATGTTATCTGCCTCTGACAAGCTCCCCAAACATACTATGGGCTTTTTCGATGGAAGTAATAAGAAGCAGAAAAACCAGGATCCTGTGATCCTGACAGACTTTGAGTACAGCCCATTTACTGGATGTTT
Organism: Kryptopterus vitreolus; assembly: GCA_030449085.1. Taxonomy (NCBI): domain Eukaryota; kingdom Metazoa; phylum Chordata; class Actinopteri; order Siluriformes; family Siluridae; genus Kryptopterus; species Kryptopterus vitreolus. The sequence goes on from JACRUU010000007.1 coordinate 12,981,337, forward strand.
ATAATCTGAAAACAGCAGGATCATAGATTGTGCGCCTACAGACCAAACATTTATCAGCAACCCTAATAATGATAATCTGATCATGGAAACGCAAATCTGCAGCAAAAATAAAAGAGAACAGGATATTTCCTGTGACAGCGACATCATCCAAAATTCATCAGAAGAACAGAGCCTTTCCTGTGAACCTGAACTAAAACGTCTTTGTGGCCCGGCTTTGCATACTTCTAAAGGTATTCAAATGGACTGTTCCTATCACAGGGTTTGAATTCAGTTTAGAAAAAAATCTGTATCATTTCCACCGAAATGAAAAACAGTAACTGCACTTTTTGAGCACGGGGGAACTGCTTAATAATAAATACAATCAAACTATTTCATACATATGATGTACATTTATTCTTAAGTGTTAAACTGTATAATAATTCTATTGATGGTTTTTGTGCACAAGACCGGAATGCAGTCACTTGCATGAACATAATGGATAAAATGTAAAATGGATAAAATGTAAAAAGCAGAAGTGTGGGTAACAGAATGGTGTATTTATTATATGCTGGTCAATAACCCATCTAGTTTAATAAGGGGAAAACAAATAAAAATCATTTGAAATTAATATATATATATATATATATATATATATATATATATATATATATATATATATATTGCTTGTGTCTGCCATAATAAGCATATATATATTGCTTGTGTCTGCCATAATAAGCATGTTGTGGAATGTTTCGTAGACCTGGTTAAATGAGGTTTGTTACTCTGAATGTGAAGGTACCTTTTAAGGAAAGGCCTCAGTGGTACACATGTCTTAAACTCTAACAATGGGGAAAATCTTTTGGAGATTTTATAAATGATACGCTATAGAAAATATGTAGCTTTTAAATCCAAGTTCCTTTCAGACTTGCTTTTGGCCGTGCCACTGTTCATTGCACACTTTACAATGTTTATGCACAAAAAAGGGGGTAAAAAGACAGGCAGTGCTGGTCAGATTGGTTAAAATGAAGGCAGAATCGTAAAAATGTTTAAGTTTGTATATGATGTCTCTACAGCAAACTACATATAAGCGGACGTTCTCTACAGCATTATAAGCACGTTTCATTTGTGCTTGTTGCTCATTCTAGATTTATTTTCTGTTATACAAAACTACAACTTTACAGGAATTGCTTTACTCATAATTGCATCGTTTGATTTAGAACCTGCACCATTAACAGGAGTGATCTAAACTTGTGAAGGGGACGAAACTTGTGAAATGTGTGTTGCATTAATCTTGCATTAATAAAATAAAAAAATTATTACAGCACTTAATGAATCGTAAAACCATGTTTAGAAGTTTAAGTGTTCATATGATTTAGTAACTCTATCAGCTGCAAACTACATATAAGCGGACGTATTCATTTGTGCTTGTTGCTCATTCTAGATTTATTTTCTGTTATACAAAACTACAACTTTACAGGGCTCTGTTGCTTTGTGTTGCTGTCATAATTGCATCGTTTGATTTACAACCTGCACACATTAACAGGAGTGATCTAAACTTGTGAAGTGGGACGAAACTTGTGAAATGTGTGTTGCATTAATCTTGCATTAATAAAATAAAAAAATTATTACAGCACTTAATGAATGTATCCAAGAAGAACATCCACCATCCTGCATTGTTCATGGTTAATTTCATAAACTATCCTCTGTCTGTAAACGTGGCCAAAGTGCTAAAAACGTGATACAAATAACCACTGGTGAGATGTTTTGACCGAATAGACAGAAAACTTATGGCATCTGCTAGTAAAGTAAATAACAGAGTTTGTGTAAAACTCAATGTAATGAGTAGTTCCTCTGTCTGTGTTGCTGAAGTGATACACCACTGGTAGATGTTTTACCGAATAGATTTAAGTAAAGTAACGAGTTTGTGTAAAAAATGTAATGAGTAAAAGTAAAAAAGTTAAATAAATAGTGAAATATTGATACCAGAAAAATCTACTTAAGTACAGTAATGAAATATTTGTACTCTGTTACACACATCAAGGTATGTGTTACTGGCTATCTTCAAACAACGACTGAAGACCTATCTCTTCCAACAACACCGATCCTAACCCCCACAAAAATAATTCCTCAACTGTGTCTATGCTTATTTTGTACCTTAAGTTTCTAATCAATTATACCTGAATGCATTTATTCTTGGATGCATTCTTGGATGCTAAAGCACTATTTGTACGTCGCTCTGGATAAGGGTGTCTGCTAAATGCTGTAATGTAAATGTTACCACGGTGCAAATGTGTACATTTGTAAATAAAAATTAATAGAGGTTAAAAGAAGTTGTTATCTAGCAATTTTCTTTTTTTTCCCCATTGCGATTGAGCATGAAGAGCAACCGTAAAAACCACTGATAATGACATTGAAGAACTCGTTGATGAACACAACCCTCAAAGAATTGCAACCGGAAGTGGTTTCTGAGGAAATTTCATCAGAGGAGCAGTAATGAGAGAAGAAATGACTTGTGGGAAAGCAGCAAAAGAACCACCCGAATAAGGCTGCAGTAATTAGAGTGAAATTCAAGTGAAAAAAAAGCGAATCAAAAACCTGGAAGTTTAGTGAAAGAAGAAATTCAGACGACATTTTTCCCAACTGTTTCCCAAAAAAATCCTCATGCTCCACACCTATTCCTGCACGATATACCGATACTAAAAAAGATACCAGTCGTTTAAAACCGTTACCGTACCTCACTTTTTAGTACCAGTACCGGTACTTCAAGAATTGTCGATCAACCCCTAACGTGGAGTAGGCGAACGTGAATTACTTTTTGAGTGACAGATGCAGTTCCGAGTGTTCAACAACAGAGGGCAGTGTGTGGGGAGAACGCTTTTTTCCCGTCCAGATGCACCCAGGCATATACATATATACGTGTGTGTGTGGATGGATGGATGGATGGATGGATGGATGGATGGATGGATGGATGGATAGATAGATAGATAGATAGATAGATAGATAGATAGATAGATAGATAGATAGATAGATAGATAGATAGATAGATAGGAACAGACAGTGATTTTGTTTGTGTCCGTTTAGTGATTGTGGGAATTCTTTAGATTATTCATTATTAATGCGGGTATAAACATAATATAATACTACTAATACTAATAATAATAATAATAATAATAATTTATACAATAGTTCCTAATCACAGTATAGAATAATCTCTAATCCAAGCCATAATAGTTCAATAGACTTCTAGAATAATCTATAACCACATAAAATGTAATACAACCCTAAAATATCCCTAGTTCAAGAATAATTTTTAATCTCACCCAAAAGGCCAACAATTACCACCCAGAATGATAGAAAAACACTCCAATTTTACTCCTCTTTTACCCCAATTTTGGAGAATTTTTTGGAATAACCGTAATCTATAATGAAATCTCTAATCACACAAATAGAATATTTGCGACGTGTATTTCACTGTCCTGCATTAAATAAACTTGGAATAACCGCTTATCGTGCTGTTTTATTGAAATTACTCCTTTGAACGAGTAATTTTTTACTTTCACTTTTGCCAGCGGTCGTAGACTAATATATATATATATATATATATAGTACGTTTCTCATAAATCTTGTTATTTCAATTTGTTCTCACGACCCTGTCGTTCAACATGAACGTGTAACGTGTTGTTGGCTTTTGTTGCTCCGCTGTCCCTTTGGTAAAAAATGGGTGGAGTGAAACCTCCTTACGATTTTCCACAGAACCGCCGTGCTTATGTTGTTCCAGGAAAAGCAGTAAAACACGCCCATTCTGCCCAATCCAGCAACAGGGAAGTGAGACAAGAGAAGGTGCTGCTGCTGCTGGTGGTGTTTCCTAAACCTCCGTCAGTGCCACCCGTGCGCTACAATGTAAAGTTGGAAAATATAGTACATATTCTACGTGTAAATCCCAAAACGGAAACCAAACGGATATCAGACTGTCATCCCCGGAGAACTTGGAAGTCTTCTACTTCCTGCCTCAACACAACGGTAAGTTCCTGAAGCACACGCATGGCTCTTCTCATTACGCATTAAGTCTTATATATATATATATATATATATATATATATATATATATATATATATATATATATATATATATATATATATATATATATATATATATATAGATGCAACACATATAGAAGAACAGTATAGCTTCCTAACAGTTCCTAACAAATGTGAAGGCTTCTTTATGACGAGTTTGATGTATATATATATATATATATATATATATATATATATATATATATATATATATATATATATATTCTTGTGTTCTTTAACTTTTACTCTTTTCACTATTAATGCAGCTTAGGATGGGTGCCATGAGCTTCATCCTCCATGTAGGCCTTATAATCACTTTTGGGTTGACTGTAACTACTGAAGCCCACACCCATGCAGGCAAGTTAGCTGCCAATTTTGCTTTTGCGATAACACTATATAAGTAAGACCATTGAATTCACTCTAAATAAAGAAAAAAAATATATGCCTTCAGAGCCTAATCTGGAATGCTTCAATGATTACCTATCCGAGATGATGTGCATTTTGACCCTGGCCGAGCTTGACAATTGCACCGAATACAGTCTCAATGCATCTGGATATAAAGAGTAAGTTTGGAAATTGAAAGTCAAAAGACTAAATCAAGCCAAGTTAATGATCACTTGATAATTTTTATTTACTCTATTTTGTTCATCTGTTGTTGTTGTTTTTTCAGCTTTTTCACATGTGATTTCAAGCAGCTTGACTACAATGTGTGTGAATGTTTATTTTATATTGTCTCTGGCTTTGTTGTGAATGAAAACTACAACATTAAAGTGCTGAAACAGAAAAGTGTGCTGTTCACTAAAAATGTCAGCACTACAGAAGGCAGTAAGTAGATATAACCTTTCACTTATATACATCTGATGATATTCTTTGCATTAAAACGACGTTTACTTCATTATTTAACATGTTGACACCCTGTTTCCAAATGTTTAAAATAAAAGTCATGTGAGATTAACGACAATTTATGTTGTTGAAATCCTTATTCTTTATTATGTCTGAAAATCACCAAACGTATGCTAACTGACAGATCATCTATCATGGATGTTGTTAATTGTGTAGCTGTTATAATTCTATTACCTGTATATACACTACATGTTCCTGTGCTGTTTATTTAACTTTTATTAATATATTTCTTCTAAACAGTTAAGCCCAAAAAGCCATTTATTGTGTCAGTCAATCAGACAGAGGAAGGAAACTTTCACATTGTCTGGGACACCATATATAAGACCAGTGAGCCTGTATTTAACGAAGAACTGATTTCCGAGCTCACTTACTACGTCGAAGGAAACAGCGAAAGCAGAAAAAAAGTAAGTGGACTATGTGCGATAAACAGTCGGCCATCAACGTACACGTATGACAATAATAATTATTACAGTAAAACTCACTAGCATTTTGTTCCATTTTCCTTCCAAACAGGTGTCATTAAATAAAGGCGAGTGGGAATATATGCTTGTCGGAAGAAACCTTGAGTCCAGTTCCAACTATACTGTGAGGGCTAGAATGAGAACGAACTTAAACTTATTATTCAGCGACTACAGTGATCCATATTGGTTTACCACCCGTTAGTATTTTGTTCAAGATTTAAAAGCCATTTACAAAAAAGTATAAAATAATGATGAAATATGTAACTGCAATACATGCATCTGTCTCCTCAGCCCCATCTCCAAATGACAATCTCAAGATAATAATTCCCATCATATGTGTAATTCTGATCATCTTCATATTCACCATGTACTACTACTACAACAAGTATGTAACACTATTCCAGTTCCTTTAGATATTGTAATTTAGGTACAGTTATAACTGCCTCTGACAAAGTACAAGCACTAAATGTAAAAGTATTTTGCCCTACCCATGGTGTAAAACTGTATCTAAGCCTCTTAATTCCTTGCACGAAAGTTTTTTGTTTTTTTAATCGATTTTAACAATAGATACAGTCATCATTTGATACTTTTGCACTGCCTCAGTAAGGATGTATGTAAATCGTCAGTTTTTAATTGTGTGTGATTCATTCTTTAATTGCAGACTCCTGATAGAGTGGTGGGAAAAGATTCCTACACCGAAAATAGCCACTAATTTTGTAAAACAGGTAAGTTGCATTTGTTCCCATTAGTTGCTGCATTTTTTTGACACACTGATATTACATGGTTAAATGCTATTCACCCCAATACACACATGCACACACAAATAATATTTCGTCCCAAAAAATATTGAATTCTTTCTTGCTTGATGTTAAAAAAAGGTCCCAAACTTGATGTCCTTTCAAAACGACTTTTCTCCTGTTCATCTTGACTCGTCCAAAGTGGTCCGACCTGGAGAGAAGACATGGTGATTTTCTTTTATTTTACCATATTGTAATGAAAATTACAATGTCTCGTCTAGTCTAAAGTCTTGCTGTTTTCCTGGCCTCAGGCTGGCGTCTTCGCTGGTGGACGTCAGAGGCGAAAACAGCCTCAATAACCTTGGTAAAGATGGCAGTTCATCTGAAGTGGTGTACGGCCAGACGGGCAACGAGAGTGTAGGCGACAACAACGCTCGCTGGGAACTTGTGAAGGAAACAAACGGTGGTCAAATTCCGATGTCATCCCAATATTACAAAAACACAAAAACGAAATGTGACGTCATTCAAAAAGAGAGCAGGAATAGTTCTGGCTTCAGCAACAACTTCTATATGTACTCTTCCGCTGACAATCTCTCCAAACCTAATGACAGTAATGGGAAGGAGAACCTGTTTTCCATTTTGGCTAAAAACCAGGATCCAGTGATACAGACAGACTTTGAGTACAGCCCATGTACTGGTTGTTTAGGATCTGAAAACAACACCCCGATGCAGTTCACACCTTCCAGCAACGAGATCATCATGGTCCCCACATATCAGAGCGTCAATGACGTCATAGACTGTACGCCTACAGACCAAGCGTTTATTAACTCCCGTAACGATGTCAATCTGATCTTGGAAAAGCTAATGTGCAGCAAGAGCCCACAGAATGTTTCCTGTGACTTCGGCATCATTCAAGTGGAGAATGGATATAAAGATTTTCAAAGCTTACTCCAAAATTCAGGGGACCAGCAGAGCCGTGAAGCTGAACAAAAACAGCTTTGTGGTCCAGCTTTGCATACTTCTCCAAGTATACAAATTGACTGTTCCTATCACAGGGTTTAAAATTACAGGTTGGAAAAGAATCTGCATCATTTCATCGAAATGAAAGACTTTGAATGTACTATTAAGCAGTTAACTTGTTATTAGAGTGTGTGTTCTTACATATGAACAGGCAATATGAATGAAATCAAATTACTCTTAAGCGTTGCACTGTTACATTGCTATTGATGCTTTTTACAAAGTCTAGCACAATGCATTTATTTGCATATACAGTAACTCAAATAATGTAAAAAAAAAAAAAAAAAAAAGCAGAAGTATCAGAAAAGCAGAAGTATGGGTAACAGAATGTTTTTGTTTTTTTATTCTTATTATCTTAGTATCTTATCTGTTTGCCAGGACACAACAAGATAATAAACGAAACGAATAATAATCAAAAATGTAGAATTATTGCTTACACATGAGAAACTTCAGGAAGAACGAAGTGCATGACTGTCGTGTAAAATTACAGAACTTGTGAAAGAAATTGTAACGCAAGCTGCCTCGCCACTTCCTTCGTGTTTCTAATTTGAAAACGGCAATCCTGAATCATCTCGAAAATGTGAACAGGGAGAAGAAAGCTCACGTGTGAGCCTTTTGAACGATTTTGTATTTAAACTACAGAGTAAAAACATTCAAATAAACAAACTATTCATTATTTGTGAACTACAAGCGATAAACAGGAAAAAAATAATAATTGCATGCGTCATGGAAGTGTCATGGAATGTTTCGTACATGTTTTTGCCACTGAGAAGACCTGGCTAAACTAGTCTATGCTGTTTGTTCCTCTGAAAGAATGTGAAATTACCTTGGTAAGGAAAGGCCTAGGTCGTACCCCTGTATTAACTATGGGGAAATCCTTGGGAGATTTTATAAATAAACCGGGAGTTTTTAAATATTCAGTTCCTTTTAGACTTGATCTGTAAATGTCATGGACAAGAGCGGGACATAGAGAATTAAGGCCTGAAGTTAGGGTCAAAGTACTTGCTAAGCAACGGACAGGATAAGCATCAGCGATACAAAAAGAACATTTTTACAAACAAATCAACATTATGTCGTGATGGAGCTGGAACAAGTTTGAGAAAATGACACTAATTCACTTGTGTGTCTGTCAATCTAAACTTCAATCCTTACTGCAACAAGTTGCTTTTTAGTTTATAGCACCAATCAAAATCTACACACAATGTTATTTTCATTAATAGTTCAGACATACAAACTATGACAGAACACATATGGAATTATGCAGCAACAACCACATGTTTTATATATTGGATTGTCCAAAGCAGCTACATATAACTTATCATATAAAATTCTCATCAGATTCCCTGTAAACAAATACTCAACACCTCTGAAAACTCCTCAAGAGGCTGGCCGAGTGTATGGCCAAGTGTGTGTTCAAAGGTGGTTACTTTAATCTATTTGAGATACTAATCTCTAAGAACTAATATATGTTATTAGTTAGTTATATATTGTTATTTGTTATATATTAGTATGTATTAGCCTCTTTTGTCCCATCACATTATTCACTTAATGGTATTTAAGAACCTGCACATGTGAGTGGTTAGAAGACCTGCGTTTCCAAAAACTTTACCTTGTTCAGTTTGTCTTGCGCAAACATTTACACCAAACTTTGCTATTACTGTCTAAATGAGTTCCTCACACCTCCCATAAACATGCCAGGACGTGTCTTTGAGTCTTGCACTGATATCTCATGGAGCGTGTATTTTCGTCTTGCGGGAAAGTAGCAGGTCCTCAAATACTGAGCAATTCATAGTCCATAGTCCTATTTGTCTTTTCATTTAAATCATCTTGTACAAATTGTGTGAAAGTCTGTTTGCTGGACGTTGCACAGAAATCTTTCACTTTACTCCTAGAAGATAAAGAAGATAAAGAAATGAGTGTACATGAAAATGTCTAGACACAAGGTGATCTGTTGTTATCAGAAGAAAGAAAGGGGTGTTTGGGTGTTTTATTCTGTGTTTTATTGTTATCATTTGGCAAATCAACCTTTTCTTTTGGTAATTTGTATGTATCCTTGTTTTTTACATGTCCCCGTCTATTCATATCAAACACATTCAGAAACAGGTTTCAGGTTCTCACAGCAGCTGAATGTGATGATGTGCGTGACCTTCTAGCAAACCGAACTGAAAGTGAATGGAAGAGTTCTGCTACCTGTCAGGCTGATTTTGGTTCATTTCTTTTTCTTTTGTGCTTGTTTTGGTTTTGTTTATGACGGCATTCTTCAAGTGATTTCAAAGAGTCACCTCGCCACATCATTCATTCATTCATCTTCTACCGATAAATCCGATCTTCCCTCGGGTCACGGGGAGCCCGTGCCTCTCAGGAGTCTATGGGCATTAATCCAGGATACACCCTGGATGGAATGCCAACCCATCACAGGACACACACACACTCATTCATACACTAGGGACAATTTTCCAAGGTGCCAATCAACCTACCGTGCATGTTTTTGGACCGGAGGAAACCAGAGAACCCGGTTCAAAAACCCCCAGAGGCACGGGGAGAACATGCAAACTCCACACACACATGGCCGAGACGGGAATCGAACCCGGATCCTGGTGGTGTGAGGCGAACGTGATAACCACTAAGCCACCGTGCCCCGCCCTCACCACATCAGTGTTGACTAAATTGAAGGTTGAAAGATCAGATCATAAGGCAGACATAAGGCTTACCATTTTATCCTGGTTTTCTCTCTCGACTATATAGTATAGTTTATGTTTACGTACTTCGGGTTTTGAAATAGCAACCATAATTTTACCACCAGTTAAAACTGGTGCACAATGTAGTTGGTTACAGTAATACCATGAAAAAGGAAACAAAAAACGAAAAAAACAAGGTCTAAAGTTTAATGTTATTAAACATAATATATTCAAGCACAGCAGTTTTAAGACCAAAAAATAAATAAACACGATATACCGAGCATGAATATTTACTGTGCTTATCGAACAAACCCAACATTTACCAAATGCAATGCTTCTATTTTCTCTGTGATGGACTTCATAAAACATCTGCAACAGAAGCACGGATTTCTTACAAATTCTAATGGGCATCTTGAGAATTGCAGAAATCATGAAATTTGTTGAGAGAAGGCTTTAATATGCCTTTGTTTACCCCATTGTTAAGGACTTATCATCTTTCAGGTTTTATAGCTAAGAACCGAAAAAAGCACATATTTACATATGTTGGTGTTACTTTGAGTATTATATCCATTAATTGCATTCGTGCAATTCTTCTATGCATTCTTCTATGCCAAATAAAAAGTTGAAACAACATGCTTACACTGCATTACACTTACATTGCAATCTTCAGTTAGGCCCAAGAAGAAACAAGGTCTTTAGCAAATATAAATATAAATAAGCACATGCTTTACAAACAGAATGTGTTAACATTAACGTGTTAACAAGTACAAGTGCGCTTAAAAAAATTTGCAAACAGACCTACTGTTGTTTTTGCCACCATCTCGAAACGTTTATTGCACTCTATCTACTTGTTTCTGCATCCTTTCCTTGAAAGCATAAATACAATAATTACTTGAAATTTTAGTGCAGCACTTTTAGCCTGCTTTAATGCGAGCGCTTTAACTGCACTCGGATGCCAGATGGATTAAGGAAACACAGCTTTTATGGTCCGACTAGAGAGAAATCAATACTCCATTATCTATTCGCGGCTGCGGGACATTTATCTGATCGGCACGATGTAAAAGTTTCCCGCTTCTCTCACCAGCTTAACTTGCAATCGCTTTTGGCCTCGTGTTATGGACCTTTCTGGCATTTGTACATTTAAAACGAAACAAGAATGGAGTTTGTTTCGTGTAGTCTAGTGCTTGCATTGAAAATGAGATCCTTCTTTCTGAAAAGCCTTGAGCTCATTCTAACGACACTTGCGGTTTCTAATGGGTACTTCACTGGACAACGAGATGTTCATCAGTATATAGTGTTTTTTATTTGTTTGTTTTTTTTAGTGGACAGGACATGAAGAAATTTCCTTCTAATTAGGTTCTACTCTTTCCCGTGAATGACTGCACAAAAATGAGAGAGTCCGTTTTCCAATGGTATATCAGACTTGAGAGCACAAATGGAGGAAAAAACATTTATGACAATATTAAAATACATACCGCTCATAATCATGTACAGTATACCGTATATAAAAGGCAAAGACCTCAAAATGCATTTAACATTTACAGTATATTCAAATTGAAAAATTCTCCCTAAAAGACAAGTAATTATCATTATTTAATCAGCGCTGGAAATGTTCATTTTCCCCATGTACATGTAAAACTGACAACACTTTCAGTCTGTAGTTACTGATACTTCAACAGCACTCGGTCACAATACTGCAGATTAGTCACAGCATCGAGGGTGTTTTTTTCTTTTTTAGGAAAGGTAAAAAGCTAAATATGAATACATTGAATTATTAATGAATTAAAATGAATAAGAAATTATATATTAAACAGGATTACCAAATTATAAACATTTTACAATAAGCAATTGAAAATATGTGATCCATTTTTATACATCAGTATTACACAATTTGTCTTTGGTAGCTTACACATTGTATAAGAATTGCTGGTACTGATATAAGGCACTCTTCTGTATTGAAAAAAATCTTTCAAAAGTAAAACTTTGGCTGAGTATGTAAGCATAAAGCACACATGAATAAACAATATATTCTCTTTTACAACACATTCATGCACACTAAATGTCTACAAGTACGACAATATGGAATGAATTGAAATTAAAACAGAAATAATAAGAACCCTGAAAGAGCTCTCAGGGAAAACTTCCTTGTACAAACTCTCTAACAACATAATATGCTTATCCTTGAATATCTAATTGTCTGAAGCGCAATTTTTTTCCCTGAAAAAAAAAATAGTGCCTAACATTATTATTATTATTATTATTATTATTATTACCCATAATTATTATGACCCACTCGCCAATATGCTCATTTAAATCTGTCCAAATAAAAAAATCCCTATTTGCCACACTCCAAAATCCTAAAAAGGGGAATAGAGTTTGAATGGGATGTTTGAACAAGTACACATGGCAGTAATGGTAAACATTCTCTATACATTTAACCGTATAGTGTATTTTAACAATTTCTCTACCAATCAAAATGTCACTCGTTATCACTTTCTTTTTTAATGAATGCATAAAGCCAACAGTCAGATCATCTGTTTTTGGAATTTTTTTAAATGCCTTGTAATCTCCGAGACCAATCTAAAATGATCACATGCAAAAAAAATTAAAAATGCAATAACAGGAAAATGATAAGATTGCAGAGTTTCCCATTACAATCGTCATGTTTAAACCAACACCACTTAGGGGCAAAGGTCAAACAAACGACAAACATGTAACGCTATTAGATCACTGCTAAATGCCTGCAGGCTGAGTAAATGCAGTGCACGTTTTGCACATACAGAACCTAAATAGACTGCGGTGTAATTAGAAGAGCTAGTATTCTTGCAGATCGGCTGACAAGCGCAGCATCCGCTCCAGCACGAAGAAGCACAGTGTACCAATGAAGCCCACGATGACCATGATGAGGAGCTGCCAGCTCAGCAGAAGGTAGCCGCTGTAGAAAAATGCCACTGCTGCAAAAATAGACTGACAGGCAAAGAGATTTTTTTAGTGGCAACAAGTAATGGAATGTAAAATAATTATAACCACAAGAAGATAATCTTTTGAACAAATTTTGGAAACTTTATAGATTTCAACATTTCTGCTCTCACTGCATAATATTAACATATTAGTAATATGTATATGCTATCTTACTTGCTCATGAATTAGGAAATGAGCTACTACTAACTCTTGTGCTCCTTCATTGTGCAGTATCCTGTCGTGGATGCATAGTGCTCTCAACAAGGTCATCCAGATCGGAGATGAAAGGTCAAAAGGGGACCCGAAAGAAGCCCAAAGGTACACAAAAATGTGCGCTGCGTTTATTAGAGTTACTAGTCCCTATATTCAAGTCTGCAGGCAAACCAGGATGTCTGTCTCAGCCTGAAATTGGTGGCTTGGAGACATCTTGCGGGCTCACCAGCTTCAAAATGAGGTTTGTAGTTCAACTGCAGTGTGAGTCAGGTGCCAGACATGTGATAGGCTAGACGTACATGGATTAGAGCAGCTTTGGGAACTTGTAATGCCACTTTTCAGGAATGAAAATAGCCAGAGTTAGTGTGTTAGCTCCAAAAAGTTTGGACAATATCCAGGTGCATCTCAATAAATTCGAAAATCATGGAAAAGTTTGTTTATTTCAACTCAAATTGTGAAACTTGTGTATTAAATACATTCAACGCACACAAACTGAAGTAGTTCTTTTAACTGTGATGATTTGAGATGGCTCACATTTAGCAAAAAGCCACCAATACACTAGCTCAACAAATTAGAATATGGTGACGAGCCAATCCGGTCATCAACTGAAAACACCTGCAAAGCCTTCAAAGTGGTCTTTCAGTTTAGTTCAATAGTCTACACAATCACGGGGAAGACTGCTGATCTTACAGATGTCCAGAAGACAACGATTGACCCCCTTCACATGGAGGGTAGGCCACACACATTAACTGCCACGCTGGTTGTTCACAGAAAGCTGAAACCATGCAACAGCAGGATGAAAGGAAAGTGTGGAAGAAAAAGATGCACAACCAACCGAGAGAATGGCAGCCTTGAGAGGCTCGTCAGGCAAAATCGATTCATGAATTTGGGTGTAACTTCACAAAGAATGGACTGAGGTTGGGGTCAAGAGCCACCACTTACAGACTTGTCAAGAAATTCGGCTACAGTTAAACCGGTTCTGAACCACTCACAACGTCAGAGGCGTATTACCTGGGCTAACGAGAAGATGAGAGGATGCCTCGTTTCAGATGAGAGCAAGTTTTGTATTTCATTTGGAAACCAAAGAATCTGGTGTAAAGGTGGAGAAGCTCATAGCCCAAGTTGCTTGGAGTCCAGTGTTACGTTTCCACAGTCTGTGATGATTTGCGGTGCAATGTCATCCGTGTTTTTTTTTTGAAAACCAAAATCACTGCACCCGTTTATCAAGACATTTTAGAGCATTTAATGCTACCTTCTTCTTGCCATCTATTTAAAGGCTCTGATTTCTGATTGTTTTAGGCTCTGATTTCATTTGACTCCTGCCCCAATTTCAAAAGCACCAGAAGCTGGTTAAATGACCATGGTGTTGGTGTTGCATGACTGACCAGCAAACTTACCAGACCTGCACCCCACAGTGACTCGATGGAGTATTATCAAGAGGAAAATGAGAATCAAGAGACCAAAATATGCAAATGAGGTGAAGACTCCTGCCAAAGAAACCTGGCTTCCATACCGCCTCATAATAATTAAAGCAAATGGAGCCCCTACAAAAAGTATTGAGTACAGATACAGTCAATGAACATCATTTCCAGATGGCCAACAATTTACTAAAAATGTTTTTTATTGGTCTTATGAAGTATTGTATTTTTTTGAGATTTGTGAATTTGTGGGTTTTTAATAAAAATGTGATCCCAAGTCATCACAATTAAAACAACCAATGACTTTAACTCCTTCAGTCTGTTTGCAATGAATCTATTTCCTATTTCCTACAGAGTTCCTACAGATTTGGTTTTATGCAAGTATGCAGAAAGTATGTGTTTACAAGCATTTGGAGTATTAGTATGTGAGCAAAAGAATTAGAAGGATTGTACAAGTGTGTAATTAATGCTGTACATTTTATTTTTCACAATAGTTATCATTCTAGTATAATCATTCTAGCATGAATCAGGGCTTTACCTGAACAAACTTGAAGATAGCAAAGGCTGCAATGCTTTGTTCAGTGTAGACACATCCCAGAATGCTGTAAAGTTGTGTGTTGTAACAGCTGTCCCCAAGCCCGAGCAGGAAACTGCACAGCATGGCAATGGGAACACTAAGAAAAAGCAGAATATATTTATAACCCAGCAACAAGCATTGACTATAAGAGTCGAATCTATCCTTACTGTACCTTGGAGACAGATAAGGGTTGTGCTGCAGGCTGGTTTCAAAAACCATTGGAGCATCACTTGGGATGTTAAGAAAGATTAGGTAGAAGGCCACAAAATGCACCACCATTCCAAGGAACACAACTGATGTGCGTCGAAAATGGTTGTTCTTCAACACAAGGCCAAACAGCCCTCCACCTGAAAGCAGCCAATCAAGAATTTAGTTTTTATATTAAAGGAATAACTGTAGCATAAAACAACTCTTATAAACAAGAACAAATTTCTACACTACAACCTCACAGTGCAATTATTATGACAGTCATTTGAATGTAAAGCAGCTGCTTCTATTTGTTTGTAGTTTATTTAATCTAATAGGATGCACTAATTTTCAACAGCATTATATGTCTTTCATTTGCCCTATTGGTTTTTGTAGGTAATGTTTGTTTTACTTTCATTTTCAGATTTAATGTTGGACAGGTTTTCCGTTTGTTATTCACCTGTGCATTCAATGCCGTGTAACAATGAGCTTATTATTATTATTATTAGTAGTAGTAGTAGTAGTAGAACAATAGTGGTTTACAAACCCTTTAAAAGAATACATTAGCAGTTAAAATTTCCATTTACATTTTTCTATTTATTCTGTTTATAAATTCAAACTGGTTCACTGCAGAATGTATTACTTTTTTTGAAGCTTTTACACTGACAATAATAATTTCTGCTTAGATAGATAGATATGAAGATAGGTAGGAAGATATCTATCTATCTATCTATCTATCTATCTATATATCTATCTATCTATCTCACGAACATTACTACATCTACGATGTCATCATGTAAAACAAGTTAAAACAAAGAGCAAACATGACATTCTGCGAGAAACTGGGTAAATCTATGTGTGTGTGTGTGTGTGTGTGTGTGTGTGTGTGTATCTGTGTTTAGAGAAGAGAGGGAGGAAGGGAAATCGATAGAGTTTGATTTAAAAGTATCTCACCCAGGTGTATTTTAAAATACTTATATTATTCACAAATGAATTTATTCTGTGTAAGTAGAACCCTGCTTTCATCTTCATGATAAAAAGAATAACTGCGGAAATAAAGACAGTGGTTCCTGCCAAGTTTGTATCACTGTGCGTTTTGCTTGTTTAGTTCTCACTGTTTCTAAGTTCACATATATAGACAAGAGCCTGAATGAATGATTGTTTACTGTAAATAGTGCCTTTCCTATGGCACATTGGATTACAAATAGAAAAGTACGATATATGTTCAGAAGAACTGCATATTTTGGGGGAAATTCCTTACCCCATATTTCTCCGTATCCAATCTGACATATGACATCACATGAATGACAAGCCCACAGTTTAACATGACCTTTCACATGACTTTAAAACTGTGTGGGTTTTTGTAAAAATAAAGGAACCAATTTTATGTTATCAAAGTTGAAACCAAAATGGAATATTTTTGGACAAGGCACAGTGGACACTTCTGTATACTTTATATATTCTCTATAAAACTGTAGATTAATAGAATATATCCTAGTTTAAATATTGTATATATAATGCATATACAAAACATACATTTAGTAAATAATACATACACATACATATATTACATAATTTCTATCATAACCAAAGTGATTGGAGCTTCCCTGAAAACCCTTTAGTCTATATTATTTTCAGAAGGTTTGAATTCAAAAGAACTCAAAATGTCCAGCATGGAAAAATCCCTAAAATCCTCTACAAGTGTACCAAAAACAGTTTGGTGGTTCACAGCCTATGAATAGTTTCCATTGCCAAACAATGCGTTTTTAATAATGAATCGCGTTCTATCATTGAATGAATGTCTGCTTACCAATGATCTCTCCGATTCCCACCACAATGCCTGAAATGCCTATCAACGCTTTGGAGCTGTCGCCAAAATCACTCGTAGCTCCAATGCAAGTCCCGTACACACCGCTGTAAAAAGCTAGCTCCAAACCTGCAAAAAGTGAACCCTGCTCTCAGGAATTATATAAAGTCACATATGGTGAGTGACAGGAATAAAGTACCGTCATACTGTATAATGTGATTCTATCCAACTTACCGGTGTAAGCCATGGAGAAGCTTAACAGTAATATGGTTTTTGTGCCAAAGAGCTGCAAAATTGTCTCTATAAAAAAATAGAACACAAATAAAAGCTCAAACGTTGCAAAAATATTATAAACCATATGATTATTCACTAGATAATTGAATTAAAAGTTGCTGTTGTGACTTAAATTTCTTATTTTTTTGATAGTTTAATAAATTCCGTTAATGGAATGGGATTTCTACAAGAATTTGGAAATTCGGAAGAATTTCGTGATGAGAAAGCAAACACAGTGCAGTGCACCAGAGACCATCATGCTTTGTTTCACAATTGAACAGCTGCATGCTTTCTAAGTTCCTGTGTAATTCAATTCATATGTAGTGAATTCCCTGAAAAACAATCAGTTCCTAGAGAATAATCCTGTTTGTGTGTTTTTTTTTTTTCAGTCACATTGGTAATCACAGAATGCAAATCGCGCATGTTGTAATATAGCATATTGTGCTGTTGATATAACGTGCATGAGGCAAGACTTCACTTACTGAAATCTCCCTTGGCCTCCTTTATGGAAGAGCTGGCTCGCTGTTTGAATCTGTAATGAACAAGCATTAAAATCTTTACACAGTCACATGTGTATTAGAATTATTATGTTTAACTTTAACCTTATAAATGATCATTATAGGGTTCCGTGTACATTAGTTGGGATGACAGCAAGGACTGGGATTCTTCATCCGACAAAACGTCCTCCTCTTCCTCGTCCTGACTCGACTTTCTCAGGAGGAGAAAACTTAGTGTTCCAAGTACAGATACCACCAACAGAGTGATAAACATCGTCCTTCTATCTTTGTCTAAGAGGGGCCAGAGAGAAATCAAATAAAAAAACATTTCTGCAAGTAGAGGCATGACATCTACAATTAGGTCTGAATTTGATTACTCTGAACATATGAGCTTTATTATTCAGGGATTTTTGTGGTGTTCTTGTATCTCGTAAAAGGCCATTTATAAAGCTAAAGTCTTTAGATGTTTTCTAGATGTTGACTCCTGATTCCATAGGCCTATATATCGATTAATTAATTAACATGCTCTAAAAAGCCACAGGGTAAAGTGAAGAGACGCCACAGTGGATAGATGTTCAACTTCTGATCAAAAGGTCATGAGATCAAAAAGTGTGTATGGTCTTTTTCAGTCTTTTTCTCATTTTCACATTTTACTTTTATATATCTAATAAAAAACACGTCAACAAACCATTCTTTAAATAAATATGATGGTTTCTTTCATTCAATCTACCAATACTCCAATTATCTTCAGCTCGCATGAACAAGTAGAAAAATACTAAAAATTTCAGATTCAAGCATTTTAGATTTAGACCTCATGGGTGCTGTTAAAATTGCCAACCCTGTGTCTTTAGGGGGAAGAAATGCTGGGGAGAGATGCAGTAAATAAGTTAAAAAACGAATAGTAATGATTTTCAAGATTATCATACATTATGCAAGTTACCTGATATGTCCGTTTTTCCTTTCCAGTCTATGTAAACATAAAGATTTCCAAACAACATACTGGAGAAAAAGAAAAGACAAGGAATGTTACTGAAGAGGAATCCAATAAAAATAATAATAATAATATAGCAATAAGACATCTACAGTGAAGAATTCCCAGGGTAGCTAACATTCCTAGGTTTTGTTGAATTGATCATTTTGCACATTCCTGTTATTGGTAGGTTAAGTTTTTGGCTGCTGGACCAGATTACCTGCATTGCAACAAAGCCCAAAACAGTGCTGTGTTCTTGTTAATGGTAGAGGCGTCCGAATTTCGCACAAGAAAACGCCCTTGAGCCGTCCAAAGCACTAAAAAAAAAGGATTTCATTGAATTTGTGTTTCAAAAAAACTAACAAATATTAGAAATCATGCTCCTGTAAACTGATTAGTGACTGTAATTAGAGGATCTGTAACACGGGAAAAAAACATAAATAAATACTTACAGGCTGCTGCCATCCCAATCAGCACAGAGGTCAAATAAAAGGACCAGGTTGATGGAATAATAAACACAGCGATGTAACCACTACCAGACAGAACACAATTAGGTATTAAAATACTACACATACATTAAATATTCACTAAAGGAACTGGACTTGTGTAATTTGTGTTACCCGCCTGTAAAGTATGCCACTAACGAACATGGTAAACCGTGGTCCGATTATTGCTACCACGCAGGGAGCCAATAAATTAGCAAACGAAAATACTCCATATATTATTCCGAGGCTAAAAAAAAAAGAAGATATGATCATGTTTTTACATCTTAATGTGACAAAAATATACAGTGTATGCTTCATATTTTTCAGATTCCAAGCTCCTACCTGTGATACCCACTTCCACTGAAAGTGGCATTATCCAGACTTTTTACCACAGTTTGCTGAAGAGACATAAGACAAATTATTTCATTCATTCATTCATTTTCTACCGCTTTATCCGATCTTCCCTCGGGTCACGGGGAGTCTGTGCCTATCTCAGGAGTCTATGGGCATTAAGGCAGGATACACCCTGGATGGAATGCCAACCCATCACAGGGCTCACATACATTCACACACACATTCATACACTAGGGACAATTTTCCAAGGTGCCAAACAACCTACTGTGCATGTTTTTGGACTGGGGAGGAAACCGGAGAACCCGGAGAAAAAACCCCTGAGGCACGGGGAGAACATGCAAACTCCCCACAAACGTGACCGAGGCGGGAATCGAACCTGGACCCTGGCGGTGTGAGGCGAACGTGCTAACCACTAAGCCACCGTGCCCCCCAACAAATTAATTATACAATCAAATGTTGTCTATTATAGAAAAGCTACAAATCCAAAGCTACAAATAAGTCATAGTATCTGAGCGATGTTTCTTTGACTGCATGGCTTTTGGGTTTTTTATTTTGCACCAAATCTCAGATTTGTGCTTTTCCATTATATTGTCCAATTAATTGACTTTCCCATGTTCCGGAGAAATGGAATGCACCTGAGATAAATGTTAAACAGTCCTGGATACTAATATTAATACAATCTTTTTTTTTTTTTTTACTGTGTACCAGTTGTGCACAGTTATATCGAATCTATTTTTACTTTGTTACTGTAGGAAATTATCATTTTAAAAAGGAAGGGGTGTGAATACTTTCAGAATGCACTGTACCATGTCTGAGAGGTGTACACACCACTTTCCATGGAGACCATGGAGGAAAATCAGCAGACGCACTTTGTAATAACAACATGACCTCAGAGACAGACGTCTAAATAGAGATACGTTTTTAGGAAATGTGACTCCGCATCCACTTTGCCTGAAGACTAGCCATTTCTTAAGAGACTTGATGAAATCATTTTGTTATGGACTACGTGAGGGAAATCACACACGTACACTCCCGTCATTACAAACACTGCCTTATCTTCAAGGATGTGGCACCTAATCGCTCCATTTTTGAACCAATACTGACCACTACAGGCATCATTGTCTGTTTTCAAATTAAGACTGACAGCTAAAATAAGAATGAGTAATTTTTTCCTTTCTCTATACTGTTTTCTACTCTTTTTTCAAAGGATAATTAAAGTTTTTTTTTTTTATATGACAGTTATTTTTCCCATGATGTTGAAAGGCATGATTACACATACATGTGCATCCTGTACACACGGATCTGGTTTTTATTGATACAAAAGGAAATGATAGTGCAAAACAATTTCCAGATTCATCTCATCACTCAAGAAAATGACCCAGAAAATGGCATCAATGCCACTGTGGGCATTATAGTGATCATGAAGAGGGAAGTTTCAAGTTGTGCTTGTGATAGAACTGTGGTTATGACCCTGTATACCACTGCATAACAACAATATTGATAGTGTAACCCTGGACACAGTGATGTAATGCCAGCATACCACAACGACATGGTTTCAAGAAACAACACTTTTGTTATCCTGAAGTCACAAGAAAAAAGATGTGATCATAAAAAATAGGAAAGAAAGCAAATAAACCCCTCCTCCTTCTGTATACTTATGTAAAGGTATTTTGATATGTTGAAACTTAGTTGTGTATTGTTCTCACATACATCAATCAGGATGTGTCATGTCAACATACCATGCATTCACCGGATAAATATTTTCCACTCATTACAAGCTTTAAACTGATCTGATAATGAAGAAGCATGTTAAGCATTTTTACACAGAATTGGGAATTTTAAGAAAAATGCCTTATACCCACACAATGATTTTTTTTCCTTTTGGGAAACTGAGATCTAATTCAAAAGTCTTTTAAACTTAGAGTTAGAGGTTAGCATTTATAACTCAATAACCTTTATAAAAGTTGTGTAAACTCTTTTATATTAATCTATTTGACATGATATAAACCCAGTGGTAGATACTGTGACATTATAATCCTCCAGACTGCAAACATGAGATGCGCCTGACTCGGATTTGCTAAACAATGAACAATTATACACTCAGAAAGCAAGCATGTTTATATTTATATATATATATATATATATATATATATATATATATATATATATATATATATATATATATATATATAAATATATATAATCTATTACCACCTTTTTCCAACAAAACATTTAATAACCTCAAACAAATATCAGCATAAAGAAAAATGCATGGATTTAAAGAATAGTTCCTACTCACTTCTATATTTCCACAGGTTGTGAAGGCTGTAAAAATGAATAAAAAGGCTATTCCCAGAATCACCACATTATAAGTCCTGATATCAGCCATCTCGGGATTTGTTCAAAGAGTGTCTGAACAATCTGAACAATGTCAGCAAAAACTAAGATCCATTTCAGGAAGATAGTGAAGTATAATAAATGTTAAACTTTTATAATATGAGGTATTTGAACACACACACACACACACACACACACACACACACGCACACACACTCCAATGTCAGGACTGCAGGAATGTCAGATCTAACTAGCATGTGATCACTTAGTTCCCTCTCCACAGGCTCTTTTGGAAATGATCCCAGGATCCAATTAAACTGTTATAAGCTGTGTCACTATTATTCCTATATACAGATAAAAATGGTAGGATAAACTACTACATACAGTAGTAACTAGAACTACCTGATATCGGCTGTGACACTGTTATTTATACATATATAAAAACTGTCAAATCAGATTTGACAAAAAAATAACTAGTAAATAACTGTAAACTATGCTTATATACTGTACGGCCAGATGTTACATAAAATAACCACTAAAGCTGTAATAGTCTGTGACTGTAATATATAGTGTAAGATCGGTTATTCGATAAAATCATAAACATGCTATCTTACACCAAATTTGCAATCCTGCCATATTTTCAACTTCTGTTTTATAATTTGCCTGCTAATAATCATCGTAACGTAAGTGTGATTTGAGAATAGACTTCGCCTTGCTCTGAACTCTTTAACCAAGTAAAGCAATATAACCGTCTCAAGTACAGCTTTTCTGACTATTCCACTCACATGAGTTACATGCTGGATTTAAAAGGAAAACTAATAGTGTGATATTAATGATAATACTAATAATAAAAGTTAACATCAGATCCGACCGAGGGAAAAATAAATAAATGAAAAAGCCAATCGATTGTCCAGATTTACCGAATCGCCAAAAGGAAAAATAAATAAATGCCAATCGATTGTCCAGATTTAACGAATCGCCAAAAGGATAAATAAATAAATAAATCAATAAATAAATAAATGGAACGCTCTACGGAAGCCGAGCCGGCTCAATTCGTGACAGCGCGTTCTTTCCCAGCAGGCATTTTTCATATTGTACACAATCATCATGGCGGCTCAGGATGGTAGGTTGCTCCATAGAAAAACACAAAAAAGCGCTTTCCTTGCGTTCGCGACACGGCTTCTAGGCTTCTTCCGAGTGAGCCCTTCTATTCTGTAATTAGAGACAGACGAGGCAGGATTGAGTTCCGTGCATGTGCTGTGCTCAGCAGCTAGCTAACACACGCCTGCTGGAAAACTTGAGCCCTAGCGAGCTGTGAGCGAACTTAAGGAGCTCTGTTAGCTATTTGTGCTGCCTAGTGGCTTTATTTCCAAACCTTAAACTAGTAATATATTGTCATTTAAGATACTAGAAACATTTGGCAGAGAAGCGAGCGCTGGTAAGTAAACGAGTCGTGGGTAAAGTGTTAGACCAAGGCTACGAAACTAGCCAAGTTACCATGGAGACTTTTCCAGATGAATCAGAGTTAGCTTGGCAACGTCAGCTAGCTTGCTAACAAGCTAATCATTTAGCATCATCATTGTCATCATGTTCGTGGATCCGAATGTAAATGGAGACAAATTCACTGCTGTAATGACAACATCTCTTTCAGTCATATTTCTGGTTACCTCTGTTCTGGTACTTTACTGTTTTGACGTGTCATTTGACAAAACATAAAGACCAAGTAGATTGGCAGCAATCCTTATCAATGATTTAGTGAACTGCCGAAATGTATCTAAGATACATCAAATGAAAGCTTTTTTTGTTGTTGTTTTTAATCTTTCCACTTTTACATCAAGCTTTATTTACTGTGCATGCCAGTCTGTTGTCAATAATACGTCTGTTTGTCCCCATTCGTGCAGAATGCGAGAGAGTGGAAATGGAAACCGAAGTCAGCTTGAAAGCATCCGAAGTGTCGTCTGACGAGGGCAGTAAAGGAGACGCGGCAGGGCTCGAACAAGTCGTCCTCGCTGATGGGGACAGCTTGTCGCCGTCTCAGGTCTCCGCAGTCAGCAATGGAGACGATAACGAAGAGGGGAAGGAGATGGTGGAAGTGAAAATTATTTGGAACAAGAACAAATACGATCTTAAAATACCTTTAGATGGAACTGGGGCTAAGCTGAAAGAGAGAATTCACACACTTACTGGTAAGAATTATTATTGGGTTTATTTTGGGTAAAGGTATGGGTTTTTAAGTAATGTTATGGATTTGCGGGTGTGTTTGATCTTTTGTTCGAGCGTAGTGTGTTACCCAGCTGCCTTAGGGAGTCACTCACGCTAACATGTATTTGCTGTCACTTTAATGCTTTTCTTTGTACACTCTGTAGACTTTCAGTTTCCCTACGCTGGAAGTAAGCAGCACAAACCTGTTTTGCCATGACAGTTGTCCTGTACACACACTGACTTTAATCAAACCTGTGGTAATAAGATCGAAGTGGATGAATCCGAGCATCAAGCCCAAATATATCCAAACCTTTGGGGTGAACGTGAACACTGACTGCACCCCAGACCCCCCCCCCCCCCCCCCCCCCCCCCCCCCCCCCCCCACCACCCACTAATGCTCTCGCCCACAGCCACGTTCCAAAATGTAGTCGAAAGTCTTTTTCAGTAGAAAAGATAATGCATCTCGAGTAAGAGCTTTGATACACATGCATGGATCTGATGGTTGGGTGTCCACAGACCATCATAGTCTGATTTGAAATGCCATACACACATTTTTTTTCCCTCTACATTTTGTTCTATAACAGTGTAAAATGTTTACCATTTTCACATCAATTGACTCTTCAACCCCTGAGGAATTTTAAAAAAATATAAAAAACTGATAGATATTAAATTCATGAATACACTCCACACTACACAATAAACATCCTCAACCACACACACAACACTAACAACCCAAATGAGGATGGGGTTCTCTGTTGAGTCTGGTTCCTCTCAAGGTTTCTTCCTGTTCCCAGGGAGTTTTTCCTGGCCACCGTCGCTTTGGCTTGCTCAACAAGAAACAATTAGTGCTAAACTGATTTTCACTATTCACACATTAGTATTATGTAAAGCTGCTTTGGGACGATGACACATTGTAAAAAGCGCTTTATAAATAAAATTGAATTGAATTGAGATATTCAGACCCTTTTCTGTGATGCTGATTATAATCTCCAGGTTGAAGTGGTAGAACTCTGAAAGCTCAAATCCGTTTTAAATCCTTCCTAACGGAGTGTAGTTAGAGTAAAGGAGCACGGTGGTCAAGTGTCCACAAACTTTTGACCATGTTGTGTAAAATGTATGTATTATTCTGATTAATTCTGTGGGTGCCCTGCCTTTAACCACCCCTTTTGTTTTTTCTTGATGTTTTTTTTTTTTTAATAAATGCATGTAGGTCTTCCACCCGCTATGCAGAAGGTAATGTATAAAGGACTGCTACCCGAGGACAAAACGCTCCGCGAAATAAAAGTTACAAACGGCGCGAAAATAATGGTGGTTGGTTCGACAATAAATGATGTGCTGGCTGTAAATACACCGAAGGAAGTAATTCAACAAGAAGTCAAAGCTGAAGAAAACAAAAAAGAGCCGCTATGCAGGCAAAAGGTGGGAATCGTTCTTTACGAAATGCAAGTATATATTTGTTTTATTCTTTTTGCTTTTTTTACACGCTAAAGTGCTTTTGCCGTGATAGATACGCAGAAAATGTTGCCTTTTTTAATCACTATTGCCCCAATCAATCATTTTCGGTTGTAGCAACATAGAAAGGTGTTGGACAAAGGAAAACCTGAAGATATTATGCCATCAATAAAAGGAGCGAAGGTAATATATGTTGTTGAATTTTTTGGTTTGTGTTATTCTTTGTGTGTGGTGCGATCATAGAGATTTATGCCCCTAACAATTGTTAATGTATTAAATGTTTAGTATTTTATAATGCGAATATCTGTAAGACCTTTAGACTGTAGAGAAATCTCACATTACTCCAATCCTTTTTCTTTTTTTATATTTTTCTGTGCAGGAACGTTTACCAACAGTGCCTTTATCTGGAATGTACAACAAAACTGGCGGAAAAGTACGGCTCACTTTTAAACTGGAACAGGATCAGCTCTGGATTGGAACAAAGGGTGACAACATCTTTCTTATCTTTATTAATGTTGTCAACGACTGTTGTTTTTGAGCTTGATTACATTCAGGATTTTCTTTTGTTTGTTTATAGAAAGGACAGAAAAAATCCCAATGGGATCCATCAAAAATGTTGTGACTGAGCCAATAGAAGGTCATGAGGACTACCATATGATGGTATGTACATCCGTTCATTCCTAGAGTTCCTCAATCAGTGCACTAAATCATTTTGATCTTCAGTTAAGGTTCACATTATTGACATTAATCATGGCGTGGTTGTTGCTATCAGACAGGATGGTTTCAGTCATTCAGACATTTGTGACACCTTGCTTGTAGAATATTCAATTATTACAATAATTACACTTAGCTTTGTCTTCGTTTTTTTATAAATTGTAGTCACACTTATGAACGATTCCCGTGGTCTTGTTATCAATGGGGTAAATAAAGGTTCCGAGGCGAGACGCAAGGTGCAAAAACAAAAGAGCTTTAATGATAATATTAATAATAATATTAATAATCAGTCAACCAGAAGACAGAAATAATCCCAAAGAACAGACGAGAATCATCCGGCGCAGCAAAGCCTTTTAAGATACAGCGGCGTGGAAAACAATAGTGCACGCCCCGAAACTGGAAGTTTGCGCCTCGAGCCCGGAGGATTCTAACAGGTCCATGTTGTAAACAATCTTGTTTAGACAGAAGGTCTTAGCAGGTGAAAAAAATGCACCCAGGAATCAGTTTTAAAAATGTTAATTTTAAAACAAGTATCTGATTCCAGAATCGGAATCGATTTTCAACCCTTCTCATGGCTAACAGCCCTATAGCAGGATGCTTCCACCACCATGCTTCATCATGGACATTGTGAAATAACTTTATCTAATCACCATTCCTTATCAGCAAAAGATTATTACCATACATGCAAGGACCTGCCAGATATTACTGCAAATTCTTAAATGTTGCTCAAGATCTGTTGCCAGCTCCCTTGATAAGTCTGTATTTCTGCTTTCATCTTTTCTTTTTTTTTTTTTTGGATAAACTTCTTATTCTCAGTGATGCCACTGGGGTGCGCTATGTTGACGTCTTTCTGGATGCATCTAATGGTTTAGAAATGTTTTTGCACCCCTCTCCTGATCCATACCATTTAACTTTAAGGCCATGTCCATGCTTTAGGAGCTCTCTATGGCTCATGGCTTTAACTGTCAGATGGAATTCAAGATAATAACAGCTGATCATTAATCAGAATGGTTTCATTAATCAGATGAGTTTAAATCATCATGTGGAATCGGTTCATTGTGAGTACAGTCCCATGAACTATAAGAAAAGGGTGTGTAGACTTGTGCACCAGGGTTATTGTAAATATGTACCCTTTTTGCACATTTTCTTTCATTTCTTTCTTTCTTTTTTTTCTATTTGTATTTTGTCCAAAAATGTCCAAAAAGGCCAAAAAATGGTAGAAAAAAAGATATGTATATCTAAAATATTTTATAATAAGGGTTTCTTATATTTCCTCAGAAAACCTGCTAGACTTTTAATATCTAATGTAGCTTGTAGAACAACGTTATCAGAAACCTGCAAAACACCTGCAAACATCTGCTTGGGTGTCGTTTCCTTTGTGGATTTCCATTCCTGTTATTTATTTCTCTCTCTCTCTCTCTCCCCCCCCCCCCCCCCCCTCCCCCCCCCCCCCCCCCCCCACCCCCCCCCCCCCCCTCTCCTTTTTTTTTTTTTTTTTTTTTTTACACTAAAATGTATGGCATTATCAGTAATACAATAATTTAAACGCAAGTCTTTTTTTCAAAATGATTAACTCTGCCATGATCCTGACGTTGCCTTGTACACCTTAATTTTCTGATCTGTTCAGATATAAAACCAAACGTATACATATGAAATATCAATCACAATTGACAGTTTATTATTTAAATATAAGAATGTCTTTTTAGCATGTCTCTTTATGGTATGCTTTTGTTTATATATCTGGAGAAAAGATGGCACCAGGATGCGCTATGGGAAGAAGGCTTTAGAGGTTACTTTGACATGTACCACTAATCGGAACATAGTTGCATGCCCTTTTTATGACCGCAAAAAAAAAAAAAGATTGCACAGGTTCCAATCTCTGAACACAAACAGATCATTTTTAGTAGTTACTTTTCATGATTTCGACAAAAATGTCTTGGAAGAAATGACTAATGGCAGATTTAAGTTAACTTCAATATGATATTCAATATGACTTCGACCATATGAATATTTAATTTGCAGTTATGTTTAAAAACAAAAATCTATTTATATATATATATATATATATATATATATATATATATATATATATATATATATATATATATATATATATATATATATATATATATATATATATATTATATAATTTTATTTTTATGTTTTTGTTCACTATCCCAGGCATTTCAGTTGGGTCCGACGGAAGCCTCTCAATACTGGGTTTACTGGGTGCCTGCACAGTACGTCGATGCAATCAAAGACACAGTCCTCGGAAAGTGGCAGTATTTTTAACGTGCCTCCTGTATTGACACTGAATAATTGGAATTTAACGCAAAACAACAACCATAACTGGACCCTGTTTTTTTTCTTTTCTTTTTTTTTTTTTTTCTTTTCTTTTTTTTTTCTTTTTTTTCTAATTGTATGAGAACTGAAGGAATTCCTGCGGACAATTTTTTTCCCTGGGTTTTAAATGCACTAAATGGCATAATCCCCTTTTTTTGTCCCCAAATCAACAATCCCTATTTTATAAACAACCCTAAGGATGTAAGCAAACAATTGTACAGAACTTACAGATAAATGTGAAAGGAATAAAATATTATTTAAGGAAAATGATTGATGGACCAGAGAGATTTTCCTCTTGTACAGTTTGTTCCATCATTACAGTTCAACCAAACCAAAGTTCATAACTCATTGTGCTGCGCGGGTTATTTTGGTGTTGTTGGTTATTTGTTTAAAAAAAAAAAACACTGCCATGTAATGGTAATATATATAATATTTATACTATACAAAAAAAGCCGGTTTAAATAAATTAGCATAATATAAATTGGCCTGAGCAACTTCAAGCACAGTTGATATTTTAAAGGCATTGATGTACGGTACATGTACTGGAGGTAAATGAAAAAATGGAAACACCACAAAAGTCTGATATTTTATTTCACACTCATAAATAATTTAATGCATATCCATGTGGGTGTCCTTAAACTGCTTTCTAGTATAAAAGGCATTCACTTTAAAAATGAAATGACGATTCAGTACACAGATGGTAAAAAGTCTACCTTAATAAGTATAGCTTTATAAAAATACAGAGGAAAAAAAAGATATGTATATAATTATTATATATATAGTGTTTGTAATTTTTTTATTATTTATTTTTTTTTTTTCTTTCATAGATACTTCTGTTGAAACTCAACTCATATATGCAACATTTAACACCGCAGTCTTTATTACAATCTTCCAAAACTTTAACTTTTACATTATGGGAGGATGTTTACTTTTTTTTGTAATCTAACCAAGCTGATTTCTACAAATGATCTTCATACAGTCTCCGAAAGGCACATTTGTTTTAAATAATACATTTGGCTTCATGTTCAATAAATCCGCTTCAATTTCCCCAAGGTGTTTCCATTGTTTTGTGAGCGTCCTGTATCCTACCACCTATGCTGTGTACCACTCTTTAAAGCCACCATGTTAACATTTGTGTCCTTGCTTCTGTGCTTTCACGATAACTTGTGACATCCTGTCCTTCCTGGCTAGAAACCTCAAATAGGATGCATTGAAGAACTCGTCGTCCAACCCGTTTCACGGATTCTGTTTTTTTCGGTTCTGGTTCTTTGATTGCTTTATACGACCAGGTCGCACTTGTGCAATGTCAATTATGGTGCTAACCAGTAATAAGCATTTTCTTTGACGGTTTAAGTAATAAGCAGCTCAACAGAGATATCCTCATGACAGTATTTCATTGATAACGGGACTGTGGGTCGGACACGTCGCAGACCCGTTTCTGTTCTAACACCACCATGTGCCACTGTAGGCAACTTGACAAATCAGGTGGACAAAAATGCAGCCTGACTGTGACTCATTATGTAAATAAAGAACACGAGATAATCCAATCTTGTCTCCTGCCATCCGAAGTGTGTGGATATTAATTTAATCAATAACGAGATATAATAATAATAATAATGCAAGTTTTTGGGGCTTTTTTTCTCCATTATTGTAAAGTATTGCCAGTTTGATGACTGATAAAAAGCTCGTATCGTATCAGAATTTAAAAGCAGGGTATTGTGATACCTTTCTAGTACCGTATACTGCACAACACTACTGCACTTCTACAACAGTCACTCCCTTTCACTTTCCTCAATGTTATGTGAACATGATATAAAACTATATATATATATGTATATATGTATGTAATATAAACACGTGATGTATACAGACTGGTACAATGGTTTAGGACTACATGAACAGTTCAGCATTTAAGGTCCCACCACAGTCCTTCATGATTGAACTGTAATGACTGGACCCAGATCCTTTCAAGCCTTGTTCTTTATACCATCTCATGGAGGCAACTGGGGGATAAACATTATAGGCACTAAAATATAAGTACTTATATCATATATTAAATATTTTATAACCTCTATATCTATAAAGCTGCGTTCGGATAATGTCCACTATGCAAATAAAAGACGAGTTGAACTGAAGAGTGAAAGTGAAGGGATAAGGCATTGGATAGGGGGATTGGAAGGTTGTGAGTTTAAATCCCAGCACCTGTAAAATGTGGTACATTTCCTTGAACAAAGCTGAAAGAAAGCATTTGTTGTGTTCTGTGTTCTTAATGTCTAAGAGTTATCTTTGTTAGAATTAAGAGTGACTGATGAGGAGAGTGTGCTGAGGTAGTATTTCGAGCAGCTGATTGAGAAAAGAGAGAGAGAGAGAGAGAGAGAGAGAGAGAGAGAGAGATGCAGATGGTGAAGCAGGAAGTGGATAGGATTAGAAAGGTGGAAGTGAGAGCAGCTATGAAGAGTGGAAAGTCAGTTGGACCAAATGACATTCCAGTAGAAGCATGAAGATGTTTAGGAGAGATAGCGGTGGAATTTTTTATCTATATTGTATAATAGGATTTTGGAAGGTGAGAGGATTCCTGAGGAATGGAGAAGGAATGTGCTGGTACAGATTTTTAAGAAGAAGGGAGATGTGCCGACCTGCAGTAACTTGCAGGGGAATCACGTTGATCAGTCACACCATGAAGTTATGGGAAAGAGGTGACCACCTCTGAGCAACAGTATGGTTTCATGTGGAGGAAGAGCACTACAGATGCAATATTTGCTTTGAGGATGTTGATGATATACTACTTGGAGAAGTATAGAGGTCATAATGTGTTGCATTGTGTGTTTGTGGATATACGGAAAGTGTACAACAGGGTTCCAAGACGGTGGATGTGAGGGTGGTGCAGGACATGCATGTTGTGTGACAGCAGTGAAGTGTGCAATAGGCAGGACAGACTGGTTCAAGGTGATGGTGCATCAAAGATCGGCTCTGAACCCTTTCCTGGTCGCAGTGGTGATGTAAAGGTCAGAGAGGAGGTTCCATGGACTACACTTTTCCCGGATGATATTGTAATTTGTGGTGAGGGTAGGGAGCAGGTTGAGAGAGGTGGAGGTATGCGCTGGACAGAAGTGGAATGATAGTCAGTAGGAGTAATATGTATAAGGTGTGTGAATGAGAGGGAAGGCAGAAGAGGGATGAAGTTGATGAAATAGGTACATCGGTTTAAGTACCTGGGGTCAACAGTGCAAAGTAATGTAGAATGCGTTAGAGAAATGAAGAAAAAAATTGCAAACTTCATTATGGTTTTCATATAAAGGTTGTTCTTCAATTTTGGAACAAATAAATGAATACTTGAATAGTATGAAACTTATTTTAGTATATTAATTATAATACTTATAATACAAATTATCGAAGGCAGTATTCCAATAAGCCTATAATCCTATATGTGAAAATAGTTTGTTTTAGTTTCGTAAATCTTGAGGCTTGTTTTATTTACTTTACTTTATTTTTGAAATGCAGGAATATTCTCTGTGATGATGTGCGAATTCAATTTAAAAGAACAACTACTTTGGTGGGGGAAAAAAAAAAGGAAAACAATGAGAGAGAAATGGTGGATGATTGTCCACAATGACAATTACTCCAGGGACTATTATTTTGATTTAAGCGTCCATTTGGAACTCTTATTTTGTAATAAAAAAAAAACCATGATGTGTTTTTTTTAATAAGCGCTCAGGGATTGGCTGGATGTTTTTGCATCTGCTTTCTGATTGGCTGAACGTCATGCTGACAGTCGGTCCCGCGGTTTTTGTTATTTTCCGGCTACAGTTCGGGTCGGACACGTGTAGGGAGGATGAACGTGTCTGCTTCTAATGGAGAAAAGCCGAGAAGACCTCCCGTTAAAGTTCTCTCCATTCAGCTGAGGGAGGCGGCAGGAGGCAGCGCGGGGAGCGGCAAGACGGAGCTGCGGATCCGGAAAGGCTGGGCGGCAGCGGCTGGTTACCTGTGTCGGTGGTGTGGATGCAGGGCACCGTGGTGGAAACTCACGCCGATCAAAACTCCGTCCTGCTTCTGGACGAGACGGGAAACTTCCACATCACCGGTGTTAATAACATCCCGAGAGGAAAACCCTGCCTCAGCCCCGGTTAGTGATGACGTCAATATTCACCATTCATACCTTCTGCAGCAACAAACGTGCACAAATCAACCGAATAATACATATAACAATCATATTAGCCTCATAAAACGTACAGGAATTAAATCATAGATAAAGTCCCTTAAGTAACTATAGAGGAAAATACCAACACATTTCTTGTTTTATAATCAATCTAAGAGGTTTAATAAATGTCTTTCAATAAATGGCTGTGAATTAAAGCACTTTAGCTCATGAATGGAAAACGGTTTTACCAGATATAGTAACAAATACAGTGATGCCTCGTCTTACGAATATAATTCGTTTTGGAATGTGTACGGAAATGTTCGTAAGCCGGAACGAATATCCCCATAAGGAATAATGTAAAGTTGAATAATGGGTTTCAGACCTGCAAAAATATTACTATGAAAATAAAAATACAACCAATATGCACTAATATTATTTACTTTGGTGCCTTGACATCTAAAAGAGGAAAACATTATCTTTATTGGGTACTTTGAGAAGACTGGATGATGGAGATGATATTCAGAGGAGGGAGAATTATTGTTTGGAAGGAGAATCTCCTTCCATTATGGTATTGGGATACGACGATGTTCTCGCTGTAAACTCAACAAAAGAACTAAGATGTTAACTGTTGTACAGCATTGGTGAGCGTCTCGCAAGAACCTTCGTATCCTCGAATTCGATATTCGTATCACCGAAATTTTTTTTACTAATCCCTATTTGCAAAATAAATTACTTGTATACTGTACGCTCATATGCCCATAGACGCCTGAGATAGGCACAGGCTCCCCGTGACCCGAGGAAGATCGGATAAAGCGGTAGAAGATGAATGAATGAATGTACGCTCATAAGATGAGGTGTGAGGCGATTACCTATACCTTCTGTAGCTGTCCTGTAACCTATGCTCCTCATGTGACGTCAAACCAACAAAACACAAAAGCACTTTTTAACTTTCTGGAAGAATCCATATAACACAAAAAACTACATTTTTTTCAACACAATGTGTAGTCATTTGGAAATTTCTTCATTAACATTGTATTGTTTCTATTCTCCCCCACAGGAAAATATGTGATGGTCATGGGCATCATTCAGTCTCACAATCCAGAGCCGGTGCTTCGCGCAGTGAAGCTGGCGGATCTTTCGGATAACGCAGCCATTCACAGGAAAATGTGGAAATATGAAGTTGAAGACCTCCAACAAACTTTATCCTGATGAACATACAATATTTCATAACACTTTATAACACGATGCTGCAGCTGTTTGTTTTGGATTTCTGAAAGAAACCAGAGTTTTGTTTTTATAATAAATTGTTTATTAATATTGTGTGACATTTATATTAGAAGTTGACAATAAAAGTACTTGTATATAATTTTTAATAAACATATTGTGAAACATTGTGATAAATGAACACTGTTATAAAGAAGGAAAAAGAGAAAATAACAAAAGTCCTTCATTGAAGTGAGGCAAAATAAGAACCATGGTTAATCACACTGTTAAAGGCACTTACAGTTTCATTCTTAATTTGGAGGTTTACGAGAACGTATATATGTGTGTGTGTCTGTGTGTGTGTGTGTATGTATGTATGTATGTATATATATATATATATATATATATATATATATATATATATATATATATATATATATATATATATATATGTGTGTATATATATAAAT
Organism: Kryptopterus vitreolus; assembly: GCA_030449085.1. Lineage (NCBI taxonomy): Eukaryota > Metazoa > Chordata > Actinopteri > Siluriformes > Siluridae > Kryptopterus > Kryptopterus vitreolus. The sequence goes on from JACRUU010000007.1 coordinate 13,015,789, forward strand.
AATGGCAGGAGTGAACTTTCCAAAAGTGCAGTTTAAAACCAAGGAATGCCCATATAAAAATGTAAGTCAAGTAAATACCTAGTGACATTATTATTTGTTTAAAAAGAAATATCAAATAATATTATACTTTATTACATTACTGTAAAGAAGAATGGCGCAACGGATGAAGAACAAGTAGGATATACAAGGTATAAACGAATAAAGAGTTCTACTTTTGCAGTAATCAGAAAGAGGAGGAATGCAGAAAGTACAGAAAGAGTGGTTTTGCGCTCGGTTCCTGTTTCTACATTAGAGCCGTTTGAACGAACCGATAGGATTGTTGCAGTTGGGGCAAAAGTGTGTCACGTCCTTCATGCCATCCACGCAGAAGGGGATCAGGCAACACCCATACATGCAGCTAGAATTATAGACACGAAGAACACATTGAATATAAATCTCAGCTGCTTGTGCCTGAATGAACATTGTAATTTACAGATCAAAATCTTACCCAATAATGCACAGGCCTGCACACACCAGCCAGGCCATGGTGCCCGAGGTGTGCTCCAAGCGAGTGATCACAGTCTGAGAGCACACAGGGCAAGACGTCTGCACCGGAACATCTCCATACACGGTCGGCTGCACGTACACCGTCTGCACTGAAACTAATAACCAACAAGCTCAGCGTCAGAACCAGAATCATCACACATCAACACTGATCAATCTGTTCTTGCAGCGTGTTTTAATACGGTAATAAAGCTAAATAAACGAGTTCGCCTTATGGCGGTTTGGACTCAATGCCTCACATAAAGCTAAATAAGAGTATGACACAGTGACAGGCAAAGCAAGACTCAGACAGTACAATGAGAGTGAGTGAGTGAGAGACAACGAGTGAGAGAGGCAGCCCAATGAAAATGGGAGAGTGATAAATAAAAGCAATAAAATGAGGACAAGTGAGGGACAACGAGGCAGTAAAATGAGGGCCAGTGAGAGAGAGACAACGAGGCAGTAAAATGAGGGCCAGTGAGTGAGAGACGAGGCAGTAAAATGAGAGAGAGAGAGAGAGAGAGAGAGAGAGAGAGAGAGAGAGAGAGAGAGAGAGAGACAGTCAAATGAGAGTAGGAGACAATGGGGCAATAAAATGAAGGAGAGTGAGAGACAAAGAGGCAGTAAAATGTGAGCATTAGAGAGGCAGTAAAATGAGGGGAAGTGAGAGACAAAGAGGCAGTAAAATGGGAGTGACAGAAAGAGGCAGGAAAATGAAAGAGTATGATACAAAGAGGCAGTAAAATAAGAGAGAGAGAGCGAGAGAGGGACAAACAGGCAGTAAAATGAAAGTAGGAGACAATGAGGCAATAAAATGATGGATAGTGAGAGACAAAGAGGGAGTAAAATGAGAGAGAGACAGACAGACAGACAGACAAACAGGCAATAAAATGAAAGTAGGAAACAATGAGGCAATAAAATGATGAGACAAAGAGGCAGTAAAACATGAGAGAGAGAGAGAGAGAGAGAGAGAGAGAGAGAGAGGAGAGAGAGAGAGAGAGAGAGAGAGAGAGAGTGGGGGGGAAATAAAATGAGAGACAAAGAGGCATAAAATGAGAGAGAAAGGCAAAGAGGCAGTAAAATGAGAATTAGAGACAAAGGCAGTAAAATGAGAGAGCGAGAGACAGAAAGCAAGACGAAGAGGAAGAACAAACGAGAGAAAGTGAGTAATTGTCTTTTTTTCTTTATTAATGAGTCATTACTACCTACACCAGCGTTACAGAACGTATGCCTCATAACCAAAGTAACATGGATATAAATGATCTTTAACGAAAAGAGAAAGTGATCACAGGAAGTTGTGCTTGTATGTGGGCTGAAACAAAGAGGCATCAAAAGACACGTCTGTGCTCGTCTACTCTGTGGTGAGAGAAACCGCAGCTCACTGGATCAAAACATAGCAAGAAATAACCGTTTAAAATATTCCACTTACTACACTTTTACACATTCTAGTTATTATTTTAAAATAAAATAATAAAAAAAATTCTTGTTGACATTTTCACTTGGTCTAAAACAACAAACATACAAAATAGACTGAGATTCTGAACCTGCAGGGAAAAAAAAAAACATAACCAAGGTCTATTCAGGTGTGTTTCATATTACAGTTTCTTTGAGGTAAAGTTACATGAGCTCAACTGTGATTTTAACCTACCCGGGATGTGCCATTAAATCCTGTCCTCCGTCAAAATCTGCATCCCTGATTATTTTATTTTCATTTTTAAATTTGACTGAACGCCAGGTTGCGAGCGGAGGGTGATCACATGATGCAAATATTTACGTCGACTATGCATCCTAATAGAAACTCACTCCTGTGGTTATTTGCTATTGCAGAGAGGACAAAAATGAAACACATCCATCCAAGTGCTAGAATAAAGCTAGCACTTGTTTGCATACAGCGACAATAATTGTGTCACTGTAAACACACACACACACACACACTGTATACCCACAATGTGATAAAAATGCGCACAGGGTTTTCATCGATATTTCGCAAAAGGACTTTATGTCGCATCCTGTGTAACAGGATGCCCATGCCAAACATCAACTTATGCCAAAACGTAGACGTACAAAGACACCTGCTCTCGCCACCTGAAATGTCACCGTTTCGAAAAAATACTGAGGAAAAAAAAATAGGGGTCAAAGACAAAGACTGACCTTATTTAAAAGAAATAGGCTTCAGTGTAACCTTGATATAGAAATGCATAAGAGAGTGATTTACATATAAAACCTGTCTGTAACCACACAACCAGTTTCTCCACTCCATCAATCACTGAACTATTTTTGTTTTCATTTTTCCATGCAACAGACCGATTAAAAAAACATGGCTCAAGGCAACAAGGGAGAGAAATCCTTTGTTCGGTGTCTCAGGTGTCTTTTCTTAATAGAATTGCAGAAGTGTACATGTAGCTAAAAAAAAAGTACAGCGTTCTTCCACGTTATATGGAGATGTTCAACGTCCATAATGGGGGAAAAAACAGCTGTGTTCAAATCCGTAATCAGTAACAACCAGCTTATTTGTAAAGTATTATTAGTAATAAGAAGTTGGCTCCCAAATCACACACTCAAATATGTGTGAAATGAGTGTCAATGTAACTGAGATGAGACACAATATGCTCCTCACACCCAAATTCCATCTCCACGTGACATTACGATGCTAAGATCATATTCGTATGTAGGATTTCTTTTTAACAAACCTTTCAAAATGTTCGTCTTATAAGCTTTTCAACATTGACATACTGACACACCTGGGAATTAAAACACATTAAAAAGGGAAAGTATGTGAGTAAGTGAATGATATAGGTAATGACGTGAGTAGGAACGAGGTGTCAGGTGACAGCATGAGGTAAAGAATAAGTGAGTGATGGGTTTATATGAGAGAATAAGATACTGAATGTGGGTATTGATTGTGTGAATAAGTGAGCGAGTGTGCACGGTAGTAAGGTAGTGAATGACTGAATAAGCGAGGGAGTGAGGAGGGGGGGAAAAGGGAGCAAATGAGTAAACAGGGAAGCAAGGCAGTTAATGAGTGAATAAGAACATGTGTGATTGACAGAATGAGTGAGTGATATGTTTAAATGAAAGAATGAGGTTGTCGTTATCTGAATAAGAATTAGCATGCGAGTAAGTGAATTGGGGAGTGAGTGAGTGAATAAGTGAGTGACGGGCTTAAATGAGAACATTATGTACTGAGTGTGTGTAGTGATTGTGTGAACGTAGTGAGTGAGTGATGTTTTCAAATGAGAGAATGAGGTCGTGAAAGCGGGTAGAGAGTGTGAATAAGTGAGTGTACATGATAGTAAGGTAGTGAATGAGTGAGTAAGTGAGTGAACAAGGGAGTAAATGAGTCAAGGGGGAAGTAAGGTGCTGTATGAGTGAATGAGTGAGTAAGTTAACAAGGGAGCAAAATATGTGAATGGGGAAGTAAGGTTGTAAATGAATGTATCAGTGAGTGAACAAGGGAGCAAGTGAGTGAACAAGGGAGCAAATGTGAGGTTGCCCTATGTGAATAAGTGAATTAGTATGCACATGAGCGAGTGAGTAAGGTAGTGAATGAGTGAATATGTGATTGTGAACGAGTGAGTAAGGTAGTGAATGAGTGAATAAGTGAGTGAGTGAACAAGGGAGCAAATGTGAGGTTGTCCTATGTGAATAAGTGAATTAGTATGCACATGAGCGAGTGATGAAGTGAATAAGTGAATTAGTATGCACATGATAAGGTAGTGAATGAGTGAATAAGTCACTGAGTGAACAAGGGAGCAAATGTGAGGTTGTCCTATGTGAATAAGTGAATTAGTATGCCTATGTGAATAAGTGAATTAGTATGCACAGGTTGCCCTATGTGAATAAGTGAATTAGTATGCACATGATCGAGTGAGTAAGGTAGTGAATGAGTGAATAAGTGACTGAGTGAACAAGGGAGCAAATGTGAGGTTGTCCTATGTGAATAAGTGAATTAGTATGCACATGACCGAGTGAGTAAGGTAGTGAATGAGTGAATATGTGACTGAGTGAACAAGGGAGCAAATGTGAGGTTGCCCTATGTGAATAAGTGAATTAGTATGCACATGACCGAGTGAGTAAGGTAGTGAATGAGTGAATAAGTGACTGAGTGAACAAGGGAGCAAATGTGAGGTTGTCCTATGTGAATAAGTGAATTAGTATGCACATGAGCGAGTGAGTAAGGTAGTGAATGAGTGAATAAGTGACTGAGTGAACAAGGGAGCAAATGTGAGGTTGTCCTATGTGAATAAGTGAATTAGTATGCACCTGATCGAGTGAGTAAGGTAGTGAATGAGTGAATATGTGACTGAGTGAACAAGGGAGCAAATGTGAGGTTGTCCTATGTGAATAAGTGAATTAGTATGCACATGAGCGAGTGAGTAAGGTAGTGAATGAGTGAATAAGTGACTGAGTGAACAAGGTAGCAAATGTGAGGTTGTCCTATGTGAATAAGTGAATTAGTATGCACATGATCGAGTGAGTAAGGTAGTGAATGAGTGAATATGTGACTTGAGTGAACAAGGGAGCAAATGTGAGGTTGTCCTATGTGAATAAGTGAATTAGTATGCACATGATCGAGTGAGTAAGGTAGTGAATGAGTGAATGAGTGACTGAGTGAACAAGGGAGCAAATGTGAGGTTGTCCTATGTGAATAAGTGAATTAGTATGCACATGATCGAGTGAGTAAGGTAGTGAATGAGTGAATAAGTGAGTGAGTTGAACACTGAGTGAACAAGGGAGCACATAGTGAATAGTGAATGAGTGAATAAGTCAAAACAAGGGAGCAAATGTGAGGTTGTCCTATGTGAATAAGTGAATTAGTATGCACATGATCGAGTGAGTAAGGTAGTGAATGAGTGAATAAGTGACTGAGTGAACAAGGGAGCAAATGTGAGGTTGTCCCTATGTGAATAAGTGAATTAGTATGCACATACCGAGTGAGTAAGGTAGTGATAAGTGAAACAAGGGAGCAAATTAGTATGTGAATAAGTGAATTAGTATGCACATGATGAGTAAGGTAGTGAATGAGTGAATAAGTGAGTGAGTGAACAAGGGAGCAAATGTGAGGTTGCCCTATGTGAATAAGTGAATTAGTATGCGAGTGAGTAAGGTAGTGAATGAGTGAATAAGTGAACAAGGGAGCAAATGTGAGGTTGTCCTATGTGAATAAGTGAATTAGTATGCACATGACAGTGAGTAAGGTAGTGAATGAGTGAATAAGTGAGTGAGTGAACAAGGGAGCAAATGAGTGAAATAAGTGAATTAGTATGCAAGGGAGCAAATGTGAGGTTGTCCTATGTGAATAAGTGAATTAGTATGCACATGAGCCGAGTGAGTAAGGTAGTGAATGAGTGAATAAGTGACTGAGTGAACAAGGGAGCAAATGTGAGGTTGTCCTATGTGAATAAGTGAATTAGTATGCACATGACCGAGTGAGTAAGGTAGTGAATGAGTGAATATGTGACTGAGTGAACAAGGGAGCAAATGTGAGGTTGCCCTATGTGAATAAGTGAATTAGTATGCACATGACCGAGTGAGTAAGGTAGTGAATGAGTGAATAAGTGACTGAGTGAACAAGGGAGCAAATGTGAGGTTGTCCTATGTGAATAAGTGAATTAGTATGCACATGATCGAGTGAGTAAGGTAGTGAATGAGTGAATAAGTGACTGAGTGAACAAGGGAGCAAATGTGAGGTTGTCCTATGTGAATAAGTGAATTAGTATGCACATGATCGAGTGAGTAAGGTAGTGAATGAGTGAATAAGTGAATAAGTGAATTAGTATGCTGAGTGAAAGGTAGTGAATGAGTGAATAAGTCAAGGGAGCAAATGTGAGGTTGTCCTATGTGAATAAGTGAATTAGTATGCTATGTGAATAAGTGAATTAGTATGTGAATAAGTGAATTAGTATGCACATGAGCGAGTGAGTAAGGTAGTGGCAGAGTGAACAAGGGAGTGTATGAGTAAGTGAATGGGATAATGTGTGAATGAGTGAGTGAATGAGTGTGTAAATCTCCTTACCCACAGGTGGAACAGTGGGTACCGGATGAGGGTTCGGGTACATTTGTGTATAAGCTTGTGCAGGATAAGGCGGTGCAACTTTCTGAGCCATAGGAGGAGGAGGGGGAGAAGAAACCGCAGTGACTGGTGGGTAATTGCCTCCTGAGCCCATAGCTTCATCGTATGACGGAGGCGGAGGGGCGAAGCCGAGCTGAACAGAGGACTCCATCGGAGGAGCGCTGGCCATCGGGACAGTCTGGACACACACACACACACACACACACACACACACACACACACACACAGAGGAATATTCTAACATATGGACCGTAACTCTAATCATTAGTTTCTTAGTGTTTTCATCATCAGTCGACATCACGGCACTTCACCAAGAGTCAAAAACGACACCGAAGGCAATCCGATAGAATATCCGGACGATAGTATTCATATATATAAACCGCAGTACTTACAGTTTGTGTAACAGATTCGCAGGACGGATGTAAGATTATAAAGAACAACGACAGCGGTTTAATGAGACATGACTTCCGAGGCTTTCGCTGTTTACTGAAGTTCCGCGTTAGGTCACGTGGTTTTCCAGCAACGGCACTTAAGCCCCTCCCACCAAAACCTAACTCTGCCCACACCTACTGCCCGTGCACGCTCATCCATTCATTATATTATACACAACATTATATTCATTTAAAACGCTTTTAAACCGTGAAATAAAAAAATGTTTAAGCTTTAATCTAGTGTATTATACTGATCACTGTAAACCTACACTGCTTGCCCTGGAAATCGCTATACATGCACTGATGCTTTCATAAGGAATAGCGAAACTGTATAGACCATTTTATGATATAAGAATGTTTTAAAAGGCATCATATAAGAATAAAGGATTGAAACATTGTGTAGAATGTAAATAAAAAGAGAATTCATTGGGGGAAAATATCAGATATCGGAATGAGGAAGTCATTTTCATTTGATAACTGCAACAAAAACCTGAAAATGTAAGTGTTACGGAAAGGAGACAGCTGGAAGTACATTTTGTAATTCATGAGGTTTATTAGCAATTTTTTAAAGCCATATGATAATCCAGAGGGGCACGGTTAGCACGGTTACCTCTCACCTCCAGGGTCCGGGTTCGATTCCCCGTCTCGGCCATCGTTTTTTTTTTCAAAAACATGCACGGTAGGTTGATTGGCACCTTGGAAAATTGTCCCTAGTGTATGAATGTGTGTGTGTGTGTGTGTGTGTGTGTGTGTGTGTGTGTGTGTGTGTGTGTGCCCTGCGATGGGTTGGCATTCCATCCAGGGTGTATCCTGCCTTAATGCCCATAGACGCCTGAGATAGACACAGGCTCCCTGTGACCGGAGGGAAGATCTGATATAGCGGTAGAAGATGAATGAATGAATGATATTCCAGAGAACGACATTCTTTTTTCGCATATGATAAGGTGGCAGGCAAATGCCGTAAAGCATTTGACTGTTTGGATGTTCATTTGGCTGTTCAATGCTCCTATTTGTGCAGGGATTGCACTGCATTTTAACTGCATCAGGACACTGAAATGAAATAAAAAGAGAATTGAAACTCACTTTAATATGACTTTAGTAATGGCGAAAAAGGAAATATCATCTTCTGAAATAACAGATGGTTTGGGAAATTTGAGAAAACGGTTTGGTTTTCAGCATGAAATGCTGAGGCTAATGTCCTAATGACATAAAGTCTATTCATACCCAGATGACAGTAGTTTAAATAATTGCTCGCTATAACAGATTGAAAATTCAACTTCTACAAATAGTTAAATACTGAGAGAGCTATTTTGATAACATGCATAAATGGCTGTGCATGAGAATATATTTATTCATCACATATACATTACAGCACAGTGAAATTCTTTGCATGTGAGAGTTTGTTTGGAAGAATTAGCTCGCTAGCTTCAATATGAGGTGTCTCTTTCTGCACGATCTCGCTGCAGGTGTGAATAAATCTGCTTTTAAATAGTTATTAAGCACATACCACTTAAGCACATTCATCGACGTTTCTTTAATACTCATGTATTGTCAGTCCAATTATATATTTACAGATAAACTAAAGTTATGTCTTGACTGGAAGGATTGCTCCAATTTCACTGTACTTTGTATTCAATACTCAGTACAGTAACAATAAAGCATCTTGAACTGAACAAGCAACAGTTCACAACCACCAAAATAATAAAATACAGAACAAAATCCAACAACAATCAAATAGAGGATACAAGGAGAATTGAGATGCAATATTCATTCATTCATTCATCTTCTACCGCTTTATCCGATCTTCCCTCGGGTCACGGGGAGCCTGTGCCTATCTCAGGCGTCTATGGGCATTAAGGCAGGATACACCCTGGATGGAATGCCAACCCATCGCAGGGCACAAACACACACTCACATTCACACACTAGGGACAATTTTCCAAGGTTTTCCAATTTTTCAACCTGCAGTGCATGTTTTTGGACCGGGAGGAAACCGGAGAACCTGGAGAAAAAACCCTGAGGCATGGGGAGAACATGCAAACTCCACACACACATGGCAGAGACGGGAATCGAACCCAGACCCTGGCGGTGTGAGGCGAACGTGCTAACCACTAAGCCACCGTGCCCCTTGAGATGCAATATATAAAATATAAAACAGAGGAAAGAGATTAATTAGAATTACAGGTCATTGAAAACAGGAAAAAGATCACAAAGATAAAAAGTTTTAAAGGCTTTTTTTGTTCTGTAATAATTTAACTAACGACAAATATTGTTCTTTTTTTTTAAAACACAGCAACAAAAAAAGAAGCTTGGAGTATTTACATTTGTGTATTTATATTTAGCTAATAATAATAATATTTTTTAAATAATCTTGTAAATTCTATGCACTTTCTTCTGTCGTTGCTGTATGAAGCCTCTAGTTTCTGATTGGGTGGGTAGAGATTTGTAGCTGTGATGTCACTTCCTGTCAAATGACAGCTCTCTCTCTCTCTCTCTCTCTCTCTCTCTCTCTCTCTCTCTCTCTCTCTCTCTCTCTCTCTCTCTCTCTCTCTCTCGCTCTCTCTCACTCTCTCTCTCTCTCTCTCTCTCTCTCTCTCTCTCTCGCGTTTCCTTTTCGTGTTTTGTTGGTGGGGGCGAAATGATGTGTTTATTGTTGACGCTGCCTGGTTTGGACACAATGCAGTTTGCTTCACGATAACCCCTGACTCTGGATCAGTTCAGGATCATGACTGTACTACAACGGCTCCAAGATGCTTGATTGAATTGGTGAGTGAAAAGATTCACCGTGAAACGACGTGTAGCGTTATGCATTCCCTTTAAGGGACGTGTATGCAGTAGTTGCAGGTGTTAGTGGCTTGGGTAGTTTCAGGTTCTGCTTTCGTACACGTTGGCCTTTATGGTGCCTTTTGGGGTTTTTTTGCACACGACCCGAATCTGTGCTGAGGATGAGGATGCTGCAGCTCGGGATCTTCTTATTCCTTGGCGCATCGTTTCCATAAAGCCTGCATATATGTACTCAGATAAGAGCCATTTGTTGCAGTCGTAATGTTGCCTTTACGATTGCTTTTAAAGTTTTCAATTAGGAGGATCCATGCATGGTGTTCTTCACTTGACAACAGGTTATAACTAATCACTAAACAACAAAACCCACGCCATTGAAAGAGTTAAGTATGACGTCAGACCAGCATGGCTGCCCCTACTATCAACAGTCAAAGTGGTCACAATTCAGGTCAATTTAATTAAAAAAAACAGCTTTATTATGAATGTATTATGTATAATTTTAGTCTCTATAAGTTTGTTTTCTCTAAGTCTATCCTTAAAGAGCGGGTCACTATCCATTGTAGCAATGGAACTGTTATGAAAAGGAAAGTTTTAGAGGAACCGGTCTCTAAATATCCATTCATTACAATTCCATCATTGTGGAATTGCCCTGTTCTATCCTGAACTGTTCACGCAAACTGTAGTTAATCTTAGTTACACCCCAAATCCTTCCTCATTGTTCTTACGTTGCCTTGTTGCTCCACAGACGTGTACATGGACACATCGCTTCCCCATTGTGGTTCTTAAAAAGAATAGAAAACTAAGACCTCAGCTCCAGCATGATAATGTTCATGTGCATCAATCCACCTCTATGAAAACGTGTGCTAAGGTTTTAATGGAAAGACAGCCATTGTACTGCACAGAGAGCTTTGACCTCGACCTGATTGCATATATCAGACCTCCATGCTAATATCAGTAACACGCACTCTACAATCTAGTGGAAAGCCTTTCCGGATCGGTGGATTATTGTAGAATTATTATACAAATGATAATAAATTTAAATTTTGTGGTCAGGCGTCCACAAAACTTTGGTATAGGTTGTTCCGTATCTTCCTTCTTACAGATTTGATGGCAACAAAAGATGAGCATGGAGGCAGTGTTTTTTTTTCTTCTCCCACATAGAAAACTTGATTCAATTCCATATAAAGGGATGGTATAAACTGCGTGCCATAATTCTGTAAATCATGTACAGATTTGATTTAAAAACAAATACCCATTGAACTTCAATATAAATGCTGTTTCAGCTTCCATGTTCTGTCTGTAACGCTTTTGCTTTACTTTTCTGAAAATCCGATTCTTTAAGACCACCAAGACCACACTCCACCAGGACCCGTTACAAGCATCTTAAAGATCGGTTACAACCGAAGATCTCCACGCAGAAAATGCCGATAATGGACCACAGCCCGACCACCGGCGTCGCGACAGTCATCGTGATCCTGATTGCTATCGCCGCTCTGGGAGCGTTGATCTTTGGTTGCTGGTGCTACTTGAGGCTGCAACACTCGACTCAGTCGGAGGATGAGGAAAGCATCGTCGGTGAAAGTGAAACCAAAGAGCCTTTCCTCCTGGTGCAGTACTCGGCCCAAGCGCCTCAGGCAGAACATAAGAGCAAACTGCCCCCTACAGGCACCGAGAGCCACAGCTAATTATTCTCCATTGTGATCCACGGAGAGGGCAAAGAATTTTAGTTTTAGCCAGAGCTGGCTCTGGTGTTGTCACTATGTGCCATGACTGCACAAATGATCACATATTAAATCAACAATCCATTTAACATATTGTAATGGTTTTATTTATTGTTGCTGAGTAATGCTATTTGCTGTCTTTTGTGCATGGAAATGAAATTTGAATTTAATTTCTACGTCATTTGACACTTAATGCACTTGTAGTCGACCTGCTAAGAAGCCATTATGAATGAAAACCGGTGACTGGGTCTCTCCTTGTGTACAACAAAAAGATCCTTGAGGTGATCATTATGATGGATGATGTCTCTGTATAGTCATCTGAAGTACATAATGTTTTTTTTTTTAATAGGTCATTTGTATATTTCATGATGAAAATGACAAGCATACATTTGTCTAAATGTTTCTGTATGAATGAATAAAGTGTGATTTTGAGCTTAATGTATATCTCAGGATCTGTTCCTGTTTAGATTTTAATCCAGATCGCTCCAAAACATTTTTCATGTGTTATACAAATATACATGTGTTATATACATACACACAGAGCATCCAAATCTATTTACATTTACTTCATTCATACAACTGAACTGGCCTTTCTCAGGGGGCCAGGATTGACATCTCGGAGGGTGGAAAGATACCACCTTCCCTCTCGATATGCCCTGAATACCACAAAAATGACCTATATGTTGGCACTCTGATCCCAGGGTTCACAAAAAACGTTTTTACTTTATTATAGTCATACATGATGCTGGCAGGAAAAAGAACGGTCTTGTTTATGACCACAGAATTCAGGCAAAAAACACCTACAATTGTGAAAATGTTCTGTTTATTCACACATTAGATCCGATAAGTGAAGCAGAAATGAAAAAAACCTCCCAATTGCTGTAGCTCAGTGATTATTGTGGTGTTGAACTCTTCTGGAGTTCAGATCCATTTTTTACAAGAACTTAACCCTGATAAATAAAACTGCATATGTAATAGGATCAGGGAAAAAAAAACATTGCTATTAAGACAAAATGTTTTAGATCTGAAATTAAACCATGATCAGGATGTTAAAGTGAAATAAGTAAAATGTTTCGGTATAAAAGCCCTTATACTAGTAGAGTGATTCAGAGAAAATGTAAACTATACTAGAGAAATGCTGCAGGACAAGACGCCCAAGGGAACCGCAATAACAGAGACTCTGTTATAACAATACAAGGACGATCAAGGACATCATTTATGATGTTAAATATAAATCATAAGTAAGATCCAATTTAAGATAAGATCTGATCAAACAAGCAGAATGAGATACACCAGCTTGGTTGGAATAAAGCCCAGCACATGCCAGCCCTTTGGTATATCTAAAGGACAAGAGCTTCTGGATTTTAATACTAACACTTTCTTGCAAACAGATTTGGCTTATAATAAACATACATAATGTCTTAAAGAAATAGGTTTAAACCATGCAAAAACAATTGGCTTGGTGTTGCTCTCAGCTGTGTGCGACAGAAAATAGGAAGGGCATTAAACAGGATTTTAACATTAAATACTGAGAACAACCAAGAACAATGTCAGTCCCTCAATGTCAAGTGCTGGGTGAATTTCTTTCACTTTCTAATAGAATGGGGGGGGGGGGGGGGGGGGGGGGGATATTGTATTCAAAACACCAAAAGGTCAGACAGAAAGGTGATAAAATATTCTCTTCTACAAAAAGAGTTTGGTTTTGCCTAGTAAACATATACAGCCTGTTTATTTTCACAGCAATAATTAAAAACGTAAAAGATAAAAAGAACAAGGCAGTGCATGGATTCACAATCATCAACCTCTTTTTATGCACCAGGAGGTGTTTTTCTTCCCCCCAAAATATGGTGCTTGTGAATCAAATACAGAGACTGGGAACCCAATGAAGCTACATGTAATGTCAGTCTGAAGAAAAAGAAAAAAAAATGAAAAGTACTATATTTAAGCTTATCTCAGGTCAATGGCAACTCCAACCATCCAACAAAATGAGTCCATAATCCTCTTGCTGAAATGACCATCAACTTATCACATGCTGCTTTCTCATGTCAAAGGACTGTTGTGCGTTAAGAAAAGTTCAATACCGTGTCAAGGAATATAAAATAGAGCTGAAGCCAGAAAGTCAAAGTTAACAAAATCTAAAGGAGGGGGGGATTGTGAAAAGAATCATTACAAATAAAAAAAATATTTAAGGATGACCAGCCCAACCAATTCCAGTGGGCCTGTTCTGATCATGTGACCAAATAATAATAAGTTATACTGCATTCTTTCGTCTTTGGTGTCTTTGGCCTGGGCCTGATTTCTAAAAGTAGATGAATCTGAAGAGGCCCGATTATGTAACACTTACTGTGCTGGAACATAACATTTCCCCCCCGCTTGGTGTTAATTTTTACAAAGCCATAATTCAGCTCTAGCGCCGTGATCTTTTTTCATTAACATCAACTAGAGAGGGGAGGGGGGAGAAAGAAAGAATAAAAGAGCGCCACACGCTCTCTTGGAGTGTCGGGAGCTTCACTTAAGCTCGTCCACTTCAACACTGTATTCCGGAAAGGTCATTCTCCAAACATCTCTGGCACTTTTCTTTATAATTATATAAAAGTTTACTTAATGTCTTTAAGCAGAAAACTATATTTGCCAAAGTCGTTATCGTTTGGCGCTATCAAGTGATCGTTTCGAGCTTTGGAAAGTTTCATCAAAAGAAATTCGCGACGATCCATCCACTCTTTCAGCTCCTCTTCGCCGTGGGCCATAGTGCATTTCTCTCCATCGGGGCACGTGCCCTTCAGATACCTGCAGCCCGGGCAGACGGAATTCGATGAAATACATTTTCGTGCTTTTGAGAAGCGCTTGGATGCTTGTAGGAGTCGAAACGGACTCACCTCTCACAGACTTGGAAAACTCCAGTTGGGAAGCGATACTGCCAGCCGTTCTGGTCATCCTCGGAGTTAAACATGCGGTCCTTATGCTTTTCTGACGTGATGTGTTGCTGCCATTGTTTCTCACTGTTGCAGTTCTTCCCACACAGCCAACAATGATTACCAGCCTAGCGAAGAAGAGAAATGTTAATCACGGGTTGGGACACGACTGGTGAAATAAATAAATAAATAAATAATGGGTGGAACAGAAATAACTTCGATAACATGGGGGACACATCCTGTTCCTGTCCTGGGAATCGCAGTTTGCTTCAAATTCTGAAATAATTGCTTGGATAACAGAGGTAATGAATAAAACACAAGGGTAAGGGGGGTAGGTTTGTTTTCCGTTACCACTTCCTCAGCGTAGTCGGTGGGCATGTGAATTTGCTTTCCGTTCTCCTTAGCAGAACTGCTTGAACTGTCTTCGCTATTGCCCAGTTTGTGCGACTGGAGCCAACTCTCATAAAGCTGCTCCAAATCTGCAACTACACACACACAATGGGTCTCATTTATTAAGCTGGATATCAAGAGGCCTAAATCAAGCATTCATTCATATGAAATAGCAGAAGGAAAAAGAAAAAGAAAACATGCTTCTACAGTTGGCGAAGATGTCCAGAATTGACAGTAACTGTAAGTAAATGTAATTCGTGACATACTTAAGCAGCTTTTTCACATATCTATAGTTTACTGAAGTATTTCCATTTGGGAAAACATTATTGCCTTTCATAATCAAATATCCTACTTTTACTCAACTACATTTTGTGAAAAAAATGTATTTAGTGGATCAAAATGTAATCAGCGTAGCGCTCCGTTTCCTTTTAATTGGTGGTATCTGCTCAGAACGAACATAATTCTGTCTTGAACAACATTGGTTTTTTTCAGGTCTTGGTTTTGGGTTCATTATACTTTAAATAGATATCAGTCAGTGTTGAAATATCATCTACTTTGGTCTTTCAGTCTTTACCCTGATGGCTCATTTTGTGCTCCCAGCCATCTCTACACATGCCCTGTTGTTTTGGTTTGTAGGTGTTGCTTAATGCAAATGAGTCAGGAAGGCTCTCGTGGGTGAGGAAAATATGCAAGCTACAGAACATCTGGTGAGTTTTTTTTCCAAGTTAGCTTCTTCCACGCAAGTTTTTAAAAGGATGATTATACGACATCAACTTGACCCGCTGCAAAAGCAGGTTCGAAGTCATTAAAACGTTCACTTTTGCAGACTTACTATTGTTATCTTTCATAAAAGTCCACAGATCTTTCTCCTCCACACTGTGGGCAAAAGTGCAGTTCCCAATATACTGACATTTCTTTCCTGCAGCCACATGTAGGCAAATCTGATGATAGAGGGGGGGAAATAAATAAATAAAATCACACACTGACACAGGTTTGCATGAAAATGACTAATGATGTAAGAATTCAATACTCTGTGACGAGCACAAAAACACAATGCTATGAAGCTCACTTCAAACTGAGTAGGTGCTGGTTTTCTTGTTGGAAGGGAACGAACTTCTGTCCACTTCTTCCTTTCAACTGAGCTGACCAAGACTACTCGCCTGTCTTTGGACCATCTGTGGGTGAGGTAGAAAGCAACTCCATCAGAACAACTATAGTTGCATAAATGCAAAGCTGCTCAGTCAGGCAATACGTACACGTGTCTGGCTTTAGCACTGCAGTACTTCCTGTTCTTGTCTGGTTCGGTGAGCTGCCCGTTCCTCCAGCATTGCCCACACACAAACTGCATTTTAAGATTAGGGGGCCCAAACGTCTTTAAGACGACCTGCAACTCCTAAGTGAACACGAAACACTGGTGAACACACTCTGCTCTATTTAGCACGTCAAACCAACATGTTAAAAAATGCCTAGGCACCTGCTCTCGAGAGCTGTGATCCAAAAACTTCTTTGCCTCCTGGACGATGGCTTCATGTGTAATACCTGGAAAAGTTGCACCATGAATGAAACATGTCTTTGCATCTACACGACTGTAGTTGAGCTTCACAGCCCACCTTTCTCACGCTGCATCATCCAGACTTGGAGCTCCACAAAGCTGTGGGCGAAGAAACAGTAATCCTCTCGCTGGCAGCCGTAGCGCACTGCATGCCTACACAGATCCAGCTGGCACTGTGAGTGGTAAGGGCGAATTTTGGAGTACTTCAGCATAGAGTTTTTCAATAAGTGGACGAGGCACCTGATGAAAAACATGAAGGAGTGGGTTCATGCACCAAGACTGTGCGTCTTGGTTTTAAGCTACAAGACTTCTCACGTTCATCACCACCAGAACCATGAAGAGCGATGCTTACTTATTCTGATCAAAGCCATGCTTATACACTTGATGAGAGCAGATGCCGGGTTTGCTGATTTTCCTGGGTTTGTGATCAAAGCACACCTACGAATCAAGGTCACACTTATTAGAGGTTTTTAAGACACCAAAATCATATGTGCTTTTACTGTGACTAAACACTGGGATTGTGATTTAATGATTTGATTTTAATGTGGTAAAGCTATTTAAACAGTGGTTTAACAGTCTGTTGTGTTTTAATACCAAAGCAGAGGGAAGTGATTCGATTGTATAGCATTTGTTACTTTCAAAGCTGAACTCACAAAACAGGACTTGAGCAACTGTGCGTGCTAACGTGAGTTAGATGGATTGAGACCTTTGGTAGCTTGGGCAGCAAATGCAGATTCAAAAGCACTAAATGTCGACAAGCATTGTTTCAAACAGAGATTGAGATAAATCCTTTAGAATTATTTATTTGTTGCTCATTTGTTTCATCTAAAACAACCTATATTATATCGATCTGAAAGACCTGCAAATAATTGACCCTCGTGAAAGCCGATCTGGCGCCCGATGGATGGACGTTCTCACCTCACAGAGGAACAGAAATAGCCCTTGGTGCTCCTGTAATATTTTGGAAACTGTCAAATTAAACTTTGCTCGACTCCCACTCGGATCACAGAGTTGGTCTCTGGAGATGAAGCCCTTGCGCTCCAGGGTCCATACATCAATTTCTTCTTGGCAGTAAGCAAATGTGCAATGACCAGGGTACTTACATTCTTCTCCACTAGCGACATCTGGAAACGGACAAAGGAGTTTCGATCTATTATATCATCAAACTTTAGAAAAGAACAAGTGACAAGGAAAGTATTTATCCGCATATAAGTCCGTATCCATCACAATAACCTGTAGACGAACACATGGTGTGTAAGTGTGAGAGTGTAAGAACTCAACTGTCCTCAACAAAGCCTTGAATTTAACCCCAAAAAACTGGAATATTAACTGAACCCCAGACCCTGCTCACTGCTGAAAGAACAAAATTCCCATAGCGAAGATTCAAAAAGCTAGTGGATTACCTTCCCTGAAGAGTGGCAGCCCATAAGGATGCCATGACCAGATATCTAGACACTTCAGGCCATATAGTGTTATTCAATGGCTCTAATCTACAAATAAAAAAGCTGTTTTAACTAGAAAGCCTGCCAAATATTCTGCATGTTCACTAGACTGCAAGTAAAAAAAACATAATTGAACAGTGCATAAAAAAACAGCCTATTCTGATGATGGTCAATATGTCTGAACATGTATGGAGTTGGAACTTTTTCTTTAATAAAAACAATCTAATCTACACGACAAGCCTACGATATTCTAACACGTGGCATCATAAGTGGGCCTGAAGGCATGCCGAAGGCTTGGATTGCCTTGGGTATGAGGAGACCACATAAACAGCAGTATTTACAAGTGAACCCTTCTCATGATCACCTTATGAACAACATTAATACAGAAGAATCCCTCTTACTTCATGTAGTACTGTATTTACTTGGCCAGTGATGTCAAATTTAGATTACAATACATTTGTGATAAATGCTAACCTTTTTTAATGATAAAACAAAAACCTAATCTCTAAACATTTACAACATTCAGGCACAACCAAAATAATCTCATTTCTGAATCTTAACTCACCTTTACAAATATAATAAAGTCCCATGTACTGATTCTTTGTGGGCCTTGGCCGAATCATTTTCCATGCGAGATTTTCAGAATGTCTGCTTCTTCCAATCAACACATCTTTTTTACATTTATGCTCCTCGGTATGATGGGTGTAGTCCAATACCCCAGGCCCTGTCGATACAAAACAGCGATGAGAATGATGCGCCATGTGAAAGCACTGCTTTACAAAGCGAGAAGACAGAGCTGAAATGCACAACAGCCTCTTACCAGTTCTAATGTAGCACAGAGAACAGGCTTGTTTAAACTCGTGGCTTTCAGCTAATGGGTTCCTGGCAAGATCCACCTGCTGTAGAAGTTCCTGTGCGTAACTACTGCTTTCTGGCATTCCGAACATCATTCCCACGGGTGACACTGTGGACCTTGGGACCACTATGGGTCTTTCATTGCTGCCCATCTAGATGTGAGAATGTTCAAAGTGTTCAATGTCAATGTCATGAACCACATTCCATGCTGAATTACTTGATTTAAATAAATAAATAGATCACAAAGCACTTACCATAATTGAATGCTGGCTAAACACTGCATCCAGTGGAAAGGTTAAGATTTCAATGGGAGGAAAAAAAATAGACACAATTTAAAGAGACAAGAGGTCATAAAGGTTCATTATTGTATTTGGAATCAAGATAAAATTTCTATATACACTATGTGTAAAAAAGGTAATGGCCATATGTAGTTCTTTCCCAGTTCTACCTCAAATCTGAAAACACACAGTTGTATAGGGTGTCATTGGATGTGCTAGCGTGAAATTTTTCATTCGCTTGAGCTAGATGACCCAAACCTGCTCCATCTCCACTATGATATGCTTTACATGGGTTGGAGATTAAGATCTCCTGATATAGATCTCAGACATCAACTCTATTCAAGTTTTGGATGGATTTTTCAAGCTGACCGCACCCCCGGCCTCCTCACCTCACCTTCATCAGTACCCATCTTTACTAATAATCTTGTGCCTAAATCTGCAAACATTTCCACGATATCTAGTGGAACATTCTCCTAAAAGAATGAAGGGAATTATGAATGTGATGTTCACCAAAAAAAAAAAAACATTCTTATGGTAAGGTGTCCACAAAATTTATCGAGTATTACAAACGCAACAACTCCACATGGCCAAATACCAGCTGAAGTTACCATATTCTCTCCTGCTCTGACTGCACTGTGACTATATATTTATTCCTGTATAAGATTATTGATAAATAAATAGATAAGATTATTGCATACGCATAAATGCATGTAATTCAATTTAAGGCTGTTGTCTGCACATGAAAATAATCGATTTAAATACAGACCAAAAAACAGACCAACAGAAGCAAATATAAACAGCCACTTGGAAATTAAATCCCGTTCCAAAAGTCAAACACAAATACAGACAACGCACCTGGCTGAGAATCTGAAATGGACAAGTTATCCAATGAATCGAGCTGTGAGGAAAAGGAGTCCAGGCCGAAGGAGTAGGTCGATGCGCTGGGCTTGTGATAAGGTGCGGGCAGAGTCACGGTGCACGGTGATGGCATGAGCATGTTTTGGCTCATGTAGGAGGGTGGAAGAGGAGCAGCCATGGGGCACACAATACTAGTTGGTAAGGGAAGGGGGCCAGTTGCCGTGGGGAGGTCCTGAATGGGTGACAGTAATATAAACTTATACCATATTGAAGGCACCAATTGCTCCATCTAGAGCAATTACAGTATTTGCTTGAAAGCAAAAACACACAATTAATTTTTTTATATAAATGTAAATAAATTCAGGCATCAAGGGGTAAAGTAAGAACCGAAAGTGTAAAAAAAAAAAAAAAAAAAAAAAAAAGGAAAAGTAAGCGCTTGTACTAGTTTTACTTTCATTCTACTTCATTGCTTCAGGGTTGGGCAATACACATTCAATCTCGTGAAACAGCGATACACCTTATTTTCCAGTTTACCAAACATTTACCATGGGAAGGTCAGTTGGAGCTGCTTTGTCCAGCAGCTCATCCAAATCATCTCCTAAAATCTCTCCATCCAAATCCAGATGTGGAAAGGAATTTTTGGACTTGGAGCCATTCACCGCAGGCACAATGAGCGGAACCGGCTCAGGATTTGGCAGTGCAATGGGAGGTAACGTATGAATAGGTATAGGCAGACGCTCCACTTCGGGTTCCTGACTCCCAGGAGGACATACTGGGATGTCTTCTGGCAACAGATTACCGACAGCCTGGGGTAACAGAACCTCATCTAAAAAGCACAAATGGAGGTTTTAATTCAGCCCTTAGCTTTTACAGTGTTTAAGGTCTTTTGCTTTCAAAATAATTCTGAACCGGTCTTACCTGTTTCAATGTTGTCCACAGAAGCAGTGCTGTGACAAAACTGTCAAATGAAACAAAATTTGTAAAGCATACTGTAATTGGAAAAGTTAAACAAAGAACAAAGATGATTATCCATACCTTCTCATTTGTAGCTCCAGATGCACTAGACCCAGATAAAACATTTAAGGCAGGCTGTATGAAAGTTAGAACATACAATCAGTACGAGATGCACTGTAGATAATCTCCTCATCTCCTTATGCCCTTATCCAGACCAACTTATTTGGTGCCAGAGGGATATGAACCGGTTCAGAATCCAATGCCTTAACCACCAAGAACCTCTCAGAAATGCTTCAGACACTTGTCATATAGTTATCACATAACCCCTATTTTAAACCGCTTTTATCTAAAATGTATCATGTGATCACTGTAAGAACTACACACTGGTTCTTGGAGTGTCTTATGGACACAACGTCAGATTGTTCATTATCTAATACTGCATTTAATTTAATATGTAACTTACCTTTCCTCTGACATAGGCTTTACGAATTTTCAGTCCCAATATTTTGGCAAGCTCCTGAGTCAGTTCGATCACTCTGGCATCCTGAAGATATAAAGGATTTGAAAAAACCTGAAATACTTATTTACAGTATAAAAGTATTATTAAAAAAACAGACCTGTGGCACTGCCATAGAGCACTTAGCAACAACATCATAGGCCTCCTGGTGTCTCCCCAGCTCTTTCAAGCATCGGGCTTTCCTATATTGTGCTCTGTAGTTGTTCTCATTGAGAAGAAGTGCTTGTTCACAGTCCTCTAAAGCTTGGTCATAGAGGCCCTATGGCACAAACAACAAAAATGTAGAGCTGCAACAACTAATCGGTAAAATTGATAATGAAATTTGTAGGTAACGAAAGTTATTATTATTAGCATTAGCTAATTATTATTAGCATGGCTGCAAGATCATGCCAGTGCAAGCAAAAAATTTCAGAGAGTCATCCAATGTATGGGAGCTAGGGTTGGGTATGATTTTAATTTTATCAATTCTGATTCTTAACGATTCCCAAATTTCATTCCAAACTGCAGGTGCTTAGTCGTGTTGTTTGTGGCACCTTGCTTGCAACATTAGTTAATTACAATAATTACACTTAGATTTGTCTTCATTTTTTACTAAGTGTAGCCACACTTTTTAGTGTTTCCCGTGATCCATCTTGTAAACTAATTTGTGGATTACTCCATAAGGTCCTGGCAGACTTGACTGCACGGAAGGTCCTAGCAGATTTCAGTTTTATAAAAAGCATTTTTAGCTTTAAAGAATTAGCATTAAAGCAGTCTGCAATTACCATTAAAAACAATACAAATGTTCAAAAACATTTGTATTGTTTTTATTGTACAAGCTTTAAAAACCTTTAAATAAAAGATAGTTAAACGCAATATGTCGCTTTTTCGTTTTTTAATTTTCATTTTTTAAAAGTACACTTTTATACATAAATACACTGAATTAGGGCTTTATATAGTTAGAATAAGAAAAAAAAAACATTTCGTTTTTTAACTACTGAAAAAAAACTCATTTTTTAATTACTACAAAAATGTAAAAAAACAAACAAAAAAACAACCCAATTCCAAAAAGCAATTTGAAATCATGCTGAGTTTAGGTATGTATGACATACTGTTCAATTCTTATTAAACAGCTGCTCACCACGATGGCAAAAGTAAAACTCACGATGTGTAAATAGGCTGCAGCGCGGTTAGCGTGGAGCCTCTCCCTCAGGTTACAATCTATGCTGATGTCTTCGGACTCTGCATATTCCGATACACCTAGAGCCTCACTGTAGAGCTCGACAGATCGAGCCCAATTGCCTTCGCTAAATACGTCGTTGCCCTCCCCGTACAGATTCCTCACCAGCTCCTGAAGGAACATCTGTAAAATAACCAAACAAAAAGAATGAACCGACATATTTCTTGTTAATCCAACATGTCTACTTTAACAAATAGATCAGCATTCACAAAGAAGAAATCTACAAACCTCGTACTCTTCTGAAGTGCCATTGAATGGCAGGGTAGACCTATGAGAAAAAGGATACACATAAATCATTGCCATATTGTCTATATTTAAAAAAATACACAGACAGGAATAAATATATACATTACATATAATCTTATTAAGTTTTAATTCTAGGCTGCATACGTGCTACAATAAATGAAAGAATACTAAATACAAGAGGCAGATGATGATTTGGAGGCTCATATTGGTTGCATTGCAGACTCCTTAACTTGTGCATTTTAGTGCACGCTTTCTAGAGGACCACATTTGAGCTTATTTGGTCACAGGAAAAACAAGGAATATTTGTTTTTACACAGGTGCCTTGTGCCTTTAGAACAGAGGGCTGAAATGCTTCATAATCACATATATTTAAATAAAGTCCATTAATTTAATTGGATAAGTGGCATTTCAATCAGAGGCCATGGGTTACATGTACAAGAAATTTAATTTAAGAGCGCTGATATTAAATGTAACATCACCAAGATATTTTATTTAACATTTCTTCAAGCGACTCTCCGTCCAGTCGTGTGTTTACTGAGAAGTACTTTACTACATGGCGTTAAATAAAAATTTTAAAAATATCCATCCTGTGAGTACAATAACAGTTTCTCAATATTATTGTACTTACGCAACACTAGAAAACAGAAAATCATACACACAATCAGACCAGGTGTCTGCGCCCAAATCACAGCTAGCGAAACAGGATAAATATTGCCCAATTAACTTCCTAGAATTGCCTAGTAATCTAAATTAGTTCAGTATCATAAAGGGAATGTAAAAAATAAAAATGAGAAAAATACGGAGTAATAAAGCAAATGCTTTGTAAGCTTCCTTTCGGTTGTATTCTTTTCTCTAGGACATTTTCAGCAATGAAACACAGTGAGGCACAGTGGTTTAGTGGTTAGCACGTTCGCCTCACATGCCAGGGTCCGGGTTCGATTTCCGTCTCGGCCATGTGTGTGTGGAGTTTGCATGTTCTCCCCGTGCCTCAGGGGGTTTTTCCTCCGGGTTCTCCGGTTTCCTCCCCGGTCCAAAAACATGCACGGTAGGTTGATTGGCACCTTGAAAAATTGTCCCTAGTGTATGAATGTGTGTGTGTGTGCCCTGCGATGGGTTGGCATTCCATCCAAGGTGTATCCTGCCTTAATGCCCATAGACGCCTGAGAAAGGCACATGCTCCTCGTGACCCGAGGGAAGATCGGATAAAGCGGTAGAAGATGAATGAATGAATGAATGAATGATCACACACGGTATATGTTTTATAGGGTGGGGAGAAGGTCATAAGGTTGTTTCCAGCAACCAGTTCAAATCCCCTGATCAAGGTTTAAATGATGTTAGATGTTAGAACATTTTACCATCATGAGTTTTGACTATGGCAGAGTTCAGTGGTTATATGGAGTCCATATGTTTAATGTTCCCCAAGTATTCTGGCATTTTCTTTGGTGGTAGAAACACGACACTCTTCCTACACAGCAGAAGAGCAAGTCTTATTTTCTTTTTGAGTCCATTTACGTATTTTATGGTCATGCATGTTTTACAGTGATGACATTATCCATGACAGAGATTAGCCAAAAATGGCACAATGTGATGTGACAGTTGTGATCACACCCAGGTTTATCCTCTCTTGCCCAATAATCAGCCTTGTCCCTAGCATTAGCATGAAGGAGATTCCAAAGAACTTCAGTGTAAGAAAGATCTGGACTTACTGGATGAACTGCAGCCCTTTTTCAATACTCTGCCACCGGCTGCTTCTGTCCTGATACACTTCTGACATGTTGCGTGTTAGGAACTTCGTTCAGTGTCAAAAACCTGAAACACAGCAATTACAACGCGTTGTTTGTTTTTATTTTATTTGTCTTCACTGGTGGGTGTGGAAGCTCGAGAAACGCAGACATAATTTTTTTTTTAAAAAACACTTCCTGATACAGCCTCCTACGTCAGGAGCTTCATGTATGCTAGCTAGCAGCCCGGCTACATAACTCCACTGCAAAGGATTATGTATTTATTTTCGTAAAAATAAATATTACCAAGGTTTTTTGCAGCACAATTAAGTTATTATTAAGCCCCAATATATACATATATATACCAGAAGGTTGTCTGTATTGCCCATAAATTCAGAGCATTTACCCCGGACACGTCATGCTAACATGGCTCCATCTGGATATTTACCCATGATGGAGTTTCCAACTACAAAACAAAACAGAATGTTTATTACGAGTTTGTTTTCTTTTTAGCGTCCTAAAAACCTAAATTGTAATGTTTAGTTATTAGGAATACACAATATGCTTGTTGATGACAGAGAACTCATCCACAATCATAGACATGGGGTTAATGTTAGGGTTTATTTAGGTACATTTGCTTTATAAAATATACAAGTTGCTTTCTAAATAACTATAAAAGCAGAATTAGGTGTCAGTATTGTTTGAACAATTAAAAAAAGCCTGGTATCGGACAAAAGTCATAAAACCCAGCTATTGTTTTATTCAGTAACAGAAGAACACTGTTATACAGACAGCTGACTCACCTCGCTGAAGTGCTTGAACCAAATAATAAGTAAAGATTTATACACGAAACACGTTACAGTCTGATATAAACAGGGAATATTCCACCAGCATTTCCTCCGGAATGGGACAACGTGTTGCAGAGAGTTGCTCTTTTGGCTGTAACGTGACTTTGTCTACATTTG
Organism: Kryptopterus vitreolus; assembly: GCA_030449085.1. NCBI lineage: Eukaryota > Metazoa > Chordata > Actinopteri > Siluriformes > Siluridae > Kryptopterus > Kryptopterus vitreolus. The sequence continues at coordinate 13,041,225 of JACRUU010000007.1, forward strand.
AATCGCGCCATCTACAGTTCACTGCGGACTCGTTTACGGGCGAATCGACTCTTTAAACAGAACAAGAGGCGCTGACTCACATTTCAACACACGCCTCGGCCAAAAGTATGTGGACGCAAAAGTCAGGAGCGGTAGAGAAGGCAGGTGGGGCATATTTGCAGGTGAGGCAGGAGTAGCAGATGAAACAAAAGAGGCAGGTGGGACAGGATTGACAGATGAATCAGAAGAGGCAGGAGTCACAGATGTAGCAAGAGATGAAACATGAAGCAGGAGATACAGTTGAGGTAGAGCTGGAAGATGAATTAGGAGATGCGGTTGAAGCAGGAGAGACAGGTGAGGCAGGGGTGGCAGTTGAAGCAGGAGAGAAAGGTGAGGCAGGGGTGGCAGGTGAAGCAGAAAGGCAGGTGAGGCAGTGCCTCAACTGTTTTAGTCTGATACAAAAAAATAAATGTAATCAGGTGATTTTTTTTACAAAGATTTTTTTCCCTCTATAATCTTATATTATACAGAATAAAGAAGAAGCTAAAAGCTCTGCCTCATCTCAGATTGCACAATCCCATTAACAAGTGTAAGGTTTGTTGGAATATCACCACATTTTGTAGACTTTTCATGATCAGGTCGCTTATTTCTCACACCTATATCAGTGCTTTCCTGCACAGCCTCGTTCCATCACCATGTCTCTTTATCTTCCTTTCCCGTTCTAGATAACACACCTTCCTAGCTGTCTCCCTTGTCACTTCTGTAGCCTCTGTCTGACCTCTTCCCTAAACCTCACACTACAGTCTTCATCCTTCAGTTTCAACCATCTTATTCTATTCTTTTTCTCCTTTTCCGAATGCTGTTTAGCTACACTATCCCCTGCCACCACCATCTCCTGCACAGAATCTAGTCCATCTGTGTGAACCCATCTATTCTTATACATAACCCTATTGTCCTCCTTCTTCTTAATGGTGTGTTCACCATGATAATCTCCATCCTTTTAGCAAAATCTACATTTACATTTACATTTACATTTGTGGCATTTGGCAGACACCCTTATCCAGAGCGACTTACAACTGAGCAATTGAGGGTTAAGGGCCTTGCTCAAGGGCCCACTAGTGGTAGTTTGGTGGTTGTGGGGTTTGAACCTGCGATATTCTGGTCCAGTGGCCGACACCTTACCACTAAGCCACCACTTCCCCACAAATCTACCACCATCTCTCCCCACAAATCTACCACCAAATCTACCACCATCTGCCCTTGCACAGGTCATAGCAACCCATCACCTCTTCATCACCTCTGTTCCCTTCATCAACATGGAAGTCTGCACCTTACGGTATCACCAATCACTCATTCCTTTTTATACACTCCACCACTTCATCTAACTCAATCCAGAATCTTTCCTTCTCCTCCACCTAACAACCCACTTGCGGAGCACAGGCACTGATCGCATTCGTCATCGCGCCTTCGACTTCCAGCTTCACGTTCATCGGAAACTCTCTTTACCTCCACTACTCTGACTGTACACTTCCATACCTGTGGACCTGTGGACTGTACAGCCCACACTGTTTCTCTTTCCATCCACACCACGGTAGACCACTTTAAATCCACCTCCATTGCACCTGGCCTTACTTTCTTTCCACTTGTTCTGAAAATACAACATAACCCTTCTCCCCTCCATTATATCAGCTAACACTTTCCTTTTACCAGTCATAGTACCACCACACTCCTCTCCCTCACGTCTCTGTAAACATCTTTCCCCTTCTCCTTCTTTGTATGAATTTCAGGTTTGTGATATTTATCCAGGCTTGTGCAACACTAGTGGCTGGGTTAAATGTCTGAATTAAGACTTAACATACAAACTTCAAAAACTCCACCCAATAAAGATCTGTTCAAATAAAAAAACAAAAGCTTATGAGTGTGTCTTGTGCAATGCGTTATAGGCAAGTTTTTCCGGTATTACTATTATAAGAATGCATGCCTTAAACATCTGTGATGTGCTGGCAGTAGGTATGGCCAGCGAGTCTCTCTTTTCAGACTGACCAATAAAAACAGAGTAAATCCAGCATAGATCCCACCCCCAAGACGTCCTTCTCAGAATACATAATGAGCACAACAGACCGATCAAACTTTTTATTGATATTAACAAAATGTGACCGATTTATATTTATATAACAAATAGTCAAGTAAATTTTACTCTTTAAATTTATTTCAACAATAATAATGAAAAAAAGAATCACAGTAGAATTCCTGTGTGAATAAGGAGCGTGTAGGGTTGCAGGGAGAAAAAAAAAACCTGTGGAAGTAAGAGGTGATGAACAGAAGATTATTTGAGGCAGTGGCTGAATGAAGGTTAAAGAAAAGAAGGCTGCAGTGTTGGATGATCGTCTTCTTCCTCCTGTGGACCTACTGTACATGAGCTCCCGTTTCACTCATGAGACTCAATTCAGTTGAGTTCACACAATGACAGCACTGCATCGGATATTCCTGCTCCTCTCAGGTCAGTCTAAATATTTCTCTGACTAGAAATGAAGTAAAATCATATACAGTTTGTGTGTTTATCTTAATTGTACTAACAGAATTCCCAGTGTTGCATACACACATTCTCAAAACAAACTAGCTGAAATGGTACTTTACCTGGAAACTAGTTTAATAATAATAATTCACTACATTTATATAGCACTTTTCTGGACTCTCAAAACGATTTACCTTATGAAAGGGGGATCTCTTCAGTTTGGTTGCTCCATGAGGGTTTGCATAGAATCATTTTCACAATAAACATTTAAAGGAGCATCACTATTTCTTGTGTAATACACAGTTTGAATGAATATCTTTCATTTATGTGAATTAATTCCGTGTATACAGAAGTACTGAATTGTGATGCTGTAATAATAACATGATAATGGGAGCCATACATGTTGTTTACATTTCCAGGCTTTCTTCCAGTCTGATACATTCGGTAGAATCTGAAATCATTTATAGTCAATTTTCAGTCATGATTCACGCGCAAGAATGAGTGTCAGTACTTTAAAATGATATTTAACATTCTATTAAACATTATTTATTTATTTATTTATTTATTTATTTACTTTATTAATTATTTAAATGTTCTATTTATTTTATTATATATATATATATATATATATATATATATATATATATATATATATATACATACACACAGCTTTATTAGAAGATTGGACAGAGTTTCATGTCATATTCCTTATGTGACTATAATTTTGGAGTTTAAGTAATCTGTTGTTCTGAGTAACAGCATTGAAAGTAAACAGGAGGCGTCTAGTTCCAAGTATTTTGATATTAATCTGTGCACCAGAGAAAGCCACTGAACAAACATCAAGATTATAATTGTTTGGAAAACTGATTTTTCTTTTTTTTTTTCTCCACCAAAAAAATTATTGTAAACTATTGTAAATCATTCAGTGCATTTTGCTGTTATAAAAGAGGAAATAACAGAAGAGGCACTGCTAGTAAATAATACGCAATCGTATATACATACTTAAATACTACTACTACTACTACTACTATTATTACTACTACTACTACTGCTACTAATACAATAATGATTATTTCTTTATTAGTCAGTATGGCTTCTCTGGTGGCTGAGAGGTCTGTGAGGAGTAAAAGAGGTCTACTGGAGCTCGCTGGGATCATCAAGTGCAGCACAGGAAGGTCAGGCTTATCATATTTGATGTATGGCTGCTATTGTGGGCTTGGAGGGAAAGGCTGGCCCAGAGACAAGACTGACTGGTAAGACTTTATAATACACAAATATCAATTATTATATCATCTGTTATTATTTAAAGTGCTTTTTTGGTGAAAAAAGAAATATCCATCCAAACAACCACCACTAGCTATGTGCTCCGTGTCTGAAAATAGGTCCAGCCAGCATTCACCACATGCAAAACCCACATAGAACAAAACATCTCTCAGTTTCTAGGCAGGCAGATCCATTTCAGTCTACAAACAAAACAAATCAGGAGTTCAGGATTAAAGCTAAAGCTTAATACGCTACTTGTTTAGACAATCGTTTTGCACGCAAAAGTTTGTAGAAGGTGGTCGTAATAATTAAATAGTCCTCCAGACCATCCTTTGTTGTTTTTAAACCTATTAAATCATTTTCAAGCCAGGAAAATGTTGATCAGGATTGCTCATAGTTATGTGGATTGCTTTGCTATCCCTTCTTCGGCTTTTATGACTGCATCTTTCACTGTGTGACCAACCACTTGGGACTTTACGTTTAGTTTTACGTTCTTCCTCCAACACTCATTTTATTTGCACTCCATATTTGCGTACGTTTGCACTCGTAGGTGTTGCCACAAACACGACTGCTGCTACGGCAACGCAGAAATCGCCGGCTGCAAGACGACAACCGATAAGTATCAATGGACTTGTGAGCACGAACAGGCCGACTGCGGTATGTATTACAGCAGAAAATAAAAGAAAGAAATAATAAAATGAGCAGCTGTAAGCTAAATAGCACAAAAGCTTTGATTTATTGTACCGCCGAAAAGAACTGGCCCAAATTAAAGAGAACCTGTTGCTGGAAAGGCATGAGGAAAAAAAAAATCTGTAAGAGCCCCAAATCTTTTCATGCGTAATTCCCACTGGTTTTAAAGGAACACAGTGGATCTATTATAAGAGAAGGGCGGGAGATGTAGGTCTGAAACTAAGTAGAGTTGTTTTGTTCTCTCATTCCGTGATATTTTAGGCCTGTGCAAACCGCGGTAATTGCAGGAATAAACACAAACGACAAAAAAACTTAAATACACAGTGAAAGTAGGGGAGGATGTTTATTCCCTGATCCAAACATTTCCTGTGTAACTTCTAAGTTAAATAAGGCAAGTATTTTTAATGATTTAGCAACTAAACGTTGACCTAGTGCTAATTTACAGTATATAGGTCTTACCATATTTCTAATAGTGCAATTCTAAAGAAATATGATGTGATGTATGAACTGATGATGTGATGTAATGGGATGTGATGTGATGTAATGTGGTTTCTTTCCAGATTCGCTTAAAGACAGATGTGAGAAAATCCTGTGCCGGTGTGACAGAGAAGCGGGCAGGTGCCTAAGAAATGCCCCTTACAACAAGAAATATACCTTTTGGCCAGACTTTCTGTGTGGCTGTGTACATCCTACATGTAATATATACTGATTGATCTGTTAGCTTGTATTGTTGATTATTTTCTAGATATGGCCATAGTCAATGTTATTATTTTTGATGGTTTATTCATTTGATTGTATTTAAGACAAGACACAAATGAAAGGAAAATGATTGTTAGAAATATAGTTGTTGATAAGATCTAGACGACACAGCATTCGCGCAGCTCTGACAACTCGGTGTGGCAGAGGAGATCGTGTGAGACCCAACAGGCCTGGGGATTGGAATGACACGCTAGTCGGAGTTCATAACCAATCCGATTCATTACACCATCCGCAGAAGTATATATACATATATATATGTACGCATGCAATAAAGAATGTAAGAATGCTGACTAATGATAATCTTCAAGGTAATTAAAACAATATGTTCTAGGAACTATCAGAAAATAAACGTGATGACAGAAAATGTTTTGACTGTTCCAGGCAACGATGATTTACTAATATCTTTAGGTCACAGTAACATTAGCGAGCTATGACATATGAATTTACACCTGAGGGCACAAGCAGTAAGAGGTGAAACACAACTTTATTGTGTTTTTATCCTCATGAATCCTCATTTATCCTCATATCCTCCGCTTTTATCCTCATGAATATGGATATATGAATATGGATAATCTCATCAGAATTTATCAGAAAGGGCCTGAACCTTAATCAAAGGTTCAAGAATGTTTTAAAGTAATATGCCATATTGTCAGGCTTAAGGCCATAATATGGAGACACCGGACCAGGATAATATGGAACAGCAATAGCAGACAGTGAGGACACATCGTGTTGACATCTCGTCAAACAATTCTGTATACATCCACAAATACAAAGGTCAAACAAGATAAAAAAAAAATCAGGGTGATAACCAACGGAGCAACTGAGACAATAAGGGACGACCAGGACCGCACCGGAGTATTCACATTCATTCCTTAGGTAGATGTATAGATACTAGGGTTTACAAAGTCTTCTGTAGAAGTTTAAGTATCAAGTAAAAAAACTACTAAAAGTATACAAGTAATGTAAGAAAAAGCTTAGGCCACAATGTAATTTGCGGAGGAGGAAAAGAAAGCACCCATTTGATAAATGAGCCAGTAGTGGAGAAATAATCACTTTTAAGAAATAATCTGTTTTTTTTAGTGTGTATAGATGTGTGTGTGTGTGTGTGTGTGTGTGTGTGTGTGTGTGTGTGTGTGTGTGTGTGTGTGTGTGTGTGTGTGTGTGTGTGTGTGTGTGAAACCTAGCCGAAATGGAATAGGAGTAACGAGGCTATTTTTAAAATGTAAACAGTAGAAAGTATAGATAGATATTATATATATATATTATATATATATATATATATATATATATATCTATATCTATATAATCATATTATAGTTAAAGTATAGATATATTTCTACTTAAGTAAGTAGAAGTAAGTACTTCATTACTTGACACCTCAACTACTGTATATTACATATTATACATCAGCAGATGATTCTGTTTATGGTTCACTTCTAATTAGGGTTGCTACAAATCAGATTATTGCTGATCTTTATCCTGTGTTAAAAATATTATAATAATATATAAAAATATTATAAAAATATTCCATCCCAGTCACTGTATATATATATATATATATATATAGATATATATATATATATATATATATATATATATATATATATATATATATATATATATAGCCAATGGTCTTTTAAGGTCTTTTAAGACAGTTTACATACAGAACAAAATATGCCTCTGCTACACAACTGACAAGAGGTATGTTTTGGAAAAGTGTGTGACATCATTGTAATGAATTAAAAAAAAACATTTGGGGAGATATTATCGTCAAGTAAATGTCCAAAAACGACAGAACACTGTTCCAAAAAATGTCTGAGCTATGTAGAGGTGTGTTAAAATTAGAGTTTATGTTTGGGAAAGGGCAGGGTTAAAAAATTGTACTGCAGTCCGCCTCTAGAGGACCTTAGAGACATTCTAACTTTGGAACTCTTATTCCAATAGCATGTTTATTTAGGCAGTACACAAGGATTGGTCCTGTTAAGGCTCACTAAATGGTTTAATTTAGTTAACACAGATTAAACACACACACACACGCACTAAGCAGTAAGCTTTTAATAGTGGAAACAATAAATAATTACATTTGATTTAAAAAAATAATATTTAACCTTTCATTTCTTTAAATGTAGTGGATAAACTTGTGAACAGAATGAAGACGTGTTCAATTATAAATCAGTGTCGCAAATAAAATGAGTGCAGTCTGTTTTTCTCCCAAAACTATTCACTGCAGCAACTGTAAACAAGCAGATTTGTTTCATTTAAAGACACATTTTAATTCTTTATTCATTTAAAATATATATATAAATAATGACGTGTGGCTAGGGCATTAAAACAGAATATTTTGCCTTATATTTAGTTTGTCTTTGGACTATTTTGGGCTTTGGCTGGATGTGGATTATAATGCTTCTTTATTACAGATATACCTCCTACAATCTGTTGGGTTGAAAGTGCATTCCTTTCAAATAAAATAAATATTGTAAGCATGACACCTCAAAACAGATGGAATTTTTTTCCTAAAAAAATGGAATTAAAAATACAATTTAAAAGCATGTGATTGCATGTAAAACAATTTCGATTCATTATTAAAAGATTAAGTAATGAAAGGAAATCTTGATAACGTGAATTAAATAATTCGCATTCCCTTTTAGAACTAGTCCTGATACATCCGGACTAATTCTATTCCACATCGTCATTAAAAGGTATGGAGCCCTAAGAGCATGCATTATAACTGGATCTCCATTCTCAGCCTATGAGTAATGGTAAACGTGCATAAAGGCAAATTAATGACCGGTTATGGATGTCTGGGTGGTTATAGATGATGAATATGACCATAGTCGGAGTGGTGTGGAGCGCACGCTAAACATAATACACGCGTTAACATCCGGGGAATGCTGGGAATGTTTACGCTTGCGAGACCACGTGCCTGGTAAGAAAACAAAAGAAACGTGGCTCCCTCTAGCGTCCAAGACGTAGAGGCCTTACTTAAACATTATACACGTTATAATGCCTTACTTAAACATTATAAACCAAATACTCATGTTGGTGCATTTATGCACTCTTTTGTTATCTGTACAGACAGAATAATTGTCCTTCAGACAGCCAGCAACAGGTCTGATTGCATCCTAATCCCATAATAATGCCTGCAGAAACTCAATTCTACCACTAGGGGGAATGCATAGGCGGAGAGTATGTAAGGCTTCCTTTGGCCACAGACCACTGATTTAAGACTTTTAATATCAAATTCGTTGTGGATTATTCTCATTCAAAACCACTGTATGGTAGCTCATCCAGAGAAAATATGCTCATAACTGCTGGTCCAGGATCAGTATTTTATACAGTAATTTAAGTGGAGGGAGAGGCACAGTGGCTTAGTGGTTAGCACGTTGCCACACACCTCCAGGGTCCGGGTTCGATTACCGTCTCGGCCATGTGTGTGTGGAGTTTGCATGTTCTCCCCATGCCTCTGGTTTCCTCCCGGTCCAAAAACATGCATGGTAGGTTGATTGGCACATTGGAAAATTGTCCCTAGTGTGTGATTGTGTGTGTGTGTGCTCCATGCGATGGTTTGGCATTCCATCCAGGGTTTGTCCATGGCCATAGACGCCTGAGATAGGCACAGGCTCCCCGTGACCCGAGGGAAGATCGGATAAAGCGGTAGAAGATGAATGAATGAATTTAAATTCATAGTAGCAGCTGTGGGAAACATATTTACATGGCATGGGCAGAGAAAATGTATTAGTGTTTTTTTTTTTAAGTTTTGAAATAAATAAAAGCGACATAATAAATCCATTACAAAAGTTTAACTAAGTTCTGATCACAAATACAAATTCATTACAGAAACTATCCATTTCATGCACTCTTCCAAACAAAAAAAAGTTTAATAACAAACAATTGATCAGGATCGTTCATACTGCGATGTGTAGACTGTTGCTTGGTGACACTTTGTGGTCTTGGATGGATCTTTTTAAACACATCCATACCATATCCTTACCCTGTAGTTAGTTCACGGTTCTGTGATTTTGCTTAGAGCAACACATCATACAGCGACCACAAATAACATAACTGCAATACAATTAGTTACATTCGATCAAATACTAATGAGTAAAAACTAGACTGAAATTCATATCTACGCTATAAGCTATTGTGCAGGCGATACAATGCAAATAATGTTTATCTGCACAAGAAATTCAAACACTTACCCTCATAATTGTAAATTAGATAATTGCACTCATTAAATATAATTGTTATATGAGAGCAAGCATTATGTGTGTATATATTATATATTATTATATATATTATTATTTCATATCATTCAACAAAACCATATACACAGTGTGCAGTGAAATGCTTTTATTTGGCTGATCACCACAGAGAAAAAATAATCAACACATATATAAATCAAATAGAATGTATATACAAAACAATAAAAATGGACATTTGACATTTTACAGAATACATCAAGCAGCATTTTTTGTAATTGTATAAAACTTTTTATATCATCATTATGCCTCGAATATAAGGTTTCTTTTCATTATTGTGTGGCTAAAATTTGCCGATCTACTGATTAATGAAAGAAACGCTTGCAGTAATAAAAAAGACTATATTTGTGTATAGAATTGGCCTTTGTGTCTCAGGTTCTCCAATCCTTGCATGAGACTATCATGTGAAGTGTCTTGCACTATGTTTTGGGGGCAGGATGAAGGACGAGGAAGAGTCTTCTCAAGCCGAGGGGGATGGACATGCCAAGCTGCAACAACACTGACTCAATTATGCACTGCCATCAGCAGATAATGAGCAGGGAAAGTTATGGAAGTCATATGCCTCTGCGGTCACATGGCAGCAGGACAGAAGAGGCTCTTAATTTTTACGGCTGCATGTTTGCTTGTTTACTTCCCTTGAGAGCATCTGGAAATTGCAGAGTGGCGTTTCTTATTGGACTTAATTTAACTCCTTGTGTGTGATATTACCTCAGTTCATCTCTAGCGAGCATGCAAGCGGATTCTTAGGAATATTATTGACAATGATGAAACGATTCAACAAAGGATTAATTCAAGCATGAACATTATAATGAAAGATATTATCGGTATTCGTCTAATTTCCAATCTAGACTTTCTATAGATTAGAAATAACTGGGTACACCATTTTTTGGATTTTATTTTATTTTATTTAGAAAAAAAAAATGAATCACAGAAGTTTAATTGACAAAATGGCAAAATAGGTTTCACACTCTGTTTCACACATTATTGAAAAAACTGTAGATAATTACTTTTTGTTTAAAAAAAATTGAAAAAGAAGAAGAAGAAAAAAAAATATATATAGATAGATAGATATTTATGCATTATTAATTATTGATAAAAATAATTGTATTTAAATTAGTGTTCTTTTAAGTAATTCATAAGTTATTTTATGTATTCTCCTTCTTCTTTAGAAGAAAAAAAATATGAATCACAGAAGTTTAATTGACAAAATAGCAAAATAAGTTCTAAGTTTCACACTCTGTGCACATCATTATTTAAAAAATTGTAGATAAACCTTCGCCTGAATTTAATTGCTTTTTGTTTAAAACAAATAAAAATACAGACAGATAGATAGATAGATAGATAGATAGATAGATAGATAGATAGATAGATAGATAGATAGATAGATAGACAGATAGATATAGATATTTATGCATGATTAATTATTGATAAAAATCTTTTTATTTAAATTATTGTTATTTAAACGTATTCATAAGTCATTTTAAGTATTCTACTTTTTCTTCCAGAAAGACTTGCCAGTACGCTGCAATAGGCTGGACAGAGTATTCTAAGCTGTCTGCATACAGTACATGACACATTAGCAACAAATACCAAGTGATCACATGACTGCCTGAAAATTGCACAGCAAACATGGCTGAAAGACAATGTGTATAAAGGAAACAATGTGTAGAAAACATGACACAATACACAATGACACAATATCAACAGCCTACTCTAAACTCAATATGATTGCAATTTATCTAACTTTTTCCCTTCAATATAGCAATTCATGACATTTCCTTTTGTCACGTTTTTATGACGCTTGCTTTACCTAACCCCCCCCCTTACATTATTGTCTTAATAGTTTAGCATGTTTATGTTTTGCCATTAGAATGCAACAAAAAGTTGCTTAATATAGCATCATTAAATCGAAGGGTGGGGTGTAATTGCTGTGTAAGTAGGCAGTAAGTAGCCAAGTGTGTAATTTTGAACCCATGTGTAAACCCTCCTAGGCATTTAGCTTCAGAACAGCAGAACGCATAATTACTCCAGTAGTTTATTGTTTAGCATGAGAATGCCTGAACATTTAGGATATTAAAATATATTGTGGATAAATAGGAATTATTTACATATATCATGTCTAATGTATATATGCTTTCAAAAATGGAAGTCATCAATGAACAAAATGCAATGAATGAAGAAAAGAGAAATGGAAATGAAATAAATATTTGGTGTAAACGCACTTTACCTTGTATATAGGTGTGTGTATATATATATAATATATATAATGTATGGCTAACCACACCACTTGTCATTTTAAAGACCAAAAGGACAAAATAAATAGTATTGTCATTATTTAGGATTATTATTATTATATATATTATTATATATATATAAAATTAACATTATTATGTTTTGAAAATGAGATTTATAGGCCTAGTTTAATACTAGTTATTTGCTTTGGGTCTTTTTAAGACCTGACTGTAAACCCTGAAGAAATCTGTTTTAATCCCACTACAGCAAACTATAAGAACTAGAACAGAACTAGTCACTGTTAAATTGGTGTAATCTAATCCTGGTTCAACTGCAGCTCTTCCATCTTTAGAGATGGATCTCATGGCGGCGTCTGGAAAGCGTATTTCTTACCTGCCGGCGTATGGCAGGAAAGACCGTCCCTCAGCGCCAAGGAGGTTGTTCTATGTAGCAGAGCATTTCCTGGCTGTACATAGTTCTGTGTCACCACACCTGTGGACTCATGACTGACATCAAGTTATTCTAGGAACAGACCTTCCATTTTGTGCATCCTTAACTCTCGTTCGGTTCTCCCATTTCATACGTCCGCGAATTCCTTTATTCACGGCATTATAACTCTAGAGTATGTATGTGTCGGTCTTGTGAACTCGCTTAAGTGTGCGCATTTGGTGTTAAAGTCATCAAGAGCAATGAAACCAGCATCTTGGACATAATAAGACGAATGAATTTTACTAATGTGGACAAAGTCTAAACATGTTAAAGGCTGGGAAATACTGTTAGGAAATGTTTCCTGTAATTCTACGTATGACTCATGCTTTAACCTGTCTCACCTGTTTTAAACCAAAGAGGGGGGAAAAAAAACCCTATATTTCTCGATCACTTGTAATCATTGGAGAGAGGTAAACCTGTTGAACTTTATCATACAAAAACCTTTTGAGCTTTGTATACAAAGCTTCCACAGAGTCTCTGAAATGTGCATGGACATCTAGTCCGTATTACTTCACCCTTACTCTTGGAATCCATAAATCTGTTTAGTGGAATAAAACACTACATGTCTGTTTGCGGAAAAAGCTTTTTGCCCTGCCTACCTTTTCTATTTGATACAGTCCCTAGTGGAAACAATCATGAGAGCGAGAAACGTTTTCTGCTTTTTTTTTCCCCCAAACATTTTTAAACAACCTGCAGGGTTTTTTTTGTGTGTAAATGCACTGTATAAAAAAAAAAAGAAGAAAAAAGTAGCAACATTGCGAATATATCAGCTCGCTGTTAAACATCTTAGTTTTGTTCAGAACAAACGTTCATTCATTTGGTTTGGCCATGGTGCGCCTTGCATGTGGTTCTGGTTAAAAGCCGAGCTGTGTTGGTTTTCACAGTACAGGCGTGCACAGTTATTTTTTTCTTTCTTTCTCTCGATCCCTCTCTCGCTCTTTCTTTCTCCTCCTTGACCTCATGAGTGTTGAAAGCGTCGCTAAACTTCTTCGGCTACCACAATGGCAAAGAATGCAGGTTAATGCAGCGCTATAGGGTGATCCCGTCATGCCAAATAGGATGCGTGTGTGGTAGAACATAAGTCTTGTGTGGCGTTATTGGTCGCTATTGAGAGACAATATTTATAGGGAAACTGAAATATCTTTCGTTCGACCCCGTGTTTGAGAGAACAAGGAAATGGCATGAAAACGATGCGAGGAAAGAAATGGATGGTTAGCATCTACTTGACATTTTTCACAAGACTAAACAAACACCTTCAGTAATGTAGGTTGTATTTTAAGCGTCTCTCTTTAAGAACAGGCTTTAAAAAAAAAAGTGCTGAATCATGGCTGCATGTTGTTCTTGATCACCTCCCTACAAGTCTGTCCAATCACCCATGCACACTGCAATACACAGCAAGGATAGTTCTGTATTGGACTTGTCTATTCGAAGACATCCGGTAGATAGTTAGACAGCTGTCCTGGTCTGTCTGTGCTTTATGAATTATTTATGAATTGAATTGATTCATTTTGGTTCAACTGATTCATTCCAAAAAAAAAAACATGAAAAAACAAATATATTATGCTTACAGTTACAAATGGGCCTGTTAGGAATCTACATTCCAGTAATTTTGGAAGAAACAATTGACATGTTACATAACTGCCCACCAGTTATGTAATATGTCAAATGTTTCTTCCATAAGAAAGATGTATATATGTAAGATGTAGGTGTAGGTGTATATATATATATATATATATATATATATATATATATATATATATATATATATATATATATATATATATATATAAGAAGCTTGTGTAAGAACTTACACAAGCAGTTTCTTATATGTTTGAAGAAAGTATGTCAAGGTTGAAAAAAATGACACTAAGTCATGCTTTAATGATTTAAATAATAATCCTAAATAATGACAATTCATTTTCATTCATTTCAATCCTTATTCATTTCTTCTCTATCTTTTTGGTCCTTAAAATGACAAGTGGTGTGGTAAGACCACCTATTAGCCATACATTCATTCATTCATGCATTCATTTTCATTCATCATCCTGTGCCTATCTCAGGCGTCTATGGGCATTAAGGCAGGATACACCCTGGATGGAATGCCAACCCATCGCAGGACACACACACACACACACACACACACACACACACACACACACACATTCATACACACTAGGGCCAATTTTCCAAGGTGCCAATCAACCTACCGTGCATGTTTTTGGACCGGGAGGAATGAAAACAGGAAACCGGAGAACCCGGAGAAAAACCCCCTGAGGCACGGGTAGAACATGCACAAACTCCACACACACATGACCGAGACGGGAATCGAACCCGGATCCTGGCGGTGTGAGGCGAACGTGCTAACCGCTACGCCACCGTGCCCCTATTAGCCAATATATATATATATATATATATATATATATATATATATATATATATATATATATATAGATATATATATATATATATATATATATATATATATATATATATATATATATATATATATATATCGGATATATATATATAACTATATCAATAAGTAGGATTTTGGTCACATGCTGAAAGTAGGTAAGTGAAAACGTATAAGGTAAAGGTAAAATGTTCACAAAACCCTAAACAGTATGAAGACGGAAGGTCTGTGATTATTGGGAAGGTCTATTAAAGACTACCCTTGCCAGATTGGCAATGCAATACTTAATTGTGCTCGTATTTACAGGCCTGCGTGTGTGAGCAAGCTGAAAAGCACCCTGTGGCATTGTGCTGAATCATCAAGTGGCTCGACTCCAGACTTTGGCAATCGCAAAAAAAAAAAAAAACTTAATCCTTTAAACTACTAGCAAATTCGGCACCCACTTCACACGTGAGCTAATGACGTTGGAAAGGCGGAGGCTCCTTGAATGTAACGGAGGTTTTGTTTGAAAAAACACTCCAGAATACATCCAATAAAGACCTTGCTATTGGAGTAAGACATACGTATAATATAATTTAGAACGCGTTGCTCCCGATCAAATAAAATTACTATTCATAAAACTGTTTTCACGAAACGTCCGAAACGTCTTAAGCAAATAAAATCAAGGTATTTAATAAAGTGTACGCTCTGAGAGCATGCCGAGCCTGTACGTGAGGCACCGGATTGGTGATCGGAGTGTGTTTCCACCTGTGACTTGTGTCAGATAGCAGTGGAAGTAGGTTTACACTTTCCCTCATGTTGAACTCTAAATATAACTAGGCAGGGGTAAAGGGTAAACATATCCCTCTTGAGTTGCACGAGGGCAACTTGTCATGCGAGATTTTTCTGCAAGAGCCCTGGCCTACGATGTCTCTTGCAACATCATTGAAACACAGAGAGGAAGCAAAGATGAATTCGAGCTATTCCCAAAAGAATCTGGTTCCTGGATACGTCTGAATAATCCACGAGCGCGCGCCTTCACAATTTTCAGAGAATGTAACATTTTGAAACGTTTAACAATTAACACCTCGTAGGAGGAGGCGACCGTGGTATAAATTCCACCCAGATTTCAGCCCCACATGAACCCAGTGACCCAGAGTCTACAGTGATCATTGAGTTTCTTTAAGATATACCAATAATGTATTTCACTTTTTTTTAAAAGTGCACACCTAAAAAGTCACCTTGCTAGTTTTATACACGTATTTATTGATTAAAAAAATGAATACTTAACAATAAGGTTTTTCCTGCTTCACAATTCTCTCTCTCTCTCTCTCTCTCTCTCTGAGCTTGTTGTATCACGTTCTGTGTTAGTACATGTAGACTGCACAGTTCAGCGTATTAAACAGTGAAACGGCAATCTCTAGGGCCATGGTGTGAATGCTCTCCTTGCCATAGCAAGTCCATCACTATGGAGTGTCACATGGTGTTCGTAATAGTGAGAAAGCTCTTGTGGTGCATATCTATTGGATACATTTGAACAAATATTTCTCCATTATATCATAACCTGTGGTATTACCACTGTGGCACATCATGCCTCATGATTTAGGAATCAGTGAGTAAATCCAAACAAATCATTTTTCTGTGTCATAGAGACAAAAGAAAGCATACAGACATTATAATCGAGTTGTGCTAAAGCAACCTTACTGGTGTTTCTATTACATTTAATTGAAACAGCACCACATTCATGCCTTTAAATATATATCTATATATTTAACAGAGCTTATATATATTTAAATATGTTGCCAAATGTTTAGTAACAGGTAATAATAAAAGAGTTTGACTCGGCATCAGTGTGTTATCTGGAGTGGGTTCAGTTTGGCAGGCGCCTCTTGGCTGTGTAAGGTGTCAATAATGACTTTCCCATCTGAACTTCTCACTAAATCCAGATTGACCTGAGGGTTATTAAACAAATATATCAGTACAAAAACCTTTCTATCTTGTCCATCTATTTTAGGTACGCCTTGTAAAAAAGATGCCGGCTGTTTTGACTCATCTTAATTTAATTTGCAAGTCAAAACGCAAACGAAAGGCTGTTTTTCTAAATTAGTTTATTCATTTTTCCCCCCTATTTCACTATATTACAACGGAGAAATATACCAACGAAAACATTCATTTTTTAGAATGTGTTAACACATTGATTATCACTGTGCATTTTTGAAACCAGGCTATTTGCTTATACATACGCGGGGTGATAAATCACACACTCCCTGGCTTTGAGTAGCAGCGTTATCTCGGTCAGGGTCAGAATGGATCCAGAGCCTATCCAATGGAACGCAGGACATGAGGTGGGAACATACCCTGGACGCGATGCCAATCAATCAATTGGACACACACACACACTACCACATAGGACCAATTTATCATAGCCAGTCCACCTCCTGGCAGGTTTTCTGGGAAATGGGAGGAAACTCAAAGGGACAAGGTAATCAGCACAGAGACAGTAACCCAATCAGGGACAGCAAACCAGGACCATTAACATTACACGCTGACCTGGATCTGTATCTTTAACATGATTATAAACATGCACATACATTTTTTTGGGGGGGGGAGATTTTGATTTACATTTATGTACTGGTTTTAGTTCCGAAACGTTTTCAACATTTAATTGAATCTAATTTTAGTGTGTTCTGCTTCGTTTCACACTATTGGAATAGTGTACTTAAATAGAAGTCTCAAAAATCTGGATTTTTTAAAAATTATTATTATGAGTAGCAGATGCATTATAAAAGATCATTTAAGCAAAAGTGATTGATTTATTCTAAAGCTCAGATTTTTTTTTTGTAAATCCAGTTCAGATCTCTTCCTGGCCTATAATGGTGGTGAAGTGGGCCAAAATTTAGGTCAATCTTTGGCCTATTACATTATTTCCAGTTGTTGGAAGTAACACATTTCTGAATATTGTAATCTCAGGTAAAAAAAAAAAAAGAAATTGAGAAAGAAATAGCAGGCAACACACACACACACACACACACACACACACACACACACACACACACACACACACACACACACACACACACACACACACACACAAAAACATTCATGGATTACTCAACTCACTCCATTATTTGTACTAATGAATGTGCCAATCCACTGCATAATATCTGACACTACAAACAAGGCCTTGAGCTAGATTCGCTACATAAGCTTCCTTGACGTAGTTAGTTAGCAAACGATCTCAGGACGCTGTTAATAGTAAATGGTGATATGTAATGCCCATATAATTCCATGCACACAAACACCCAGGTCTTCCTAAAAGGAGAATGATTATGCGGTAACTACTTCTGTTATACAGCAATCATTCCATTTACTGATCTGACACAGATTTCAAACACGAATGAACAGTGACAGGAATGACTAACTACTGGAATACTGGAAGGGATACTTTATACTAACATACAGATTACGAGTAAACCGAGGACTTCCCTCAAAAGAGGAATAAAAAAATGGTTCTATTTCCAAATTGACATTTAGTCTTAAGAAACGAGTATTATTTATCCCTCAAGAAGATTTCTTTGGGAAATCATGTATGTGGTTGGCTGCTAGTTGGTGCGCTGCATCCTCATATTTAACGTATACTTGGTATAACTTGAGCTAAATCATTTAAGACACATACACATTGTCCATCCTCAACAGTGTATCAGTGTGTGTACATTTAATTGCCCACATGTTTGTGCTGTAAAACGATGAGATCTTTTCCTTTGTTGCCTGCACATTTTTGGATGGTTCTTGACACATCGATATATATGGTTGGTGGCATTCGATCAAATTTTGCATGAAGTCAATAGCCTTAACGTATTAAAGCAGGGCTCCTCTATCCGTATGAAAAGTTATGAAATATTAATAAATACTATAAACAGAAATAAAACTGTGGCTCCTCGGCTGGGTATCAGTTTTGTGATACTGTAGAAGACAATTTGACTAAACTTTAAACTCACCACTTAACAAGGGTGTGAAAATTGAATATGTTTGTAATAATTGTGGGCTGTGGTCAATTTAAAGGGTCACTCAGTCTTCAGTGCTGCCTTGTAAATGTATGTGAATGGTTCAGAGACGACTGAAAAAAGCAATCAATGGGAGTCACGTCGGCCTTTCAAATCAAGAAAAAGTGCTTCTGAAGTGGCACACCTCTATATAAGGTTAAGAAGGAGAAGACATTCCTCATAGAAGTGCATGTCACTTTACCTTCTGGGCACCCAGATAGTCTACATGCCAAGGTGATGATGTCTGCCACCTTAAACCTTTAGTGTACATGGATACTTGCTGCTGACGAAAACGTAAGGATACTAGTTCTTGGGCATTGCATCAGGTCCGAACAACTTCTCATCGACCATATACAACGAAAAAGTAGTCAGACAGACACAATTCTAACAATCATTGTGGAAGGTAGATCTTAGACACAGCAGGCAAGTGAAATTAACAATGGGAATCAGTGTCTTGCTGACAATATTGGGGCAATAAGAAATCCTGTATAGTGTGAGATAACAGGAAAGGAGGATGGTAATCTATTACTCAATAATGAATGAATGTTATCTAGCATTATTCTGTAGATGGTTTGCGACAAGAACTCAGAACACCTCAGAAACGAACTGTATCAAATAGACCACATGTCAAACTCAAATCCCGCCACCTCGTTTTATGTCCACAAGAGCTTAAAATGTGTATGATTGTCTGAAAATAAAGCTATGCTGCTCAAAAATGCGCATTGACAATAAACTGCATCTCCCACAATGAATGCGACTTTGTTACCCGCAAAGTGACGGCATCCCGCCATTAGAGTGCAGTGTATCCTACATCAGCGTTTACCCAGGGGCGATTTTTTCCAACAAAGAATTGTCCAGAAAGGTGAAAAATAGATTCAAATGGAAGGCACTTCCAAGACAAATGCGAAAGTGGATAGATGTTTGTGCTTCCAGGAGAATAATCGCTATGAGGCGACGTCGCTCATCAAAGAGTATATACTGACTTATAGCTAC
This sequence comes from Kryptopterus vitreolus, assembly GCA_030449085.1. Taxonomy (NCBI): domain Eukaryota; kingdom Metazoa; phylum Chordata; class Actinopteri; order Siluriformes; family Siluridae; genus Kryptopterus; species Kryptopterus vitreolus. The sequence continues at coordinate 13,060,839 of JACRUU010000007.1, forward strand.
AATGCTGTGGACCACGGCGACAGAGAGTTTGACACCCCTGAAATAGACTTTCTGTGAGACCCAGAAGGAGTCTGATTCATCTCGTGGTTTCTTCATTATGCCATCTCAGGGGGATGCCACGAACTTGGAATTTTTTAAAGGAAAAGTCTTATTCATTTTATGTGACTTCAACCCCCATTATAACGAAAGGTACATTCCGCACGGCCGATCCACAACCAGGCAAAGCAAATAAATCATGTTACCAAACAGTTGCCCCGTATCCAGTCTCAGGTTACTAGACAATATGGATTCATGTAACATTCACTTTACAACCTGGGTAGAAAAGGTGGAGTTGAAGCTTTTGAAAGCCCTAATGCCAATGTTATGCTCAGAGAATAGCTCCATATTGTGTACCCTCATACTGGCAAAAAGGAGAAAATGAATGATTGCAGGATGATGACTGTATTTATTGCATGTACTGCATCATCTGTTGCTGTGTGACTTTTGTGTTTGGAATGTATCGCAAACATGCAAGGAAATGGAGGTGAAACTATATAAAATATATAACTAATCTGGTAACCAACATATGATTTATATCTTTTTCAAACTCATTAGAGCATTCCAGGAGCTCTCTGATTTGTGGATGTAAAATATTACTTATATAAGTATAGAAATTTCAACTGTAGGATAAATGTAATCAGACAGAATACCTTTTACAGCTTCCCTTCCCGCAATTCAAACAATCTGCACCAAACTGTGCTGGCAAAATGGCTTCAATCGCCTAACAAAGCTAGTGTTATTTTAATTTGATGTTTAATTTAGCGCCATCTGGGACTTAATCCACATTAAAATCTACAAACCTTGGTATAAATAAATAAATAAATAAATAAAATTTATATCATTATTATATCTCTTACCTTTTGAAATATGTTAAAGTTATATTCATATTTCAGAAAAAAATGCACTTTCTGGCATTCAGTTTAATAATTGTATATGTATGTCTTCATTTTTAACTGATTCAAAAATATATATTTCTTTTGAGGTTATTTTTGGTGACATGCGCATAAACTAATAATGTTAACAGTATAATTTAATATTTACCCAATTAATTAGTACAGAAATACAGATGGGTCTTAATATATTTGTATATTTATTTGTACAGAGTAATGATTCATTCTTTCTTATTTACCCTTTATGCACATACATTTGGGATTTTGTTAATGCTTCCAGTAATGCTCTGGAAATCTTTCAATTATCCAGATCTAAAGTAATAAAAGTCCATGGTTGTAGCATTACAATTAATTTCCTGAACTTTGGATTTTTGTAAAAGTTTGTTATTTAAATTAAAGTACATTAAAAACTAAATGTGTAAATGTCTGATATTAATAATAGTACCAAGGTTAAACTAGGTTCCAGGGTTCATCCACAATCTTTGTTCTAAAAAAATGTTAACCATAATTGATATTTATCTTTGTATTGTTTTATATATATATATATATATATATATATATATATATATATATATATATATATATCTATATATATATATATATATATATATATATAGATACAATCCCCTAACTGACTTCAGCAAGGATCATTTCCAGTGGAAGTAGTTTGTCTTCCACACGCTTTTGCTTCAAACGTGCCTTGTCTATTTAATAAACATTCGGGACTGTATTTTATCATTGCTCCTGGAAATAATAAGGAGAATTTATTTTCAAGTTTCGCAGCTGAAAATAGTTCGCACAGACCCAATCATCAAAACGAGTTCCTGTGCTGAGTAACTGTTATATAACGAAAAATAGCTAATCGCATTCGGCGCGGTCAAAAAATATCGGTAATATAATATCAGTGTGTGGAATCTAACCGCAAGATTCTTAGTTAAGACAAAATCTCTCCCACCCAAATTGCAGGTAAGATTTAGTATACATCGAGAACACAACCTCACCAGTGTGTCTGTAAGAGGAGATACACCCGATCTTGTTCTTTTCTATATTTAGTGTGGACTTAACCTCACAGGGTTAACAAGCATTCCATTCTTCGTGAAACTTGGTTTCTCGTTAGTTAAATGCGAAATGCTAATTTCCCCCGGCAATGGCGTCTAAGTATAGGTAGATTGCCCTAAAACCCCTGGTTCTTCCCATCTCATGTCCGTTTTCCTAATTATTATAAAAGATACTTATTTTTCAGTTATGACTGTTGGCAATAGCACATGATTATGCATGACAAGTGTAAATGACCTGCTCATTCTGTCACATCTCTCTCCGTTTTGCACAGAGCTGTGAATTTCCTTTGTCTGGAATGTATTCAGCTATTCCCTCGATGCACAATGTCCTTGGTTAAAAAGTCTGCTCTATATACTTTGATGCAAACTTCAGAAAAGTAAGGCCCGATTGATGCAAAATGATATAGGCATGAGCACTGACTTACTAGCACCCAAAAGGCATTATCGTAAAAACCACAGAGCGATCCACGCCTGCCGTAAGCGACTAACCCGGAGACAAATACCCCAAGACAAAGTAATAAACAAAGTACTACATTTTCCCTCTACACAACATGGCCCTTCTATTCGCTGCCGTATTAATGTCAGTTTAAAAATGGAGCTTGTTACACATCACATGTTTCATTCACCATTAATTGCCCTTGTCTAAAGGCTACACAGTCAAACCTGTCTTAAAATGTTTCTATTGTTAAAGCATGGCCTCGCTGTTACTAATAAATCAGTATTTACTGAGGATATGAGCATACACAAAAGATGATTTTTACAATATGGTGGTCTCTTGATGTGACACTGTTATCAATATTATCACAAATGAAACATTCAACGATATATAACAACTCAAAGTTGATACTAAAAGAGTTTGCGTGAGTCATTGAGATGCTGCTAAGTGGGAACAAAACAGCAACTAAAAGCTGTAAAGAAATCAAACACGCCTAATTAGACATCGGCTCTCCGGCCAGGATAGGTAATGTGCACTGCTTTCACCTTCAAAACACAACACAAAGGGGGCACAAAACTAGTTCTGAAAACAACCCTAATACACATTCCAACAATGTTACAGCTGCTTAAGGTTAAGTTGAGGGGTGGTTGAACTTTTCTTACTTTCTTTATATGACATCCAAGGAAATTGTTCTTCACCACCACCCTGCCAATTTCACTTGGATTTCAGAAGCATTTAAAAAAAAAAAAAAAACGGCTTTAGAACAAAAACAATAGCAAGGAAATGACGCTTGTTGAGAAGACTCTCAGACCAAGCAAAGGACCCGAAAACTTCTGCTCTGCTCCTAGATGATAGCTCGCATGATATTTAATCTGTGCTCTATGTCATCTTTGAACTATTAGCAAAGGGCTCGCTCATTGTTGCCTTGAATGCCATACCTTGTAACTCAAGCATGGCAAACACATTGCTTGTAATGGTTCCAAGTGATTCTTCCAGAACGCCCGGAGCACTATCTTAGCAATAGTGTCAACTCTACTCTTTATTGGCTCGGGCGCTTAATAGAATTTGGTCTGCTATGAATTTGACATTTTAATTTATCTTTAAAAAATGACCACAGCGCACACTCACTATTTTATTTTAGAGCTAAACAAAATATATCAGTCCTTTAAAGTTTAAAAAAAAATGCTGGAGATTAGTGCAAGAGCAATAAGGATTTTTAGGGGCATTATGATGGTGAACCTGAAACACAAGTGCCCCCAAAAGCCCCTCATTCTCCCTGCTGCATTGCACATACACCACCATGTTTCAAACTGCTATAGATATGTGCGTACTGGCAAAGTTTTTTTTTTAGGTGCTGAACTTATTCTTATTAAAATATATTAAGTGACGATATATAAAGTCAAAGTATATACAATAATGCAAAGTAATCCTTGGAACTTCCTGTAATTACATTATATTAATGAATGTCTTATATGCCTTATGTTTTGTGTTTATGAAACATAAGAATAATGTTGACTTACAGAAAATACAGAATATTCTTTCACAGTCCTTAGTTATATATATTTTATACTTATATATATATATATATATATATATATATATATATATATATATATATGCATATATAGTTCATATATTTTTACTTCCTTAACTATCTATGCATTATTTTTTTATTGGAGGATATTTAATTGTGTAAGTGTTGCTTCATGTAGTTTTCATTCCACCATGTCTATTAATCTTTTCACAGCGAATTATAGAATTCACTGGATATGAAATTACAAAATTAATTACTCCGGTCAACATGAAACCTACTATACTATCACTCTGCTATGCTGAAACATTATAAAACAATATATGCTAATTAGGAGTTTGAATACCCCCCTTAAATTAAAATCTGAGTAAATAATCCAACTAATAAATATGCTCCAAAAATATAATGTCCTAAACATGTATGTGATGGCAACATGTTAAGCCTAAACTAATGAAAACGAGGCCCAAATTTCCAAGGGATCTTAACAAACCCTACTTTTCCCCCATATAGTCAACACCCTAATGATTTCATAAAAAAAGAATGCCTGGGCGAAATCTGTTTAAACATCTGATTGACGTAATACAAATATATTTACATGTCATTTGTACTATAATGTGAGTGAGAAATGAAAGATCACAGCAAAATTCTCCAACAAAACAAATAATTATTCACTGGGAGCTGATTACCAAGTAGCTGGAGAAGTTCACAGTACAAGAGTTAAATGGGTTTGCGTTGCATGTCGACTTCTCTGATCTCCTCTGAGGCATCCAGACAGTTTTGTGTATTATAAATATAAGTGATATCAGACAAAGGCTAGAGTAATATTGAAGACAGGTGGACTTGGATGCGTGAGCACCAGAAGCGGGACTTTGCGGGCCAGTTGGATAGAAACCGAAAAACACATCTCGCCCCCAAAACCCCGTCACTGGCATCACAAAAGGAAAATTCTAGTAACTATAATAGCTAACAATCCATGTTAGGTATTCCTGCATTAAGCCTTCAAGATCGAGCTCACTGTCAGATCACTCTCAGATTTAATTGCTGTTAGGAAACCTGTAACCAGAGCTATAACAAGTTAGGTATTCAGTATACTTACAAGGGCGGATGAATGTTCTCTATGTCCACAGAAAAAGGAAAAGAAATAGAATGCAAACAGTTCAGGTAGACTCTATCTCTTCCTCTCTATCGCGCTCTCTCTCTCTATCTCTGTCTTTCTCTCTCTCAGACACAATCTGTCTGTCTCAGTCTGAGAAAGCGACAGTCCCGAAATGTCATTTCACATGGCGATGCATGCACAGAAAAAAAAAAACCAAGCAATACCAACATGACATGCATTCGTTCGTTGGTTCTATTCGGTGGCAGTGATATATTTTTTATATCTCTCACAGCTGTCCACATCTGTGTAACTGCGTAACAACCGGACGCCCGGACAGCACGCCTTCTGCGTTTTGGATAGGATCAGCGCTCCCCAGAACTTACCGTATTGATCAAGGGAGAATCGCGCGCATGTACGCTGCGTGTTCCGTGTGTGTGTGTGTGTGTGTGTGTGTGTCTGCGCGTGCGTGTCTGCGTGTGTGGACTGGCGTTAATCAAGACGTGCTTTCTTCATCCAGAGACCTGCACTTCTGCGCGCCTCAGAGCTCAAAGATGAGTCCCTGTGTGCTCGCTCTGACTCACTTCTCCCCCTCCGGCAGCTTCACGCTCACGCCCCGAGGTGAAAATTGGGCCGTGGAAAAAAAGGAGGGGGGAAACACTTTCTAAAACACACACACACGCACACACACACACACACACACACACACACACACACACACACACACACAGCAAATATATCCTAATTCTATTCCATTCTTTCTAGACTCCAGTGACTGATATCAAGATGAGATGAAGAGCAGTAGGACGTGCACTCGCGCCTCCTCCGTTTTGACGCGTTATAAGCCCCAATCAACGAGGCCCTGACCGTTCCTAGAAATCAGCTCCAAATATAGAAACCCTCCATGCGTGCAAAGAAATGCGTTTCATATATGCTTAGGGAATTTATTAGTGCATGTTTTTTTGTATTTCCGCTTTTATAAAAAAATATATATATTATATATATTGATATTATGTATGTATCTATATATACACACCCAGACACACATTCATGTATAAATAAAGTCTAGTATAAAGCTTTAGATCTTATTTGGCTGAGAAAGTCTGTAAAGCTGTAGATGTTGGAGCTGCTGACACCTGTCGGTCGTTCCTCGGCATTACACCCAGGATCATATATTAGAAAGAAAATATTTAATTACATTTTTCAATTCAGTTTTATTTATATAGCGCTTTTCACAGTGTACATTGTCGCAAAGCAGCTTCGCAGAATAGAAAATATCAGAATGCAAAATGTCAAGATTTATTAGTAGAGATAGGAAATTAATTCACATTGTTAGTGTAACTGGAGTGGAGAATGATATGATTTTGTATTGTGGTGTGGTCTAGGGCGGTAAGGTAAAATACAGCACTGCACAAAATGGTATGGTTTGCTATTGTACAGTATGAACCACTATAGTATGGGATTTTATGGTATATTATGGTACAATACAGTATGAAACGTGTGCATGGCTTTTTTAGTTTTAAATAAATAAAAACTAGTTAAAATGTAATACTTACTAACTAATAATAGTTTGGGGTTTCTATGGACTGCAACCAATCACTCAAACAGTACTGTAAATAATCAGTACAGAATGGCATTAAATATCCTGCTATTGTATGGAATGCTATGGTAATCTACATAAGGGCACAATCTACATGTGCCCTTATCCAGGGTGACGTACAAATAGTGCTTTAGGTCTCCATCTAAGAATTCATTCAGGTATTCAGGTACACAATAAGCATAGACACAGTTGATTTTTTTAATGGATTCCTGAAATATAGATACATGCTGGACACAAATCTGACAACTACATATATGGGAATAATTATAAGTTTAATTAAATTATATGTAATTTAAGTTTTATATCTATATTTTATATTTTCATGAAAGATTTTTAATGTATGCTTTCAACAGTAAAAATGAAAGATCACATAAAAGACGGATAAAAGGCACGGACGGGGTTCGAACCCGCGATCTTCGGTTTACGAGACCGACGCCTTACCACTTGGCCACCGCGCCTGCGCCATCTTGTGGCCCACGGCTCATATTCAAAATCACGACATTTATATTACATGATAACACTGATTTGGAATCTAGCCAATAAATAGGCGTCTCCCCTGAAAACGTTAGATTTAATTGTATAAAATATAAAATATTGTATTAACATGAACACTACCACGTAAGTATTTTACCTAAAGTAAGATAAGATTGGCTTTGTTGTAAAATACCGGCTTAACAACGCCTCATATTATCAACATATATTAACTTATATCATTTAAATAGTAATGTTCTTTTTTAATGATTTTGTTATTCATCGTCCAGAATTTTTCCGCGGAAAACATTTAACTTGCGTAAGGAATGTTGTGCATTTCTCTTTCTCATCCACTAGGCGCCGCTGTGTGGTCGTAATATTTCTTCATTGTTATTTTCCCATCATTCACTCAAGATTCAGGAGTTGACTGATATGTACAGAACAGCCTGTTTCACCGTATTCTTACTCTGTGAATCCTCTATAAGCATCCTATGGAGGATAAGGACATCAGGAATACAGTCAAGGCACGTGATATAAGTTAGGAATGTACACTTATAGTCGTGCACATGCAAGAAACAGACGTGTGTGCATTGTGTCGATAGAAATACTTGTGCAAGGTGCTGCAGACGTACACCGGGTTCATGATGGGCGTCACTATGGGGTCATAAATGTGTGCAAAATATGCAAAGGTAGTCTGAAGTAGAATATTAGTAGGATATTTGCCTGTTGATATTCTCTGCTGTTCCATGTTGGTTTTCAGACAATACTGTACACTAGAGCATGTTTCCAGTCGTTCCTCTGGAGAACCCCATGTCCTTCTGTTTTGTCACATTAATACAAAATATTTTAAACGCACAAAGCATGCAGCTGGATATGTTATTTTCATATTTCAATATATCTTTACCTGCTGTGTTTTTTTGTCTAATAATATCAATATTTTATACTAAATAAGTGCAGTAAAAAATTAAGATTTTATAGTAAACAAGTACAGTAAAAGCTGCATGTACAGATTGTAAACATTGTTTTATTTATAGTTGTATTATAATTTTAAAAGGAGAAAGGCTAAATCAAGACATATATGTACACACACACACACACACACACACACACACACACACACACACACACATATATATATATACACACTTATTTTAGCTTAAATTAAAAATAATTGCAATTACTAAGTGTTAAAAAGTGAAACTTTGCTATCACTACCCCAAACTTGTTCTATGGCCCCTTCCCAACTCCCCCGGCTCTTCTACCCGCCCCAGTGAAATCGCCTCAGGCAATCACTGGAAAATCGCTGTATTATCTACTGCAGTGCAAGTATGCTACTATTGTCCTGGGTTACACTCTGTCCTGCTTATTATTTTGCCTTTTTAACACCTTGCTGTAAGACTGGTCTTCAAGGCTTGTTAATAGACGGATTAATTGGAGTAATAAGTCAAAAATTATTGGAGGAATAAAGTAATAAAAATGGATGATGCGAGGCAATCTAGTATAGTTGATGTGATCATGTGTAGGAGATATTGTACACTGGCCTTTCCAGTGATCTCGGCCTAGTGTGGGGTATCCATAACACAGAGATTCATTCACTACTAAATTAATAAACTGTCAATATGCTATAGTTTGATACATTTCATGTTTCAGCCTTTGTTCATTTCAACATTCGATTACATGCACTGAAAAAACTATTTCTTTACACACATGATAGAGCATCTATAGTGAAAACATATAGTTATTTATTGAGATAGAGCAAATTCACATACGCCATTCTGTGTTTGAATTCTCAACGTGTGTAAGCTTTCTTGTCTTGTCAAAATGAAAAATATTCTCAAGATGTGATGCAGTTCTGACTTCCTCTTTGACTATCTAAATGTGAAGAGAAATACCCACCTTGTTTGTTCAGGCTCCCGCGTAGATCCTCTGACACTAGTGTAAAAAATAGCTTTTATACAAAAAAAGAAAACGGCAAGAATATCAACATGTCATGTCATGTCATCTTTCAAAGCACTAAATTGTTTGTCCACATTTCAGCTTTTCTTGATGCGTTGTTGTGCAGCACTCAATAACTGCACTGACTCCTGGCCTTGGGTATTTGTTTTCAGCCTGCCAGAACTCCCAGTGTGACGTCGCCAAGCATTTCTGGTATAACGCACCAAATACTTTCACCATCAATAAAATGTGTATTAAAGCTGCAACAATCCAATACAGCTGTTGTATGAAAGCAATAGTTATATTATACATCAGCTTTTTAGTTGACTGGAATGAAAGTTTTTGAAACCATGTGCTATAATGGTGAGTAAAATTTAGTGTATATATATATATATATATATATATATATATATATATATATATATATATATATATATTCATTGATTCATCTTCTACCGCTATATCTGATCTTCCCTCGGGTCACGGGGAGCCTGTGCCTATCTCAGGTGTCTATGGGCATTAAGGCTGACAAGGATACACCCTGGATGGAATGCCAAACCCATCGCAGGGCACACACTCACATTCACACACATTCATACACTAGGGACAATTTTCCAAGGTGCCAATCAACCTACCGTGTATGTTTTTGTGTGTGTAATGTGATGGGGAGTAACGCTGTTACATAATTTAAGTAACAGTAAGTAATATGTTACAGTTACAGAGAAAAAAACATGTAATTAAATTACAGTTACTTTGGAAAATGTTGAAGTTAAAAAAATTCCAATGACCACCGCCTAACAATAATGTAATCTGTAACCTATTACATTTCCAAAGTAACCTCCCAACTCTGTGTGTATGTATATGTATATATATATATATATATATATATATATATATATATATATATATATATATATATATTATATCTGTACTATATATATATATATATATATATATATAGTTATTTTAATATAAAAAAATATTTGTTTCTTTTACTCTATTTTACTTTATTTTACTATTTAATTGTTCTTTTAATAGTAATTTCTTGTTAATTAATTTACGGTTCATTTCAGTGTTGATTTTTAGTGGTTGTTTTAAGTGTTAAATAAGGTACGTGGCTCCTTTAAGAATTCTGTTCCGGTTGCTTTCCATATAAACAGGTGATACGGTATTTAGGTTATATACAGTAATGTACGGTAATATAGTGAGTGGTTTATGCCTGTTATCAATGTGCAGCTAGTGGGTATAATTCGGGGAAATTTAGGAAGTGTGAGTGGATACACGTTGTGTTTCTTATTAATATTCTTTTATATTCCATCCTAACATTACGAGTGAAAAGCACGGCCGAGGAAAGGTCAATGCTGAAATTGTCAGGGAAGGACACGGACTGAAATTACGTTATTCTTTTGTTTTTGTTGTCCGGCCAAAACAACGCAGAGTGAAGGAGCAGATCGGCAGATAGTGATGCCTCCTGTGTTAATCATGCTTTATTACCATTAGTGCAGTTTAGGTTGAATTTGTGAAAAAAGTAAATAAAATGAATAAAGTAAGATATAGGTATCGATCAAAACTCTCTGCTGTTCTTACACAGAGGTGGTGGAATAAACTTCACTTAGATGTCTAAATAGAGTCAGGATACGTGAAGTCCTAAATCTTCCTGAAACTAGCATTTATTGTCCCCTGTTTACTTTCATGTATTCTTTAAAATAGGTTCCAGGCTGATAGTATCTGGAGTAAATTGTAATATTTCATCAGTGTTGTATATAGAAGACTTTAAAGCCTGGATAGACTTGAAAGACTGGATAAGGGCATCTGATTAATACCGTAAATTTGTCATGAAGGCTAAACTTTAATGTCACTAATGTGATGATACGTGAACAATGAAGACAACTAAATACATGAAGAGACTGATGTGAATATACTGAGTTTCATTTCTTTATATCTTGTCTATCTATCTATCTATCTATCTATCTATCTATCTATCTATCTATCTATCTATCTATAAAAAAGACAGACAAACAAGAAAAATGATGTAAATTCAGACATAGATAGATAGATAGATATACTAACAAAAAGGCAGACAAACTAACACAAGTAGAATGATGTAAATATACATCATATATACATATATATATACACACACACACACACACACACACACACACACACACACACACACACACACACACTTACCAAAAAAGACAGACAGACAAACACAAGAAGAATGACATAAATTCAGACCTAGATAGATCTGTCTGACTGTTTATCTATGAATTTACATGTCATTCTTCTTGTTCGCATTATGTACTGTGTGTGTGTGTGTGTGTGTGTGTGTGTGTGTGTGTGTGTGTGTGATTTGCTTTTAAATGATATCTTCTGTTGTCTGATCAAACAAGTCCACCCCCCTCTTTCCTGTTTCTAGCAGCACATTTATCAGCAGCACACATTGTGTATATCTCAGTATCAAACTCCTAAATCTATACTCTAAACCTAACATGTAATCCTAAATCTATATGGCAGCTGTAACCTATACATATTTTACACTTTATATATGAGCGCAAGATTTAAAAAAAAAAAAAACAACAAAAAAAAAAAAAAAACAGCACAGATGGTTTGGTCAGATGCACTGCTTATATCTCTGTGTCCTTTAATCTCCTCTTGTTGTGTGTGCGCTCTTTCATGCCTGGCCCAGGCTTCAGTCTTACAGCCTGAAGGGAGGAATAAACAAGCACCTCTGGGGAGAGCGGGAGACAGCTCGGAGAGGGGGGGGGGCGCGGGGGGGGAGCTGCAGAATAACAGAATAAAGATGGGGAGAAGGAGCTCAGCTTCAGGATCGAAACCTGAGCTTGGTGTTAAGGTTTGCTACCTCCGAGTAGCTAAAATGGAGTAAGTGAGACCTTTTATTGTTTTTTATTTTTTTTTGTATCCTTTTGTATAAGCATATATATATATATATATATATATATATATATATATATATATATATTATATATATATATATATAGATATAGATATATATTATATATATATATATAATATATAGATATATATATATATATATATATATATATATATATATATATATATATACATACAGAGACACAATTCCTGAGAGGACAGAAACAAAACTCTTGGGATGAGCGGAAAATATGTGAATTGGTTGGTCCGCTGGAATGTACACACAAGTTTGGACTAAATCTCAGACTCCCGAGAGACAGCAACCAATGTGACTGTATGTGGAGCAGAATGGTATATGAGTTTCACTCATTATATTTTACATTTACGCATTAGTTTACATTAATTTAATAATAGAATAATAATAAACGTAGAGGTTTCAGCATAAGAGAGCATTCAGAAAGGACCTAGAGATACAGTTCTGCTTCTGGAAATGCTGGGCATTAGAATCCCGAACCCGAAACAAAAACACATTCGAACAAAAGCTCTCATGAATACATTTCTACATTTTCTTCCCTTTTTTCTCCAAGTTCTCAGTTGTCAAAGCCAATAGAGAAACCCCTGTTCACCCACTTTATCCGGTCGTCATGAGGGAGCCTCCAGACGTGAAGTTTGCGCATTAATAATGTTATGCGAGATTGATTTGAAGAACTTGAGCATCTTTGTCTTGCCTTGATTTTCGAATCAATGCGACACCACAACCTTACCACCGTTCCCCAGCCTCGGCATACCTCGTAACCAGGGCGTTTTATTCACGTGGCTTTTCTGTTCTCTCGGTACGCTTTGAGAAAACATAACCACAAATGAAAATTGACCTAAAGATCATATACACTTCCTTTGGATAAAAAAGGAAAGAATCGTTTTACAATAGCCAAAATAAGCCAAAAGATCAGCTTTTTGAAACGGGCGTTTGGAGAAAAACGCATAGATCAAGATCACGATCTTTGAGGTGAAAGGAGATGATGATGATGAGGAGGACGTATGTTTTTTGATATATCGTCATTGATATGAACTGAGAACCGAAACTCCTTCTGTCCGCATTTTTTTTAAAACACCGTCTGAGTCATGTCTAATCACAGCCCTTAAACTTGATAAGGTATCTCTGTAGCTATCGCACGGAGAGAATGTTTTATCAAAATGTTTTATTCCAGGGTTCGCATTTCTCCTCGCAAGATTAGACGAGAGACGCGCCCACGGATCCGAGATTTAATCAGAATGATTTGGCATCTGTATGAAAAGACGAGGAGTATCGTTTACGTCAAGTTACTTCACTATATATTGTTTTGGATGGCGTTAAAATGATTTAAAAAAAAATCACCTTTTTATGGTTTAATATTTGCATCAAAAGTTAAATAAGTAATAATTGAAAAGAAAAACAGAATCATGTCCTTTACTGCAATATATAAAGAAAGCTAGCAAAAGGATTTATGTTATATATATATATATATATATATATATTATATATATATATATATATATATATATATATATATATTAATAATTTTTTACTTTTTACAGCATTGTTTTGCTCCACTTGTTTTTTGCTGTGATCATATTTGTTTGCTAAGCTTATATATTAATTGCCTGACGTTGCAGCATAAAACAACAGATGAAAAAACTAAAGAACTAGTATAGTATAGTAAGGTATAATATATATATATATATATATATATATATATATATATATATATATATATATATATATATATATATATATTATATATATCTCCTTACTATATAGTATAGTAAGGAATAGTAGCTCTATCAGATATTAGCTATATTATTATCTATATTAAACTCATAGTATTAGAATATTATGAGTTTAAGACTAATTTCCCGATGAGAACTTTTAGAGCGTTGTATGTGTGTGGCTGAAATGCTAATCATGTGTGATATTTGTCTACATAAAATATTTATTATTTATTGTTTTTGCACGATATACAATGTTACATGTCGCCTTTCCTATTATTTAGCTGATGTGCAAAATGCTTCGAATACAAATTCCTTAAATATTTCATCGAAACGAGCGGTCGTACTTTAATATGTACGTTTTTCTCGCTCCCCTAGTACAGAATGACCCCACCAGCCCCCAAAACCCCAGGATCCTAACAGATGAGCCCTTAACACCAGCGTGTGTGGTATGGAGCCACTGCGACTAGAGGCCAGCTGCTATTTTATCCAATGATTTTCCTTTTTTTTTTTTCTTTTTTTTCTTTCCCCCCCTTCAGTAGTCACTGTTCTGTTTTTGTACACACAGCGTGCGGGATCCTAACTGCCTTTTTGGTAGCCCTCCAGCTCCAGCCAACGCGATCCAAAATGCAGCGGGACGGAGTGGTCCGGCGAACAACACAAAGTGTGTATGGCGAATTTGCTTAAAGTGCGGTGGCGTCTACGCAAATGCAAGTGGCAGGCAACACCAAGGAGGTTTTGAATGGAGAAATCGGGCATTGTGGGAAGAGTTTGCTGCCTCTGACCCTGGCTGCTAGCAGACAAGCGAGTGTGAAATCTGTATGAAAGGTAAGCAGCTGATAACATTACCCAACAAAGGCAATATCATCTTCTCACCCCCCCCCCACACTCTGTATTTTTTCTTTCCCCCATTCTCATCTGTCTCGGTCGATCTTTTTTATATATTTTTTTTAACCCTCTCTCTTTTTCCTCTGTATTCGCTGTTCAGTTTCGCTTTACCTTTCCTACTTATTTTCCTCTTTAATTGATCTGTATAAATAAGAAATGGAAATTGGTGGTCTGTAAACATTGGCGGAGGAAAGACCGGTGTTCTATTGGCTTCTACTTCTTCTTTTTTGTGTGTGTGTTGTTGTTATCCCGCTCAGGATGAGGACCGCACTGCCATCGCACAGCTGTCCTTTCATTTTCAAAGCTTGTTTGATTTTTCCTAACCGTTTTCTACACCCCCCCCCCCCCCCCCCCCCCCCCCCCCCCAGACCCCCCCCCCCCCCCCAAATGAACACCCCACCCTGCCACCCCCTTCTGAGTCTCATCTCACACTGTGATCACATCCAGCTCTACGTCCTAATGTTTACTGTGCAATTAGGAGCAAAATCACTTGTGCCTGTGGGGTCTGTTGCCATAGTTACAATAGGGTTTTTCAAGGTCTATCATCTGGTCCTCAGCGTCCACCAATCAGCAGCGAGCGCCGAAGCTTCAACGTAAAGTAAAGATGCACATCTTTCACCAACACAGTAGCAGGGACCCGAAACAGATCCACGAGTGTTACAAAGTAGTGTGGTGTGGCAAGTAGGTGACTGCGTCCAGTCATGGCGGATCTTGGAAATCACGGCGGAGGAGACACCCGGCAGGAGAGGCAGGTGAGTGCATCGTCCATTTTGAGACTTAGCTAAGACTTCCCCATGAAACAAGCCTGAGACTGAGCTAACAAGATTAGCATTAAGCGCCAAACAATATAACGCGGGCACACGGGATAATAAATTTGGTTGTGGTCGCACGGACGGTGGCCATGCGAAAAGAATGGGCGCAAAACAAAATCGAGCTTGGCTGTACTTCAAAAAAAAAAAAAAAATAGAGGGTCAAAGGCTTGCGAGATCAATGCGTTATTCGGAAAGCGCGATCAAAGAGCTCCAGCCGAGCTCTTGTTCATTTCTGATACATTTTTTCCCTCTTGTAAATTGCGAAAACGGCGACTCGTCGAGGAAACTTCATTTGATCCGTCAGAGTACATTTACGCTTTCGTCTTTTTGTATGCAGAGCGCGCGTGCGTGTGTAAAATTGGCCTAGATTAATCATAACACTCTAAATCTCATTACGTGGAACATCTAAGAAAATGGCATCTTCAAACACCTCTTTGGACAGGAAGTGTGTGTGTGTGTGTGTGTGAAGGGGGGGGTGAGCTTTAAAATCAGGCCTTCATCAGATCAAAGGCCTCAGTTCGGGGATGAGTTTTTGTTTTTCGCCCGATACGTTCGGTATCGAGCATGCTCAGAAACAACGCGCCGTGGTGACGCGTGAGCAGCCAGAACTCGCTATTTCACGCCGCCCTCCTATCGAGCGGCCCAGGAGCCTGTCGATACGGTGATATGATTTCAGTAGGAAAAGAGGACCTCCCTTCAATAACAGTCTTAAAAGGAGGCTAGAGTTGAAAGCAAAAGAAAGAAAGGGACGATGCAGGGAAGAGGCGGATCGCCAGCGGAATCCAGCCAATATTAAAGATGGCGGCGGGGCATGCTGCAGACTGCGTAGCGCGGGACCCAATCTGTGGATAGACAATTGGAATAGCCTTCGCTCCGGTATAGGTACCACACGCAGTGCTGACCCCACACGAACATGGTAGGTGCAGCGTTTGTGTAATATTTCACCACCACGTGTAATACCTGCTCGCACTTCTCGCTGTGAATCGCGCCATCTCTTGTATTTTTATATACCCTTCTCCTTTATTAACAGCTCGCATTTGTGTCAACACTTAGCTGTGCTTTCATTAGGACCCTCTTTCTTTTTTTTTTTTTTTTTTTTTTTTTTTTTTTTTTAAATCTAGCACATCAATTGTTTTGACTGCTTCAAGCATCTCAAACTGGAAATAACGACAACACCTTTTGTGTTGTTTTTTTTTTCCTTCTCCTTCTTCCCCCGTCTCTCCATGCCTTCTGCGCTCACTGTGCGTCGTTCAATTTGAACAAAGTCTACACAATATGAATCTTCCGTCCGTTTCGGATTGCTGGACATACCGGTATGTCTAAAGCGCTACCTCCAAACTGTCAAAACAATTTGTGGGGGGGATAAATTGCATTTATTTTGTGCTTTTCTTTATGCATATGGTAACATTAATCACCGGCTTCAGTATTAAGTAAACTCCAGGCGGCAAATCATTTAATCCTCTGTGCCTAATCCACTTGGTGGATTGTTAGCCACGATATATTCAGCAATGACAAAAGATATCAGCAGGACTCCAAAATACACTTTGACAGGCTTTTGCTACCTCTTCTCCCTAGACCCTCAGACACTTAAAAGAGCAGCTTATCAATACACCAAAGACACCCTCTCTTTATGATGTCCCAATCATTGAAAATAGCACAACTATTATTCAGCGGACTGGGCTTTTCCCTCAGCTTCAAAGAGCCTTCAAAACTATCATTGCCCCCCCCCCAGCTTTCTCTTTCTGTCTGTTTGTCTGTCTGTCTTTTGTTTGTTTGTTTTTTTGTGTCTGAAAAAAATATATTTTCAGTCGTTCGAATATTTCCATTTTCTTCCCTAAATATTTCCACTTTCTACCCTAAATAGGGACCATTTTTAATTGACTTTGACTTGTTTTGGTGGAATATAATTTGACTTTTTTTTTTTTTTAGTATGTATGAAAAGACCTGCACTTTAGTTTTAACATCTAAATGGGCTTTTGTCAACTGATCATACCCCTCCAAAAGATAAGACCGATTTAAGCCCAGCCTTACAAGGGGGCCTAAATCTGGACTGGCAGCTGTAACAAAAAACCAACACAGAAGGATTCTGAGGGAAGAGAATGCGTTTTCCTGTCAAGCGCACTTTTATCATGACATCAGAATGAATTCTTTAGTAGTGTTTTTTTTTGGGGGGGGAGATCTGTGATTTTAATTATTTATACTGAGTAGAACAGAGAGGAAAAAAAACTACAAGATAAAAGGCATCAGGTCTATATTAATTTATAATTTATATTATAAATATATTGATTTTTCTTTTGCATTTATGTGCTGGCGAATAAATAAAAGTAGAAAGAAAGACAGAACTTGGAATGGACAATGCATTGCAAATATAAAACGAATAACGTATTCCAGATGTTTAAGTCGGTCAGGTTTATAAACTGTTGTTCGTAATAATGATAATGATGATGATAATAAGAGCACATAAATATTGATAATTTGGCGATATTATTATTCCAGCACATATTACTTTGGAAGAAATGCACATGTACATTTTCTTTGGTAAGATATCCCTGAACCTCTGTGATTAGAGGCCAGGAGAACACCTGCAGACCCCGGTGCTTTTCTTCAGCGTCTCATTCAGCCAACATGGCTGTCATCACCTTTTTATTGAACATATGAGGTGCATATTAATCTGTCACAGCTCCTGAAATGGCTTAGACCAAGTCGGCGCACACTAGATTTAGTTACGTGCTACACAGATGGAAATGTGCATTGTCTCATACTTCGTCACAGTCTTTTATGCAGCTTCATTCAGACTGACGTGAAATGTCAATGCGATAAAGGCATTTGATGCAAGCAAATACAATTGGTAGAACATTGTTAAGCGAATTAAATGGAAACACTGACGAATAGGAAGCTAAAAAGGACGCATATAATAATACTGAATTATAAATATACTGTAATACTGAATTTGACTCAAATGAATTGTTTGATTAGGAATAAACAAACAAAAACCTTTAAAAAAAAATGTCCGTGCGATCCGCATGTAAAATCAATCATCACGCCGTATCCGGTTACCTGAACACTTGTTACCTCTAATTGAGTTATACTATACATACAAAAGACCTACAGACATATTCCCTTGATAAATCTGTTACGTTAACTTGAGAGCTGACGTTTTTTTAAGATCGAATCACTCATCATTTAACAATAGATGGAGGCGTCTGTGATTTGTATCTGACTTTGTACGATATCATTTCAGGTTTTTCTGAGGTAATGTCACTCCCACTTTTTCCGAGGCAGGGCGGATGAGGCATAAATTCGACCTCCAGACCTGTTACAGCATTTACAGATCCCCTGGCAAATGACTAGTTAACGAAATAAACATATTAAGGATCTTATTTCTAGTTGTGGCACTATGTCTACCTATAAAACATATTAATGACATTTAGGTTGAAATGAATGTAATAAAATTTTTTAAAAATGTTAACGATGCGTCAATTACGCAATGCTTTCGGTATTGTTATCGGACAATGATGCATTTTTAACTTTAACTTTTATTTGAGGATAGCAGTACATAGAAAGTGCCCTAAATGAAGAAATAGATTTAATGTGAACGGGAATATATTTTATGCTTTTATCATTTTATGCACTAGTTAATGTGTATCTTTAACAGGCTAACATTTTATTTCGCTCTCTTATTTGATTGCATCCAATACCTGAAATGAGTCGTTCATATTGTGCTGTACAAAATCAGTTTACAGAATCATTCATTCATTCATCTTCTACCGCTATATCCGATCTTCCCTCGGGTCGCGTGGAGCCTGTGCCTATCTCAGGCGTCTATGGGCATTAAGGCAGGATACACCCAGGATGGAATGCCAACCCATCACAGGGCACACACACACACACACACATTCACACACTAGGGACAATTTTACAAGGTGCCAATCAACCTACCGTGCATGTTTTTGGACCGGGAGGAAACCGGAGAACCCGGAGAAAAACCCCCTGAGGCACGGGGAGAACATGCAAATTCCACACACACATGGTCGAGACGCGAATTGAATCCGGACCCTGGCAGTGTGAGGCGAACGTGCTAACCACGAAGCCACCGTGCCCCAGTTTACAGAATCCAAATTTTATATTTGTTTTTTGATTCCTGCTTGTGCATGCATAATACAAGACTCGGTCCTGTAATAAAGGTTATTGTAATGCTTTATCACAATGTAATTGAGTGGATGACATCATAGGTGAGTGCATTTATTGGCCTGCTGTCATGCTCTGGGTCACGTACCACAGCATTCCTGTTTTATGGAGCAGCCTGTCTTTATAACAGACCATTGCTCTTGCTGATAAAGACGTACCAAAGTGCTATATCTGTGTCAGCAGCCAAAAACCTTTGGAATTATGCATCGAGAAATACATGAATGGCGTGTTTATTGTTTGACCCCTTTCTACTGAAAAAGCCACCAATGAGAGCAAAGCTACTTTTGTATTTATTATTTACAACATATGTCCTACATGTCCACCATCACAGTTTTTTCTCATATGATCTATCAGGATTTTAATGAGGATTTTGATATATTTTGAGATATTCCTATACATTATTGACTTTTCAGTCATTATGTACTTTTATCATTTCATCCCAATAATTGAATTCAGCTAGGTGTTATATAATATAAGCAATTACTCTCCCGCCTTTTCTTCTGTTATTTTTTTACCCCTTCTTCTTCTTCTTCATTATTATTATTATTATTATTATTATTACTACTATTATTATTATTATTATTATTATGCAGAACACTGTTTTCATACTTATTGGTGTCCTTCAAATAAGCAAAAGCATTAACAATACATACAATACCAAAAAGAAAATACAATTTTTAATTAAACAATTTTATTTTTATATGTCAGTGTTTGATATGTCTATGCATTTACCATTTAAACCAAACTAATATACTAATTTAACATGCTCAGAAAACGAGCAAATGGAAGACGCAAACGTGAAAAATAAAAGTGAACTTTACTTTTTCTATAAGGTAACATGTGACTTGTAGCAAAATGCCCCTTCATTCTGTAAGTGCAGTAAAGACTGTTAGCTGCTTTCTAAAGGTACAGGTACTTGTACTGAAATTGCACCTGTCACATCGTTTGTCTAGATGTTGCAAGGCCACTCAACAGGTAGCTGACTGGCAGCTACAGCTGCCAAGTCACGAACTCTGTCAAAGCTGCTGATAAATAGTTTCTTGAGACTGCAGATTGGAAGAACAAAGCAGGAACACTGTTAAATGCAACCATGTGCCCATCCTTTAGGATATTATTAAGCCAAATGACTTTCAAAGGGCATAATTCCTGCTAAGCTACTGCCCAAAACACTGCTTTGTAAGAGCTCCAGTGTTAAAGATTAATTTGGGTTTTTGAACAATTACCAAATAGTTCTCCAATCTGCACAATCTTGCCAAACCACCAACTTTGTTCCAAATGCCTCCATTTTCTCTTTTTTCTCTTGATTGTTTCCAAGTGGTTGGTCAGAGTCCTTGCCCTGAGTTAGTATGCACCCGTGGCCATGTGTTGGCTCGCAGTGGGGGGCCCAGTGATCAAAGCCAGGCCTCAGGAAGGGCAAGGATAGGGTTGAGTTTGCAGCTGCTGATGCCATCTGATTTGAATGCTGGCCGAGTGGACCTTATGCTATTCAGTGGGCCAAATATGGAAGGCCTGTTACTCTGTGGAGGGTTTGCAAACCTGTCACAATCACAAGCGGAGTCCTGTGTTTTGTCTCCTGCGTGCTTTATATTAAAAGATCTCTTGGCATATGTGGTGTTACTCAACAGATCTGCATAATTATATTCAAACTGTAGAACGCATTCGTAAAATGGAAAAAAGTATCCGGGGGTCTCTTAAGGGCATGTCTGTGAATCCTCAATATGATAGTTCTTATTTCTGACATACTTTATTATTATAGATTCGTTCACTTTGTTGTTTATAATCTCTCTATTTGTAAAAATTAATTTTTATTTGTATTTTTTTAAAGCTCCCTGGTCGTGTTTGCGCCAAACACTTTTCTATACTATGCAAGAAAGATATGACTTACATTTGAATTCATTTGCCAACATTTCAACAACCTCCAGTATGCAATCAAACACACAAGACTTCAGCATTTCTGGGTGACCACAAGATTAGCTAATAGAATCCAACAAGTTAACACACTCATTCATTCATTCATTCATTCATCTTCTACCGCTTTATCCGATTTTCCCTCGGGTCACAGGAAGTGACCCGTGGGAGTGCTCCTCTCAGGCGTCTAGGGGCATTAAGGCAGGATACAACCTGGATGGAATGCCAACCCATCGCAGGGCACACACAATCACATTCTCACACACTAGGGACAATTTTCCAAGGTGCCAATCAACCTACCGTGCATGTTTTTGGACCGGGAGGAAACCGGAGAACCCAGAGAAAAACCCCTTGAGGTACGGGGAGAACATGCAAACTCCCCACACACATGGCCAAGACGGGAATCGAACCCGAACCCTGGCGGTGTGAGGCGAACATGCTAACCACTAAGCCACCGTGCCCCCCGTTAACACACTCAAAACATCCAAATATTTTTTAATTTATAACTCAGTGTGAATGAATTCTTGAGTCTGATTGGACTCCATCATGTTTGTAGAACAGCACAGACAGCAAGTTCAGCGCCAACAACAGCATTTTATATTAATGTGCTAGTTTATATTAATGCATCGGTTTTGAAATGAGCCGATATGTTTCTGAATCATTTCTAAAGTAGGAGCTCATTTCTTTAAAAAAAAATAAAAATGTGTAATAAATACTGTGGAGGCATTGTCAAGAGACATTTATTTAACATTTTTGGAAGGAGTCTCAGGGCTTTATAACAATAACAATTATAGAGAAGGCAGGAAAAGTCTTAAGGGCAGGATTTACTCTTTCTGGTTCATATATATATATATATATATATATATATATATATATATATATATATATATAAATTATTATTAATAGTGCGTGCATATATATATATATATATATGCACTATTAATAATAATAATCATAATAATCATAATAATAACAATAATAATAAAAAATAAATTTCTCTCTAGAATGATAAAAGTGTTCTATCTTCAAAATAGCATGTCTGGCATCAATATGGATTAATATTTTAACAATAGAATGTTTTTTCCTAAAGGATATCTAATTACCTGCGATAAACCCAAAGCCTCTGTGCTTATATACCGTAAATTCTGGACTATAAGCCGCTACGTTTTTCCTAGGTTTTGAACCATGCGGCTAATAATAAGGTGCGGCTATTCTGCAGATTTTTTCCCGACCGCTAGGGGCTCTAACCGGAATTAGAATCAAAACTAATACAAAATAAATGCAAAGAAGAAGAATGCGCTAGTTCCTCTTTAGCAGATATAAGTGGGTAGAAGCGGATAGAAGGAGGACAAACTCTATCTTTACAAGGTTAAGGTGACGTGATTTCACACACAGGAGAAATGAAGATAAGCCCGGTTCACTCTACAATCCCCGTCCGGGCTCGTAGCACATACCTAGTGTCGCGGACACGGACGCTCGATATATGTTTATGCCTAACCTTTGTCTCCGGTACTCCCGGTACCACGGCGCGCAGAGCACAAGGCTCCCTAGCCTGTCTGGCCGCTCCGTATGAGCGGCGTCTCCTGAGTTCTTTATTCTAATAAATCCTGTTTTGTATGAATTCCGGATCTCCGCGTCTCTGTGCAGCGTCCACCGTTACACCGTGTTAAAATACAGGTTAGGAAAGGATCTATTTAGGTACATACATGTACATTTACAATTCAAAAGCGGATGCGGCTTGTATGCAGGTGCGGCTTATTTATGATTTTTTTGGGGTTTTTTTTTTCAAATAGAGCGGATGCGGCTTATATGCAGGTGCGCTTTATAGTCCAGAATTTATGGGGTACATGTTTGAATGGATCTCATATAAGGACAAACCCAAACTTGAGTTATTGTGCTATGTCTAGGGTATGTCTAGAGAATATTTAAGGTATCATTTAACATTTGCACAGAGAATTCACTATTATAATCACTATTCTTGCTGTATTTCACATAATATACTACTTTTCAGACACCAATGCACTTTCACATCTCTGTTTCAGATACGAATGGATATAATAAACAACCAGGAATGGCACATTTCTCTGTCGATAGTCAACTTTGTACCTGGAAGAAAGCAGAAGATGCGGTCTTTACTGGCACTTGATGTCTTTACTGGACTAGAGATGGTCTCTTTTGCCAGTGAATGGATATTCGGGGGAAGCCTGCCAATGCCATACAGAAGCATCAACTTCCCCCAGGTGAGGTGTTTTACATTCAATTTCACTGTTGCAGGTTTTAAATGTGCATAGATTATAGATGTGACTCGCTTGGTCACTCTTTTTACACCTTTTTATTATTTCTGGAAAAAGATTCAGTGTGTAAATGCCAATGATTTGGAACAGTAACATTTCACTTATGGAAATCTTCTAAACAAAGTACTTTGGTGTTTTTTTTTTTTTTTTTTTTTATGTTTTTACCATTAACAGTATTTTAGTCATACTAGGAGGAGAGCTGTTGTTGAAAATACTAATTGTTTGAAAATGGAATATATGAAATATATGAATATTTTTTTTAACTCTCTGGTACAGAATGTAGTATTAAAAAGGTTGTTTTTTTTTAAATGATTTTTTATTGAAGAGTATTTTACTATCAAAACAGTCTGTATACATGTTGTATATATCAGTACTATATATAGTTATATATAAATGAATGAATGAATATATATATATATATATATATATATATATATATATATATTTATTTATTTATTTTTCACAATACACATTATATGTGAGTTATAAATATTTTTGGTCTGAATGTCCACAATTTTTGTTTGGGGGATAAAAAAAAATTTAATTAAACATAATTATTCCTCAAGGCATCTCTACTACTTATGGTTCGATGATTCGAGTAAGAAGAAAATCATTTGTGCATGAAAGGGTAGAGGTATATAGATTCCTGAGGTTATTTGCGCCATAAAACCAAATGTCTTAGCATCTGTAATTACCTTGTGGTAAAAAGGGTTTTTGCAATGTGGCCGTTTCAGGGGAAATGAATGGAAAGCTGGCGTATGTGGAGGACTTGGGCGATATCTAATGGCAGGGAAACTGTAGCTAATAGTTAAGAAATGCAGGATTTTTTTTTAGATGAGCTAATCTGGTAAAGTCATAAAGTGAAAGAATGACATTCTGCATTCCCCGTGCCTTTGATCTTTTCACTATAAGGGCACGAGATTACTTGCTTGATTATATCCAGGTGTTCAGTAATAACTTATGCAGGTTCGGGGCACACAGAGAAGCCCTGATTTTTCAAGGACCACTAAATGTTTCAAAGCACCTGAAATATTTCGAGGCTCATGGTGTACTTTGACACACATTGCCGAGCAGCTTAAATTGCCATATTGAGATTTACGACATAAGTAAAGACTATTCTTTTGGGCGTTTTTACATTTCCATAACTTTACATGTTTAAATTATCCACCCTGTTTGTATGTATAGGAATAACAAGTGAAAAACAAGACACCTTTATTGTCAGATTGCATGCTTTCCATGTTCGTGCAGAAACCCTGTGTTTGCTGTGGTTTTAAAGTCCTAAACCAGAAAAATCTAGCTTGCAGCAGGCTTAGGTTACCATAGTCATTCTGAACTAATATAACAGCACTCCAAGGTCTGTTATTTTTTTACACTGTAGATATGCAACTGCTGGAGTAAAACTCTGCACACTACACATTGAATGTTAACTATTTAAATGGACCTGAATTAAAAAAAAAAAGTGGTGGCATAGTGGGTCATCTTGCTTGATCCCCCCCAGTTTGATCCAGCGCTCAGCTTAACATGGGTTTCTAACAGTTTCTCTGGTTTCCTCCCACCTAGGCTGTTATGCTAAATTGGCCATAGGTGCAAATGAGTGTGTTTATGGTGCTCTGAAGATCACTAGCATCCTCTTCAGTCATTGCTTCCCATTTCCTGTTATTTACATGCATATTTATTTTGGATATTTGAGACAACAATCCTTTGCTGAGCACTGGAATGTGATCCTACAAACTTCCAAAAAGTGGTCCGACGTATACTACAAACAGCCGATAAACCTCTGGGAAGGTTTTCCACTAGATGTTAGAGAGCGGCTGTGCGGGTGATATGTGATCATTTTGGCAACAAGACCATTAGTGAGATATTGGAGATATCAGTACGTCCCAGTGGTCTTGAGAGCTGGGGTCTGTGCAGGACTCTTGATTTGTCTACAGCCGCAGCGTCGTGCTAAAACAGATTTGAGTTCCAGTGAAGGGAAACAGTCACGCGACAGCATCCGACGACATCCTGTGCAATCGTGCTCTTCAAACTTTTGCGGCAAGAGCGTAAGGAATACCACAAGTGTAAACAGCAAGGATATATACATATATATATATATATATATATATATATATATATATATATATATATATATATATATATATATATATATATATCTTTTTTCTTTTTTTTAAGGTCACACAAACACATTGTACCATTAGTTAGAAATACACATAGTGTACTTTTACTGTGTGTGCTTGGTGTTTTTTATGCACCGTATAAACATTTCCAGGTGAGAGATACATTTGATTTGATTCGAATGAGCTCATAAGTTGGATCCGGTTCGTTATAGGATGGGAACACATTTGGGAGTGTGTTTAAGGACTGACTTAACGCACACCCACACACACACACGCGCGCGCGCACACGTAGACACACGTTTTCCTTCGCATTCCTTTTTTTTTTCCTCCAGGCGGCAGTGTGATTTGTGAACGCGCGCGGCGCTACACATCCCTCGCTCTTACACACACACACACACACACACACACACACACACACACACACACACACATGCGCGCGCGGATCGGATTGAGGCGCAGGACTGCGAGAGAGTGCTATGGAAAGGTGGAGAACGCACTGTTTCCTTTGTTATTTTTAAAGTCCGAGGCTCGCACCTATGACACGCTTCCCATGTAGCCGCACGTCGCCGCGCTGCTCCCGATGCGTCCCAAGAACGCCAAGTGGCTTCGCACAGGTACCGAGTGCTACTTTCTTCACCCCCTTCTCCACCTTCTTCTCACTCCTTGCTTGGCTCAGGAGCTCGGGGTTTTGCGCTAGAGATGAAACGTGCCGTGCTTGATTTTTTTTCTTTCCTTTTTAATACCGAGGCGCACCTTTTTTTTTTGGTCCGTGGTCGACGCGTCAGGGAACGCGCATCAGGGACGCGGACGCGCGTTGGTTTTTTTGTGCATTTTTGGAAGTGTGGTTGAAATCAAGTGTTTGAAAGTTGCACGCTAGTCGCTCGACTGCGGAAGGGCCTGGGTTGTGTGTGTGTGTGTGTGTGTGTGTGGTGTGTGTGTGTGTGTGTGTGTGTGTGTGTGTGTGTGTGTGTGTGTGTGTGTGTGTGTGTGTGTGTGTGTGTGTGTGTGTGAGAGTTTGTTTCTCCTCTTCCCCTCCCCCATCAATTACTGTGCTGTGGAGACTCCGAGGCCAAAGACATGAATGCAGTGAATGTGGCTCTCACTTCAAAGCGTCCGGGAGCGGGGAGGGGAGCGCGGCCACTGCTGTAATGTCGTCGGGGAAAAGAGCAACAAAGTACCGGGAGTCTTCAAAGGAAAAGGGGAAAAGAAAACCATACCTGGGCGCGCTGTCCGTCGGTATCCCCTCTCCTCTAAATCTGGACTAGTCGCCTTTTTTCCCTCCCCCCTCCTCCTCCTCCTCCTCCTCCTCCTCCTCCTTCTCCTCCTTCTCCTCCTTCTCCTTGTACCGTGTGTTGGACGCTTTCCGCGGCCGCCTTCCTTCCATCCAACCCGAGCTCCACCACGCGAAATCCAACCAACAATCCTATCAACTTAACCAGCTAGCTTAGCAACCCGCATTAGCCCGGCTAGCCATATTAGCAACATCGGCTAATACCTCGAATGCTTCTTGTACTACTTTAGCACAGAGCGCTAGGGCGTTTCTCGTTTTATGCTTTTTCCCCGTTCTTTCATTTTCCATTTCTCTTTTGACCTCAAGTTATCGTAGAACTTCAAATGTTTTCCAACTCCTTCCCGAAGCTAGCTTGTTTTGTTTGGGGCTAACTTAGCTAGCAGGCTGGCTAGTTCGAGCACCTGGAATTTACACACTTTTTTAAATTGTTTCTCGGTTTATACTCTGTACTCTTACAAAGTGCTGGACTTTCTATAATCATTAAATACCGTACGGTACCGTGCAGTTTATTTGAATGGAAAGCTAGTTCATTTGAAGCTTATTGTTGTACCCCCCCCCCACACACACACTTCTAGTCCTAGGAAGTTTGATTCCCTCTGACTTGGTATGATATAGAGAAATGAGTAATGTTGAGTTGTTGGTCCAGAGCATGTTTATGAGAAGGCGATGGGTTTGTTCAAGTAGTTTGATGGTAGAGCCTAAAATAATAAAAGTATGCAGGTTGATCCTCTATCAGGTCTATTCAAGGTCTTTGAACTAATGCTTGTGGCGATCAGATAGGGATATAACATCTCGAAGGTGTCGGAATCGCCCGGTACAGCTTTCTTTACAAAGCAAGGACCAAATAAAAGGGTTCTGTTTCTTTCCGAAGCTGCAGTTTTGCTATAAGAACTGTTATTCAGGGGTGTGTATATCTTTTTACAATTTTTTTTAATAGCTACCTTATGATGGGGTTATTCTAGTTTACGGCTCAACTGTTTCTTTAATCCTGTTGTGTCTGGATGTTACCACGTTACGCAAAACAAGGTACCCCCTGCGTATCGGCTCCCGGAGACGAGAACCAGAAGTCAAGGTGAATACATCCAGATAAGAAGTGGCGTTTGTTCTTGCACGCAGTATTTCAAAAGTGTTGTAAGTATGGCCACCAGTGTCTGTTGTTTAAATGCTCGGATATATATATAGGTTTCCTGATCATTGTCTTCGCTCTGTGGTGCACTCTTATCTCCTGTCTTCCGGAACGTTTACAGCTTACAGTGCTTGATTGAGATACTGTGTTGAATTCGTTTAAAGCTTTTGGCTTCTTTCTAAATGTGTTCTCTTTTTTTTCTTCCCCCACGCACATGCCTTTTATCGATTCATTGGTTAGTGTTCTTACTCATACTGAGATTTTATCTTACCTCTTTCTTACATTTTCTTTTGTTTCAGGAGGAATTATTTCATAGTGGCATTAGAGGAAATCTGGATCTGATTTTTGCGGAGCGTGGTCTGAGCTGGGACCGGGTGCATGGACGTAGTAAGGATGAGTGTGAAAGGGAAGGCTTACCCGCCGGACCTTGGGGGCAGCTTCACTGAGGATGCGCCCCGTCCCCCTGTCCCGGGTGAGGAGGGTGAGCTGGTGTCCGGCGATGTACGCCCCTACAGCTTTGGCTTCTACTCCAACAAGAGCGAGAGCCTCAGGTGCGAGGCCTCCATAGCCACGCCAAGACGGCCCGACCTGGACCTGGGCTACGAGCCCGAGGGCAGTGCCTCGCCTACGCCGCCCTATCTAAAATGGGCAGAGTCGCTGCACTCGCTGCTGGATGACCAGGATGGAATCCACTTGTTTCGCACCTTTCTCAAGCAGGAGGACTGCGCCGACGTGCTGGATTTCTGGTTCGCCTGCAGCGGCTTCCGTAAGCAGGACACTGGTGAGGGGAACGAGGAGAAGAAGCTCAAGCTGGCCAAGGCCATCTACAAGAAGTACATCCTGGACAGCAATGGCATTGTGTCGCGCCAGATCAAACCGGCCACCAAGAGCTTCATCAAAGACTGTGTGATGAAGCTGCACATCGACCCGGCCATGTTCGACCAGGCCCAGACGGAGATCCAAGCCGTGATGGAGGAGAACACGTACCCTTTGTTCCTCAAATCGGACATTTATTTGGAATACACCAGGACAGGAGGCGAGAGCCCCAAGCTTTACAGCGACCAGAACTCTGTATCGGGGAACGGGAAGGTCCTGCCCGGCTACTTGCCAACAGTGAACGAGGACGAAGAGTGGAGGTGCGAGCAAGAGACCGAGGAGCACAGCGAGAGTGACCCGGCCCCCAGCAAACGGCTCACCCAGAAACTCCTCTTGGAGACCGCACCACAACGGGCAGCTAACAGCAAGAGATATCAGGACAACCGAGAGTACAGGTAAGCCTTTATTTTCAAGCCTATGTTTACTGGATTCTCACTTTTCAACAGTGAGGTGAAATGTCTTTCCTCCCCAATCACTGGGAGTTTAGTACAAGTTCAGAGCAATTCGCAAGTGGGATCACACAGCCAAGGACACTTTCTTTGCGTAATCTTAAAGACTTGCCGCCGAGTAGCTTAATCAGTTACTTGACGCGTGTTTCGGACCAGTGACAAGCGTTCATTCGTTTCCTAACCGAGCGGCAAAGAGTCTTGAGAAATTATACTGTCTTGACTTAATACAACTAGACACAAGTAAGCGCTGCTTAGAGACCCTTCCTTCTCTCCCCCCCCCCCAGTTCTGCATGATCCCCAGTGAAAACACTGCCCGAGGAAGCACATGAAACGAGGGGTGGAGTTTAGTTTCTCCCCTCCTGAGATAATGTGAGGAATTCAGGATGGGTTGAAAGCTGAAGCCTTTAAAATAAAAAAAAAATAAAATAAAAAAAGATGCAGATGTAGAATTGCCAAAATGTATGTGTTTTAGGATAAATAAGGGAAGTACTTCAAATAAGTCTTATTGGAAGTAAACTTATCGGAAAATGTTAACGGTTCATCGACGTTATTTCAGCCCGTTTCTCTCAGCATGCACCGAAAATGCCTGTCGATACAGGTAGTAGAAGTTGCCGAATTAAGCATGGCAAAATAAGTTAAACCAGTCTCCTTCAGAGCTCGATCAGTTCTGCTGCATCGAACAGTCATCCGCCCCGGATGAGGAAGGCATGTTTGGCAGTTTATAAGCATTTGCAGTCTACCTGTCGAAAGTGAAAATAGCACTGGGAGCGATCCTCTTGATGCTCCAAACTATTGGGCATCCAGTGGACTTACCTGTGAGCGAGGGCATCCATGCAGTGACTGGGTTGCATTGATTGTGCCTCTGCCTGCTGCGAGCGGATGCAGATGGGCGCTCTTTGTGTTCGCGCTGCCCAGGTGTCTTCTGAATGGCAGCCTGTTATTCCAGAATAAAGGTTTCCTGTAGAATAGCTTGACGTGTATTCCCTTTTGGCAGCGCAAGCCCGGTTTAACGCTGGAGGAGAAAAGGAAAATGTGTCAAGGAGTGAAGTTAAGGCATGTTAAAGCACCAGAGCTCGTGTGTGTGTGTATCTCCTTCCCAACATTCTTCAATATACAGGACTTGCAGTATATAAGGCCGAATGTTTGTAGATAAATGTTAGCATATTGTTTTTCCAATAACAAAAGTCTGTTTCTATATTTTATATAATAAGTCTTGCCTTGTAATGCATGCAAGTATTTTTCTTTTCTGATGTAATAAGTCAAGGCGCAGTATATGCTTAATCATTTTGTGCATTAGAAATGCCTCTTCTCAGTGACTGGGATCGTTTGTATGTGAGCTATGCAGACAGTGCCTTTTCTACTCATGATTTCAAAAGGGGCAATAATAGTTTTTTTTCCCTACTCGTCCAATTATCGTAGAACTTTAGTCGCCTACATAAGAAAGCGATTACGTACAAATGTCTCGGTAATGCAGCATTTAAAGCAAATATGCTTCAGCTTGTGAGTCAGTCCAACAGAATAATGATTACGTATATGGATTTTTCTTCTTTTTATTTATTTGCAGTTGTTTACTGCAATGTTTCATGTTTCATTTATTTGTGATAGTTCCTTCAATTTGAGGGATAAATGCACTCGTATCTTTCTAATATTCCTGCTCCAGGACACTTGACTCAGCTCACCGGTTAATTGCCAGGCTTAGTATGTGTTTTGGAGTAAGAAATGTTAGCTGGAGTTGAGCTCCCAAACACTGCCAGGACACACGGTGTTCATGCAACCAAAACCCAGACAACGTCAGGAATACAAATTATAAAACACTCTTGAATGCTTTACAACATTTGCTACTATTTTGTCTGTTAGTTTTCTTTGAAGTGCCTTTAAGATTGATTCCTTCTGGACAGAATTAATGCTGTTTTTGTATGATATTTTAGAGCAGCAGTAAAAAATAATAATAATTTGAAGTTGAAATGTCATTTTCAAAGTTCCCATCTTTGTAGTTATGTGACACGACTGTGCCAAAAGCTGAAGAATTTTTAGAATCCAACACATTGTGCCAGTATCACAACTTTAATGTCTCATAATATTGTAGCGTTATCCTTAATTTTTATGATGTTAAAATGTATTCTTTGAGTCCTGTATTTTTAGTACATACCGTAAATTCCGGACTATAAAGCGCACCTGGATATAAGCCGCATCTGCTCTATTTAAAAAAAAAAACAAAAAAATCATAAATAAGCCGCACCTGCATACAAGCCGCATCCGCTTTTGAAAGCCGCATCCGCTTTTGAATAAATGTAAATGTACATGTATGTACCTAAATAGAACCTTTCCTAACCTGTATTTTAACACGGTGTAACGGTGGACGCTGCACAGAGACGCGGAGATCCGGAAGAGACGCGGAGATCCGGAATACAAAACAGGATCATACAAAACAGGATTTATTAGAATAAAGAACTCAGGAGACGCCGCTCATACGGAGCGGCCAGACAGGCTAGGGAGCCTTGCGCTCTGCGCGCCGTGGTACCGGGAGTACCGGAGACAAAGGTTAGGCATAAACATATATCGAGCGTCCGTGTCGGCGACACTAGGTATGTGCTACGAGCCCGGACGGGGATACGAGCCCGGACGGGGATTGTAGGGAGAACCGTGAACCGGGCTTATATCGGGAAAGGGAAAATCAAGAACAACTTTGATGCTGATTTGTGCAGTGTGTGTGGTGCGCAACTTGTGTGTGTGCGATGTTGTGTGTGTGCGAGCGTGTGTGTGTGTGTGTGTTGTGTGTGCGTGTGTGTGCGTGCGTGCGTGTGTGTGTGCGTGTGTGTGTCGTGTGTGTGTGCGTGCGTGTGTGCGCGCGCGTGTGTGTGTGTGTGTGTGTGTGTGTGTGTGTGTGTGTGTGCGTGTGTGTGTGTGTGTGTGTGTTGCGTGTGTGTGTGCGTGTGTGTGTGTGTGTGCGGGTGTGTGTGTGTAGCCCAGTGTGTAGGTATGAGTTGTGATTGTTGCCGGTTTGTTTTGTGTTTTGTGTTTTGTTTTTGTGTGTTTGTGTGTGTAAGTTGGGTGTGTGTGTGGGTGGGGGGGAGCAGGGGAGGAAAGAGAGATTTGAAAACTTTACTGATTAAAACGGGACAGAAACGAAGAGAAAATAAGCGCTATTTACAGTATTTACCTTCATTTCTTCATTTCTCCTGTGTGTGAAATGACGTCACCTTAACCTTGTAAAGATAGAGTTTGTCTTCGAAAGATACCCACTTATATCTGCTAAAGAGGAACTTTGATAGAGTTTGATCCTCCTTCTATCCGCTTCTACTACACACTTATATCTAAAGAGGAACTAGCGGTCTTAGTTATGATTCTTCTTAGAGGAACTGGAAAAAATCTGCAGCGCATTCTTTATTAGCTTTGCATGGTTCATTTATTAGTTTTGATTAAAAAGTTTTGATTCAGGCTTATAGTTCCGGTTAGAGCCCCTAGCGGTCTGGATATAATTTTTAAACAAAGCACCTTATTATTAGCCGCCATGGTTCAACATTAATTTTGAAACAAAGTAGCGGCTTATAGTCCGAAATTTACGGTACATATATTTTTAAACAAAGGCCATAACATTAATTTTGAAACACTTCTGAGACTGGTTATCTTGACAGGCACAAGATCGTCAAAGATATGAGTTATTTGTTTGTTTATTTAATTAATTTCTTTTCCAAATCCTGTGATTTGAGACACCATATTAGTGGCCGAGAGATGATTCAGTAGTAAATAAATGGACATCATGTCGGAATCTCACATCTAATTCATAATCACATACTTTTGTTAACTTTCAGGTTCTGTACAGAAAACATGTTGTTTTGCGGCGGGAGTGGGGGGGGGGTGTTCTATATTGATAACTTGAGGCGGTCTTTGTCTGCGTGCTGACCCGAATTTGTCTCCCCTCCCTGAGCATTTAGCTTGACATGGATCGAGAGGATGTAGTAACCTTGTGTCTGAAAACTGTCAGACTTCTAAATCTTTAGGTTTGGAAGTAGAATGTGACACAATGCCCTAGGCCTACAAAGGAAAAGTTTCCATTTCTCCCCCCCTCCCCTTTTTTTTTTTCTTCTTCTCCCTGCCATCCATGTCTGGGTTACTTTATTTCATCTGTAAAGTGGTTAAACTGGGCATCTTGAGGGCATTACTCATCTGTGACAAACGTGTAATGTGACGAAATAAGACTCTGTAATAGAAATATGCTCTGTGAACACCTTCAATGGCCTCCAGACTTCATCCATTTTTAATTAGTGAGGTGTGTGTGTGTGTGAGGTGGTTTTCAGATGATTATTTTATTTACTTGACATGTTTGGCTTGAATTACAAAAAGACCCAGTGTTTATTTTTAAACATCCTTTTAGGGTCACCCTTCAGGCTTTCTTCCACACCTGACTGTGGCAGTGTTTATGTGCCTCAGACAAAAATTTGCATGAAACCACTGAACAACATGAACAAGCTTATAGAAAGTGAGCTATCGTTCACTCATGCATGGTGGGGGTCTGGAACACGAGGTGGTTTGACATACAAACGGGTTTGTGTTTAGTTGCAAATATTAATAATGTCCGAGATTTGGTGTGCGAATATTTTGAAATAAGGAGCCACGCTGAGCAAAATATCAGGGGTGCCATATTTAAATTAGTTAATGCTATTTTAGTCTTTTTACAACCACAACGTGCTGCACATGTGCATTTCAGCTTCTCCGTATTCCTGTCGCGTACACGTGTCTAATTGTAGACCGATTGTTAAGCATGAAATGGCGTTAAATATTTAACGTCCATTGCCTTTCTAACCCTCATTTACATCTCGTACTTAGTAAATGCTTTTGAGTGGAAGGTTAATGATCAGGATAATGACGAGCAAAAAAAGAATTTTAAAGTAAGAATAATGGAGCTTTTCAGTCACTGCTAGACAGTAATGTTCTGTCTCCGAAATGCCTTTTGGGAATTTTGCTTTAAAATCCTTTGCGTTATTATACATGCGCTTGGACACTCGCTTTACTTTACCACCGTTTTGTTGAAGTGCATTAAAGCCAGTCACCTGCTGCGTGTTCGACCGTCTCGCACTACTTCTGTGTTGATTATTTATCTATGCATGCTATTATTGTACATTAGTGCAGGGAGTATATTTTGGTTTTTAGTCACTATTATCAAAATGTTATCGCAATTTAAAGAGCCGAAATTTGTAAGCAAATGTAGGGTTAAGGGTCTTTGAGAGTTCTTCACTTAAGGTCATTTGTCCATGCCATAATAATAAAACAATTGCTCAGCTGTGATTTTTAAATTCTGCAAGCCTGAGGTCCTTGAAAGTCTGTTAAAGTTTATTGCACGTTGTTTCCATGATGCCGGTGTCAGATTGTTGGCAGACATGGATCTTTCTTTTTTAATCTTGTATGCTGTATGAAGGGGAAAAAGTTGCTTTTCCTAGCTGACTTGAGATTTCAGAGAACTGTACTGCAGGTGGATAGGTTAGCAAATGTACATTATATTATGCAAGCCATGTCACAAGTATAAGCAGCACATTGGATCATTTGGAAACTATTAATATAATGTACAGAGTCTGTGGATACAGGGCTCATGATCTCCGCTGTCAGATCTTTCTGCAAACTTTGAATTACATTAAGTATTTTCCCTATATTTGGCACATTTTGTCTGTGAACATATGCTCCACATTCAGTGGGGGGGGATTTCCTTCTCTTCTAACAGTTGACTGTATATCTATTTAATAGGTTTACTTCCAATATTAATTAGTCAGATGGTGGATCCATACTCTCAGAATTCCATCTGTAGTGTTTCAACACCTCCACAACGGATACACCATGCATGTGTAAGTCTTGGGTGAAAATGTGGAGTGTGTGTCAAAGAACTATTCCAGCTGGTTTATCCTCAGTTGTCGTCTAGCAGAACTTGAAGTACCGTATAAAATCCACTGCAGTGTTATTGTAAAGTAATGAAACCTAAATGTTGGTCTTGTTCTCCTTTACCTGTGCTATAGTTACACCTTTTGATAAATCGATCATGAAAACCGAGTAAGCTGGCAAAACAGCGTGACGCAGATAAAGCAATAATTCTCTGTCTAAAGAAGAGCGAAAAAAGGAAGATGAAGTCTTGGTAATGGATTTCTCAAACGCACTTCAAACTTTTCACACGGTGTTGGGTGACACTTTGAGGATTTTTAATGCGCTGCCAAGGGAGCCTCCCTTAAATAATTGCAAAAGGAGCGCCGAATTGATTTTTTAAATTTATTTTTTATTTTTAATACGTGCAATCAGATTGATGATCCTGACACTGTTGTCTGCGAATTTTATGAGCCGCTGTTTGGTAAGGAATCGAACGGTGTGGCAAGCAGCTTGATGTTGCTGAAGGCAGGGGAGCATCTCTCCACAGGCTTTGCGAATATTGACATGCCTGCTGCTCAGATCATTAGAAGGCTGAGGATGAGTGTGAAAGCTGGGAATAATCACTGGAGGCTGCAGTAAACTCGGCTCTGCTCTCCTCCTCTTACTCCCTTTCACAAGTCCTAGCACAAGGCTCATAACAAATTCCTTCAGTATAATTACTACAGTTCACATGGCATGCAACTATTCCTACTGTACTGTGTGGAGGCAAGGCTTTATATCATCAATCAATAAGATACAGGGGGCAAAAAAAAGCAAAAAAACACCGGCTATTTCATAGGTGGTGAAATCGGGTCAAACGAAGTCTCTTTATTAGCCATCACAAAGGCTCTGCGGTAAGACACTAAACTTATCAGACGGCGGCTTGTTAGAAATCCATTGACCGCGTCATAAATAGACAGTTGGTTAATAATTAATAGGATAACATGTTTGTAATCAGTAACTAGTGCAATTATGTTTAAAGTAGATCAACATCTAAAATCATAACTCTGTAACTTGGTTAAAAACATGAACATTACTTTTACTGGCCTAGGTTACACCTCTGGTCCCACCCAATTGTCTGCTTACAGCAGTTTTGTCATGGAAACATTATTATTAGTTGTACCCGGATACCCAGTGCATTGTTTAGTTTACCTGGTTTTTATGCCAAACTCTTCCTTGCCTTAAGCAGTTTTTGAAACACATCTCGTTATATAGACATGTACTGTTTCTGTAGGATTTCCTTTACATTTTGTTTAAGATAAGAGGACTCGTTGATGGCTACCATCAAACGGTTTCCAATCCAACAGTCTGTTGGGTGACCAGGTGGTGGACTACAGATTGATTGTTATTTCAAAGAAAGTGGGGAAAATGTTTGGTAAGTCCGAGAGGACCATGCTGATATTCTGACCCAAAAAGATGGTGGTGGAGTTAAATCAAAAGGTACTTGAGTATTGGTGTAGGAGTATTGCACACTTATGCACCCAGGTTATTGTAATCTTTTGATTTTTCCCATTTTCCAGATGGATGTTTATATTTACACAAAACCTTAAGACTTGTCACCCCCCCCCCCCCTCTCCCCCCCCCCCCGGGCCCCCCCCCCCCCCCCCCCCCCCCCCCCTCTCAAAATATGACCCATAGCATTATGACCTAACATTTCCGTCTAATCAGTTGAAAGGATATGGTTTCAGAGCCTTGAGTGCGTTTTTTTTTTTTAAACCTAGGTTATGCTGCATTATTATTATTTGGACGGGTGGTGGTTTTTGTATTTGGGAGGGAAGGGACTTCCACCCGCTCTTCCACAAAGACTGTACTTGTTCATGTTTTTATGATTGCATGGTCATGAACATAAATATATAATGTAGAACACTGAAGGCCTAAAGGTCACATAATATAGGTCCTGCTGTTTTTCTTTATATTTCTGAGAATGAAATGTTCTGTCCTTGGATCGAATTTCCTGCGATGGCCGCTCCTGGAAAGATTGTTTTGAAGGAAACAATCCTTCTCACTGTAGAATGGGAAATTTCAAATTCTTTGGAAACGGCCTTATAACCTTTCTGAGCAGCAACAGTTGTTTCCCTGAGGTGATGGTTGATGTCTTTTTTTTCTTTTTTTGCATGATGTAGACGCACACCTTGGTGCTTCAAAACTCCTTAAAATGGCAGTTGCACTTCGTGATGATACATTTACTATACTAAAAAATACTAAAATGACAAAACAAAAGCTTGTTTTTCTCAAATTATAGAATTATTTTCTGTGTGTATTTTATTGCAATAGATGTGATTCAAAATTACATCCACTTCTGCATTTCTGCCTTTCCTGTCATTGTTCATGTTGTTCCCAGCGGTCTGTGCACTTGACCTTGGAGTTTTGTTGACATCACAACATGCAAACGAGCTTTCGAACACAGGTGACCAAGAGAAAACAGTCGCTTAACAGATTACTTTACTTAAAAGATGGATGAGAAATAAGACAGATTGCAAACAAATGACAGCTATTGAATAAAATAGTCTATCTTCTGTATCTGCACTCGAAATTGAACAAACCAGGGTTTGAAATGCTGCTAAAATAGTTGTTTTGGTTGCTTAGAATGATTTAGTTATTTGAAGCTAACAAATAAGATTTCAATATTTTCTCTAGCTCTAGTCCCACATATACAATTACCAGCTAAACTACATGAAACACAGTTGCAAGCATTAATTCTTTTATTTAGTATTGTTAGTGTAGTTAATCCTTTGTTCTTAACCAAAACCTAAAATTCCCCACTGTTTTCTTTGGATATATTGGGTAAAAGGCTCAAATGTCCTAGCTGGATTAGGAGTCAGACTCCTTTTGATTAAAAAAAAAAGAATATGAATAAAAGTTTGTGGGTAATAATATTTAGTTATTTGACAGTCTCAATTGTATATTGTTTTTGTATGCTGATTTTTACTTGCTTGTAACTATATGTAGATGGCTGCCACATTTCTGAGTGGCAGCTTATTGACATACATATTGGAGGCATTTAATGTGGCCCACACAAAAACTATAGTGTGGTATCTGAAATTGTCCTACTTGCATACTATACTGCAACATTATGGCTTACAAACAGTACGTTTTTGATTCATTCGAGCTGCAGTTCATGGCAACAATCCGAATCCCGCCGAGGAATGAAGCTCACCAGTCTCTTTACTTTGATACTGTTTGCTTTATAGCCACTGTTTTTGCCCGAAAGCTTGTTTACTAACACTT
This sequence comes from Kryptopterus vitreolus, assembly GCA_030449085.1. Classification (NCBI taxonomy): domain Eukaryota; kingdom Metazoa; phylum Chordata; class Actinopteri; order Siluriformes; family Siluridae; genus Kryptopterus; species Kryptopterus vitreolus. Next base: position 13,099,602 of record JACRUU010000007.1, read on the forward strand.
GTTGCCGAATGTAGCATAGAGTCTGGTACTGATGTAGGGTGAAGGCGCCTGGGGGGCAGTCAGACTTCCAGTTCACCCCAAAGTCATTAATAAGAGAGAAAAAAATGTACACAACTAGATTTAAAAGACATTCTATAGCACTTTCTGATAACAGTTTGTAGAAGAGAACCGTATGTGGCTTGAAAAGACAGTTGTCTCAATACTTTTGTCTGTGTACAATATTATAAAAGTTCTGAGATCTTGCAAGAATGTTTTTTTGCTGGAAGAATGCAGGTCTGCAGAATGATGGTTGTATAGTATTGCATACATGTCTTTTTTTTTTTTTTTTTTTTTTTTTTTTTGGTGCAGCCATTTCTTCCTGTGTGGTTAATCAGTTAAAAGATTAGTTGTGCGTGTCTAATAGATTTCACACAGTAGGAAATAAATAGGTTTTTGCTGCTTCTTGCATCTTTCTATCTGTTGAACCCTGTCTAATCTGTGCGCCTTTGAAACACACAGCACTAAAGCATGCTTCTTTTGTTTCAAGCAAATGATGTCAGGATTATGTCGAAATTATCAATGCGATAGTGAGATGGCTCAAGAACTAGTGGTTAAATATTTTAATAGGATCTCTACTACAGTTATCATTGTAACTGATTACATGAGCCTAATTTGGGAATTGATCCAAAAAACGCCCAAGGTCTCCTCAAGGTAAAAATTCAACTTTTTTTTGTTTGAAGTGTGTTCTCAAGATATTTCTGTCTTATAAATGACCAAACGGAAGCGCTGTGCTTGTTTTTGATAGACTCTGATGCGAGTGCCATTGACTGTAGAGATTTTTAAAATGCTAAGTTAAAACTGTAATTAATTCCTTTCCGTCGAAAGGAATGAAATGGAAATCTTGCATGGAGGGGGAAAAAACCCTTCACTTTTCAGAATTTATGAATTGCTCATAAATATTCAATGTACCTCTAACTGAAATTGCTTTGTGTGCATAAAACTCTGGACTCCCCCCCCCCCCCCCCCCCCCAAAAAATCCCCCCCAAAAAAACCCCCCCCCCCCCCCCCCCAAAAAAAAAACTAATTTTCTCTGTTGTATCTTGTAGACACGGTTCATGGAGGGAAATATTTAACCCTTACTACGTCAACACCGGCTACGCGCTGGCACCCGCCACTAGTGCCAATGACAGCGAGCAGCAGAGCATGTCCAGTGATGCAGACACCCTCTCCCTAACAGACAGCAGCGTGTAAGTATACACATTCTCACAAGTGCATATGATCACATTGTAGATGTGAACCTGTTGTGTTTAATCCCAGAGTTGCACGTTGGGATTAATCTGGCTGGGGGGGTAATCCGGAGTTCCCTTTTACCACTGTAGTGGATTTCCCAAGTGAACCATCTCCGAGTGGAGTCTCTAGAACGACCCGGGTTTCCTACGGGATGCCCCTGACATCTACTCATTACTCGGCCTAGAAAAAGCCTCCAAATATTACTACTCATGCTAAATATAGGGCTTACAATTGAACTGCGCTTCCATGGTCTGTAATTTGAAGGCATTGATTTTGTCTTCCTTTAAATTATCCTTCCTGGGCTTAAAGGGTATGTCCCATAGATTGTATGGATTCTTTCGCGATTTGCAACAGAACATAAAATGAATCTTTTTTTATTCTCATTATTTCCATCTGATCTTTACCGCATACAAATTCAGTAACTGGATTACATTTGTGTTTGAGGCAGCAGCGGTTTCTATTTTCTGTATGCAACACAAAGCAATTTTTTCATTATCACTGTAGATTCTCTTTGAATCTATAACCAAATCAGCTAGTTTTCCACAACCCACTGCTAGCGCTCTCTCTTTGTTATTCATGGCTTCTCGTTGCAAAGCATATGCTATCGTTTAACACTCCTGATTTCTTCCCTCTAAAGCAGGAAGTATGTTTTCATTTATGGACATGAACCAGGACATGGAACCGCAGCCAGAAGGAAAAAAAAGGAGCATAGACACGGGGAATGTGATAAATTCAGAGATAGCACCGGGGAACCATGTTAAAAGAACATGAAAGGCTGCGAGGAACCGTGCGTCTGAAGTGGGTTAGATTAGAGAATGTTGCGGAGGTAGAACGGGACAAGGTGTGCTGGGGGGGATAAATGCCTCCCCAGGGCCATGGCGCAGGGGGTCCCACCTCCACTCAGAATTAGGACGCTTTCACAATTCAGACAGGCATGCAGACTCACAACACAATGGGGGGATCATTCTGACTCATCATTCTGATTGTGCATGCCTGTTGAATTACAATGTATTCTTAGCATACATTTAAAAAATTGTGAACGACTAGCTTTGCTTTCAAACTTTCTAAGCGAAAGTACGGTCAGATTTATTTTTCCCCTCAATCGCTTCATATTATGCGCATTTATTTACAAGGCACAGATTCCAGACGCGGTGCAGTGTTTGCCATATTAAACCCCACTGTATTTCTGTCACTGTAGTGCCATGTATTCTTATGAATATTTGAAAGATTAATTTAAAAACTCATGTTTGTCCCCCATTAGAGACGGAGTCCCTCCCTATAGGTACCGTAAACAGTCTCGACGCGAGATGCACGAAAGTGCCAAAGCTAATGGGCGAGTGCCACTACCTCATATTCCTGTAAGTACCCTTTAAACGAATCCCTTTTCTCTCTCCAACACATTGCATCCATTTTACTTTTTGCTCTCCCTCTGTCTGTGCCCATCATCTGTTTTTTTTTTTTTTTTTTAATACCCCCCCACCCCCGTTTTTCTTCTTGACATTCTCCTTTCCGTCTTCTCCCTGCCTCCCCTGCAATGAATGTGCATTCTTAAGATGCACAACTGTGTCTAGGGGGCTTTGATCATGTGCTGGCGAAGGGTTGATGGAGAGGGAGGGAGAGAGAGAGAGAGGCGGGGGGGGGGCAGAGGGAATGTGCAAGTGAGCATGAGTGCTGTCTGAAACCTACTTGATGCTCTCTTCGGCTATGCCTGCTCATGAAGCCCGGACTCTGAAGGCTCTGCTTCTCCCCATTGCACTGACTGCAACTTAATTGGAGCCTCTGAGATGGAGCTAACCTGCATTTCCTCCCATCAAGAGGTTTCACTTATGATATAAAAAAAAAAAAATAGCAAGAAGACGTTTGCAGTACATCTCGAGTTGTAACCAAATATGTACATATGCTGTAATAATGAGGAATGAGCTCCAGTGCCAAATGTTGTCTTAAAGCTATGCTAAGTCAGTAACGCCCGGACACCTGGGACTCTAGTGCAATCAAAATATGATTGAGTTTTGTAAAGACTGCTTTTCATATTCTTTAATGATGTGTATGAAACTTGAATATCCAATTCCAAATGTATTCCTCTCTGTGTTTGAGGTTATACTAAGCACCACTTTCCTGGTAAGGTTTCAGCGTTAATTTGGGAACGTGGCTTTGTGCAGATACCCCACAAACTCAGAGCTCAGCTTATGTACACCTGCATTGTCAGTGTTCCATTCTCCTACACAACAGGCATGCAAAAATATTCCGGACAACCACAAGAGCCATAAGAGTATGATGACCGTGAGTCCGCAAACCTTACAGGGTGTGTGTGTGTGGGAAAAGCTCGGTAGGCATTTTTGTTCATCATCATTCAAAATGGCTGAAAAACCTCCCCGTTATTGACTCTCTTTAAATGTTCATGCTTAAACATAATGCTCCGCTCAGTGACGCTCATACCCCAATGCGTACATGTAACTACGCGTGCACTACTTGTTCCGAATCCCGCCGCAGATTAATTGGCGTACGTGGATGACAGACAGTCTATTCAGAATCTGGTATGTGGATCGGTATGTGGAAACACTGATGAAATTGAGCAAAAGACGGCCAGCCCTTCTGCAAGCCGAACAATTATTCACCTCACATATATAGCAGCAGCTTCCCAGGTGCCCAATTTCAGGAATGTACGCAAATCCTTTCGCTGAGGGGAAGCACATCAGGCGCATCAGTTCAGTTCTTTAATACAGGCGGTTTAATAGGAGCTTGTAGGACATAGAAAGCATTTTAATGAATGTGTAACTTTGCAGGTTGCCCGTGTGACTCGTGAACATTTGACACATCAGTTAATTCATCTTCGTTAATTCAGCCGCTTTACCAGCTATCTGACTCATTTTGACTTTCAGCTGTCGTACAAACCAAACGAGTGAATGGGCAACACACCAGAGCTTTCAGTTACCTTGTGGGATGGGGAAGGAAAATATGATTTGTGATGTAAAAGCCTTTGCTGTGACACGTCCTGAATGACTCTTTTGAGGTGTTGGGTATGAATCATTATGCATGTTGAGATCTATTGCTCTTAACATGGGGCCTGCCGTTATTGTGTGACAAGATGATAGACTTTCTGTGTGTCTATCCCGTGTGTGTGTGTGTGTGTGTGTGTGTGTATGTTATGTGGATATATATGTATATATATGATATATATATATATATATATATATATATATATATATATATATATATATATATATATATATATATATATATATATATATATATATATTATTTTTTTTTTTATTTTTTTTTTTTTATTTTTTTTATGGTAGGTGGCTCCTTTCTGTTCCGGTTTTGGTTGCTTTTCATATAAATTGGTGATATGTTTAGGTTCCAAATGGTGATTTAGTGAGGAGATCGTTCCTGTTATGAATGCGTAGCTAGTATGTGTAATTTGGGGCAATTTTAGAAAGCGTGGATGCCCATCACCGGTGTTTATTGTTACTAAAACGCATCTATTTAAATTCCATCCTAACATTACAAGCAGTAATGCACGGCTGAGGAGGAAAGGTCAATGCTGAAATGATCTGGAAAGGACACGGACTGAAATTACTTTATTCATTTGTTCTTTGTTGTCCGGTTTTCATTCGTTCGGCAATGCAACACCGAGTGCAGGAGCAGATCACTCACATAGTAATGCCCACTGCGTTAATCGCATGTTAATAAAATTAGTGGCATTAAAGTGAATTTGCGTTAATGCGTGATTAACACATTAACTGCGACCGCCCTAATATTTACATATACGCATACAGTAAATAGTCTAGCATGCTTCCCTTTTATGTTTCCTTCCCAGCCTCGAAAACAGTGCTCTGATAGCACATTTAATGCTGTTATATTCTATATCTGTGTCTCCCTGTGTGTTGCTTTGAGTTGAGTAACTTCTGTTCTTTAGCCGATTTAACATGCTTTGTCTGAACACGAGGGGAGCGGAGCAATCTTTTATTCTTTAAGGGTGGTCTGCAGCAGTGAAGCTCAGTCAGTAGCCACAACATCTTGTCAAGGCTTGACAGATACTGCTGCTTCACTGGGCATGTAGCCATATGGGGCGGGAATGAGGCTGATGCATCTAAAGTGATTTAAGACATGGAACAAAGAGAGCTAAAATAGAGTCCAACTCAGATTTGACCCTGTAATCAATTTTAAGGGAATTCTAGCCAAGCATTGCCTCCTCCCCCCCCCCCATCCCTCCCCCCACCCCCCCCCCCCCCATCCCCCCCTCCCCCCCCCCCCCATCCCTCTAATTAATTTGTTTCCCATTCCACAAGCTACTCAAGTGAAGTGAAGAGAATCATAGCACCTGCATGGTGGCTCTTTCTTTGTACATTGCTTAACAGATTAGCAATGACGTAGAACAGATTTAGTCACTGAGATCATTCCAAACTAGTTGATCTGGTTCTTGGAATACACGCAAAGCTTGATTAAGGTATGACTTGTGTAGAAGCTGGGTTGATGTAACTGTACACTCCTTTGTTAACTAGGAAGGGGAGATGAGACATTTCCACTCAAAATTATGATCAGTGATGGGCAAATCAACATAGACAAAATTTAGCTTACACTGAAGTCAGAAATTATTTGCTCAAGCAATGTTTAGCTTCAGTATTGTACGCGACTTGATGTTTTTGATTTCCGCAAACCTGCGCATATAAACCGGGCTGCATGGAAGTTTAGTTACAGTCTGAGATTTATAGGATGCAGTCACTAGAACTAAGGCACTAAGTGACCTCCTTGAAGACGTGATGTGAAGTGCTTGACCGACACCATCTACAGTCCATCGCTCCTTAACCAAATAATGCTCTTGTAGCTGAATGAGGGACACACACACACACACACACAAACACACACACACACACACACACTCCAAAAATGTGTAAAAAGCAAACAGGGAACTAATTTCCAAATGGACTTCTATCGTCAGGTGTTTGTAACCTTAGCCACATAGTCTTTAGTATATAACAACTCTTATTTGTGTTGATGCCTGTAGGACATTTCATACAACCTACTGTTAGTTAAACCCAACCCCCCGATACCCCTAAAGTTAAAACCCCCCCCCCCCCCCCCCCCCCCCCCCCCCCCCCAAAAAAAATAACATAATGTAATGTATGTTTATAACATATGATGTAAATTTAATGTTAAAAAAAACCCCCACCCCCCACCCCCCCCCAAAATTATTGTAAGTGTATATATTGGTCATGTTTCTGTGCAGCGTACAAACCGGATGCCAAAGGATATCCACGTGGAGCCTGAAAAGTTTGCAGCAGAACTGATCAGTCGACTCGAGGCTGTCTTAAGGGAGCGTGAGGCGCAGGAGAAACTAGAAGAGCGCCTCAAGAGGGTGCGGCTGGTGAGTCTACTTCCAAAAAAGGGGGATTTTTTTTTAGGAGGGGGGGTGGGGGTGGTTAAAAACCTCCCCGTTGTGAGGGTAATATTTGATGTGTAAATCCTTTATCTGAAAGCGACGCTGAAGGATCTGGGCCCTGCAGCAGGATGCATCATGCATAGGCTTATCAGACATTCCTGTTCATTTCTGTTGTTTCTTTGTCTTCGGTGTCAGGTGAAACACCTGTGCTGGCTGAGAGGTGCGCTAGTCTGGCTCTGAGTAATGACTTTGTTTGATGTGAACTGTGGCGTGAAACAATGCAGTGCTCGCCACAAATCGACATCCTTTCCCCAACACAAAGCCAAGTGTTAATTCTCAAGACAGATAATTTGCGTAGTTTGGCCGCCTGTAAGCCGCACTGCAGTCACGGACCAGTAGCTCTGTTATTAAGAGCTTGAAGTAGGAATTTCATTGTCTTTTAATTGATATTCTTACCAGTAGCTGCCTTCCCCTGAGATTAGCACCGTTCGAGGAAAGAACACTTGAGCTCATTTCAAGGTTTCCTCACCCATCATCAACGAAATACAACAAGTAGTAATTTGGTTTTGTCGTTTCCAGGAATTTTTTAACGTCTCGCATGTCGCAATAAGTGCAATAATGTATTTTTTCTGCAGGTGCTCCTACATTTTTTTTTTATTATTATTTTTTAGCTGTGCTTTTGTATGCTGATCTTTTTATTTTAATTAAAATCAAGTTGCCGTAATATTTTTCCCTCCCCATATGACGCTTCCCTGAATCGCACTAGAACGATCTCATGATTTAAGAATGAGTGGATGTTGTTTTTAACGTCGTTATAGCCCATTTTTCAATGTGATCCATGTGTCTGAGGTGTCCAAGGCCTCCTCCTCAAAAATGTGTCGGTTAAACCCTGCAGGAGGAAGAAGGCGATGATGCAGACGTGTCCACAGCGCCATCTCTGGCTAGCCACAGGATGCCCCCTGCTGTGCATGTGCAGCACTACACAGCCCGCTACTCAGACACAACATACGGTGGACTGGGGCTGCGGGATGCACATGAGGAGAACCCCGAGAGCATCCTGGACGAGCATGTACAGCGCGTCATGAAGACACCTGGCTGCCAGTCGCCCAAATCTCGCTCACCTGACGGCCTTCCTGCAACCAAGATGCCTGGGCATATGGCACCGCTGCCTGGTGGCCAAGGAAAACACCAAGTAAGACTCGGACCCAAGGGTGACCTGGGGCATGTTTACCTCCACAAGCATACACATCACACACTCCATGCTGAGGGAGAGGGCATGAGGCCATGGAACATGGAGCAGCATCATTATGGCTCCAAGACGAGGAATTACTCAGATGGCACCAACACTATGGAACCCGTTGGATACAGGTACGAGCTTTTTTTTTTGTAAACAGCAGAGGTTGATATATAACGAAAAAGCAGGGCGTGAATAAACCTCGCGGCTCGTTTTATTTCAGCAGTAAAGGGGCCACTCTATCAAAGCGGCCGTACAAGAAAGGCGAGGACGCACGGAACTTTGAGATGCGAGATGGCGGTCCAGAGGATATCGACAGAAACCAGAAGATTCTGCAGTGGATGATGGAGGGAGAGAAAGAGGCAGGGCGCTACAAGAAAAGTCCCCATGGGTGAGTAGATCTTGCCTGAGTTGCATAAGCAAGCTGAGCAAATAATTGAAGCTCGTCGAACCATTATAGGTTATTTAGGTTTTATATGAGAGATGAGATCTTTTATCAAAAACGAGACAGTTTAAAGGTGGATGCTTATTTAATCTGCGAGTAAAACTGTATGTGGTCCTGTTTATTTGAATACTACAGCTTTCCTGACAAACTGTGGATTCTTTTACCTAATCCACCTAATGATTTAACAAAAAGCAGGGCGTGTGCGGCTCGTTTTAGGTAAAGGGGCCACTTTGCGGCCGTACAAGAAAGGCGAGGACGCACGGAACTTTGAGACGAGATGGCTCCAGGATATCACAGAAACAAAGATTCTGCATATGGAAAGAAAGAGGCAGGGCGCTCAAGAAAAGTCCCCATGGGTGAGTAGATCTTGCCTGAGTTGCTAGGTGGCAAATAATTGACTCGTCGATAAGGTTATTTATTAATGAGAGATGAGATCTTTTATCAAAAACGAGACAGTTTAAAGGTGGATGCATTTAATCTGGTAAAACTGTTTGGTCCTGTTTATTTGAATACTACAGCTTTCCTGACAAACTGTGGATTCTTTTACCTAATCCACCTAATGCATGTGAGGTTTTGCTATACCTGGATCACACAATATATGGAAATCTCCTCACTAGGTGTAGACTATAAAATTAACATTTTACAAGGTTTTTATATAACCTTCTTTTGAAAGTATTCTTTCTCCTTCAAAAAAGGTCATATAAAAGTGTTCTAAGAAGGGGAAAAACAAGAAGAGAATGTAGGAATAGGTACTATAAAGCTTTCTGCTAAGAATACACTGAAAGCTTCTTGGCATTAAGATGCTTGTCTTGTCTCTTCCTTAGGAGTCTCTCAGGCTCGAAGAAGGCGCAGGGTCACGAGTCAGGCAGGCCGAGCTCGGTCGAGCGGCCCGGGGCCGTGCACCCGTGGGTGAGCGCGCAGCTCCGCAACAACGTGCTGCCCTCACACCCCTTCATCCAGGATCCCACTATGCCCCCAAACCCGGCACCCAACCCCCTCACACAGCTGGAAGAGGCACGTAGACGACTCGAGGAGGAAAAGAAAAAGTCCGGAACCCTGCAGACCAAGCAGAGGTGAGCTGATCTCTCTCTAAAGACAACACCGGCTTTCTATTTCACTCCTGTCATATACTTTGAGGAAGAAAAACATTGTGAGAAAGTGGTGTTAAAAGGAGCGTGGATCACGGCTTGGTTGTTCTCAGTTGGCTTAGGCTCGCGTTTATTTATTTCCCTGCACGCGCCCCTGCATGCATGTCGGCGAGGCTTAATCAGGGTGGTGTGTCTAATGTGGGAGTTGTTTCTCAGGTATGTGATGGAGGTGATCCAGAGGGGACGCACTGCAGTCCGGCCTGCCGTTTTCCCCACACTTAACGTGGTTCCCGCCGTGTCCGACACGGAACTCTCCGAAGCCCAGTATGTCCCGCTGGCCCAGTCCCCCCCCCCACCTTCATATTCCTTTTGTAGTGTGTCATTGTCACTCCTGTCATTGACTCTGTGAACGTGTACACCGTCCTGCATCCACTGTTGCGAGCATATTAACCCTCTTCCCTGCCTGGTCCGCATATGTCCTAATAATATATTCCAGCTTGTCCAAACTCATGTCCCATCTCTTCTCATGTAGTTTTATAGCCGTGCGGTCTAGCTAGGCAGGTCAACATCTTTTAATGAATACCTTCTAACCTGTTGCTGGAAACATCACTCAGTAGCTTGTGTATTCATGTCTATAGTTGGTATTGTCATGTTGAATGCGAATGTTCACCTCACCAGAGCCTGAATCCTGCAAATAACAAGATCTTTTTGGATGGTTTTAAGTCCCTCAAAAAGATCAGGCAGTGCAGATTTAAAACGTGTACAATCATTTTAAATGCTTATATGATGAGGTGTCACTCACTAATCTTCCCCCCCCCCCCTTTGTTCTACAGACACAAAGGAATGAAAAAGCAGCAGTGTGAGAACATTACTGTGGCATATTACTTTTGCGGCGAGCCCATCCCATACAGGACCTCTGTCAAAGGAAGGATCGTCACGCTGGGGCAGTTCAAGGAACTACTTACCAAGAAAGGGAGTTATAGGTAAATGTTACACCCTGATCTTTTTTGTGGTCATGAAAACAGTGATTTTATAATCAGGCACAAGGTAATTGGCAGGTAGGGTTTTTTTTTTTTGGTAGAACTTTTTCTGAATGAGTCATTTAAGTCACAGCCCACTAGAAATTATTAGACTTATGATACAGATTTGAATGGGAGAAAATAATTCAATGTGCATGTGATTTTGTGTGCTTGTATGTGTACTCTACTGGAGAGATTCTCTGTATCTGCAGTAAACGTTACCATGATAAAGTGAATACAGAAGAGGGAGTATCTAAATCAGATTAAAAAAAAGTGTAAACTGCATATTTACATCAACATCTTGTATTCTATTTTTTCATGATCTCTAGAATTTTGCTTAGGTCAGCAGTTTGGGATATACCCATTATAATGAGAAATCAGCTATATAGACTACTTCTTTAGTGTGTGGATGGATGGATCCTAAATCAGACCCTGAACTCACCAATGCTCTTGTAGTTAAATGATAATACACTAATAAAAATATATTATATAAAAATATATTAAAAGAATACACTAATATCTAATGTTAATTAGAAAAGTGTAGCCTATGAAACGGGGCTGTTCAGTAAGCACGTGGTGGTTGGAGGTCCACATATTTTTAGCCATATGGCTTATGTATATGTTGTGCTCAATAATTAATGGAGAGACTGTGACATCCTGCCACAAAGTGCAAGAACAAAGAGCTCATGCTCCTCTGTCTATTTAATGCCATATTCCTGCCTGAGAAACCAACTGTGGATTTGATACCGATTCTCAAAAATGCAATATCGATATTTAAAACTATCCCAACACTCACCTGTATAGATATTTTTTTACACCCTTTTTCGTTCCCTACTTTCGCAGGTATTATTTCAAGAAAGTCAGTGATGAGTTTGACTGTGGCGTGGTGTTTGAGGAGATACGTGAGGACGAGGCTATTCTGCCCATCTTCGAGGAGAAGATCATCGGCAAAGTGGAAAAGATCGACTGAAGATCAAGGCGCGAGCGTAGCCTTTTAGGAGGTGCTACTTAGCAGCCAGTAAGGGAGGTGCTTATAGATGGTACTACGTATGTGTGGGTGGGGGGTTGGGGGGGGGGGGGGGGTGGGGGGGGGTTTTTAGGGGTAGAAGGATGAGGATTGAGGAGTAAGTGGAAGAGAGAGAGAGTTGTTGGAGCACTGTGGGATGTATGCTATTGACTCAAAGGCTTCTACCTCTGCATTAGAGCCTTCCCTGGTTCCCCACAGGTGCCCTGTGCTACTGGTCACCGTGGTATGCAGCCTTTGGACTTTAGAGCAGCACACACTCACCATTTTGGTGTATTTCTAACTTTGAAATGTAATGTAGCAGTGTAAAGTTTGGCTAGAAAAAAAAACAAGACTCGCTAAAGTAACATGTTTACTAAAGCTGCATATTTTTGATATGACATATCATAAGGAAGGTATCCTTTCTAATGTAACATCTCTTGTAATTTTATATGTACCGGTACCACGTGTACAGTCTGTTTAAAAACAACGAAACAAAAAAAAAAGAAAAAAAAAGGTTTTATAACTATTTAAATATTTAAAATGAATAAACCTATTGGTATGATCTTAACGTTTTGGCAGATCCAGCTTGAGATGCTCGTAGTTCACAAGGCAGGTGGCTGGATGAAAACCAGGAACCCACAGTCCATGTTCTATTAAGTGCTTTTAACTTTGAAACTCGATAACGTACACGCTCTCCACTCATGAGTGGCACCAGGTCGCCGTGCACTTGCTCTGTGACGGTAGAGAGGAGTGGATGGGTAGCTTTATTGCAAAGATGTCGTTCAGTGATCATGCCTTTTACGTTGAAGGGGTCAGCAGGGAGGCTGCGGGGTCAGACCCAGGCTTTGTATGTGAGTAATTCATTGGTTTTTTACCTACAGCTGCTTCTCATGCAAAAAAGAAACCTGATATGCACCAATACTCCCATCCTCATTTAGCATGAAGTGTGTGTGTGTGTGTGTGTGTGTGTGTGTGTGTGTGTGTGTGCGCGTGTGTGTGTGTGTGCGCGTGCGCTTGTGAGAGAAAACTGGCCCCATTAAAAGTGTCTGTCAGCATTAGATGTATTAAGAGTATAATGAACCTTATGGAAAAAAAATAGCACATCTGCAATTTGTAAAAGAGCTATTTTTATACAAGACTATATATCCATAATCAGAACAGGAGGATTTACTCAGTTGCTGTCCAAGTGCTTGCATATTTTCATATTCGGAGTGCAGAGGATCACCTGCGGGTGGGGGGCGTCTGTATGTGAATGTGTGGCTGTGTGGAGCGCTGCTGTGTACCACCTACCACTAGCCTATATACCGATCATGTTTACACTTACCTTAATGTATTACAAAAGGATAATTGAGTAATGAATTGTAGCCTTTTAGCTTCACACGGCTGAATTTTGGTGCCTGTCAGGAATTATTTTTTATTAGTAGTAGTATACAATTCTAGACTTGGTCACATTACACCAAAGAACAGTATACTGTAGGAAATACAAACGTGTTGTCCATTTCCATCTTTTTTTCTTTCCTTTTTCTTATTTTTTTCCTTTTGTAATTTTCATCCACTTGATTTGTCCAAAAGCTTGGTGTCATGAAATGCACAGTTTGTGTATCATTAGGGAATTCTTGTTGGGATGATGCGCGGGATGACACTTGTTTTAGCGTTTGCCACTGGGAAGAGGCAGACGCTGAATGGTGCTGCAAGTAGACAAGCGTAAAATCCTGGTCTCCCATAAGAGGATCTCGTCTTCCTGTGTCAAGCGTTCTCCATTGAACGTTTTAGGATCGCGGTATGTGTCGATTTCTGTCTTTTATCTCTCACATCAAAACTCTATTATTCCTTAATCAGCTTGAACTAAATGGGTACTTTGCTACTATGGAACTTTTTTCTTTTCTTTTTTTTTTCCACCCCCTCCTCCCTCCCAAGTCTGACTCATTGTAATTACAGTGTAATTGTCATCATGCTTGGGCTTTTTCAGTGGGCATGTAAAAAGGTTCATAATTACTGTGAAAAGCCTGAAAGTGAGCACCTCTCACTTAAGATGGATTAACTGTATATAGTACATTTACAGAGTGCCTTGATGAGCATGCTCACGCTCTGCAGTCTCATCCCTTCTGCTCTTTCTGATGCATACCAGCAACTAGAATCATTACTTTTCTTTTTCTTTTTTATTTCTAGCATTTTTATTCCTGTACATGAACCTTGTTTTTCATGTGAAGTGTTGTCACACATTCAATAAGCATTTTCTATGTAAATATGTACATTTTCTGTGTTTTCAGCCAGCAACCTAATTTGGATATTTCGTGCCCTGGTTCTGCTTAAGTGTGCTGAGTTGTACAGTTATCATTTTATGGTACTTTGGACAATAAAGACATGTAATAAAACCTCCTATACATTTCTTCGTCATGCCTCATAGTCCTTAACTTCCTGTCGCTTTAATGCTGCTGGAAATGTCTTTTTGTGGATTCGGGAACTTTTTTATGACCCAAAGTGTTGCTCATGCTTAATATCTTATTTGCATATGAGCACAAGCTATGTATAAAAACACAGCATGCAAGGTTACAGGATGATGAGCAGACTTTGAATTACACCACAGTAAGACAATACACCAAGTTATAATAAGAAAGAGAGGGTTTATTGCATGTACAAGGACACCAAACATTTTATAGTCTAAACAAAAGTCGGATACGTCCAGCTTTTTATACTGATGTGTACGTGCAGGAAGGCACATGCAAAACTATACAGATAGTGTCCAAGTATTATAAGAGTGGTGGGGAAAAAGTGTTTGTTGAAGTACTTTCAATCTTTAGAAACATACTTTATACTTGATGTATATTATTATACCGAGTTGGATGTAATCTGGCTTCCGGGTCGCAAAGTTTGATTGCTAGGTTCAGCAAAGAGCACTTTACAGTACTAGTAATTTGTCTCGTTTGTCTGGTGTATACACAGAGTAAATGTGTAAACAAGTTGACAAAAAAATACAGTGGTTTTGCAGGAAGTGCAATTTTGAATCTATGGTTAAAATAGACCAAAATATATACCAAGGGGGACACGGTGGTTTAGTGGTTAGCACGTTCGCCTTCACACCACCAGGGTCCGGGTTCGATTCCTGTTTTGGCCATGTGTGTGGAGCTTGCATGTTCTCCCCATGCCCCAGGGTTTTTTTTCTCCGGGTTCTCCGGTTTCCTCCCGGTCCAAAAACATGCACGGTAGGTTGATTGGCACCTTGGAAAATTGTCCAGTGTGTGTGCCCTGTGATGGGTTGGCATTCCATCCAGGGTGTATCCTGCCTTAATGCCCATAGACACCTGAGGTAGACACAGGCTCCCTGTGACCCAAGGGAAGATCAGATAAAGTGGTAGAAGATGAATTACTGAATGAATTAATGAATATATACCAATATGAAGTATATACACAATCTAGAATGAAATAAATACTGTATAGATGTGTGAATTTGGTATATGAATATTGCAATTTAGAACGTGCATGTGGTTAATTGAATCCTTTTTTTTTTCTTTATGCTCTGCAGTTGATGGTTTACGCAACACAGTAATTCTGTATTGCGAGAATGTAAAATGGCCCAGAAAATGAGCCCAATGTAAAAATATATGAAATGTATTCTTTCTTAAAAATGATAAACAACCTCTGTAGCCTGTCAAGAGATTTGGAGATATGGAGTGTCATTATTTTATACATAATTTTATACAGTTTAGAATCCAGATATAATATTTTCTGATATCAGTTTAGTGGTTAAAACACCTGGTGCTACATTCAAACTGGAAATGCAAGGAAACAATAGAGCACAAGGGAGGAGAAATAATCTTCTGTTTATATTCTAGCAAATGTGACTGCATTAAACAAAGGCAACAATTTGCATGAACTTTAGGATTAAAAAACTTTTATGAAGGCTGGAGATTATGAGAGCCATCTAGTCATTTCCAGATTCAGGATTTGGGGTTTATTATGTATTCAAGAGAAATTAAACCCTTTTGTTTTCTGAAAATAAAAAAAAAAAGCCAATATTATAAAATAACATATATTTATATATACAATGTTGGGATTACTTTTGGAATTGTAATAGATTACATATTACAAATGGCCCAATTTTTCAATTAATTTATAAAAGTAAAGTAACTGATTACTTTTTGATGACTTTCATTTGTCCACTAGGTGGCGCTTTATGTTAACATAACACTATAAGTTAAAAAGGTTTCAAACCCTTGGAAAAAATTGTCCTGCAGCAGATTGTCAACTTTCAGTCGAAAATCATGCCGTCGTCTAAAGCACTGATTTTACATGAAATTGTTCGGCTATAACCCTATATCTTTAACATTGTAATCCCTTTTATACCCTTGTAATCTTTAACATTTTCATAAGTAAGTAATTTAATTACACCTTTTTCCTCAGTAACTGTAACAAATTACTGTAATTATTTCATTAATTATTTTGTAATTAAATTACATAATGCTCTTACATGTAACTATATATATATATATATATATATATATATATATATATATATATATATATATATATATATATATATATATATATATATATATATATATATAGCACTTTTATTAATTTTCGAGTTATTAACATTTCTGATTTCTGATTTCAAAGTGATTTTCAAACGCAGTATGAATTTATAAAGGCACTTGCTTAATATGGACAGCAACACCTGCAAAATGCAGCTTTCAGGTCTTTCTCTCATTATTCTTGCGTCCCCCAAGTATGCTTTAGACCTGTGATGGAAAGGTGATTGCAATTCAGAGTGGCTCTGATTAAAGTAAAAATACAATACAGCAGCTAATTACATCCACTGCTGCCACAAAGTCACTGCATAATTCCTCAACAAGCCGAGCCCTGATGACTCTTGCTCACTGATGAGTTGTAAGACAATGCAGTAAACGTTTTGATTTTTGGTGTGTGTTCTGTACGTTACTAATGGAAATCGCAATCAAGTTTGTGCCTTGCATTACACCTAATGTATTTCACCAGTGGTGGGCCGTCGGGGCCTGCAAGGACTTCTCTGATGGCCTAAGAAATATCTAAATCACAAACTGATATTACTTATATTTTGTCCATCAGTACTTATTTAATAATTCCAAATGGTCTATTCGCTTCCTTTCATATCCGCCATAAGCAAACGTCGATGCTTGTGCAGCTTCCAGACCTGTATGTTCATAATAAAGCATTTAAACCAATCACATTTCAGCCATCATTTGTTGCCAGGCAGAGTCAAAGTCAGAGGAGCTGCAATAGTTCTCCCCTGGTTTGTTTATTCAGTACAGGCATTTATTGTGTCTACAGCAATGGTAATGTCCCTTTATACTGAATTTCTGCATATTAAGATGGGTTTTATAACCATCAATTCAGACGGAGCACTACTGAAAGCCTAGGTGTGAAATGCACGCCCCGCTACTGTATTTCACCAATATCATTTTTTCTGTCTTTAAATGGAACGGAACAGCACGTCTTTCACTTCTTATAAAACATACATTTAATCCTTAAAAAATGATTTCTTGCAGAGAAGGATTTGCTTTTCAGTGATGTCAGTAATGAAAAAACAACACTGTGGTACACTTCAGTTCCTTTTTCAACTGGTTAGATTATATTTCCTTACACTAAGGACATTTTCTCCATATAACTATAACCTGCAAAGATAAACGAAATCCATTTGATTTCTTTCATTATAGCCCAAATTACTGTATTTATAATAGCTTTTTGAAAACATTGTTAAATGCATAAATGCCAATGGGTCTGTTTGCGTAATGCTTTAAATGATGAATAAATAAAGTGTTTAATTCCTAAATGTATCCCCATTAAAATCTCTCATTGCAATCCAGATGTGGTAGTGTCAGAGGGCACAAGAACCTAAAATAATATGTGAAAGAGCCTCTGAGAGAGAACTTATCCTCATCTGGCCCTGAATATTAATTTATTTCAGTTTTCCCATTGTTAAGGCGACCAGCTGTTCACTTGCAATGAATGCAAATCAGTTCATGGTGATTGTAGACCATTGTTGCCGAACTATTCATATTAATTGCAGGCCGAAGTTATCTTGATGAGTGAAGCCTTCCTCATGAGCAGTGGGTGAGCACTTAAGATGGATCAGGCACGGTCTGGAGAGAGCAGAAGGGTTCAGAAATATTGGAATCTCAGCAACATGTGAAGCTCGACAAACCGACAGAGAAAGAGAGAGAGAGAGAGAGTCATTATTTACCTTTATTTCATGGACTGTTCAAGACAGTGTGATCAGAGTGCTTGCAGAGTGGCAGAGTGCTTCATACCACCTATAACAGAATAATATATTATTATTTATTAGGATAAATTGGGGCGCGGTGGCTTAGCACGTTCGCCTCACACCTCCATGGTCGGGGTTCGATTCCTCCAACGCCATGTGTGTGTGGAGTTTGCATGGTCTCCCCGTACCTCAGGGGTTTTTTCTCCTGGTTCTCCGGTTTCCCCCCGGTCCAAAAACATGCACGGTAGGTTGATTGGCACCTTGTAAAATTGTCCCTAGTGTATAAGAGTGTGTGTGCCCTGTGATGGGTTGCCATTCCATCCAGGGTGTATCCTAACTTGATGCCCCAAGACTCCTGAGATAGGCACCGGATCCCCGCGACCCGAGGGAAGATCGGATAAAGCGGTAGAAGATGAATGAATGAACCTCATCAAATATTACATATATTCACTTCAAAGACTAAGTTCTTTCTGGTGCAGAACATGAGATCAAGTGCATGAATGGCTAATATACGGATATATACACTGAATGCAAATGACCATTTTTACTGCAGAAATGGGTTTGATGGGGGACGCAGTGGATTAGCGGTCAGCACATTCGTCTCACACCTCCAGAGTTACGTGGCTCGATTCCCGTCTTGGCCATGTGTGTGTGGAGTTTCCATGTTCTCCCCGTGCCTCAGGGGATTTTTCTCCTGGTTCTCCGGTCCCCCCCCCGGTCTAAAAACATGCACGGTAGGTTGATTGGCACCTTGGGAAATTGTCCCTAGTGTGTGTGTGTGTGTGTGCCCTGTAATGGGTTGGCATTCCATACAGGGTGTATCCTGCCTTGATGCCCCAAGACTCCTGAAATAGGCACAGGCTCCACGCGACCCGAGGGAAGATCGGATAAAGCAGTAGAAGATGAATGAATTAAGTTTTCCTTTAGTTCTTTCACTTAATCATAAAGTGTTTACCTTATTATCAAAATAGCACCATGCATAATGTACTTTTATCTTTTTTTTTTTGCTTTTCAGAATGTGTGTTGCTTTCTATTTGTTTGTCTTTTTTTATATACTCATGTCCTGAACCATGTAGATGAGCTCCATGGTTTTCCTCTTCACTGTCACATACTTTACAGATGATGGCACTGTTGGTCTCCAATACCAATTAAGTAGTTTGCAAAGGCTTCAAACTTGGTCACTTGTGTGTGTGTGTGTGTGTATGGGGGGGGGGAGGGGCGGGGCGAGGGGTGTAATTAAACCCAGCCATACGATTCCCTTCATAAGATTCTAGGTGTTTGCAATTATCTTTGTACCGCCATTCATTAATTGTCTAATTACTACATTCATTATTTTGTCATTGTTCTGTTGTTTTCACCAGGTATTTTTGTTTTGCACAACAAAATAAAATCCCACAAAATATAATGCCCTGAATATTTTGATTCCTACCCTAGCGTGACTAAAATGAATTTTCATGAATCCTTTATTCGTAAGCTTTTATGGCTTTCTTCTATTCAATAAATACCGGGTCCCAGTTTGTGCACCAAAAAAGACCATAAGAAAACATAGCTGGATGAGTTGTGTGTGTGGGTGTGTGTGTGTGGAAGAACTTGACTGGTGTTCCCACAGCGCTGACCTCAACCCCATCAAACACCTACGGGATAAACTGGACCCGACATTTCCAAGCCAGGTCTCACACATGCCCTACTGGATGATTACAAACATTTCCACACAAACACCACAGAAGCCAAATCCATATTGTTTTTGTATTATTTCACTGCATTTAGTATTCATCAAAACAGACATTTACACCAAACATTTGTCTTCTGTACACATCAGGTCTCAGTTGCCCGTTAATTAGTGTTGATCTGGGGCCTTGTGGAAAAGATGTATATATTTCTGTGTATTTAAAATCTGAATGTTACACTTGTTATAAAGTGCACTTGCAGAAAATATATTAGAAATAGTATTAAAGACAACTTAAGTGAACTTAAGTAGAGTACACTTTAATGACATTATTTATCAACAATTACTGTGCTGCTTTGTGCCGCTGCCTAATTAACTTTTACTTAAATATACATTTGAAATCATTTTTCTAGTGCTTTAAAGAAGTGTACTTGTTTCTTGGTATTGACTAATGTACAATAAATATCCATAATTCTTTAATGTACTGTAAATGGGTTCATTTACACTTACGTGTATTGTTAATTAGCATATTTGTGATGGCTGTAATTGCTTGCCCGTCACTGAGCAGTGCACTTTAACTATACATAAATGACACTAGAATTAATTATTGAAGGCACATGCATTCATTCATTCATTCATTCATCTTCTACCGCTTTATCCGATCTTCCCTCGGGTCACGGGGAGACTGTGCCTATCTCAGGCGTCTATGGGCATTAAGGTAGGATACACCCTGGATGGAATGCCAACCCATCGCAGGACACACACACATACATTCATAATCACATTCGTACACTAGGGACAATTTTCCAAGGTGCCAATCAACCTACCGTGCATGTTTTTGGACCGGGAGGAAACAGGAGAAGCCGGAGAAAAACCCACTAAGAACATGCAAACTCCACACACACATGGCTGAGATGGGAATCGAGCCCGGACCCTGGCGGTGTGAGGCGAACGTGCTAACCACTAAGCAATCGGAAAGCACATACAAAGATACAATAAAGCCCCATTTAAGTGTTTTTTTTTTTAAATCGCTCAAAAGTTCTTACTAATTTAATATAGATTTAATGTGCCATACATTTCAAATGAATTACAAATAAAATGCACTTAAATGGCAAAAATATGACAATTAATTCATACTTCTTATGAAGTATATTGTTTGTGCAATAAGTACACTTTATAAAATCGGGATAATGTGCAGTTTTTTCCACAAGGGAAAAAGGGATTGTTTTGAAGATAAAACCTTGATGCTATGATTAATACACATTCATTATATCTCAGTGGTAACTAAACATTTTCCCAACAGACTTATTCATCTTATTTCATGATGCTGCCACGTTACCTTGTTGAAACACGGTGAGGATCCAGACCTGCCGAGACTTTCATATTGGACTTTTAATTAGTTCTAAAACGCAACGTTGGGATGGGTTCAAAAACTCTAAACAACTTAATTGAAAAGGGAAGATCATTAGCATGTTCTGCTATAGAGCCTGCAGCAAGCTACAAGTACCTAATCAAAACAAAAGTAGCTTCATTAGTTCATGGCACGTAGCTAATAAAAAAAATAAATAAACATGTTTTCATTTTTTGTTTATGCTTTAAAACCTTGCCCTATGGAATTAAACCTTGTCTGGTCCGTGGGGTTTAACCAGAAGGAAACACTGCTCCTAATTCTGTGGGTCAGATCTATGATTAAATATATCCCCCCGTTACCTCAGACTCGGTTCACATAACCTCAGGTGCTTCACACACTCCGGCGTGAAGGGTTGTTCGCTGAGAATATAGCTCGGAAATGAATTCGATTTCCTTTCATTTTTATTCTTATATATCACTTTTAACAATGGATATTATCTCAAAGCAGCTTTAAGAAAAATAGATTGCTCTTTTTTTTTACGTTTACCAGAGATGTAATAAGGAAGGAACCTTGAGAGGAACCAGACTCGAGAGGGAAAGTATCCTCTTCTGTCTGACTCGATGTCTGTTTACTACAACTCACCCAATGTCCATTTCTTACAGCTCTAACCCCACAGCATTTAACATTATCATTCACACCATCCTCTCCATGCATTTCAAACCTGATCTCCTGATGTGAGAAGTAGTAACTTGGTCCTTTGAACGCAGTTGCTCCACAGGGGTGTATCTTCAGCCCTCTCCCATACTTCCGATTGACCTACCAAAACACATCTTTGAAATAATTATGATGTTTGGTGATGACTCGACCATCTTGGGCCTCATTAGGGACATAAATTAAGCAGACAACGAGGAGATCAGAGTTGTGTCACAATGATGTCCGGACAGTGTTTTGAAAAATCCCAGGGTGCTCTCCTTTTAAATGAATGGAGCTGCTGTGGTAAGAGTCACTTCTCTGTGTGCACATCACTGTGTGTACATGGTTCCACTATACAAACAGATCCTCATGCAGAAGCTAAAGAAGTTTGGAGTGAAGGCAAAACAAAAAACAAAAAAAACAGACACCAGCGTCTTCTATTGTACTGAGTGCAGCTTGACTGTGTGCATCACTTTATTGTTTGGCAGTTGCTCCGAACATATCCACATGGTTCGCCAAATCATCAAAAGAAACAAACTATGAGGCACGTGAGGCATTTACCGGTCATGATGCCAGAGGAAAGAACAGAAAATCAGCTTGGTTTTTAGTCACTCAGCACATAGTTTGTGTTTATATTATGTTTTTGGAACATCCAGCTGGAAAAAAAAAACAAAAAAAAAACATCAACTTGCTGGTTATGAGCTTCCTAAGCCTCCTGGTCATTCATTAATTCATTCATCTTCTACCACTTTATCTTCCCTCGGGTCACGGGGAGCCTGTGCCTATCTCAGGCGTCTATGGGCATTAAGACAGGATACACCCTGGATGGAATGCCAACCCATCACAGGACACAAACACACAATCACACACATTCACACACCAAATTTTCCAAGGTGCCAATCAACTTACTGTGTACTGTGGAGGAAACCGGAGAACCCGGAGAAAAAACCCCTGAGGCACGGGGAGAACATGCAAACTCCACACTTACATGGCTGAGACGGGAATCGAACCCGGACCCTGGCGGTGTGAGGTGAACGTGACAACCACTAAACTACTGTGCCTCCTGGTCATGTACATCCCAAATATATCCATGTAACCTAATACATTTTGGGATTTTTTAAATGTTTTTTTTTTTTTACTCCACTCTCTGTTACATGGACACTTTGCATCTGGACACTATAATGTAGGTTATATATTGTTACATACAATATGTACTGTGTGTGTGTGGGATCTGTTACAAGATTACTGTACCCTTGCCACGAGCAATTCACCATACATGTGTCCTGTCAAACTGTGCAAATACATTCAAGAGTAGCTCCACACCCTTTAAAGGTTTATGTCATTGGAAAATAAAACACACACACACACACACACACACACACACACACACACACACAGTCTTTATACAGACAGTCCTGGGTTTGCTTCTAGTATTATTTACTGCGCCATGTCAATTTAAATGATTTTTAATGTAAAAGCAAAGATCTACTCCCACGTATTTCTTGCAGTTCTTGGATATCATCCGCGTCAGTCAAGTTGCGTCAGGCTGCTAAAAGCGGGCGGCATTTGCCACATTCCTAGTGACAAAATGTACCGGTAAAGCTAGCTATGAACCTTGGGAGGCTATAAGCTGCACGGCTCTGTCTTTTTCATCAGCCATGATGACGAGCCCACTTTCGCAGACATTCGTTTTTTTTCTTTTCTTTTTTTCTCAGACCGGCTGCAGTGATGAGTAGACATCTGGCCCCTGTGGTGTTTGGTGATTACATTCTCATCCTATGACTGTCTTGTTCATGGGGATGTGGTAACTCAAGGCCTCCAAGACGACGACAAAAAAAAAAAGTAAGCGGTGAACAGAGTAAAAATTATAAAATAAATCAGAAATGTGTTTTTTATACTTCCCTCGGGTCACGGGGAGCCTTTGCCTATCTCAGGCGTCTAAGGGCATTAATGCAGGATACAACCTGGATGGAATGCCAACCCATCGCAGGGCACACACACTCACACTCACACACACATTCATACACTAGGGACAATTTTCCAAGTTGCCAATCAACCTACCGTGCATGTTTTTGGACCGGGAGGAAACCGGAGAACCAGGAGAAAAACCCCTTAAGGCACGGGGAGAACATGCAAACTCCACACACACATGGTCGAGACGGGAATCGAACCCGGACCTGGGCGGTGTGAGGCGAACGTGCTAACCACTAAGCCACCGTGCCCCCCTGACTTGTTAGACTGCTTTTTGTAATTCAACAGTTGGTTATTCAACAACAAGACATCTTTTAAGACACAAACCAGTTCGGTGGTATTAAAAAGAATACAATTAAAACATCAGTGCATGAAAATGAAAGAGCTGATAAACTGTAGGTTCTGCTCAGAGACGGAAAAAAACAAGGTTGGGAAAAGATGGAAGGGAGAAAAAAAAATAGATTATTTCATACACAAACTGTACCAATTTTATTCATTCATTCATATTCTAATCTACCGCTATATATCCGATCTTCCCTCGGGTCACGGGGAGCCTGTGCCTATCTCAGGCGTCTATGGGCATTAAGGCAGGATACACCATGGAAGGAATGCCAACCCATCGCAGGGCACACACACACACACACACACACACACACACACACACTCACATTCATACACTAGGGACAATTTTGCAATGTGCCAATCAACCTACCGTGCATGTTTTTGGACCGGGGAGGAAACTGGAAAGGGGAAACATGCAAACTCCACACACACATGGCTGAGACTGAAATCGAACCCAGCTAACCACTAAGCCACCGTGCCCCCCTGCTCAGAGACTCAGAGCATTTAGAACGATCATCTCAGATTGATGTGAAACACTTGCGATAAACATACAAGGTAATATTATTCAAAACATTTACTTTAAACAATTAAAATACAGGGGCACGGTGGCGTAGTGGTTAGCACGTTCGCCTCACACCACCAGGATCCGGGTTCGATTCCCGTCTCGGCCATGTGTGTGTGGAGTTTGCATGTTCTCCCCGTGCCTCAGGGGGTTTTTCTCCGGGTTCTTCGGTTTCTCCCAACGGTCCAAAAACATGCACGGTAGGTTGATTGGCACCTTGGAAAATTGTCCCTAGTGTATAAATGTGTGTGTGAATGTGTGTGTGTGCCCTGCGATGGGTTGGCATTCCATCCAGGGTGTATCCTGCCTTAATGCCCATAGACTCCTGAGATAGGCACAGACTCCCCGTGACCCGAGAAGATCGGATATAGCGGTAGAAGATGAATGAATGAATTAAAATACACTCCAACCTGCGATATGGAGATCGGCGTGCAGTCTGTGATCCCTGATCTACATGTGCTTTAAAGGAGTAGTGGTTCTGTAAATAGATGCATTTGTATTGAAATAAGGACAATAAATTGTACTTTAATAAAGCCTTGTTTATTATCAAGCTAGTGGATTAAGGATGGAAAAACAGGCCAAGTTTGTTTGTATAAGCTTAATGAATTTGATATCGGTTCGCCGAACAGATCTACACTTTACGCTACACTTCCCTGGAATGACAAACACTGTTAATGGAAAAAAAAAAGAAAAAAAAGAAAACAGAAAATGTGTCTGCTCTTTCCAATGGCAGAATATTTGGGGTTGTGTTGTAGGTGGAGAAAGTATCAAAATCCAGGTTGCAAGATTTAGGAATTACGGTTGGACAAGCCGATGCACTCTTAGTGCCGATTCCAAGCCCAGATTAAAGGGGAGGGATGCGTTAGGAACGGCGAGGATACGACATAGTGATCCCTAACCAGAGCGGTCGAAAGAATATATATCACATATTCTGTGTCACGTGCAATACCACTATGCTATTTTCTCTTTTAAGCTGCAAACTTCATTCATTCGTTCATTCATTTTCTACCGCTATATCCGATCTTCCCTCGGGTCACGGGGAATCTGTGCCTATCTCAGGCGTCTATGGGCATTAAGGCAGGATACACCCTGGATGGAATGCTAACCTATCGCAGGACACACACACACTCACATTCACACACACATTTATACACTAGGGACAATTTTCCAAGGTGCCAATCAACCTAACATGCATGTTTTTGGACCGGGGAAAACCGGAAAACCCAGAGAAAAACCCCCTGAGGCACGGGGAGAACATGTAAACTCCACACACACATGGCCGAAACGGGAATCGAACCCAGATCCAGGAGGTGTGAGGCGAACGTGCTAATAGCTAAGCCACCGTGTCCCTTTAGCTGCAAACTTTTCATATACAAATATGTTTAAAAATAAAATCCAAGGTCATTAACGTCTTGCAACCTGGATTTTGATACTTACTCTACCTTCAAAAGAACATGAATATAACCTCAAATATTCTGTCATTGCAAAGAGCATACACAGTATGCAGACATGTCTGGGAAGTGTAGAGTAAAGTGTAGATCTGTTCAGAGAAATTCATTAAGCTTATAGGATTGTAGGGTTCAAATCCAAATTCAATTTTGTCACATACACATACATACTTAGTACAACATGCAGTGAAATACTTTTTACGGCCGTTCGGCATGTAAACATAACGGAAAGAAAAGAAAAAAAATTCTGAGGGAGGTGGTAGCTCAGTGGTTAACCTTTGGTTTGGAAGATCGCAGGTTCAAATCCCACCACCACCAAGCTGCCACTAGTGGGTCCTTGAGCAAGGCCCTTAACCCTCAATTGCTCAGTTGTATAAGGGCATCCGCCAAATTCTATAAATGTAAAATGGTGCAAATATTAAGTTAAATATTTGTTAATTGCAACCAACCCCAGAATTCCATTTACAGCATTTGGCAGACACCCTTATCCAGTGCAACTTACAACTTAAGGCTAAGGGCCTTGTTCAAGGGCCCACTAGTAGTACCTTGAATGATGGTGGGGATTGAACCTGTGATCTTCTGGTTCAGAAGCACCTACATCCACCTACATCCAGTTCCAGGCAATGGTGAAAACTAGAATAGAATATACAATAGAATAGCCTTTATTTGTCACATATACGTTACAGCACAGTGAAATTCTTTCTTCGCAAATCCCAGCTTGTTGTTGGTAGCTGGAGTCAGAGCACAGGGTCAGCCATGATACAGCACAGAGGGTTAAGGGTTTTGCTCAAGGACCGAAGGGCGGCAGCTTGGTCATACAAGGGCTCGAACCCGGATCTTCCTATCAGCAGCCCAGCGCCTTAGACCACTGAGCTACCCCCTTCCCTTTATTATATTTATTATATTAATATTATGTTGGCTATTGGTGGTAGCTCAGTGGTTACGGTGTTGACCTCGGAAGATCACGGGTTCAAACCCCACCACCACCAAGCTGCCACTAGTGGGCCCTTGAGCAAGGCCCTTAACCATCAATTGCTCAGTTGTAAGTCGCTCTGGATAAGAGCTTCTGCCAAATGCTGCAAATGTAAATGTAAATGTTGGATAACTATCTAGGCGCACTCTGTCTAGGGAAGAAATTAATTATTCATCCGGTCCGCACAATGACAGCTCGGAAACAAACTACTGCTTTATTTTTTTTCCCTGCTTGTTTGTGTATGATGGCCTTCATTCGGAAGATTTCCAACAGTCCATCACAAGGCCATACAGTACCTGATGGAAAAAGGCTTCTGAAGCAAGGACATTAGAAGATGGAAGCAACATAGTTTAAAAGCAATCACTGCCAATAGTGTGTTATTTCCAAGTGAATCCGAAAAAAAAAATCCATCACTCTGTGAAACCAGGGATATCCAGGACCTGGGCGGAGTCCCAGGGTGCCTGTGGGTAGCTGATAAGGGGGTTTGTGGCTTGAAATACACAACACAAGATGAAACGTACCATCCGACAGCAAGTATTGAGGGTGGGCAACATTTAGGATTGAAGCAATGAGTTTGTAAGTACTTTACCATTTTTTTTTGAGGGCTACAATGGTCAGGCTGTAAAACGAAGTTTTAAAGTTAGTGACGAACCTCTGAAAACACGCTTCAAAAACTATTTGACACTCTGAACATGTACTTTCAAGGTATATAATTTGCCTATAAATATGCTGCAGAAGTAAGAGGCACGGTGGATTAGTGGTTAGCATGTTCGCCTCACACCTCCAGGTTCCGGGTTTGATTCCCGTCTCTGCCATGTGTGTGTGGAGTTTGTTATGTTCTCCCTGTGTCTCAGGGGGCTTTTTCTCCGGGTTTCCCCCAACGGTCCAAAAACATGCATGTTAGGTTGATTGGCCCCTTGGAAAATTGTCCCTAGTGTATGAATGTATGTGCGTGTGTGTGTGTGTGTGCCATGCGATGGGTTGGCATTCCATACAGGGTGTATCCTGCCTTAATGCCCATAGACGCCTGAGATAGACACAGACTCCCCGTGACCCGAGGGAAGATCGGATATAGCGGTAGAAGATGAATGAATGAATATGCTGTAGAAGTCCTCTGTTGCTCCAGGATCCACTTTTCTCCTGACCATTTCACACATCCATCCATCCATCCATCTCACACAATGTTATTTTAATTCGCTTGTGATCTAATGGTGATAGATATAAAGATAAAAAAAAAAAGGTAACAATAGAAACAATAGAAAACAGGACAAAATAATATCTTATTTCTACTATTTATTATTTCTTTATGTAGTTTATCCATTTTACTGGAGGAAATATCGGTTGCTGTTTGAGATATTACAGCATAAAGCGTGAAGCTCACAAGCAAAATAAGTGGATGGAAAAAAAAGGATAATAACAGATTCGGGGATCTGCAGCGCATGAGAATGGATACATATAATTTCTGTTGGACTCTCATTAACTGTTGCTCATGGCTCCACTTGCCAAGCGGCCAATATTTATTTAGTGACTCGGAAAGCCAAATTAAAAAGCCGTCACTTAATGTGGCAGTGACGTTCTCCAATCCGATCACTGTTAGAGACAATCTGCAGTTCTTTCACTGCCTCAATTAAATGAATGTTCAACGCACAGACGTTATAACACCAATGTATTACACTTTCCAAGTGCGGAAAGATGATTTTAGTCCGAATTTCTTAATCATTGCGTCAAAAACATCAAGAAGTTTCCAAGGACTTGTATTTTTTTTACCGACGTCTTCCAAATATCGACGGTGTCTCTGTGAGAACGCATAACGAATTACGGCATGCTCTAACAGACACCGCGCTACAGCTCCTTTTATTTGGTCTTTTGTTGGGATCAATATCATACACGATAACGGGTTCGGTTATGTCAAAAACGTCTCGAGAAGCACAACACAAACGTGTCGACAGTAGACAGGAAATCCATTTGTAGATGTTCCCACTGAGGCAAAATCACTCGAGTCACATACTGGGTGTAATTTTCACCTTTTATGGTATGCGAACCAAAACAATGTGGGACCATAAAAGAAAATAATCAGTCAAAACGAGGCATATCATTGCTCTTCACTCTTCACTGATTGCATGACAACAGATATTTATACCCTTATAACTTTGACATATATACAAAAGTGATCAAAAGTGGGCTATTCACTGCATTCAGAAAGAAATATAGCAAACTTGTAATTATAACACACTTACAAATATAACTTCATATTAGATTCTTAGATTCTTTTTTTTTTGGTCCTGGGCTTTTACACACACTCAAACGTTGCTTAAAACCAGCAGCGATCAGAATCATTCAGCCCGTACTTACATCGTTGTTCTATCAATTTCAGCAAGAAAACGCTTTTTTTCCCTCTCTCTCACATGTAGCAAGTGCTCAAGGGGATTGCTCCTGCAATCTGACACAACTTAAAGAACTCCTGGAAGCTATCCTTATATGGCTCAGTGAGCACAGAGCACTCCAATATGGTGGTGGATTTCGGCCTGTTATTTATTTTGGAGAGAAAGATATCGAGGTCTAGATCCATAAATCCGAGAAAATGCAAACAGTCCCCTTTCCCCAAAATGTTTCTACACTTGGATTCCCTTCATCATTTCACAATTCTGTTTAGAAAGTTCAATTCTGGTCTTATTATCTTATAAGCTCTTATAAGATATATATATATATATATATATATATATATATATATATATATATATATATATATATATATATATATATATATATATATACTATATATATATATATATTATATTCCCTCGGGTCGCTGGGAGCCTGTGCCTATCTCTAGGCACCTTGGCAGGATACACCTTGGCAGGATACACCTTGGCAGGATACCCTGTATGGAATGCCAACCCATCGCAGGGCACACACGCACACACTCACATTCACACACACTCACACACAAACACACACAAACACATACATTCATACACTATGGACAATTTTTTCAAGGTGCCAAACAAACTACCGTGCATGTTTTTTGACCGGGGAGGGGGGACCGGAGAACATAGACAAAAAAATCCATGAGGCACGGGGAGAACATGCAAACTCCACACACATGGCGGAGGCAGGAATTGAACCCCTACGTTGGAGGTGTGAGGCGAACGTGCTAACCAATTAAGCCAATTAAGTATATATATATATATATACTTTGTTCGAATGCCATACTTTGACTACTCGCACGTTATGTAATTATTTAATAATAAATCAGGTATTAAAATAGCATAAGGGACTATAGTAAAAAATCACCTGCTTTGCTTTATACGTTATGGCTTGTCTTCATGATTGGAAATAAACTATATTTTGTTTGTCCGAGTGTTACAGTGACAATGGATCACATTTAGTAGCCTCTATATGGCTCTATATGGCCAATCCTGCCATACATTAATATGAAATTTCATACAATGTATTAGTTTCATGAAGGAAATGTGAGTTAATACCAGACCAGGTAACAATTAGTGAATTTTTTTTAAATGACCATCACACTGAAAATACTGAAATAGAGGAGTCGGATACAATAATCTATGGGACTAGAATGTGCTTTTTTTTACTTAATGGTCACCACCACTTACTGTTGGATTGAGTGATGACAGCTCCCCGTGCACACTGGTGTATGACAGACATCACGGCTAAGGATGCTACTCAACCCTTAAATTACAAAAAAATGAAATTATTGGGGTAAAAAGGGACTCGCTTTGTCTGGTAGTCTCGTGGCTCTCCTCAGTCTTAAAGATGTGAAAAATAACACCGTAATGAAGAAAACCAGTTTCATAAGAAAAAGGAAAATAGCAGAGAAGCTTAACGTCAGTATTATGGGGTAGAAAATAACTGCCGCATGCTGTGTTACTTTGCACGTTAGTGCCGTTATTGTCTTGATGACAAAGACTGAATCACACATCTAATTAATTTTGTGTGTAAAACTCATGAGGATTTGGAGGAGCTGGCATGAGACGTTATACACTCCTGTCCCTGACAATGAATGCAAAGGCAAAATGTTTGCCGCACAAAAGGTGACACTCAAATAAAAAGGTTTTATGTTACTTTTTTTTTCCTCAGATTTGCAGATATGACATGTGGATGCTTTCATTTAATACAGATTCTGTTTTATTATATGGAAAAAAAGAACTATTAACTGGGGCACTATCATGAAATCTGACATATTATACAGACGTGGACAAAATTGTTGGTACCCTTTGGTCAATGAAAGAAAAAGTCACAATGGTCACAGAAATAACTTTAATCTGACAAAAGTAATAATAAATAAAAATTCTATAAATGTTAACCAATGAAAGTCAGACATTGTTTTTCAACCATGCTTCAACAGAATTATGTAAAAAAATAAACTCATGAAACAGGCATGGACAAAAATGATGGTACCCCTAACTTAATATTTTGTTGCGCAACCTTTTGAGGCAATCACTGCAATCAAACGCTTCCTGTAACTGTCAATGAGACATCTGCACCTCTCAGCAGGTATTTTGGCCCACTCCTCATGAGCAAACTGCTCCAGTTGTGTCCGGTTTGAAGGGTGCCTTTTCCAGACTGCATGTTTCAGCTCCTTCCAAAGATGCTCAATAGGATTGAGGTCAGGGCTCATAGACGGCCACTTTAGAATAGTCCAATTTTTTCCTCTTAGCCATTCTTGGGTGTTTTTAGCTGTGTGTTTTGGGTCATTGTCCTGTTGCAAGACCCATGACCTGCGACTGAGACCAAGCTTTCTGACACTGGCTAGTACATTTCTCTCTAGAATTCCTTGATAGTCTTGAGATTTCATTGTACCCTGCACAGATTCAAGACACCCTGTGCCAGACGCAGCAAAGCAGCCCCAGAACATAACAGAGCCTCCTCCATGTTTCACAGTAGGGACAGTGTTCTTTTCTTGATATGCTTCATTTTTTCGTCTGTGAACATACAGCTGATGTGCCTTGGCAAAAACTTCGATTTTTGTCTCATCTGTCCACAGGACATTCTCCCAGAAGCTTTGTGGCTTGTCAACATGTAGTTTGGCATATTCCAGTCTTGCTTTTTTATGATTCGTTTTCAACAATGGTGTCCTCCTTGGTCGTCTCCCATGTAGTCCACTTTGGCTCAAACAACGACGGATGGTGCGATCTGACACTGATGTTCCTTGAGCATGAAGTTCACCTTGAATCTCTTTAGAAGTCTTTCTAGGCTCTTTTGTTACCATTCGGATTATCCGTCTCTTAGATTTGTCATCAATTTTCCTCCTGCGGCCACGTCCAGGGAGGTTGGCTACAGTCCCATGGATCTTAAACTTCTGAATAATATGTGCAACTGTACTCACAGGAACATCTAGTTGCTTGGAGATGGTCTTATAGCCTTTACCTTTAACATGCTTGTCTATAATTTTCTTTCTGATCTCTTGAGACAGCTCTTTCCTTTGCTTCCTCTGGTCCATGTCGAGTGTGGTACACACCATATCACCAAACAACACAGTGATTACCTGGAGCCATATATATAGGCCCAATGGCTGATTACAAGGTTGTAGACACCTGTGATGCTAATTAGTGGACACACCTTCAATTAACATGTCCCTTTGGTCACATTATTTTCTGTGTTTTCTAGGGGTACCATCATTTTTGTCCATGCCTGTTTCATGAGTTTATTTTTTTACATAATTCTGTTGAAGCATGGTTGAAAAACAATGTCTGACTTTCATTGGTTAACATTTATAGAATTTTTATTTATTATTACTTTTGTCAGATTAAAGTTATTTCTGTGACCATTGTGACTTTTTCTTTCATTGACCAAAGGGTACCAACAATTTTGTCCACGTCTGTATATATATATATATATATATATATATATATATATATATATATATATATATATATATATCTTTTTTTTTTTTTTTTTTTTTTTTTTTACATGAAATGAGCCTAATCAGTATTGTGCAAAATATCTTAATCATCCTGACAATGTTCCCTCTATTACCCCTGATGAATGGAAACTATTGAAGGAAACCAATTTCACACATTTCAGCTTGCTGTGACTCTCTTTGGAATAATGCCAAATATCAAATGAGTACATTTAAGGCATGCAGTCATATTTCCTTATAAATTGACGACTTGTCCCTGTTATTGCGCACAAGAAAACCTCAGACTGATGCCCGAACAACCATCAAGCATAATTTCTCCACCACCTAGTGATGGATGAATGAAAATATATATCTTACTATGACCACAGCTGTGCTAGTGGTGCCCCAGGGCTTTCCTAGAACTAAATAATATTCAAGCTCCATTCCTGAAGTATCTGAACATGCTTTATTGCTCTAACCCCCCATCCAAACCCCCAACCCCACCTCCGTCTTTTCCTCCATGCTGCCTTCTGCTCTTTTCTTTCTTAGCGCATAAAGGAACTATCAATCCTAGGCCAGAAATATGTTTGAAAAATGTTAGAACCATGTGTATATTATGAATGCTACTGATTGCAAAACTCTAATACCATGGAACTGGACACACACACACGCATACACACACACACATACATTCATACATATATTATTGTATGTTCACACACCATCCACACAGCATTCCAACATTATTTCTGGCTTAATTACTGGTTTTTACATGTTTATTGTATATACTGGTCTCACAGACGGTGTTACTGTTTACATGCTCATTTTGCACATTTCACTATTACTACTGCTTGCTCCATTTGCACATCAGTCCAACTGTTTACACCACTAGTTTTGTAAAATAGTTTTAATTTTGGATTTTAAATTTTGGATTTCTATTTCATAAAGGTCTCCAGGAAGGAGTTAACATGATCTTTATTTCCCCATAGTGAGCTTCATGCATGAGCACAGCTGGCAGGAAAATAAAATCCTTCCACTCCCCTTGAGTGACTATTCTGTTGCTTTGCACGGGTCTGAAATAGATGGACTAAAAAGGTTCACCCTCTATTGGTGTCTGTATTTGTATTTGTAATCTAAAAATCCCTAATGTCGAGCCTATGATCATTATATTATTTGAAAGATTATCTTCGCTTACTGAGTCACATGTGGGTTAGATGGGATTTGCTTATAGTCTTGTAAGACTATATGGCTCTATATGCCTTTAAACAATGAATTAAACAATCTGTGCTTCGGGGTTTGTTTACCATGGTTGTTGTGGCCAAGCAACAGATTTCTTCCAGCACAATAAAGGCTAATTTTACGATCCAAAATGGTTTGATCGTTTGTTATTTGACACAGTTTCAAGTGATCCGATTTCTATTGGTGGAGCGTATCCCAGCTTGTTAGGTCAGAATGCAAGGTCAGCCTTGACAAAGAAGAATGCCTTGCTCAAGGGTCCTCAATGACGACTTAAACCCTAGACCTAATAATCAGTAACCCACAGCCTTAACCACTGATCCACCGCTACTCTCAAAAAGAAGAAAATTGCCGTTTAAAAAATCAATATCGCAATGCCTCTTTGAACAATTTTCCTTCCTAAGTAATGAGGATAATATGTTATGAAATGAAATGTAATCCTCTAGCCGGTTTAGAATGTCAAATGTTGAATTAAAAAACATCAATACAATATAAACATCAATAACAACACATTTCTTGATTGTTAGTTCTCACGTCTACACACTAAGCAGCAAAACCGTAATTTCAATTGTGTTCTGGTGTGCGTGAAAATATTCTCCTGTTACACTGTATGATGAAACAAATGGTATGAAACAAAGGTAGCTTTACTTTTTTGGCCGAATCTCTTTGAATGTTTAAATTCTAGCAATCTTAAATTACTGCAAGACATTAAAGCGCAGAGAAAGTTTCCTTTGCTTAAACAGTTATTAAAGAAAGAAGAGGAATGACATGAATGACTATTTACAGACTCGGGGAGGTGAAAAAAAGAATTGCTGGTACCCTTGTAATCCTTAAAGAAAGAAAAAGCCACAAAAGGTCGTTGAAATAGGTTGTAAATGACAAAAGTAATAATAAATAAAAATGAACTGAAATCAAAATTGGATGTTGCTTTTGCATTTTGAAGCATTAAATAGAAAAGAATGAAACTGGCCTGGACAAAGAAAAGACTTTTCTAAGTACTCCTAGAAAAGACTGAAAATAATGTGTCTATAGAGACATGAGAAACTGAAGCATGCCCTTTACTTTGCCCTCTGTCTATTTAAAGGGTGCGATGTAGTAACTGTGTTGTTTGGTATCATGGGGTGCACACTGAACATGGACCATACAAGGCTATTGTGTGAGCTGTCTCCGAAGATTAGGATGAAATGATATATAGAATAGAATAGAATAGTCTTTATTTGTCACATATACATTACAGCACAGTGAAATTCTTTCTTGCTCTTGCTTGTTTGGAAACTGGGGTCAGAGCGCAGAGTTAGCCTTAGCCATGTTGTGGCGTCCCTGGAGCACAGAGGGTTAAGGGCCTTGCTCAAGGACCCAAGGGTGGCAGCTTGGCGATACTGGGGCTCGAATCCCCCGACATTCCGATCAGTAAACCAGCACCTTTAAACCACTGAGCTACACCCCTTCCTCTCATAGACATGCTTGCTAAATGTAAAGGCCATCTGCATGTAGCTTGATGTACTTGTGACTACGGTTACACATATTATTCGGAAGTTTAAGGTCTACAGGACTGTAGACCAGGGAGGGGTGTAGCGCAGTGGTTTAAGGCTCTGGTATTTGCCCTTTGGGGCTTTGAGCAAGGCCCTTAACCCTCTGTACTCCAGGGGTGCTGTATCATGGCTGCCCCTCTGCTCTGACCCAAGCTTGCAAAATAATTTCACTGTGCCGTAATGTATATGTGACAAATAAAGGCAATTCTATTCTATTCTAGACAACCCCCTGGATGTAACCGCAAGGGGAAAATTGTCCACTTTTGTCTGTATTTTCTAAGGCATACTTGTTTGATTAAGAGGATAACATATTGAGTGGTTCGAGGAAGATAATATTATGTTTTAATGGGATCACATATGGGGCACACATCAGTGTGAAGACTGGATGACCCTGCATCTGAAACACTGAGAGATTTAAGCAGGGCATTTATTAAGGAACATGAACTTACATTCTAATAGAATCCCGCTGAAATTGGATATCGTGGTGTTCACTCTTCCACAGATGGTTAATAGAAGAAGAAAAAAAAAAGGACAATCGAAAAATAACAGCTGGAAGCATTTTCTCATGAGCAGACAACAGTGGGTTTTCTCTGAAGATCTCTGGTGCATGCTTCTATATTTCATGCAGTTATATTAGAGGACCAATGTTCCCTTAAAGCAAAAGAGGCGTTTTCTACTACAGTCTAACGAAATTTGATATATACACTAGAATATACACTGGCCAGGAATAACATTGTGACATTATAACATTATGACTGGTGGAGTGAACAACACTGATTATCTCTCCATCATTCATGATTGCGTGTGCGATATATTAGGAAGAAAGTAAACATTTTGTATTTTTACTTGGTGTATTGGAAGCAGGGAAAAATCTAAGTGTGGGCCAAACTAAAATTGTAGACTTTTTTTTAAATTATACTTTTTTGCATCACATGCACGGAGCTACTGTGTAGTGAGCAGTGTTGGGGAGTAACTAGTTACATATAACGGCGCTACATAATTTAATTACAAAATAAAAGTAACAGTACAGTTACTTTGGAAAATATTAACTATATTAACTAAATATAAACCCCTGTCAACAAAAAATTTCTCTGCACTGTATATTGTTGAGGGGCACGGTGGATTAGTGGTTAGCACGTTCGCCTCACACCACCAGGGTCCGGGTTCGATTTCCGTCTCGACCATGTGTGTGTGGAGTTTGCATGTTCTCCCCGTGCCTCAGGGGGTTTTTCTCCGGGTTCTCCGGTTTCCTCCCCGGTCCAAAAACACCTTGGAAAATTGTCCCCAGTGTATGAATGTGTGTGTGTGTGTGTGTGTGTGTGTGTTTGTGCGCCCTGCGATGGGTTGTCATTCCATCCAGGGTGTATCCTGCCTTAATGCCCATAGACGCCTGAGATAGGCACAGACTCCCCGTGACCCGAGGGAAGATCGGATAAAACAGTAGAAGATGAATGAATGAATGAATGTATATTGTTGAAATGACAATGAAAGCCTACTTGATTAGTAATGGCTAAACGACCGGGTTACAGCATCGCATGAAACTGCAGCTCTTGTGAGATGCTCCTGGTCTGTAGTGGACAGTATCTATCAGAGGTGGTGATAACGGTTCACTCATGCACGTGAGGAGCAAAGGCTGACCCATGTGATCCAATCCATCAGACATGTTATTGTTTTCTGAAGAAGCTAATGTTGTTAATGCTTTACTGGTCAGGACAGCAACACAATATTTAGCAGATGGCTGTAATGAAATACCTAATCAATGTACAGTATTGGGGAGTAACTGGTTACATGTAACAGCGTTATGTAATTCTATTACAAAATAAAAATAACAGTAAATCGTTACAGTTACTGCGAAAAAATGTCTAATTAAATTACAATTACTTTTGAAAATCTTAGAGATTACAACGATACCCCCTTCCTCAACGAAATTTGCTACTGATATTTAAAGATGTTTTGACTCAGGATGTTATTTTCATCAAGGCCAACTAGTGGATGAATGAAAGTAATCAGAAAGTAAGCAAATGTCATCAGTTACATTGCTAAGTTTATTTAATTACATTAAAAAAGTTTAACTGCTTATTACATTTTGAATAGGGTAATTTGTAATCTCTAATCTATTACATTTCCAAAGTAACCTTCTTAACTCTGTCAATGTATTTACCCTACTTTCTTATCACCAGTGTTGGGGAGTAACTAGTTACATGTAACGGAATTACGTAACTAAATTACAAAATAAAAGTAACAGTAATTCGTTTCAGTTACTGGCAATAAAAAAAAAAACGTGTCCTTAAATTACAGTTATTTTTGAAAATTGAAAAAGTATAACCTACTATTAACGAGGGTTTGAACATTTCTTTCCTTAGAATGTTAATGAAAGTAAGCGCCACCTAGTGGACAAATGAAAGCAATCAAAAAGTAATCAAATATAATCAGTTACGTTACTGTTAAAAAGTCATTGAAAAAGAACACTATTTATTACATTTTGAATAGGCTAATTTGTTATCTGTAATCTATTACATTTCTAAAGTAACCTTTCCAACACTGTTTATCACTGCCTCAGTGAGATAAAAGATCCTGTACACTACAGCCTCACCGTGGTTTTACCCTCCACTATCTAGAACGTAAGTAGTTGAACCAGATATCATCGGTGAAAACCGCAACATACTTGTACAACATGCCATGAGTATCTTGTTGATGAAGGACCGGAACACAGCTGGTATTTGAGCAAATGTGGGGCATTGCAAGATAATCATAGTCGTAGGTTGAGCAAATGAAGAGCAGTCTTCCTTTCATCTCCTTTTTTTGATAGACGAACCTCAGTGCATCTGTCACTAAATGCACTGCTTTGACAGCAGACATCATCACTAAGCAGATTTACTTGCTCACTCTAATGAGCAAGCCAGGGGCAACAGTGTAAATCTCCTAAAGGCAACGGCATGGAGGAAATATTAAAAGAACACCTTGGTGACACTGCACACTGGAGTCATATGCTATTAGTCTTTCATGATCATGCTCATTATAGACTAATAAATGTGTGTGTGTGTGTGTGTGTGGAGGGGGTGTTTAGCATGTTTACATTTGCTGCTCACAACAACCTATTAAGGCACAATTAAACAGAATGCAAATGAAATTATCCAGGGATTTTCTTTTTCTCCTAAACTCTTTTGATACCCCTGATTTATGGCCCTCAGACACCAATATGCGGACATACATCTGATGACTTCACCCTAAAACCTACCGGGAACATTGTCTTGCCACCCTGAGGTGTAGGGATCCGAGGTGACGACAAACCCACTACCGAGAACAACCTCATGCTTCATTTTAAAGCCCTAGCAAGTGGACACCAAATGGTGAACATCTAGCTCCTGTTCCAAGAAAGAGAGGTTTAATTCTCTGAAAACGCAAATTAACAGTCAATGGCAGGTACAACAGGCTAGAAAAACAAGTTAGCATGCAAAGAAAAGATTTAACTATGAGAGCACATTAGTGGATGTTTTTTTCTTCTTTTTTTTTAGGCTCGGTCGGGGTCATTCCGAATAAAACAGAGCCCATTCAATATTTTAGAACACCCATGATTTAATACTGATATCTATTATCATAGTCATGTCACC
Organism: Kryptopterus vitreolus; assembly: GCA_030449085.1. Taxonomy (NCBI): domain Eukaryota; kingdom Metazoa; phylum Chordata; class Actinopteri; order Siluriformes; family Siluridae; genus Kryptopterus; species Kryptopterus vitreolus. The sequence continues at coordinate 13,138,535 of JACRUU010000007.1, forward strand.
ACAAGCTGAACTGATCTCATATCACTATCACATTTCATTTAAAAAGCCTTAGTTATAAACACTTTTTTTTAATAAGGCTCTGTTTAGCCTTAGTTTACTTTGCTGACCTTCTTACCTTGCTGTAGTCACTGCTCACACCCTTTGGTCTCCCAAAGATCGTTGCTATCTTTTCTGGCCTTGACTTGGTTCTTTTGGGTGTAGCGGGGTGTAGTTCTACAATAGGGTCCAGACTTGTGGCACTTCAAAAACAGCAAAAGTGATATAAGATTGTGACCTCGCTCATAGATCAAATGTATACTATAGTTGTTTCACAGGGTTCCTCTGCACACCTTTCCTCTTGATTAGCTCTCATTTATATCTCTGTTTTATACCTCTTTAGCTGCACAGCATTTTTATTGTGCAGCATTCAGAGCTATCGAAGTTAAAATGTTATTAACGCCTATTCACTTTAATTTTATTAACATGTAATTAACACAGTGTGCATTACTAGGTGAGTGATCTGCTCCTTCAATCTGTATTTGTCTGTAAGTGTAAAGATTTTGAAAAGAATGTTTACTTTAGTCATTTAGTCAGTAACTTTAGGTAGATTTGCACTGGCTGTCTTTAAACGAAAATATAATAATTCAGTATATAATTCAGTGAATAATGATCACTACATGACCACTGTCCTTTATATATATATATATATATATATATATATATATATATATATATTCATATCGGATTTGGACAACAGAATACACCATCTGTAGAACTTATTCTCTAGAGAGATATGCAGGATTTTCTAATTAATATATAAAATTAATTAGTTAGTAAAATTAGTAGTTTATGTTTAGTGTCTCCGAAATACTGAGATAATTCAAACAAAAGCAGAAGCATTCCCTTAAGGCCTTATTAACCTGAATTTGGTGCATATAACAAATCTTTAAAAGGTCTTGGTCCTTATGGACAAGAGACAGTCATGCCTGATTTAAAAACGCAACATATATAATCTATAAACCTTGTCACTCAAAAATGTCCATAGTATGTACATATCGGCACCGCTATTTATGATAACCCAGAAGGTTATTATATTAAATGGAGAGAACATGACATGCACCCCATCTGGTTATTATTAAACCAGGGGGGGATTATTTGCATACTTCCATTTATAATAACACGAGGAACAGACACGTGACATGAGCAAAATGAGGGCAGAACCATTATCAATATTAACAGTGTGACTGCAGAAAAACTGGCGTCGTTTCTGCTATTCACGCAAGACAAAAAGCAGCAGGAGAATGAATCCATGTTGTTTTTCTAAACTCCTACACCGTGACTCAAAAATGTCACTCGAGTATAGTTACAATTTCTATTGGACGTGCACATAAAATATAAGTTGAGCTTGAAGCGGATGTGTGCCCTCCTATTTCCAGCTCATTTGTGATATTATTAACTGTCATTTGGTCATCACAGGGCATTGAACAAACAATGAGCTTTCCTTAGCTATATATCCACCTGTGTTTCAAATTCAGGGTCTATTCTGATATTCTAGTTGCTTGTCATAGCCTTTGCTTGTCAGTGTGATCCATTTGAAAAGGAATCTGGTGCATGTCATGGTTTTCTATTTGCAGTTGTCCCATGTTCATCTGACAACACACAACCTGCTCTGTTTTACCACAGATGTTTTGAGGTGACTTTCATTATCTCCGTTGAGCACAAGGACAGAAGAGTGGCCTACAATGGCTTGGGAGAAATCAGTGAGGGGAGTCATTCTCACATGAGAAATGTAATAGTTTAACACTCTGGCCCATGCTGTTTTTGATCAAACACCCAGGGGAAGGCTGCCAACAGAGGAACACTTCATTATCTGCCAGTGTAACAGCCCAGTGACTGAGAACAGTCTTTTTTTTCTCCCCCACATACATTGGCAGCCTGAAGCTGATGAAATGAGCAAGCCCTCATCATACAATTTCACTAAGAGATTAAGATAGATTCTAAAATTAGTTCCTCTGCAGAGATGACTCCATTCTCCTAAACTTACCAGAGCCCCATGACAACATGCTGTCCCCAGTGATGGGAAGCTTACTTTGGAAATGTAATAGATTACAGATTAAAAATGAACCTATTCAAAAAGTAGTGTAATTTTTCAATCACTTTATAAAAGGAAAGTAACTGATTATTACTTTTTGATTACTTTCCTTTTTGTCCACTAGGTGGCACTTTAAGTTAACATTCTAAGGAAACAAGTTTCAAACCATCGGAAACATAGGTTATATTCATAAGGGGCATTTGGGTGGGTGCCAAATTATTTTATATGCATAAATATACATATAGGGGCATGGTGGCTTAGTGGTTAGCACGTTCACCTCACAACTCAATTCCCGTCTCTGCCATGTGTGTGTGGAGTTTGCATGTTCTCCCCGTGCCTCGGGGGTTTTTCTCCGGGTTCTCCAGTTTCCTCCCTGTCCAAAAATATTTACGGTAGGTTGATTTGGAAAATTGTCCCTTGTGTGTGAATGCGAGTGTGTATGTGTGGGTGTGTGTGCCCTGCGATGGGTTAGCATTCCATCCAGGGTGTATCCTGCCTTAATGCCCATAGACGCCTGAGATAGGCACAGGCTCCCCGTGACCTGAGAGAAGATCGGATATAGCGGTAAAAGATGAATGAATGAATGATGAAATATACATTATATCCACTCAAAATGCTGTAAAAAGTTCTCTAAAATAATGGTAACTTATAATGGTATATAATATAATTGCACATTATTTTAGAGGACCATTTACATCATATTTAGTAGAGGAAATGGGTGTAACAGACAGTGCAGTCTCTCCCTCAGAGTAATATAGAGCAGCACAAGCAAATGTCAGTTCAATTAAACTGTCATGCGTCTTACAAACACTGATTCAGATCTCTGACGCGTGTTTAAAATGTTAATTAAAGCAACAATAAGGCACTGTTATTCTGAATAGACAAATGCTTTTAAAAGCAGATTACTTATTATATGCTGAAAGCAAGTGCTGTAAAAAGACAATGCAGATAATAAATATAGAATAATTTCCTGGTTGTAGCTGTTGAAAAGGTTGGCTTATTGTTGGGCTTTTATTTATAGCTTCTTTCAGCTTATTTTTCAGCATGTAGTGTCCCATTCAACTGGCAAGCATGGAACAGCTGTTACAATTACCCCCCAATTTGAAATCACCCTAATTTGCGCTTACTTTTCTGTATTTGTGCCATATTCAAATGAGGAATATCAGAGCATCTTTAACAACCAAAATACAAGGCCACGATGTCCTGGATAACGTGACACGTGAACGAAACTAAACGTCCCAACAGAGAGAGTCAGAATATGAAAAAACACAAACAAATGAACTGCAAATTAAATAAGTCCACGATCATTTTTTGCTTACAAATTATACAATATTATTCAAAAATAACTTTATAAAAATAAACTAATTAGTGAATCCCTCCGTAGTGATTCACTCTGATTTAAGAATTGCCATTTCGTTTTAGAACTCTCTACATTTTCAAAATTATGTCAAAAATGTCAGTGCTTACATCACATCTATAAAAAGGGAGGCAGCTTTGGCTTATGTCATTTCTATTAGGTGTTTGTTGGCATTTCTTAGGATAAATGCACTGAGAGTTCACATTCTATCCCCGTTCGAAAAGAGATACAAGAAGGTTGCACGCAGTAACACTGATCTATAACATTTGTATTAAAGTGAATAGAAGACACAACTGCAATACAACATTTTCTTCCCCTGTAGAAACAAAGGCTAGACTTTTTCATCAGTTTGGATTTAAAGACAGTTTTCTGACCGCAAGGCCAAAGACACACCAAACCACTTGTGTTTTTTTTCAAAAATAAATAACATTTTGCCAAACGTTTGCAAATAATAATCTAGACATTTACAATATTTGGCAGATGCTCTTATCCAGAGCGACTTACAACTGAGCAATTGAGGGTTAAGGGCCTTGCTCAAGGACCCACTAGTGGCAGCTTGGTGGTGGTGGTGGTGGGGTTTGAACCCGTCATCTTATAGTCCAGAGTCCAACATATAATATATATAATACTTAACATATAATTAAATGATATTTATATCTATTGTTCTACACATAAAACAAATCAGTAGATTGACATTTCTTACCAATTAGTAATATTTGTAAGAGAACACTTCTTTTGTGTACTTTTAATTCTAATTTTATCACGACATAATGTGATCAATAAAATCGTACAAATAAACATTTACAGCATAATGCAAGTAGTACCCTGCCTAAAAATAAACACATAATGTTCACTAGTTTAATTCGTCTAATTAAATACATTTTGATAGACAGGATACTTGTGTGCACAATCCGGACTAAAGTATTGGGACATCTGACTTTTCCGGTCGTAAATTATTACTTGACTATTACCCAATCACGAATTCTCCACAACCTCACTTCCAGTTTCAGTGAGAGTTTTCCCAGAAAAAATGGAAGTTACTTTATATTGAAGGTTCCAAAAGCACATGTAAATCTTGTTGTCTAGTGACCAACAACATTCTACACAAAAACAAAAAAGTATACCCTTTTTATTTTGGTAGAATTTCGGTCGAAACTTTGACCAATTTGAATAAAACCTTGCCACTATTATTGGTAAATGAATTTGAAACAAAGTGATATATAAATTATTTACAAAGTGCACCATTCGTCTTGACACGACCTCAGAGAAAGTGTATTTCTGGATTTACATCGTATCTTTTAACAGTAATCATTTCAACATTAATGAACGGTAACTGAATCAAATTCAAGCGTGAAATGAAGAAAAACACAGTATGGATGGAAATTCTCAAACTAATGTTTTTTGCATCAGAACCTTTAATTTCGTGGCAAATTCTCAATCAAAACACCGATGTTTACAATAGAACGTCATCTGCTACAATGGAAACCGCAGTAGGCTGGTAAACATTCATTCATTCATTCATTCATTCTATTCCGCTATTCATTCTTCTACCGCTCGGGTAATGGGGAGCCGATCTACCATGTCCCTCGGGTCACGGGGAGGCCCTCTATGGTCATTCAGGCGTCTATGGGCATAATAAGGCAGGATACATACCCTGGATGGAATGCCAACCCATTGGCACACATTACACACACACACACACATTCACACACTATACACTAGGGACAATTTTCCAAGGTGCCAATGTCAACCTACCGTGCATGTTTTTGGACTGGGGGGAAACCGGAGAACCCGGAGAAAAACCCCCTGAGGCACGGGGAGAACATGCAAACTCCACACACACATGGCCGAGACGGGAATCGAATCGCCAGGACCCTGGGAATGGCCCGATCCTGGCGCACGTGTGAACTAACGTGCTACCACTCGTGCTAAGCCACCGTGCCCCCTGCTGGTAAACATATTGGCCCCATTAATGAAACATATTCGGCAATTAATTAAATGTTCTTTAATGAACATGAATGAATGAATGAATGACATTAATTAAATTGGTCACATTTGGGCTTATCTATCAAAAATATTTAAAAATAATCATTTAAAAGATCCTGTGTGTAATCCATTAGGGCACGGTGGCTTAGTGGTTAGCACGTTCGCCTCACACCGCCAGGGTCCGGGTTCGATCCCGTCTCGGCCATGTGTGTGTGGAGTTTGCATGTTCTCCCCGTGCCTCAGGGGGTTTTTCTCCGGTTTCCTCCCGGTCCAAAAACATGCACAGTAGGTTGATTAGCACCTTGGAAAATTGCCCTTAGTGTATGAATGTGAGTGTGAATGTGTGTGTGTGTCCTGTGATGGGTTGGTATTCCATCCCGGGTATATCCTGCCTTAATGCCCATAGACGCCTGAAATAGGCACAGGCTCCCCCGAGACCCGAGGGAAGATCGGATAAAGCGGTAGAAGATGAATGAATGAATGAATGTGTACAAATGCAACAAGTTTTATAAAAATGTATTAAAATCTAAATTTGTTCCACATTTTGAGAAAACTTAAAGGGGTCTAACTTTTCTTTGGTATATCTCGCATAGATAACAGACACAACCCAGCATTTTCCCCTTGTGAGTTGATTTTTTTCATTACAAAATATCAGTGAGATATGCCATTTGAAACAAGCAAATATATAAAAACCTCACAAAAAAAAACCCGTTAGGAATAAATCTTAAAATAGTCTTTTTTTTTCAACCCAAAAGCATAAAATCAATTTTCATACACACTTACGATGATCAAGAGCAAAATCATGTAAACATTTGTGGTTGATATTGCGCAGCGAATACACGGGTGCTTTTATGAAAATAGCCAAGGCCACTTCAGTGCTGGCGGAGAAAAGCTGTGCGTCATCGTCAGTACCCTGCTCGGAGTCAATGACAGACTACTGCTAATGTTATTGCCACGGTGCTGCTCAGGTGTTTAAGTGTTCTCTGCTTTTCTGAAGCTCTCCCTTCTCTCTAACATACACACCTCTAAAGCCAATGAGCGGACCTTCTGCCTCATCCCTCGATAGGCTTTTTATTCTTTAGTGCAATCCGCTGATAGCTGAGTTATTTGATCTCCTCGACGATCTCCCATCGCCATCATACTTTTCACCTAATCCATCTTCAAAAGCCTGGAAAACAGACTATTTCATCTTATGTCATTTGCTATTTTATTATTTTTTTTCTTACATTTAAGCATTACTTGCTCATCCGCTTTGTTGTTTATAATCAAGGCAAATTTCTTTTCATCAGCAACCTCTTTCTCTCCCATTATCTAATACTCACAAAAGAAATGTGCCGCACTCTGTTTACACTTCTCTCTGCTTTCTCACACACATCATCTGCCGTGCATACGCCGGTGTGTACTAAAACATCCACCATTACAGAGATATAACATTCATGCTTAAATGATATTTCAGGCATTTCTTAAGTCTTTTTTTTTTGTTTACTTTCGCTTCAGCTAGAAAGGATTCGGTAAATGAATCCTTTAGTGAAACTGCGTATCATTATGTAACCAGAACGGCTAAATGCATATCTTTTTTGTACTGATCAACTGTATATCGCTAATGACTCATACTTCACAGCGTCTGCATTCCACTCAAGTTAGATTTCTTTTCTCATGCGTAATAAGCTTAAAATCGGTGTCATTTGTTGCACCCGGCCCGGGATAAGCACATGTAAATTCATTTGCCGCAGCGCTGTACATCAGGCACGGCTGTGTGATTCCCAGCCATATAAAACTTTGATGCAGCTTGTGCAGCTCGTTATTAAGGCGGCGCACGTTGCCGACTTAAAGCAGACAGGGTTCCTGATTTTCACAAGGCAATCGATGGGTTCTCCAGCGAATCAATGGCTTGCGAATGATCACTGACGCCACCTTGTTGTTTTCGCTGCTAAGAGCTAATGGGCTAGAGTTTGAATGGAGCCAAGGTGTTTTGTGTGTTTTAAATTCATGTATTAATTCATTCATCTACCACTTTAAATACGAGTCATTTCAACGTTTTTTTCAAACGCCAGAACTATGCTGAATTTATTTACTCTCGATCACCACGTCCTTGTGAGTTTCACTGCATTTAGAATCAAATCCATATGCAAGGTGTACTTTTAAACAGATGCTGGCCTTGAAACATTATATAGTGTACGCATTTTTGCTTTGCAAGACAGTAAAAAGGTAGTATGAGGTTGAATAGGAAAGCTTCCAGACAAACTGTGTTTACAAGAAAATAGAATAGAATCGCCTTTATGTGTCACATATACATATCTGCACAGTGAAATTGTTTCTTCACATATCCCTGCTAGTTTTTGGAAGCCTGGATCAGAGCGCAGTCAGCCATGATGCTGCACCCTCTGGAACACAAGGATCTTGCTCAACGACCCAAGAGTGGTATCTTGGCAATACCGTGGCTCGAACCCCTGACCTTCTCATCAGTAGCCCAGTGCCTACAATTAATCTACACCCCAATCTACATTTACACACAGCACCTTTAAACAAGTCCCTTTGCACAGCCATACAGCTTTCCCTCTGTTCCTGCCACTTTTGCATTGTGACCTGGAAGAGTATCAAGCACCTGCGTGGGTCTCAGAGGTTCATCTTCGCAAGAAGGTGAAATCTGCAGGAACCGCAATCCTATTGTGGATATTGTGTTAAGTCTTGTAAAAATTTTAATAAGCACTTAGGAATTATTATTTATTATTTATTGATTATTTATTGGACCATGGGGTGGGTGTGGAAATGAGATCCTGTTGTTTATGCGGAGAAACACTTCATTGCGAGGAGTAACTCGGTCAGACTCTTAATGTACAGAGGATGATGTCTTTTGGTGCACTGACTGAAGTTCGGTGCTCCCTGTGACTGTGCATGTAGCCTTGCAATCTATTAGCGTCATACAAAACTAGTCTATAAGCCATTTTATACCACTTCATATGTTTTACTTAACCCCTTGTCGTCTGGCGTTTATTGTTTGATCTAATGCACAGATTTCTGCGCTGTCGATCAGGTTTACATTTCACGCCATCAAACTGTTTATGGCAAATATGATTCTTGAGGTTGGAGATTGGACTACGCACCCTGTATCTGTATCTGCAGTAGTAAGTCTTGCTGACAATAGTGTGGGAGTTGCCTAGGGGGATGGAGTTTTGACAAAAACAGAGACATATTTAAATGATCCCAGTTGCTAACCTTGAACTTAAGCCCTTTTTTTCCTGAAAGCTAGTCACACAGTACTAAAATCATAACTTTCAATGTAAAATAATAAACAAAAGGGTTAGCTGGTTGCTATAAATAGTTAGCTCGCAGCGCATATTGTTTATGGCTACTATCCTGAATGTTAACTATATCCTTAATAAAAAGCAGGCATTTTTATTCAAAAATGCACATTTATTTTAAAATGCACAGACTGTAAACCATTAGATGATTGTAATCCAGCTGTACCTGAAGTCAGAAAATTCATTCATTCATCTTCTACTGCTTTATCCGATCTTTTCTCGAGTTACGGGGCGCCTGTGCCTATCTCAGGCGTTTATGGGCATTAAGGCAGGATACACCCTGGATGGAATGCCAACCTGCCGTGCATACTTTTGGACCGGGAGGAAACCGGAGAACCCGGAGAAAAACCCCCTGAGGCACTGGGAGAACATGCAAACTCCACACACACATGCCGAGACGGGAATCGAACCCAGACCCTGGCGGTGTGAGGCGAACGTGCTAACCACCGTGCCCCTTAGTCAGAAAATGATTAATTAATATATTATTATTAGATTATAAGCATACTGTGAGAAATGTTTAGGCCTTGTACAATTTTAATAGGCACTTAAGAAGGAGCATCTATCTTGCGTAACGATGTTCTTACAGCTGGATTATTTATTTAACAATCTGCCGATATTATCTGTAGCGTAGTGTAGGGAGGCGATTGATCTGAAAGCCTCAGCATTGAGCTGTTCATTTTCCTGCCAATGGACGCAGTATGAGATCTGTTCATTTAACCATCTGAAATAGAAAGCCCTGACACTGGCCTGTGGGTGAACACAGAAGGTAGTAGGAAGGCGATATAATGCTGTAGCTCTGGGATTATGCAAATCTGTGTTTGTTTTGAGTGGAAAAAAAAGTGGTTGGTATTATTTAAAGATGAGCACAATTTTCCATAAAGTCACTAAGCACCACTCATACATTTTTGTTTCCCTTTGTTTTAGGAATGCCTAAACAACTCATTAAAAGACTGCCGATATTATGCATTTTCTTGTTTATGCCTATCAGATGTTTGTGAGTGGAACTGTTGTACACAGTGTTTCACTGAGGCAGACGAGGAGTGCAAATTAGTCTTTGCCTTATTTCATTGAGTAATCAACAAAGTTTATTTCCCTTGGGGTGGGGGGGGGGGGGGGGGGGGGTGGGGGGGCTGACAGCAATACAATCAATTCAATTGCATGCTTCAACAACGAGTGTGGAAAACAAGTAGGTGCGGAGGTGTAAGACTTTTCTCCAAACCCATGCAGGGCCTGTCAAGGACATTATTTTTTCTGTTTTTTGCTAAAGATTTTTTTTTGAGTCATTGAGCTTTACTGTGTCCGATGTCCTTGATCAACTCGTCATGTTCTGATGTGTGTGAAGACATAAACCATGCATTCATCCGCGCATAATGAATTTGGTTTCATATATTAGCTTAGGTTAGATTCAACTTCATTGTGCATGGTACATGTACATAGTGAGTGAAATGCAGTTAGCCTCTAACCAGTGGCTATTTATAACAAATAGCAGTAAGATAAATAAAGGTTTGAGGTTATAGAGATAAGAGAGAATAAAGTACAAAGGTGGCAGTAGAAGGTATGTATGGTATGGTATATATATATAATATATATATATATATATATATATATATATATATATATATATATATATATATATATATATATATATATAGATAGTCTATGATACATATATAGCTTTGCAAAGGAATGACATTGAGTATATAGATAGATGCATGATACAGTGTATACAGAATGGATATGGATGGAATATAAAGTACTGTAATGATAGATAGTTACAGATGGTGCAAGGATGCATAATTATAAGTGATGCAAAGTGACTGTACATTAGTTGTATTATGTATTATGTGATCACATAATTAGTGATATATAGTGATATATATATATATATATATATATATATATATATATATATATATATATATATATATATATATATATATATATATATATATATATATATATATCTATATATACTAGGTGTAGGGGCATGGTGGCTTAGTGGTTAGCATGTTCGCCTCACACCTCCAGGGTCCGGGTTCGATTCCCGCCTCGGCCATGTGTGTGTGGAGTTTGCATGTTCTCCCCATGCCTCAGGGGGTTTTTCTCTCCGGGTTCTCCGGTTTCCCCCCGGTCCAAAAACATGCACGGTAGGTTGATTGGCACCTTAGAAAATTGTCCCTAGTGTGTGAATGTGAAGTGTGTGCCCTGCGATGGGTTGGCATTCCATCCAGGGTGTATCCTGCCTTAATGCCCATAGACACCTGAGATAGGCACAGGCTCCCCGTTGACCCGAGGGAAGATTGGATATAGCGGTAGAAGATGAATGAATTTTATATTTTTATATATATATATATATATATATATATATATATATATATATATATATATATACTATATTTATATACATATTATATATTAAATATTATTATATATCTCCTTACAGTGATATATTCAGTTATCTTCAGCATCTGCCTGCAATGCAAACAAACAATCTGAAAACACTGAATAGCTCTGCTTACACAACCAGACTTATTTCCTGTATATACTGAACAATTTCCTTTCAAAAATGGAACAGTTTATTGCTAGGCATCTGCTCTACCTGCTGTTGCATTATTTATTTATTTATTTTTACCCTACATCTGGAAGTGTAGCGTGACACTCCCCCGAGTGACTGATTTGAATGCATTCCAGGATGTGCACTAGTCATTTGGAAAATTCCAGACCTTGGTGAAATGTCCCTGCGCAAAATCCCCAGAGTTGAAATGACTTGAGTTCACATGCGGTGCGCAATTGTTGTGTTTTGTCGGCCTCATCAAAAGCACGGTTCAAATAAAATGACACTGTGCAAACAAAATCGCCTGATGAGCCACTCAGCCCTCTCAGCACCAGGTTTCCGTCCACCGTCCTTAAGAAGCGCTCTCCGGCTGAGTATTCCAAATCTTCAAGCAGTCTGCAATCATTTCTAGCGTTTTTCTTTTTTTTACTTGACATTTATATTATATTTTCTTTCTTGCATTTTTATTTACTTTTCTACATCTCGTTTTGAACAACAATTAGTCTGTCAATTATGTCGACAAATCTGACAGTAAGTGTGATGTATGAACAACCATTTATCAAGGATTGATTTCTACCTAACCGCTCATGTCTCTCAGTATAAACGATTGGTCCTAATGAAGACTCAAATCTTTATATATATATGTGTGTGTGTGATTAAATGTTGCACACAACAATAAAATCCAAATAATAAAAAACAATTTTTTTGGTGCAAATGTTGAAACCATAAAGTGCAAAGTGTGTGTCATGACACAGCTTATTTGCATATAGGGACGCCCACAAAGTTCCATTATAGCTGTAATACATAGCTCTCTGATAAATGGGGTACTTCCACTTGGTTCCAATCATGTCATCGTACAGCCTTATTATAGAGATTCTCATCTTGTCTAACCCATTTCCAAATGAGCCTTTTTTAGAGGCAGTTGGGTGTTCTCAGATCATCTTATGTATTTAGGGAATGCATTTTACATTTACATCATTTTGGCAGACGCTCAAATTCAGAGTGACTTACAACTAAACAGTTGAGGATTAAGAGCCATGCGCAAGGGCCCCACTAGTGGCAGTTTGGTGGTGCTGGGATTTGAACCTTCGATCTTCCAGTCCAGAGACCAGTGCCTTAATTACTGAGCTAGAACCTCCATTTGACACCATCAAAATTTAAAGGGTCATATGTTTTCTGTCCTTTTTGTCCCAATTGTCCATGTGGTTCCACAGGGTTCCAATCTGGGGCCTATTTTGTTTTCCTTCTACACTATGACTGCCAATTAAATAAATGCATAAGAATATATATTATTGCTATGCTTAAGCAGATAAAGCAGATAATTGACGTCTACTTGTCCATTTAATTACTCGAGTCAGTTCTTATTGACTTGGATGGCATTTTTTTTTAATTTAAGTTAAATGTAAAATAGGAGCACGGTGGCTTAGTGGTTAGCATGTTCGCCTCACACCGCCAGGGTCTTGGTTTGATTCCCGTCTCGGCCATGTGTGTGTGGAGTTTGCATGTTCTCCCCGTGCCTCAGGGGTTTTTTCTCCGGGTTGTCTGGTTTCCTCCCGGTCCAAAAACATGCACGGTAGGTTGATTGGCACCTTGGAAAATTGTCCCTAGTGTATGAATGTGTTGGTGTGATTGTTTGTGTGTGTATGTGCCCTGCGATGGGTTGGCATTCCATCCAGGGTGTATCCTGCCTTAATGCCCATAGACGCCTGAGATAGACACAGGCTCCCCGTGACCTGAGCGATGATCGTATATAGCGGTAGAAAATGAATGATTGAATGTGTTAAAAGATAAAAACAACTTAATATGTTAACATGATAAAATCATTGCATACCTCATTAGAAAAGCATGCTATATATTATGTATAGTTATCTACTCTTGGTAAACTCACATAATTGCATCATATTTTCCCCTCAATGTTTTTTTTCAGATACTGCCTACAGGTACACAACGAAAAAATGAAATAAATCAAAGACGTTCTTCAGTTCTAAGAATGCACACACCGTTTTGAGATTGACATTCCGCGTGTAAAATAGAAGCACTGCATTTTACTTCGCCTTTTATTCCTTTAATATTAAATACTAAATTACATAATCGTTTGCAAATGATGGATCAAAAAATGTAATCCTGGAATAAGTGCCATTCTTGTAATAAGTGAAAGGAATGAGTCATGGGATTAGTGAAGGAATTTAATAAACTCTGCACATAAACACTTATACTTGTCTGTGTGTGTGTGCTACGATTTGAATATAGGAGTGGGCAAAGTGCTTTAGAGGTCCAAGATTGCGTCAAAGCCTGTCAGATATGTCAGCATAACACCTACTTGTGTGGATATGATTATGGCTTACTTTGCCACTGATACTTGTATGCTGTACTGGTGTTAGAGGAACAGTCAGGTTGATTTTTTTTTAACAAATAACAGAAAGCAAGACAGGTCAACAGCAATGTCAACTGTTGGCTCACTGCTTGAACTTCATGCATAAATGTATTAAAGACAACTCACTTCAGTGCAAAGTGCAAACTGAGAGCTAAATGATATGACACATTTTACTGATAAATACGTTTTTAATGATTCTGAGATGCACCATTATTAATGATTCTTAATCATGCACCCCAGTGGTTTAGTGGTTAGCACGTTCGCCTCACACCGCCAGGATCCGGGTTTGATTCCCGTCTCGGCCATGTGTGTGTGGAGTTTGCATGTTCTCCCCGTGCCTCAGGGGTTCTCCGGGTTCTCCGGTTTCCTCTCGGTCTAAAAACATGCACGGTAGGTTGATTGGCACCTTGGAAAATTGTCCTTAGTGTTTGAATGTGTGTGTGTGTGTCCTGCGATGGGTTGGCATTCCATCCAGGGTGTATCCTGCTTTAATGCCCATAGACGCCTGAGATAGGCACAGGCTCCCCGTGACCCGAGGGAAGATCGGATATAGCGGTAGAAGATGAATGAATGAATGAATCATGCACCCAGTGTAAAGCTGTGCACTATTATTCCTCGCATCTTTTTACAATCCTTAGTTAGAACTGTAATTCCCACCTACCAGCACCATTTGAGTGTCGACGCAAGCCTCAGAATAAACCACCATTCAAATAATTTCTGCTCAGTGGCCGTTCCTTTCCGCTGATGGACAGGGTAAAAACAGGGATCAATATAGTGTGCAGAACAACAGATTGGCCAAAGTCAATAATTCATAGCAGGTGATTTAAGATAGGTCGATTATTTTTGCTGGAAAAGTCTCCCACATTAAAGTCATCTTATGCGGGTGTTTTTGTTGTTGTTGTTTTTCCACACACCTCCCTCATCCAGGTTATTAAAAGTGAATGCATGCAGTTCACGCTTCCATGGTTATTGAATTCTTTTTCTTTCTTTTTTTTTTCAAGATACTGCAGATTCAATAGAACAAGCACTTGTGTCAAAGCTTGTAACAACTAGGGAGCTTGAAAATCAGCTGACCCATCCTAATATACACTGTGTAAAAATACTAATCATATGAAGCAAGATTGCATAATCCTTAATGTCGTTCTTTCATTTCTTTTAACCTTCCACAAATGTACATCTCAACATTTTTTCCTTTAGACTCTCAATCATGCATAATTGAGGAACAGGAAGCGGTTACAGGTAATGGAGTGAAAAAGCTGATTGTGGAGGACTGGAGATGTAGAGGATTCCATTGCCATGAGAGTTAGAATAAATCACTTCTCCTGGATGTTATTACACCAACACTGTGACCACATGCATAATTCATTTAAAGGTGTGATGACATTTCCCCTGGAAAATGCTGATTATTCATTCATTCATTCATCTTCTACCGCTATATCCGACCTTCCCTCGGGTCACGGGGAGACTGTGCCTATCTCAGGCGTCTATGGGCATTAAGGCAGGATACACCCTGGATGGAATGCCTACCCATCGCAGGACACACACACACACATTCATAGACTAGGGACAATTTTCCAAGGTGCCAATGGTCCGGGTCCAAAACCAACCTACCGTGCATGTTTTTGGACCGGGGGAAACCAGAGAACCCGGAGGAAAAACCCCCTGAGGCACGGGGAGAACATGCAAACTCCACACACACATGGCCGAGACGGGAATCGAACCGGGACCCTGGCTGTGTGAGGCGAACGTGCTAACCACTTAGCCACCGTGCCCCTTAAATGCTGATTACAGAAAAGTAAAAGAAAATGAAAGAAAATGGCAACAGTTAATTATTCTAAATTATTATTATTAATTCATTATTAAATCTCTAAGGCATACACATTGTGTATATATATATATATATATATATATATATATATATATATATATATATATATATATATATATATATATATATATATATATATATATATATATATATATATATATATAGCAGTCGAGGGTTAAGATCCTGGGAGTAGAGGTAGTTTGCTGGTACTGGGAATCTGAAATTTTGACCTTCTGGTCCAGAGTTCATTTCCTTAACCACTGATGCTACCAATGTTTTCATCATTAACCTTGTGGCTGAATGAAAAACCCTGCGGTCTCTCTCCTTGTTTATGTATCTTTAATGTATGTGGATTGATTCTAAAAAACTAAACAATATGTATGACCGAACCGAATTGAATGGTCTTGGAGCATGTAATGCACATAATAACAGATTTAGAATAATATGTTATCCTTTTTGGTAACAGCACTTTACAGTAATACATTATTCAATAGTTATGAACGAGCCATTAGTTATACATTCATTGGCTCAAGCAGCTCAGTGGTTACAGCTCTGGGTTACTGATTCCAGCAAGCTGCTTCTGCTGGATCCTGAGCAAGACCTTTGACCCTAACTACTTCAGCAGCGCTGTATCATGGCTATGCCTGTTCTCTGATCCTGACTTGCTAACAAGCTGGTATATGTGAAGAAGATTTTCATGGTGTTGTATTGTGAGACTTCATCAGCGGATCTGAAACTTATCCTGGAAATTCCCCCACATTCTGAGTATAAGATTTTACACAGTTTGCAGAATAGAATGGCCTTTATTTGTCATATATATATATATATATATTACAGCACAGTGAAATTCTTTCTTCGCATATCCCAGCCATGGTCAACCATTATACAGGAGCATAAAGGGTTAAGGGCCTTGTCCAAGAACCCAAGGACGGCAGCTGTAAACCGTTTAGTATTCTATGAACTGAGTAGTATGCTGTTCATATCATTTAACAATTGCCAAATACATTACAATACAATTTAAACATAATGTATATAGTAGGTAGTTCCCAGGTTGGCGTTTTGAGTCCTTAACTGTCTACAGTGTGGTCTGAAATGAAACCTGCTTTGATTTGGTATGCACTTCATAGTCTAAACTGCCTCAAAGTTTTCTGCTGTAAATCATTCTGTCAAGTGTCGTGTATTTATTAGTGGGCTGCGGAGGACTCTCCAGTGCTGGTGAAACTACTACAGTGGCATGTATTCAGGTGGCGGGAGGCAAGCCAGAGAATTTATTGACGACAGACCTGCCAGAATTGAGAGTACAGCATTGATGTAAATGTATGCATTGTTAAGCACACAACCAATATACAATATGGCTCAGAGTTCCCGCAAAAAATATTAAATCCATTCGGGCGAGGAGATGAAAAGAGATTATAAGAGTATGAAGAGCTATACAGTAGTCACAAGCTGTTAGAGAGATATAAGAGATATGAGAGATATAAGCCACACACACACACACACACACACACACACATAAGAAGGTACCCTGGTGATATCTACAAATTAGGCAAATCTGATTAAAGGGGCAAAACTAAACCGCCTTCCGTTGAAGCTGATGACCTGCAGCAACTAATTATCCGGGTCTGTTTTTTTGTGAGCTACGTTTTGATGTCTCTGCTTGCCAAGACACACACACTCCAACTCTTGCTTTTACTTAAAGTGCATATATTCCATAACATGACTAGTGGGATTCATACTTTATTGTACACATGCTTTCAAGAATACAGAAAATATGGTAATAGCTTTAGAAAATGTCGGCAATTATTCTTGTAACAGCGAATGAAGGTTTGATGACAATAGCTATGGCAGTTTTTATAGTTTTATATATGGAAGTTAAAAAAAACCAAGGCTATCATCTTGGGGATTTATGTTCACTCAGTAACAAGTGTAAGTGTAAAAAAAAAGTGTTTTTTTTTCCTAGTCAGAATTACAGTGGTGCCGAGGCCTGTGCACACATGAACACACATATTTATTGCTTTATTCACACCCTACGGAGAGTTTATCATATTTTTATCCACCTAATATCATCTTTTGGGAGCTAGACTAAAGAGGCTGGAGAAAACCTACAAGTATATGGGTTAAAACTGTCTAGAAATTTCACACAGAAACCAAAACTCAGGACCATACTCCTGAGGTGGCGCTGTTTCCCAAGGCAGCAGTGTCCTTCCCATTAGATATTCATGTTATGATCAGTCCCTTCTAGAAGTATTTAAATATGAAGGGCTTCTGTCTATGGAGGAAAAGCTAGTCTTTCGTTTTATGCTAGAAAAGCAATCAATCAACCAAAGCCTCTGCACACACATTAGTCATAGTCAGTACAACGATGTCCAAGAAAAGAAAAAAAAGGGTAGTTTGCATGAGTCCTTCTGGAATAGATTCATAACTCTGTAGCTTATCATATTTACTGCAGAAACAATCCGTGAGACATTCGGTCAAATTACAGAGAACTGTGTCCGACCTGACATGATGCTGCATGACAATGAACCAATACACATTGGGAACACAGCAAAGGACTTCATATGGGGAAAAGGTGGAAATTTAGTAGTAGGTGAGCCAAGTCAATTACCCAAACCTTAACCCAACCGAGCAGCATCTAAACTCTAAAAGGAGCTCAAGAGAAAAACAAATGCACCATAAACAAACAGATTCATATGCATAAGAAACATAGCAGTTATATGTACATATAATAGACCATGGATGTGTCAGACAAACACGGTTACAAGCACTAAATCATTTGTTTAAAGACACAGGGACGAAAACATTACCAGTAATGGACAGTATACATAATGACTTGCAGCAGCAATCTGTATCTATAATCTCAAAGACTAGCTGCAAGGAGCTCCAATACACTAAACGTTGTCTATTTATGATCTGTTTGCTGTAAAGTCCCACCTTCTGTGCTGCAATTATTCACATCCTCTGCACCAGAATTTGCTAGAAGCTCTAGCTCATAAGTATTCTGCAGCAAGAATCGCTGAGGAGCCAGACATTTCCAAGCAACAAGATATAGGATAGATAGATTAGAGAGATGGCAGATATTGAGTCCTTCCTTAGCAATGGTTCTTTTAGATATATATATATATATATATATATATATATATATATATATATATATATATATATATATATATATATATATATATATATATATATAATATAACGGGGCACGGGAGCTTAGTGGTTAGTGGTTATCACGCTCACACCACCAGGGTCCGGGTTCGATTCCCGTCTCGGCCATGTGTGTGTGGAGTTTGCATGTTCTCCTCGTGCCTCAGGGGTTTTTTCTCCGGGTTCTCCGGTTTCCTCCCGGGCCAAAAACATGCACGGTAGGTTGATTGGCACCTTGGAAAATTGTCCCTAGAGTGTGAATGTGAGTGTGTGTGTGTGTGTGTGTGCCCTGCTGAATGGGACTTGGCATTCCATCCAGGGTGTACCCTGCCTTAATGCCCATAGACGCCTGAGATAGGCATGTGACCTGAGATCATATATTATATATATATATATATATATATATATATATATATATATATATATATATATATATATGTTCTAACAACCATGTTTATAATCTAAATGTTATTTTATTTTTTCTTTTATGTGCTTAGCAATAGCTTTGTCAACTAGAACATGTTCTTGCATAGCTTTAAGCTCTGTGAAAAACACACCCTGGGTCGCTTAGAAGTGTCTCATTAAATGTATGTATGAAACTACAAATGTGTGGACATAAAAAAAATATAAAAAGGATTTAAAATCTTAAATAAAACTTCATACATATTTAAAAAAAAACTAAAGTGCTGGAATTTGAAAGACATAAAAACATTAGAAGGAAAAATCTGGAGTATATTGCTTCTTTTTCAACTGTGTTGAGGGTTTATAAAATATTTACTTCTTGGCGATTTAAAATGGATGTAAAAATGATCACAGAGCTTTTGGAAGGGTATAGTTTTACTTTATTATTATTATCAAGTTTTATCTTTATGTCGTATGAATGTGGAGGGGTCGATCATTTATTGTGATGTAATGTCTTTTGGGCATTTGTTTCCGAGTCACGTGTATTGCTTCCGAGTTTGCAGTGTTTGCCTTTTCTCTTATGTGATTGTACTTGAGCAAAACTTTCAATTACACACATCAGAGGATTACACTTCATACACACATATCGTTCCTCTTTAATGAATTCTCCTTATGGACTAGTCATTGCTCAATTATGCAAATGAGAAAAGCTCACTAATTATAAAGGAAAGGCTCAAGGCGATGCTTCCCCACTTTACTGTAACCATATTCACAACCATGCGTTTTCTTTTCCTATGAAACTCTTACACTGACAATAAATACCATCTTTATCCTAACAGCAGGGCTGCGTGTCACAAGATACAATATATATATATATATATATATATATATATATATATATATATATATATATATATATTCATTCATCTTCTACCGCTTTATCCGATCTTCCCTCGGGTCACGGGGAATGGGCATTAAGGCAGGATACACCTTGGATGGAATGCCAACCCATCGCAGGGCGCACACACACACACACATTCACACAAACATTCATACACTAGGGACAATTTTCCAAGGTGCCGATCAACCTACCGTGCATGTGTTTGGACCGGGGGAAACCGGAGAACCCGGAGAAAAACCCCCTGAGGCACGGGGAGAACATGCAAACTCTACACACACATGGCCGAGACGGAAATCTATATATACTTATACTTATGCTGATACTTTGCAGCAGCTAAAAGCATCTCTGCGACCATTGTGCAGTAATAACATTGCCATTTGTGAATGTGCCATGATGATTAATGGGTATTTTAGAGAGCCAAAGACTAAACTTTATTGAAGTGTTTTCCTGTTTTTATTTGTTGTGAAACATCTGATCCGATATTAACGACTGGTACATTTCCTAATTTCGGAGTCAAAATGATCGAGCACAGAGGCAGAGGTTCATACCTGATAATAGTGAGGATAACATGAAAGCAACATAGTGCCTGTGGGCATGAGTTTGAGTCTTAAATAATAATAGAAGAGGTGTTTATGTATTGGATTTTTTTTTACAAACCTTAAAGATAATATTCATCTGAGATAATGTAAATATAATAGGAATAGGTTCTTCTGGCATCCATTATTAACATGTTCTGTCACCTTCAGCCTGTCAGGGCCATAACAGAAAGTACTCATTGTGGGGGAAACTCCATTTCCCACAATGCATATCTGAATACAAACATGGACACTTTGGATTAAAACATTTACATGCTTCACTCATATGGAGATTCAAAGTCGCCGGATTAATTATACATGGAATCAATCACCTGCAAATGTAAAGCATTTTAGTAAGTATTGTTTTCCACAGAGGTACTAAGGTCTCCATTTCAAGTTTGTTTGTTTGTTTAGTCTGGATGCTAGCTTGTTATGTTTTGGATTTTTGCCTCATCATTGGATACTTGTGTTTACACATGGCTTGACCCATTGCTACATTGCTACATTGCCCATACACTACATATAATGTAAGACATATTCTTTAAGTGTATTTACAGACACAATAATTATAAATATGGTTAAAGAGTAATCCAAATCAGCAACTATTTTTTTTTTTTTTTTACAAAAATGGGGTCTGTGTTAAAATGTATATGATGTGCTAAAATATATCTATTATTGTATACTTTATACATACTATTGTATGCTTTATTACATAGTAATGTAAATATATTTTCCTGTAAATTATTATTAGATTTCTATTAGAATACTGTCATTTTACATGAAAATAACAAGATATCTACTTGCATTTATTTAAATAATATTATTTAATAATAATATTTAACTAAGAATATTTCATTTCCAAGCTGAAAAGGAAAAATAAAACACCTTTTTGGTGGTGAAAGAAAAGAGGGTCTTCTTGCTATGTCACTTGGCTGTAGTGTAAGTGAAAAGAGGTCATTCACAGCACCATCACACTACTTACAATCCAGAATTCATGGATTCAGTCCCATCCGAAAGTATGAGGTGATAGCCCAGTGGTTAAGGTGTTGGACTCTGGACCGGAAGATCATGGGTTCAAACCCCACCACCACAAAGCTGCCACTAGTGGGCCCTTGAGCAAGGCCCTTAACCCTCAATTGCTCAGTTGTAAGTCGCTCTGGATAAGGGCGTCTGCTAAATGCCGCAAATGTAAATGTAAATGTAAATGTATGAAGGAGAAGAATTCCAAAGTTAAAACTGGAGTAAAAAGCAGAACCGATCAAAAGAGAGCCGAGACTGCTACGGAAGCCTCATTATGTGTTGGAAACGTGTAAAGTACAAGACACTCTTCTTACAAGAGAAAGTTTTTTTTTTCTTTTTTTTCCCCCCTGAAAGAAACGAACTGTCACAGCTACAATATGATTCACAGACTTTGCAAACAAGAGCTGCAATGAGAAGGAAAGCTCAAAAGCTCAAGTACTGAAACTGGAAGGAATGGTTTTGGATAGCAGGCTGACATTACAATACGCTGACCGGGTGATTTCAGGGAAAACCATTGAGTAACACGAGTTAAATTATTCACGCCGTGGCCTGTAAATGTGTTTTTGTTCCTACTGTTGCATATTGATTTTTATTTTCCGAATGACAGTGTTATTGTGATGCAGGAGGATGACCTACTTTTCTGTCAGTAAAGTAAAATGGAATTACACTTAATGGGCTTTTTGTTTCTATTTTTTTTTACCAACATCTTATGCGGCAAAGGTTTGAAGCCAAGCTGGTTTAAAATCGTCATTAAAATAAGAGAAATTATCTCGTTCAAAGAAACAAATCACTGAGCTAAATGGATGTATTGTTTATTCATCTCGGTGAAATTGAGTATTTTCTTATGAGTTAAATGATCAAATATTTCACTGAAATATCACAGTTTGTTCGTTTACCTCAAACAAGTAAGCGTTTCTGATGAACAGCTCAGGCTGCATGAAAATCTCTTATGAAGTCATCGCCACAGGGCTAATAAACAGTTATTGAAGTCTGTACATAAATGTTTGATATTAAATACTCATTAGACAGCAGGCGTTTAATGCATAATTTTGAGGGGTGGGCTGCGGAGTTTCATGTACTGTGTAAGAGTTTATTTGCTACTTTTTCTTAAGCTTAAATGCATATGTGTTTTGGGACAAAGATTGCAGACAATGCTAATGTTGACCTTTGAAAAAGCCTGATGTTTAGTTCTCAGTCTCCCCTCATAAGTATTAACAAGAGACCAGACCATCTTAATGACTGAAGATTGGAGAAGCAAAAACATTTCGAACTCAGTTGAATGACAAAGAAGGCAAAGAAAATTTTGCAAGTTGTCAAGGGGAAAGCGTGTGATATAAATGCCATTATCCATTGATTTATTTATTTATGTAGCCACCAAAGTAAAATAAAGCCCTGGCATGTTCACATATACACAAAGGATTTGTATCCCAAAGACGGCTATATAATGGAAACAAGCTGCCAGGTGAAAAGCACATTTTCAGTCCTTGCATTGTGTACATAAATCCAATGAATATGACTTTTTGTGTTGAGAGCTGCCATCAAGGTGGAATGATTTGCTGAGTAACAAATCATCAGCAGTTTTTTTCCCCCCCATGCAAAGCCTGAACATGAATTAATATTTTCAATGGCTGTACCAGCATACTGACTTTTCTTGTATAATTTTTGTCTCAAGAACGAAGAATGGTACGTGCCAGCAGGCTGGATTTATTGCGCAAAGACACCCAGTGTGTGTAAAAAAATGGCTTGACATTTAAGCTTATCAGGTTGTGGGGAAATGGTATCACGGAAGCTGATTACGGTATACAGAGGTTTCCTGTTTTAGTGTGGATGGCAGTGATTTGTTGTCCAATTAATAGTTGGCCTTGAGCATCAAGTGTCTGACTGAGCATGCTCAATGTTGGGATGTCCATATTATTAATGTCACGCAGGAAGATATATGGTCGGATGGATATATGGATGGTTGGATGTTTCACATATTAATAAAAGCGACCAGAGCAAACAGTTTGTGCTGTTTACGTAATAAACACATAAGCTGTAAAGTAATCAGCAATAACTAGACAGAGGAATGCCTATAATCAAAACAGAGGTCAAATCACAGTGACGAAATGGGCAATAATCGGAATGAGCATGTTGGGCTCAATCATGGAGCGAGACTTAACCATGGGATTATGAGAGTCAGTGATGGTTTCAAGAAGTGTGCTTGACTATAAAAAGAAAAGGGAATCAAATGGACGTCTGCTTCAGTTTCATCAAACATTGTCATTGATGAGGAATTTACTCTGTTGGATGTCCCACAGTTATATGTTCATGATACATGAATATATAATCAAAAAAATATATGTTCAGTATCAAACGGGCGCTAGTTCACCATCATTACCAGTGAAAGAGTCCTGTATTACCAAGGAGTGGGCTTCAATAAACGACCCATTGCTGGGGGATGAAGGATGATGATGATAATGGACTGCTTTAAAGGATAATAAACACTTGTCAGCATGTTGTGGACACGGCTTGCTCTCAAAGAGACCCTTGAGAAATGCATATGGGAAGGTCCTCCTGCTCCCTCTCATTAGAGTCTGCGCCTAAACGTAATATGCAAGAAGATCCATGGTCCTAAAAAAGTCATTGAGGCATGAATAATGCATGTATTTTTAAAATCTAATTTCGCAGGGTCCACTAAATTTTGACCTTTGCTCCTTTTTGCCATCTGATCACATTCCATGATCGCAAGCCCGGCAATTTTTTATTTTTTTTGTAAAATGTTAAAATAATATGAGGCTTGTTGTCTAACAACAACAACAACAACAACAAAACCTGTGCCTTCTGAATAACTGAAAATGAGAGCAGCTATTTAATTGTTTCACAAAAGCCTTTCAGATTTTCAACCACCCATTAAAGCTCAAAATTAGTCAGCAGCTCTAAATTACCCTAAAGCCCCCCACCCATGCACCCATCAACACATTATACCTACTTGTTTTTGTATGCTAATGGATGCACTTCTACCTAAAGACACAAGTGGAACCTTTTGAAATTTCTCTGGTAGTTAAGCCGTGGAAAGCCTGTTACTAATACAATGGGAAAGTGCTTGAACTACACATTACCTTCTGATTATGTTATAATGCACAAATTCAAGTATGTCTTGCCTTATATATATATATATATATATATATTTTTAGGGAAAGTACATTTCATGTCCACACTAGTGCTGCTGCTTTTGGTGCTTCTTTCAACAGACGAACAGATATTTTGTTAGCGTTTGTACCTGATGCACGATTTGAAATATATATTACCATGCAATGCACTCTGTAACGCATAACACACACTAACTGTTGGACAGATTTTTTTTTTACTTGTGCTTTTACACACTGACATTTGCGACAGTCAAATCACACCTCACAACATGAGTCCACTCCAAGGAATCAATCTGCACAAAGCTAACAATCAGGCATTCGTGTATAGACATGCAGATCAATTGGAAAATCAATCAAGTAATTCAATGCAACAGTTTCCTTCACGGCTATAATACATACATTTTTTTTTTTCGTGAATAAGGGTAGAAAATAGTTATATATGGAAAAAAATGTATGTCTTATAGCTGGAAAGGAAACCGTTGCACTGAATTACCTCCATAATTACCTCACATGCACAAAAACACGTACTGTCAGGGAGAAGCCCTTCATGTAGCACAACCACTACTAATCACAAAGATCCTAGTATGTATAGGGACCTAAAATGGGTGATCTTGGAAATGGTCACAGATACACTCAAACATTACTGTAGGGATTCTGCTCACTGATGTTCAGCAAAGCTAAAGTGGTGTCTAATGCTATTTCATGGATTCTTCATTTGGATTTTCCTGTTTGGGAAAAAAAACAGAAAAACATCTGTAATAAATTGAAGCTGTTGAATTTCAATCTGAATGATGTTATAAAGGTCAAAATTCTCATATATATATATATGGTTTTGATATATCTCAGGTTTATCAATAAGTACAACTAGTTTAAATTCATATTCATTCCAAAAACATATATTTATATGTATATATATATATTCATTCATTCATCTTCTACCGCTTTATCCGATCTTCCCTCGGGTCACGGGGAGCCTGTGCCTATCTCAGGCGTCTATGGGCATTAAGGCAGGATACACCCTGGATGGAATGCCAACCCATCACAGGGCACACACACACACACACACATTCACACACATTCATACACTAGGGACAATTTTTCCAAGGTGCCAATCAACCTACCGTGCATGTTTTTGGACTGGGGGGAAACCGGAGAACCCGGAGAGAAAAGCCCCCTGAGGCACGGGGAGAACATGCAAACTCCACACACACATGGCCGAGACGGGAATCGAACCCGGACCCTGGCGGTGTGAGGCGAACGTGCTAACCACTACGCCACCGTGCCCCGCTTATAATATAGCATATATATATATATATATATATATATATATATATATATATATATATTATATATATATATATATATATATATATATATATATATATATATATATATATATATATATATATATATATATATATATGCCAAATACGGTACTTCCAGGTTTGTATAAGTTTTGGAGAATATTAACCTTTATGACATAATGCAGAGTGAAATTAAAGAGCACAGCCATCAACGTACTTCAATTGATTACAGAAGTCGTCAGCACAGGATTTGTTCAAGTGTTTTTGATGTAGGGAATCTCATTCAGTACTTACCATATAGATACATTCTGCTGTAGTCATTGTTGCTGCTGTTGGTCTTGATGCTCAATTTCAGACCCAGGATCTAATTCTGGATTTAACATGACTTATAACCATAGTTAATTTAACGACATAAAATGTATTTCTAATTTATAGTGATAAAAAAAAACATGACTATATTAATTTATAGTGATAAATCCACCCATGACCTTCCATCAGGAACTCAGGCTATTTTAGTATATTCGTTTTATAAATTTGATAAAACGCATCACTGCTTTATAGGTTCTCATGATTAACATGAGATTAATAGACAGATCAGCAGTTTAGGAACACCTGTCAACGTTGCTTGTTGGCTTTAGGGCATAGTATTTAATAGGAAATAAACCTCATGATTTGTCAGCAGGCTGCTGGATGTAATGGCAGGATGGGTTTAAATGCCACTGGCCACTTTTAGGCCACTTGTCAGGCTCTCTCTCTCTCTCTCTCCATGTTCATATACTCCCTGCCACTCCATCATCTATACTCCTCGGAGTATTTTCAGTTTGTTAAAAAAAACAAACAAAAAATACAACAAGTGAGAAACAATTTAATGCCTATTTGGAAAGGCTTTAAGAGTATTTTGCAGCAAATGGATTGAAAGACACCGGCAATAAAGCAGTTGCTGGAAAAAGCATTCGCACTTTGTTAAAGATTCATACATCAGAAACATAACAAATGGCTCTCGAAACCATTAATTGAGGTGTAAAAAATTCATCATGTGCCGCGAGCGAGTTTCATTGTGAAGAAATGCAATGTCAAAATCAGCTAGCTGAGGAATTGGTACGTGTGTGTGATGACAATTTTTGAGGACTTTATTGACCTTTTGCAAGTTTGAACTGTTTTAGTCGAGCCGATGGGTAGAAATCTTTGGAAGAGATCTGCTCTGGGGCCAGAAGACTTGCCATGAAGGCATCAACAGCATCTGTACATCATGACAAAAAATCCTATGGAATTTTTTTTTACTAGGATTCAAGTTTATAATTGGCCGAGACGGCAAAATGGCACATGGCCGAGACGGGAATCGAACCCGCACCCTGGCGGTGTGAGGCGAACTTGCTAACCACTAAACCACCATGCCCCCAGGATAACTTTAGAGTTCTAAATAAAATAGAAGTCTACATACCGAGAGTCAGATCAGATAAATGCCCTCCCCCCCGCCCCAACCCAGTGTAGCGTTTCTTACTTATTGCTTGTAATTGATGTAGAGGGTATTCACCCATGAAAGGAAAGATTGAAGCAATTGAAAAGGCTGCGGTTCCTGGAAATGAAACTGACCTCAGGTCTGACAATTAGCTGAGCAGCTAATGCGTCTGAAAAAAAAGCATTTGCAAAGAACAAAACAGTATAAAGAGTACGATGTTTCTACACTGTGTCTGTTTTTAATACGTTTACCTCACAGTAGTACTGCGAAGAGATTTCTAAGAGTACTTGTACTTGAGATTTTAGTTTTTTTCAGAAGACCTCGGCTTTTTAACCTTGGTGGTTAGACAACGGCTTTTGGTTCAAAAGAGAAGATGAAGTAAGTCCGTGGCTTTACATGGCTGATGAAAGTGGAAAATGTGTACTGTGTAGTAAATCTGTGTAATTTCGGTGATGTAAATAAATCCTGTGTTTATTATAAGGACGGTTGTTTAATCGACTTAAAAATATCAATACAGTTATTATGACAGCTGGAGCTAACACTCATTATCAATGCTTAATATCTAAAAGTGTTACTTGTCCTGTGTAGAAAAGGTATGCACACACACAGAAAGGGCAAATTTGTAATGCACTTTAACGTTAAGTAGATAAAATATGCAGTCAGAAGCTGAAAGTGTTTGGAATGTATCAGGGAGGATAGTGCTGTTAACGCAAAAAAAATTTGTTCCGCTGTTAAAAACATTTCAGTTTGGGTAAAAGGAAAGTCGAATGGAATTTGTTTATGAGCCCTGTGACTCAAATGTACACTTACTTTGTTTGTTTGCGCTGCAGAGAGATGATGCCATATTAAGAGAATGTGACACCGGGTGCTCTTCATTACCGAAACCGAAACTTTCGTTTTGCATTTAAAAGTCCAGTGAAGTGTGTCGGGAAAGATCTCAAAGATCACAAACACCGCAGGCTTTCTGATTGGACGTTGACATACCGCATGCCTGTGAGCATTTTAAAAATCGGCTGGCGTTGTTAAGAAGAATGTTTATGGACGGGGTCCTGTAAAAGCACAGCGTGAGCTGAGGAGATGATGTTCACTCTGCATCAGGAAGAAACCTACTCATTCATCCTGTAAAGGGAATTCTCCTCAGGACAAACGCCTCAGGCATGTTTCTGCTTTAGTGAAAGACATTTTTTTTTTCTTCAAACCTTTTTTCCCCCACATTTTTTCCATTATTATGGATAAATAATCTTACATGACAAAGAATATTCAAACAAACAAACAAAAGAAGATAGGGACTCTAGGGACCTTAAAAAGCGGAATATCCTCAGAGCAAATCTTCACATGTTGTGTCACTTAACAAAAGGGAAGGAAGGGCAAGTGCTCATATTATTCAGGGGCAAAGACCTTTTGCGGTCACACAAGTTATGAAAGAGTGACTTTTAAATAAGTTATGGCAAACAGATAGAAGGTAGGCACCGCAGGTATACCACACCAGGATCCCTATGGTGATCAAAGAACGAGGACATGGGATGTTAGGTGAATCTAAAATGTGTAGCTAAATCCTCTAAGGAGACCATCCATTCATTCATTCATCTTCTACCGCTTTATCCGATCTATGTGCTTATCTCAGGCGTCTATGGGCATTAAGGCAGGATGCACCCTGGATGGAATGCCAACCCATCGCAGGACAGACACACACACACATTCATACACTAGGGACAATTTTCCAAGGTGCCAATCAACCTACCGTGCATGTTTTTGGACCGGGAGGAAACCGGAGAACCTGAAGAAAAACCCCCTGAGGCACGGGGAGAACATGCAAACTCCACACACACACATGGCCGAGACGGGAATCGAATCCGGAACCTGGCGGTGTGAGGCAAACGTGCTAACCACTAAACCACCGTGCCCCAGGAGACCATCCATCATCATAATAAATCAGAGAGGTCAGGTTAAATACTTGTATGCAGCTGACCTGAATTTGCCCAGTGTTTAGGGAAGGGGGGGGGGTAAACCCAGTCATGTTTGAGAATTAGAAGTCAACTTGGATTTGATGCATTGATGAACTGCTTGAATGGATAGACCTCTGGCTTTTATTTGATTTTACTAAGAGATATTAGTAATAAAGGAAGTAATGAAGAAAGTGTTGTTGCATGCCTGTCTTCATTCTAATTCTTAACCAAAGATTAGGGCGTCCAAGTGAAGACAGGAAAGTGCCTTTTGGTTTGATTTTAGAACAGTAATAATAAGATGGAAACATAATTGGAATGACGGCGCAGGACCGCACTCTCGAACAGAATGCAGCATTTCACTGAACATTATCAGTTGGGGCAGACATTTCAGAAAAGTGCTGATTTTCGTTCAAGGCTATGCATAATTTTAAGAATAATCAATTGATGAGACTTTAATGCATGCAGAGAACCCCAAAAAAGTACTATATTTATTACATATAATTATTATTATTATTATTATTATTATTATTATTATTATTATTATTATTATTATTCATATACATAGTATGTAAGGACTAACCCAGCCATTAGGGTTGTACAAGTCCGTGCGGTCTTAGTGCCTCTATAAATAGGGAGGGTTGTGTTAAAAAAAAAAAAGAAATATGCCAAACCAAGTATGCGGACATGGGGAGGATGTAGCTCAGTGGTTACGACGTCTGGACCTGAAGATCTCGGTTCAACGCCCACCACCACCAATCTGCCACTTGTGGGCCCTTGAGCAAAGCGCTTAACCATCAATTGCTCACGTGTAAGTCACGCTGGATAAGGGCGTCTGCTAAATGTTGTAAATGTAAATCGCAAAACTGAATTCCACACTGAATTGGTCGAGGGTTAACAATGACCACAGCTAACAGGGTACCGGTGGAAATTGGGCTAATGTTGGCCAAAGGAGGAAATGGAAATGGGTTAAGACGTTTACAGAGACAGCAAAGAAGTGAAGGTTAGGGTGGGTACTTTAAATGTCGGTACTATGACTGGTAAAGGGAGAACATTAGCTGATATTATAGGAAGGAGAAAGGTGGAGGCGTTGTACGTTTAAACTGTGCTATCATGGTGTGGATGAAAAGAGAAATGGTGCAGGGGTAACCCTGGAGGTAAAGTTGGAGGTAAAGAGAGTTTCTGATAGGGTGGAAGTTGAAGGCGTTATGATACATGTCATCAGTCCTTATACTGCGCAAGGAGGTTGTGAAATGGAGGAGAAGGTAAAGGTGAGATGAAGTGGTGGAGAGTGTAAATAGGAATGAAAGATTGGTGATACCATAGACTTCAATGGCCATGTTGGTGAAGGGAACAGAGGTGATATGGAGGTGATATGGGCCTTAAGGAGAGGAATGTGGAAAGGCAGAGGGTGGTAGATTTTGCCGGTGGTCTGTATGATGGGTTTGGAGGTGAAGAAGAAGAGGAGGAGTGTCAGGATAAAAAAAAAGAAATGAATAAGGTGGTGGAAACTGAAGGAGGAAGACTGTAGTGTGAGGTTCGGGAAAGAGGTCAGACAGGGGCTCGGTGGTCGTGAAGAGGTGCTGGATGATTGGGCAGCAACTGCAAAAGTGCTAAGGTAGAGAGATAGGAAGGTACTTTGGTGTGTCATCCGGAAAAGAGAACGGAAGATAAATAGACGTGTTTGTGAGGGAGTGCAGGGAAGCATGGGTTGGCGCAACAAAATTTGGATCGGCAGGGAGATGAGAAAAGTAGTATGAGGAGATGTGTCAGCAGGTGAAGAGGGATGAGGCAGAAGTCAAGGGAAAGGTGTGTGATGAGCTGTATGCGATGTTGAACAAAAAGAAAGGGCAGGACGAGGAGTGACGGTGGAAGTAGTATTTTGAGCACCAAATAAATGGGGAGGGAAAAAA
The DNA here is from genome assembly GCA_030449085.1 of Kryptopterus vitreolus. NCBI lineage: Eukaryota > Metazoa > Chordata > Actinopteri > Siluriformes > Siluridae > Kryptopterus > Kryptopterus vitreolus. Next base: position 13,169,799 of record JACRUU010000007.1, read on the forward strand.
AGAGAGAGAGAGAGAAGGATGGATGATGTACAGATGGTGAAGCAGGAAGTGGATTAGTAAGGTGGAAGTGAGAGAAGCTATGGATGAATAGGGGGAAGTGACATTCCAGTAGAAGCATGGAAATGTTTAGGTGAGATGGCAGTGGATTGTGTAACAGGATGTTTGTAGGATGCCTGAGGAATGGAGAAGGTGTGTGCTGGTACCATGTTTTAAGAATAAGGGAGATGTGCAGACCTGCAGTAACTACAGGGGAATAAAGTCGATCAGTCACACCATGAAGTTATGGGAAATAATAGTGCGCCATGGATGCGATATTTGCTTTGAGGATATTGATGTAGAAGAATAGAGAAGTTCAGAGGGAGTTGTGTGTGTTTTGTGGATCTAGAGAACAGTAGGAAGAACAGACTGGTTCACGGTGGGGGTGGGGTTGCATCAAGGATCAGCTCTGAGCCCTTTTTCTGTTTGCAGTGGTGATGTTCAGGTTGACAGATGAGGTCAGACAGGAGTCTCCATGGGGTAGTTTTTTTTTTCTCCAGATGATATTGTGATCTGAGTCTGGAGAGGTGGATGTACACGCTGGAAAGAATGAATGTGTGAATGAGGTTGTGCAGGGAGAAGAGCTGGTGAAGATGGAGGAGTGAAAATGGAGTGCAGGCAGGGTGGAGCCGGTGGAGAAATGTTGTAGGAGTGATTTGTGATCTGTAAGAGTAAAAGGGAAGGTTTATAGGGCTGTGGCGAGACGTGAGGTGTTGTACGGTTTAGAGGCAGTGGCGTGGTCTAAAAGACAGGAGGCAGAGCTAGAGATGTTTCATTGGGCGTGACGAGAATGGATAGGAATAGATGGATATCACATGTGGGATGTTTTGGAGAGGAGGTGAGGGAGATGATTTGAACATGTGCAGAGGAGGGACATGGGTAGAGAGAAGAAAGCAGAGGATGGAGGTGCCAGGAAGGAGGGCATGAATGAGGTTTATAGATGTAGTGAGGGAAAAGGTGTAGAAGAAAAGATATGAGAAGCCCCCCCTAACGGGAGCAGCCGAAAGAGTATAAGGAAGAAGAAGAAGTGTGTAAAGACTGAATTTCATTAAAGTTAAACACAATGATGCTCATTAAATGCACTATAATAATGTGACAATATAATACAATTATCAAACATGTATCTCTTTTGTGACTCTTGTGTATGAAAAGTTACAGGAAGATATTTGTTAATATAATCACTCTTTATTGAAACCAACCAGCATGTCAAACATCAATTATGTACATGTTAATATTTAACCCCCCCCCCCCCCCCCCCCCCCCCCCCCCACCCCCCCCCCCCCCCCCCCCCCCCCCCCCCCCCCCCCCCCCCCCCACCCCCAACCCCCCCCCCCCCCCCACCCCCCCCCCCCCCCCCCCCCCCCCCCCCCTCCCCCCCCCCCCCAAAAACCCCCCCCCCCCCCACCCCCCACCCCCCCCCCCCCCCCCCCACCCCCCCCCCCCCCCCCCACCCCCCCCCCCCCAAAAAAAAAAAAAAAAAGCAACACACATAGAGGTAAGGCAGTCATGACAGTAACCTCAATAGGTTGTAAACAACCGGTATAAAAGTGCAAAATGGTGTGAGCTCATTTGTTAAAGTTGATCTGGTGTGTCGAGTCTGGAAACATGAAATCTGGAATGGAAATTGCACTTTCTTTTTTTTTTTAATGCTGTCTATACGAGACGATTACAAGCAAAGCAGAGCAAAAGTCAGCAGTATCACCAGTGTCAAAACGCAAGAAAGAAATCCATTTTAATTTATGTGGATAGAGAATTCGAAAGGACATTCGTTTGCTTTACATAATTTTCAGCGGTAAACAGAATCATTTCATCAGTACAGAAGCATTGCAACAAGTTCAAAAAGCCATAAAAATAGATATTTGCAGCCTTTAAATAGCACGTTTATAAGAGATTTAATACTTACCAGAAAACAGTCATCAAAATAAATAATTTATTATATTAAAAAATATATTGTCTGTGTGTGTGTATGTGTGTGTGTTGGGTGGGTCTTAATTACTGATAAAGCAGTTTACATAATCACTGTAGTCATCATGTTAAATCATATGGAAAATGTTCAGTGGCAGTGGTATAATAGCTTCAGTATTAAGGGCATTCCGAAGCCCTACTTATGGTTGGATTCCTCACCAATTGGAAATCACTCGCTGCGGCTTAAGATTTTGCTCGTGGATTGGGCCGAATTTACTTGAGATTTACTGTGGATGGTACCACTTTAAAACCTCTTTGAAATGAAACTAACAATTTTGCAACAATGAGGGAGACTAAATAAATATGTATTTATTACTCTCGGATAAGAGCGACAAAATAGACTTGATAATAAATCTATAACGATTTTCCTGGTTACACAATTGCACTCTTGACCATATAATACACAGTTATGGGGAATTATATATAATGACACAAATCAGAGTCGCTCAGGTTCACTTTTGAGTCTGGTTCCTTTTAAGGATTCTTTCTAATGCTGTCTCAGGAAGAGTTTTCCTTGTCAATGGCCAAAAAGTGCCGTACACATAGCATTTCATTAAAAATGGGTAAGATTTGATATATAGTACTGTGCAAAAGTTTTCGGCAGGTGTGAAAAAATGCTGTAAACAAAGAATGCTTTCAAAAATGGAAGTGTTCATTATTTACTTTCATCAACGAATGAAATGCAGCGAATGAAGAAAAGAGAATGAAATCAATATTTGGTGTGAACACACTTTACCTTCAAAACAGCAGTAATACTTCTAGGTACACTTACACTTTCCATCTTGGAGAAGTAAACACAGATCTTCTGTGGATGGAGACGTTCTCACATCCTTCTGTCTCTTCATGGAATCCCACACACACTCCATGATGTTGAGATCAGGGTTCTTTGTGAGGTCGTGCCATCACTTCCACTACTTCTTCAAAAGGTTCTCACACCAAATATTGATTAGATTTTTTTCTTTTGTTCTCTCGCTTTTCATAAACTGACAAAAAAAATCATTATTTATATTTTTGATTTAATAATTCTCTGTTTACAGCATGTTTTTCACCCCTGCGTTCTGCACAGTACTGTCAGTTTAATTAAACAGAGCTGAATGTTAGAAAAATCAGAGACAAGCAGAAAAGATCAATAAATACCTGCAAAAGAATGTGTTATTAGTAGAATGATAAAAGGGAGAGAGCGATAGAATGCGTGTGTGCCACTGACGGAGAAGTAGATTCGAGTGTGAGAGTATTCGTCGCAGCTGTTGTACATATTCAGAGTGAGAGGTGGGAAATAGAGGCTCCAGGCTGTGAGCACGCAGGTGAGTGAGAGGTTTTGCTTGATGGAGTTTGAATCGTGATCATTCAGTGCCAGGCTCCGAGCGTTCCCTCATTGTAACCTTATAGAAGATTAATTCAATGTAGTATGTGGCCGAATTAAACCCCCGTATCAGATGTCACAAAAAAAAGGGATGATAGTTAAACTGATATTTATCGTATCTTCCTTTTTGGAACCGGTACTTTTCGCACATTGCATCACAGTATGTATCATGAAAAGTACTGACGTCGTGTCTTTTTACAACCGTGTAATTCCGTATACTCACGCCTGCTTCTGACAAGGTAACGTTATGTTCATGGTGGCCTCCTGGGACTCTGTAAGGGGCCGGTCAGCCATCTCGCGCTCATTCTGCCTGCCGTTCTCTTCGTTCATGTGCGATACCTCGGTGGACGCGGCTTCGAAACCAGGCACGGTGTTCGCCAGTTGCACCACGTGCACCTTGTTGCGGCCCTTTTTGCTGAGGATGCAGCTGAACACCTTCTTAAAGCCCTTGCGGAAGTGCTTGGACACCAGTGCATAGACAATGGGGTTAAGGCAGGAATTGGCATAGGCCATGCAATGGGAGAGCAGCCTGAATGCGTATGTGGTCTGGTTGAAGGGGAAATCGCCATACAGGTAGCACAGGATGACAACGTGGTAGGGCAGCCAGCAGATGCAAAACAACACCGTGACGATGATGATCATCTTGGTGACTTTCCGCTTGGCTCGCTTCGACTCGGACATGCCGTCCAGCGGGTCCACGGCTGTCCACAGGTACTTGATGGTGCGTGTGTACGACAGGCTGACGATGAGGACGGGGATGACGTAGCCGAAGACGAACGTGCAGGTGTCCAGGACTTTGCGGTTGTGCTCTTCCCAGCCCGGCACGCACACGTTGCTGTTTTCAAAATCGATCAGGTCGTAATAGCTCAAGTACGGGCCGGCGAAGACGAGAGACAGGCCCCAAATGATCACCATGGCGACCACCGCATTACAAGGCGTCCGTAATTCTCTCGAGCGCAGCGGGTAACGAATGGCCAAATATCTGCAAAACAAGGTTACACAATAGTTTCATTAATTAGTCTACTTTAATTCCTTTGACAGGGTTCCGTGCTAATTAAGTCTTCTATATGGCAAAGAAATGCAGCCTTCTTTTTTTTATTCCTCTGCGATTGCAAAATTGAGTGCCACTGACGTTAAAGTTTATGTGGCAACAGCATGCAGCATGTGTGATATAATCTTTATTTGCTGTGGAAGTAATGGCCACTGGGGATTCCTCTACTAAAAGAAATAATTGCCCTGCTCCAAAGGTAAAGCATAGAAGAGCCTTTATTTGTCACAGATACATTACAGTGAAATTCTTTCTTTGCATATCCCAGCTTGTTTGGAAGCTGGGGTCAGAGCGCAGTGTCAGCCATGACACGGTGCCCCTGGTGGCACTCAATGGTAGCAGCTTGGCAATACCAGGGCTCGAACACCTGACCTTCTTATCAGTAACCCAGCATGTTAGACCACTGAACTACACCCCCCCCCTCCCATATGTTCTAGAAACACGGAGAGGTGAACCCGCATACGCACCTATCAACCGAGACAGCGGCGAGGGTGAAGCTACTAGCGTACATGGTGAGGTTGATGAAGAAGTGCACCACTTTGCACATGAAAGAGCCAAACACCCAGCCCTCCAGGGAGTAGATGGTCGCCTGGAAAGGCACGCAGAATATGATGAAGAAGAAGTCGGCCACACTGAGGTTCAGGATGAACAGGTTGGTGGTGTTGTAGCTGAGCTGGCCGCTGCGCAGGAGAACGGCAAGCACCAGGCTGTTGCCCACAGTGCCCAGCAGGAAGATGAGCGAGAACACTACGGACACTATGACGCTCGCCGCATTCAGCTGGTAGTTGTCCGAGGCGTTCCAGTGGCCCATGGCTTTGCTCAGATCCTCATGTTCAGACATCGTGGGCCTTGGATATGAAGAAACTGTAAATGCCATTCGTTATTAGACAATACGAATCCATTCCCAAATGCTTTATGTTGGTTGATAGATTTCTTTCATTATTCAACACATGAATGTTCAGCAGCCGCAGCTCAACTGCATGTTTCAAGGCTTCCTTTTAATCATTCATACGCATATAAATATTCTTCAATATGGGATGCTATCTGTGGTACTCTACATTAGACAGGTAACGTAATGTTGAAGTACTAGACTGTCAATGACTGGAGGTTTCTCAGCAATATGTAATGTACAGTAGGTTATTTGGTACTGTTACTGCAT